>OY728138.1:464715205-465965205 GCA_963277665.1 Viscum album | reverse complement strand
TCTCTTGTTCTTTAAAACATTAAAAAATATATTCACTAGTGTAGAACTGCCACGAACCAACCTGGGTTGACATTGAATTGGTCACTCGAGTCGGCCTACAATAATGATTGATGTGCGTTCTTGATCCCCATGGGCTGTCAACTAGTGTCAGGCATCAATATTACATAGGTGGTAATGGTTTTTCTTGGGAAAAAAGGATAAAATAAATAAATAAAAATTAAATTGGACAATAAAAATAATTTCTCACAAAGGAAATAAATAAAATCCTACACATACCTCATTGTGACAGTATGGGTAGCCACTAAATACAAAACGATGTTCACTCCATGATTGATGTGAAACTGGGAGAACCTGAAACTAATAAGATATATTAGGAGTGAGCACCGAGATACTCAGTAGGAATTCCAAAATAAACCACACCCAATTCCACACCTCTAAAAAATCCTTTCATTCTAATTTGAAAATAGGATATATAAAAATATGGTTTTCAAGTCTATTATCAATATAAGTAACAATCTTATAGTTTTAAGAAACCCCCCTTTTTAAATTTCATTTTTCTGAATCAATTACCAAGGTATATAAAGCATTCCAATGAATTCTCTTAAAATAAAACTAGTACCAAAATTTTTTCTTTAACATTAAAAGCAATGTAAAGGGTCATGAGATCAAAAAACTGAAAGTTCCACACACAAAAAAAGAAAAAAAATACAATTATGAAACCATGAGAATTTTCAAAAAATCCCAAGAGAGATCCCTAGACATACTCACTTTAGATCTACCAGTTAGTGTATGGTATATCTCCCTAGTCGATAACCAATTTTTCACCCTAAACTGACCAATATGGTGGCACATCCCACCTAGACTCTCAGTTAATCTAGGGGGTACCAACCAATCTAATCGGGGTTGATCAGAAACCATCACTAGATACTCTAAAATATTCCCAAGAAACCCATGGTAATAATATACTATGTATATTATAGGTTCTTTTATGCATCACTCACCTTACCTTCTGTCACCGCACTTTCCTACCAAAAATACGGACATCCCCTATACGATAACCTATAATGTGAAATCATAGATAAGGGTGACCAATATATACATATATATATCTCAGAATGTTGAAGGTTCCAATCATTCAATAACATCACTAATGAATTCAACACATTCTTTAAGAACATGCAAATTTCCAACATGTCTGTCATTTTACCTAAACATTCAATTAATTTCAAAAAAAATTTAAGTTTCCAATCAGGTGTTCACATTTGTAAAACCACATTTAATCACAAATAAACATGAAGTTCCAATCAGGAATCATACCAATTCCATTTCAAGTACACTTGTACAATATTTTGATGACCATTTTAAAAAAGATATGACACACTATTTTCAAATATGCAATGCCAAATGGACCTTCACCTTCTAAGGTCAATTCCATCTTAAAATATTGATGAATTCATATGAAATACATTGGGATGCCAAACTGGCCTTTAATCCAAATAAAACATTATTTCAAAAACCAAGATGAAAACACACAACACACTTAATGATTCCAATGGGTCTTCCAAGTCATTTAGAAAGAAATCATCTTTTACAAAATACCAAACATGCTAATTTTTTAAGGGAACATTCAAAACAAAATTTTAAGCCACATAAAGAACCAACACGCTATTTAGAAATAATATAATTAATTTAAATGGATAAGTAAAAAGGAAGGAGTATCCATTTCAGAATTGGGTTTCAAGGAAAATGTTCTTTTTATGTGCCATCTTCATTTGAATTCCCATCCATGTGTGAACCTCGTGCACCAATGGATGTTCCTTCATCTAATGACACACATTAAATATACATGAAAACACCTAAAACCATTTCTCAGAATCACCACTCACTTTTAAACAAAACCCAACCATTCCACATAATTACCCAAGAACAAACAAGCATTTAAAAACACATAAAATCATTCCAAATTCTTTTATGAAAAATCATAATTCCATAAAGAGGCATCTAAGTAACACAACCCAAACATTAGGATCACATCACTATTATCCATTCCACCATAACATAACCAAATCCAATAAAACATTAAACTACCAAAATTAATTTTAAAAGTTCATTTGTCATTTCATAGAACACTTAGAATGCACATATATATATATATAGGAATATTTATGAAATACCATTAAACACCAATTAATACAAATTTTCCAACATAAAAATACAATGAAAATTTATAATCACACACCACAATAATATTATAGCAGATTTAACGCATTAAATAAAACCTTAAGCATTAAAGGAATTTGCTATAAAAGAAATGGACGACAACACCAAGGCTTATATATATATGTATATATAAATAAGACAAAAATAAAAAAACCTGATTTTAAAAATTTAACTGATCAGGGAGATCAAATTAAGGGTTCATGGATAGGAAAACTAGCTCAATAAGAGAGCATACCAAGATGTGACACTTCAACACTTGAAAAATTATATGGAGACCACTCAAAATCGACCCACACTTGCAAGAAATTTTATATATACATATATATGTATATGTATAATCTAGTGCATTTATTCCCTGATCCATGAGGTAATACGTACATAGAGAACATATATATATTATGTATATATAAATACCTTATGTATCTGCATGAAATCCTTCAAACATTGACCAGAACTCAGTACAACATATCCTAGAATCACAAAAACATAGCATCACGGTTCAATGCACCTCAAATAATCAATAAAAAGCCATAATAATTTAACCAATGGTTTTATCAAGATGTGAATCATGTTTTAAAAATTATTTAGTAAAACACAAGCATAAAATGGATTGAATTGGAATAAAAAAGTCATGGAAAAACTACTAGTTGATAGTGAATGTGGTAGGACTCTCAGGGATGGATGAGTAGGGCCTTGAAGAAGATTTTAATGCCCTAGATCAGAAGGAAAATGAGGCAAGCACAAACCCTAGACATTAGGGATCTATCAAGGGAGAAAAACAATAAATATTGACATAAAAGCGCACCTGAGATGGAGGACGCTGGTAAAGGAGGTGCGGGAAGAAATGGTGATAGTGAGGGAGGAGGCAGTTGCTGAAGATGTCGCATGTGAGGGAGGAGGTTTGGATGGAGGAGGGCCACATGCCAGGGAGGTATGCTAGTGGTAGGGGTGGCACTGGAAGGTCACATAGGGAGGAGGAAGGAGGTGTCACCAGTCTGCATTGTGTAGGGGAAGGGGGTCTGGCCGGGGTGTGTTCCAAGGAGTGGAGGGCTAGGGTGGCTGCATGAGAGAATGAGAGTGGGGGGGTCCCACTATAGCTGAGAAAGGGGATAGGGGAAGGCTACATTAGAAAAAATAAAATAAAATAAAAATGTAAATAAAAAAAGTAAAATAATAATTATAATACTTATAATAATAACATAATATTAATAAAAAACTTTGTAATAATAATAATAATCATCATCATATTAATAATAATAAAAATAATAATAAAATCTTTATTATCATAACTATTATTAAAAATACTATTTGTTTTATTTTTTTTCTTTATTTTACCTTTTGTTTAATTTTAATCCTTTTTTAATATTTGTTATTTTTAAATGTAGAGCAAGCTACATGATCTTCCAAGTTGAACACTAACCATATATAGTTACAAAAACTCACACGAATGTTTTGAAAACTGAAAATTTAACCTAAGAATCAACCTGAACCACAAAAAAAATCTATGTGCAAGAAATTTATAGAATAAAAGAGTTTCCAGAGTTAGGGTGTGAAAATTATTCCAAACACAGACACCATATTCCCCTAGGAAGTCACCAATAAAAAAGATAATCAAAACTCAAGTCTATTCTAGAATAGAACCGTGCGATAAATTAGGAACCTTATGGAAAATTATTATATCCACATGTCACACTCGATTGATTGAGAAGACTCCAAAGAATAAATATAGGGGGAGGAAACATGCGGGTTCTCCCTACCAAAAGAAATCTTCTTAGAAAAAGAACATGAATCCCAAAAACGCCACCCAGGGATTGGGGGGATGTGGAAACTCCCAACACAATAACATCTAACTTCCTCTACACAAGTGAGAAAAAACAACCACTAAATTACAAAACTCTCAGATAAGAAAAAGAACCTTCAACACTTGGGAAAACTCACAAGAAGAACATAACCCAAAAAAATTAGAAACACCACCCCTCAATTAAAAAAAACACAAACATCTCTAAATGAGTAGAGCTAAACCGAGACCAACCCACATAAGGGATAAACATACATTAAGAAAATATGAAATTCTAGAAAATATATTCGACATAAGAGGTTCAAAAAAAAATTAGAATAGAAAAGATGATATCGCAATGAAAACAAGGAAAAACAAGGAGACTTTAGATATTTTAATCCCAATACTGATAACAAAACCTTGGTTAAGGTTTCACACACCCCGAAAACTCCTAACTATGCATGAGATTTAACCCAAGACTTATAGTTGGGGATCTGATGGATGAAGCATCTCTTGCCTCACAGTTAGGCACCATAATCCACCAATTAAAACTCTTTCATTAAGTAGTGATTCATTCCTAACTTCTCTGAATTACCCATATAACCACAACATGGCATGTATTGAGAGGGATGAAACATCATGGATTTAAATTCCCGAACTGGCCACACAAGTGGCACACATGAAGATGACTCAACATTCTTGAAACCAGAACCATTAAACTAGACTCCATAGAAACAGGTTCCTATAGCATATACTTCATGGAAGATAAGAAGCCTTCATGAACTACAAGAGACGCCTGATTTCTATCCGCCCGTACTCTAGAAATCAACTCAGCTAGTAATGCCTCATATACCAGCTTCTCAAAATGATGGTCCTTATAATAGTGGAGCTGCTCCTTGATTTATGAATGAAGACCCCCAATGTAGAGAGAATTCTTCATCAAATCCTATGATGCTACCTCTATAGAAAATTAAATCACTAATTTAAAGTGGTCAAAATAGGACTTCATCGACCAATTGACATGTTGAATACCCATGATCTCATTCATTTTCAATGTATTTTTCTCCACAGGTATGAACCATCGGATGATAATATACTTAAAAACTTTCCACATTATCAAAAATTCACATGATAGTGGGGAGAACATCTCATATTTATCCAAATATGGACCTTCAAATAGACCTAAAACATCACAAACCGAAACCTCCTCAAGAGTTCCCAACATCCTGAACAAACTCTCAATCTCTTTATGCCACACAGCTTCCTCTGTCATACCTCTAGCACCGTGAAAGATAGAAAACATTCAAGAAAAACTGGAAACTGGGCATTACTCATTATCAACTTTTGGGACCTCTTTGGGTGAAAATCATTATAAACATCAACCAATAAAAACATAAAAACAATGAAAAATTAAAAAATAACACCTCAAGACAAAATTGCATGCTCACAATCCAAACAACACAAGAACAACCAAAATATCATTTTCAAAACCCACCATTTCCATTTAAATATAAAAAACATCCTCATTTAAAAGACAAATTCCAAACAGAAAACCACTTTTTACAAAACCAAACCCCTATTTAAAAAACAAAACATGTTTTCAAATCCGTTATACCCTTTCCGAAATCAGTTTAGAAAACAATTCTAAGCCTTGTATCTCAAACACACAACCACATAATATTATGAACTATAAATATGTGTTCCTATCCAATTCCACTTATATAATCCCTGAACTAGTTCCCAAAAAGCATTTTGTACATATCCCACACACATGTGACCTTCCATAGAGAGTACCAAGGGTCACCATCTATTTTTCTCATCAAATACAAGTGTCTAATATAGTTTTAAACTAAATAAATTTTCTTTAAAACCCATTTTCCGAATTTAGAACCATTTAAAAGCAATAATTTTTATTTCTAAAGCCCTTTTTATTTTCAAAAATACACTTAATCCAATAAAAACCAAAACGAACAACAACATGAACTAATCTTCCAGAATGAGGCCCTAGTTGTTATGCTTATCCCAGTGATATGGTAGTAAGCCATTCCATAAATAATTTTCAACAACTAAGTGGAGCTTAAACCATGTTCTCGAACATGACATGGGTCACTAATCCATATGAAATTATGATGTAACATTGTATTCCTTCCATTGTCAACCCTTATTCCAAAACGATGATAAAAGACTCAAATCCTAGACCACCCCTAGTAACTCTAGGTTCTGAATGAGAAAGGGTTTATGAAACCATTCTCGTACCTACCTATCAAGTATCGAAAGTCCTAATATCCATATACTAGACACCCAAAATATCAAGAGCCTACTACGATACCATTTTCTCACAAACCAAACCAGTTCAACCCTAAACTGGTCACCCGAGTTGGCCCACGGTAAGTCCCAGAGGGTGTTTCTGATCCCCACAGGCTAGAAACTAGTGCCAATCATCATGATTAAATAGGTGGGAATGATTTGGACCATGAAATAAAGAACATGAAATAAATAAAAATCAAAGTAAATAATGAAAATAATTTCTCATAGTGGAACTAAATTAAATGCTACATGTACCTCCATGTGATATAATGGGTCACCACCAAACACTGAATGAACCTTGTTGCGAGAGCGATGTGAATATGGGGGAAACTGAAACTAAAAATATAGAGTGGGCTTGAGCACCGAGATGCTCTGTATGAATTCCAAAATAAACCACAATCGATTCCCCACCTCCAAAAATAAATTGTTTCTTTGTAATTTGAAAATAGGATTCAAAAAAAATATGGGTTTCAAATCATTTATCAAAACAGTAATAAGTTTTTAGTTGTAAAAAATCCCTTTTCAGTTGATTTTTCTAAATGAATCACCATGGAATATCAGTCATTGTAATGAATTATTTTATAATACAACTATTACAAAAACATGTTCCTTAATATAAAAAAGTAATGTAAAAGTTCCATGAGAACAAATAACCAAAAGTTCCACAAAATAAATAATGAACATACAAGTTTCCAACCGTGGGAATTTTCTAAACATACCTAGAGTGGTAATTAGATGTACTCAATTCAAAACCACTTACCAATATATGGGGAAGCTCCCTAGTCAATAATCAATTGGCCACCCAAAATTGAACAGTCCAGTGACACATCCAACTTGGCCTCCTAGCTAATCCAGGAGGTACCAACCCATAAAATTTGGGTTGAGAAGCAATCATCACTCAACCCTCTTAAATACATCCAAGAAACCCATAGTAATAATATACAGTGTAAGTTGGAAGCCCTCACATGCATGACTCACCATACCCACAATCACTACAGTTGCCTACCCAAAACATAGACTTCCCTTATATAATGACCCAAAAAAGAAGTCCTAGACAGGGGTGACCAACATATACATATACACAGTTTGTAACACCCCGACCCCAGCTACCCAGAGTCGGTGCATTACTTTGTAACATTGGCATGATCACAAAAGATCAGGTCTCGAAAGACCGATTAGTTTGGTAGCCTTAGAAACACTAGATACATTCATAAATGTTACGTTACAACATAAGGTGGAAAACTACAGTAACAAAGTCTCCATAGTCCACACTCATATCCACTTCTAACTGTCCCTGCAGGTCATTCATAAAATACTTCTTCACATCCGGGAAAATATTAAAACATTGAAAGGGGTGAGCTCAGATGCTCAGTAAGGATAAAAATATTGCGGAAGCTTTCATAAATAAACATAAACATTTAAGTAAATGTATAAATAAAACAAAAGCCTTTTAAACTTGAACATCAACATAATATGGAAAAAGTAAAATGAGATAATGCCATTTACTTCTTCACATGGATATTCTACTGGTCGAATAATCACATGCAATATCAATAACCACTTTCATAATGATGGAATGCATAATTCCAGACTATCATAACCACGTAGTCAAGGCCTCGTGCCAAGACCACAAATAAGATTTTTTCAAGGCCTCGTGCCAAGACACTAGTTTGTCTCATGAGACCTACGGATGCATCGAGGAGCTATAGCAGGCTCCACCCGTCACTTATTAAGTCCAATGCATTCCTCATATGAATATGTTTAAACATATCATACACCATAACATAATCGTATCACATAAAACATGCCTAATGGAAACATAACATTTCCACATTTCAGTCACAAGATATCAATACAACACATTGATATAATAAAAACACTTTCAAAACCATTTTCAATACCAAAATAAAAGAAAGTTAAGACTTTGTATATATTTTTCATTAAAAAAATGACGGCTTGTAGAGGAAGCCGAAACTCAAATAATGGTCACGGCGGCGGAGAAGTCGTTGTCGCCGCATAATTACAGAAAGGAAAACATTTCCTTTTTGTTGTTTAGTAAAACTCTTCGTATAAAAAAGATTCCTTTTGAATAAATGTAAAAGTCAAAGGGGTTTATACACTGTATAAAAGAAATTTGTGTGTAAAACAAAATATTCCTCAATGAATGGAGATTGAGACGAAGTCCCTTACAAAGATAATTTTTTCAATAAAATAGATCTATTATGTGTATTCACTATAAGTACACATAAATAAAGTAAAAATACAAGATAGGACATAATAATATCATGACATAATTTGAAAGTAGGAGATTAACCCAAAGAATGGAAATTGGGTTAAGAAATTCCCTTACCTTGCGTCCTGTCCTGACTCGACCGTTCTTTAACCTCCTGAATAATAAACTAGAGTTAATTCATATTTACATAAGAACCTTTTTCATGTTCATTATTCCTTTTATATCCCTTATTACCATGTTATGAACATTATGTAATTATTTAAGTTTATAATGGTCATTTTGTCGATCTTAGGTACTTGAGTCAAAAATAACATTCTTATAATTACAAGTTGTTCATGTGGTGATATATCCATTATATCCAGAATTATATTCATGATATAGATATCATATATCTCATATATATCCAGTATATACATGCATTTATAATATTCCATAACGTTTAGAGGTAAGAAATGAAATGCACCGTTCATGGAGACGGTAAGCCGTACGTACGCTTGAACGCAACTTTCGTTTCTATTTCGTATTTAATGAAATCATAATGATATAAAGGTATATTATAATTCCAGTATAACATCATATATAATATCATTTACTCCATCCTTTATACATCCCACATACGGCATTAACGATTCAAATCACTTTGAGGGGGCGGTAGTCCGCACTTCCTAAAATGAAAATATCTCGTTTATCCATAATGGAAACAATAAAGTAATGCCATAAATGAAAAATACAGAACCTTAAGTAAAACATATTATATATCATTTATAAATATGGTGACATCTTAATGTCCACCTTTGAAGGTGTTTTATGAGTGTTGAACAATCATCGTTTTGTGTGGCAGAAATTCGCCATCCACAGAAACCGTATGTTTTTTAACCATTAGATGTAGGTGTGTGTAAGTGTAGCTCGAATACTCATTATAACAACATCATAGTATATTTAGGATAGTGTTTTTGTTACAAAAGAAAGGAATAAAAAGAGTTTAGGGGTTTGGATAAGCAAAATAAAACAAAATAACATAAGAGAAGACATTACCTTAAAATTCGGTAACTCTTTTGATTTGAGTCAAAGGCTTCCTGGGGAAGACTTCTGCCCAAAGTGAGGCTTCTAGGAGTAAGGGAGGGATGTTGGGAGGGTATTTGGTCAGATTTTGGCCGATCCAAATGGCATTAAAGTGTGAATGAGGTGGTAGAGGTGGGGGCCTTTTATAAGAGGAGAGGAGGGGCACTCTTGGAAAGTAAGGCAATTTTACATTATTATACAATGATTTTCGGATTCTAAAGGTCAAACACATATATAATTCATGTATAAGGTGATAAGGGTTCTAAATATACCCATACAATAGTCTTTGGACAAGTGTAAGCCTTGTATTGTACATTATCTTTTCATTTTATTTAAATCGTTAAATAATGAGGTCATCGCTGCATCATCATGATGTCATAAATAATTTAATTTATTTAATGTCTAAAAATTATAAAAAAAATACTATGATTTAGGAAATATTTTTATCTTTCCAATGACTATTTATAGTCAAAAATATTACTTGTATAACCCCATATAAAAATTGTTTTATTAAAACATTTCATGTTTGTGTCATTTTTTTTACTTTAACATTAAATAAAAGGTATTTATGTCATTTTCCAACTAAATTGGCTCCATGGGGTCCCCAAGTTGACCCATGTATTGTATTGGCTGGACATGGCACATCCAATGAGGGTAGGACATGTGTCAAGCTCATCTCATATTATTAAAACATTATTTTTACCTTAAACTACATTAATTACCTCTAATCGCGATTAAGAACTTAAAAGTTACTATTCACCAAAAAAAATTATTGTAATCTCATTGAACCACATTTTACTTCTTAATGACAACCATTTATGTTGGATTTTTGAAATTCAAAACACAGAAGTGGTAAAATTTCATTTAAATGAAAAATCAGTTTTTATAAGTACCGCTTAGTGGTTTCACTATTCATCAAAAATTGAAGTTTTTCAGAAAAATCCAAACAATTCACCCTAAGATATATTTGATATTCCGATTTAAAAAATGATGTCTATTTTACAAAATTCCAAACATATAAGTTTCATTAATTAATTTTATAATTAATTCCCGCTGTCACAACAAATAGCGTGTTTTTAAGAAACAATTTATATCAAAAGATTGACAATTGTTCATGCCCAATTTCAAAGTGAAATTAATTCTAATGAACACAATTGGATAAAATGTTAAAAATATATTCTATTTATACTTCAAAACCACTAAATAGTATAACTTATAACTATAAATTATTTTCATTAAAAAAGTTGTTTTAAGTATTTTTCACTATTCATAAAAATTTGGAAGTTCTCAGAAAATTACAAAAAATTCAACATAGGCTAATTTCAATATTAGGAATACAAAAATGAATTATATTTTGAAATATAAAATTTCTATAATTTTAAAAAGTGGGTACTACTATTCATAATGGCTACTTTGATTAGTCGCGGTGTGTTAGAACTCTATGTTGCATACAATGCAAGCTATTGCATTATTGAATGAGAACGGTATCGTGGAAGCTCGGGGTGTTACATTCTCCCCTACTTCAATAAATTGCTTCCTCGCAATTTGAAATTTTTCTTGGAAAATAAAAGGTTGAAAATAGAAAATACCTTTGTGGAAAACCCACATCGGAAATAAGGTTAATAAAATTTAGCCTTAATAAGAGGGAAAGGGAAATGAAAAAGTCAACACCCAATTATGATCTCAATTAGGAGAACATTGGTGGCAATTAGAGACATATAATTGGAGGAAAAACGTAAATATTTATAGGGAGTGATTGAGGTCATCAATCACAAACAAGTGTCAAATTGAGGGCCTCAAAGCCTTCAATCTATGTTGATTTAAAATATCATCAGTTCAACAAGACATAAGGTATTAGGATAACACATTTTTTGTTTTAATATCCCTTTAATAAAGTTTAAGAATTAATTTATTCATAGAATAAGATATAGGTATATATATATTTATGCTTAACAAGTAGAGTTTCAACCTTCAACTAATTTCTACCACAAACTCATCTTTCACTCAAAAAGATAATAGAACTCAAAAATATTCTATTTATCCTAATTGTATAAGGTTACAAATATTAACACATACCATTTAGATTATTAAAACTATTTTGTAATAACCAGGGACTTCCGGTAGGCTAGTGGTAGGAAATAAAGGCCTATCGCACTATGATTGTGGGTTCGATTCCTGCAGCTTTGTCCGACGCGACGGGTTATGCCCCACCCTACAGGTTGTCCTTTTCCTAAAACTATAGTATTATAATATTCCAAAAATAATCTTCATAAATTTTTTATCCTTAAACAATACTATCCAAAGATCAACTTAATCCACTCCAACCTTTATATTTATCCACAATACCTCTGTCCAGACTTTCTCTAAAAGGTCTCTTAATTCCAAAATCTATTTATCAGATTCCCCAAACAAATTAAAGTTTCTCTTTTTGTCACATACTAAAAATATGATTACCTTCATCATATTAAAACCTTACTGAAATCAACAAGTACTGCAGTACGATCCTTATATATATATATCACATTATTCTAATAACCAGAATATAATCCATGAGTCCAAAAGCGCGAATACATTAATTATTCTGCTTCAACTCTAGTAACAGCATAAGATTTTCCTTGATCCCTTGGCCTTTTCTGAGGTATGTTTCCCTGACGCTTAGGACATTTATTTGCAAAATGCTCCATTTCCCTACAATTGTAGCATTCAACAATGATAGCCTCTTTCTTTCCCTTGCAATCACACGCCTGGTGACCTTTTTCTCCACATTTATAACAAACTCCCATTCCTTTTAGGCAAGTACCAGGGTGATTCTTCCCACAAGTATCACATAATGGAAAATCCTTCTTTCCATTTTTCCCTTTATATGTCTCTTGTTCCACCGTTCTCTTCTTCTCTTGCTTTACTTTGTTGTCATAAGACATAGAGAATTCCTTTTCTGTCTTGATAGCACATGACACAATATCTTCGTATGTTGAGAACGATTGTGATACTAAAGCTCGACAGAGAAATGGTTTTAACCCATCAAAGAAACGATCAATCTTACCTCTTGGGTTACGTATATAATCTGCAGCATACCTCGCTAACCTTGTAAAGTTGGCCTCATACTTTGCGACATTCTCATCCTCCTTTTGTTTCAGACTCAGAAATTGCCTTTCCATATCTGCTCTATGGTCATGAGGAAAGTATTTTTCTAAGAAAAGATCTTTGAACTCCCTCCATTCCATATTCGATATGTCATCATCTTCCTTTGTGTTTTTAATCAATGACCCCCATTGATCAGCATCTCTAGTGAGGCGGTAAACTGCCATGATAACCTTTTCCATTTCACTACTCCCCAAGGCGTGGAATATTTTCTCTAAGGAATTTATCCATTTCTCAGCTACTAATGGATTTGTACCCCCATTAAATGTTGGTGGTTGTTGCCTCATGAAGCGGTCTAACATTGATCCTCCACGTTACGGATCAGGGTGCTCCATACGAGTAAGGTTATTATTCATAACCTGAGTGACTTTTCCCAGTATGGTAATAAGTTGGTCAGCACCAGTTGTATCTCCAGATCCAAAATAATTATCTTGCGCAGGAGGGCAATCCCTACACTGAGTGCGTGTATTGATACGGTTTCCATTCCTTCCACTAGGCGCCATTTCTAAACAATGGCATAAACAAGATTAGTTTATGAATCAAAATACATAATTCCATACTTGTAAAACACTTAACACTAATTTGACTATTTATGGATATAATCCATAATCATAAAAAAAATTTCTTTGCGGAAGTATATACTCATAACCCTTTATAGTGGTTTGTAAAGAAAATGAGAATTATCTTAAGCATATCCCCCGGGAGTGTCATAACCAAGAGTGCAGCAAGGCCCGTTGTCGTGCACCAGTTCCCGTTTGGGTCTAGCTCAAAGTGGTGTTTTCGGGTTTTACCCCTAGGTACATCTGTGCCAGCGCCGCCTCTACCTTCTCATATCCAGACATGGATGTATTACTTGGAAAACTCACAAAATCTCTAAAATACCAAAATTCTAGGAAGTTCTTCCATACTAATCCTCAAAGTCTATCTTCGGGCTATGTGCTCTAATCAGAGTTTATCTAAATCTAGCTTCCATGGTTAGTACTAAACTACCTTTGATACCAACTGTAACGCCCCGACCCAAGCTACCCAGAGTCGGTGCATTACTTCATAACATTGGCATGATCACAAAAGATCAAGTCTCGAAAGATCGATTAGTTTAGTAGCCTTGGAAACACTAGATACATTCATAAATGTTACATTACAACATAAGGTGGAAAACTACAATAACAAAGTCTCCATAGTCCACACTCATATCCTCTTCTGACTATCCCTGCAGGTCATTCATAAAATACTTCTTCACATCCTGGAAAATATTAAAACATTGAAAGGGGTGAGCTCAGATGCTCAGTAAGGATAACAATATTGCAGAATCTTTCATAAATAAACATAAATATTTAAGGCAATGTATAACTAAAACAAAAGCCTTTTAAACTTGAACATCAACATAATATGGCAAAAGTAAAATGAGATAATCTCATTTACTTCTTCACATGGATATTCTACGGGTCGAATAATCATATGCAATATCAATAACCACTTTCATAATGATGGAATGCATAATTCCAGACTATCATAACCACGTAGTCAAGGCCTCGTGCCAAGACCACAAATAAGATTTTTTCAAGGCCTTGAGCCAAGACACTAGTTTGTCTCATGAGACCTACCGATGCATCGAGGAGCTGTATCGGGCTCCACCCGTCACTTATTAAGTCCAATGCATTCCTCATATGAATAGGTTTAAATATATCATAAACCATAACATAATTGTATCACATAAAACATGCATAAAGGAAACATAACATTTCCACATTTCAATCACAAGATATCAATACAACACATTGATATAATAAAAACACTTTCAAAACCATTTTAAATACCAAAATAAAAGAAAGTTAAAACTTTGTATTTATTTTTCATTAAAAAAAAGATGGCTTGTACAGGAAGCCGAAACTCAAATAATGGTCACGGCGGCGGAGAAGTCGTTGTCACCGCATAAGTACAGAAAGGAAAACATTCCCTTTTTCTCATTTAATAAAACTCTTCATATAAAAAAGATTCCTTTTGAATAAACATAAAAGTCAAAGGGGTTTATACACCGTATAAAAGAAATTTGTGTATAAAACAAAATATGCCTCAATGAATGGAGATTGAGACGAAGTCCCTTACAAAGATAATTTTTTAAATAAAATAGATCTATTATGTGTATTCACTATAAGTACAAATAAAGAAAGTAAAAATACAAGATAGGACATAATAATATCATGACATAATTTGAAAATAGGAGATTAACCCAAAGAATGGAAATTGGGTTAAGGAATTCCCTTACCTTGCGTCCTGTCCTGACTCGACCGTTCTTTAACCTCCTGAATAATAAACTAGAGTTAATTCCTATTTACATAAGAACCTATTTCATGTTCATTATTCCTTTTATATCCCTTATTACCATGTTATGAACATTATGTAATAATTTTAGTTTATAACGGTCATTTTGTCGATCTTAGGTACTTGAGTCAAAAATAACATTCTTATAATTACAAGTTGTTCATGTGGTGATATATCCATTATATCCAGAATTATATTCATGATATAGATATCATATATCTCATATATATCCAGTATATACATGCATTTATAATATTCCATAACGTTTAGAGGTAAGAAATGAAATGCACCGTTCATGGAGACGGTAAGTCGTACGTACGCATGAACGCTACTTTCATTTCTATTTCGTATTTAATGAAATCATAATGATATAAATGTATATTATAATTCCAGTATAACATCATATATAATATCATTTACTCAATCCTTTATACATCCCACATACGGCATTAACGATTCAAATCACTTTGAGGGGGCGGTAGTCCGCAATTCCTAAAATGAAAATATCGCGTTTACCCATAATGGAAACAATAATGGTATGCCATAAATGAAAAATACAGAACCTTAAGTAAAATAGAAACATATTATATATCATTTATAAATAGGGTGACATCTTAATGGCCACCTTTGAAGGTGTTTTATGAGTGTTGAACAATCATCGTTTCGTGAGGCATAAATTCGCCATCCACAGAAACCGTATGTTCTTTAACCATTAGATGTAGGTGTGTGTATGTGTAGCTCTAATACTCATTATAACAACATCCTAGTATATTGAGGATACTGGTGTTGTTACAAAAGAAAGGAATAAAAATACTTTAGGGGTTTCGATAAGAAAAATACAACAAAATAACATAAGAGAATACATTACCTTAAAATTGGGTAACTCTTTTGATTTGAGTCAAAGGCTTCCTTGGGAAGACTTCTGCCCAAATTCAGGATTCTAGGAGTAAGGTAGGGAAGTTGGGAGGGTATTTGGGCAGAGGTTGGCCGAGCCAAATGGCTTGAAAGTGTGAATGAGGTGGTAGAGGTGGGGGCCTTTTATAAGAGGAGAGGAGGGGCACTCTTGGAAAGTAAGGGAATTTTACATTATTATACAATGCTTTTCAGATTCTAAAGGTCCCAAACTTATATAATTCGTGGCTAAGGAGATAAGGGTTCAATATCTACCCATCCAATAGTCTTTGGACAAGTGTAAGCCTTGGAATGTACATTATCTTGTCTTTTTATTTAAATCGGTAAATAATGAGGTCATCGCCGCATCATCATGGTGTCATAAATAATTTAATTTATTTAATGTCTAAAAAATATAAAAAAATACTATGATGTAGGAAATCTTTTTATCTTCCCAATGACTATTTATAGTAAAAAAATATTACTTGTATAACCCCATGTAAAATTTTTTTTAATAAAACATTTCATGTTTCTATCATTTTTTTTACTTTAACATTAAATAAAAGGTATTTTTGTCATTTTCCAACTAAAGTGGCTCCATGTGGTCCCCATGTTGACCCATGGATTTTATTAGTCGGCTGTGGCACATACAATGAGGGTAGGACATGTGTCAAGCTCATCTCATATTATTAAAACATTATTTTTACCTTAAACTACGCTAATTACCTCTAATCACGGTTAAGAACTTAAAAGTTACTATTCACCAAAAAATTATTTTAATCTCATTGAACCACATTTTACTTCTTAATGACAACCAAGTATATTGGATTTTTGAAATTCAAAACACAGAAGTGGTAAAATTTCATTTAAATGAAAAATCGGTTTTTATAAGTACCACTTAGTGGTTTCACTATTCATAAAAAATTGAAGTTTTTCAGAAAAATCCCAAAAATTCACCCTAAGATATATTTGATATTTTGATTTAAAAAATGATGCCTATTTTACAAAATTCCAAAAATATAAGTTGCATTAATTAATTTTATAATTAATTCCCGCTATCACAACAAATAGCGTGTTTTTAAGAAACAGTTTATATCAAAAGATTGACAATTGTTCATGCCCAATTTCAAAGTGAAATTAATTCTAATGAACACCATTGGATAAAATGGTAAAAATATATTCTATTTATACTTTAAAACCACTAAATAGTATAACTTATCACTATAAATTATTTTTATTAAAAAAGTTGTTTTATGTATTTTTCACTATTCATAAAAATTTGGAAGTTCTCAAAAAATTACAAAAAATTCAACATAGGCTAATTTCAATATTAGGAATATGAAAATGAATTCCATTTTGAAATATATATTTTCTATAATTTTAAAAAGTTGGTATTACTATTCATAACGGCTACTTTGATTAGCCGCGGCGTGTTAGAACTCGATGTTGCGTACAATGCAAGCTATTGCATTATTGAATGAGAAGTGTATCGTGGAAGCTCGGGGTGTTAAATTCTCCCCTCCTTCAATAAATTGCATCCTCGCAATTTTAAAATTTTCTTGTAAAATAAAAGGTTGAAAATAGAAAATACCTTTGTGGAAAACCCACATCGGAAATAAGGTTAATAAAATTTAGCCTTAATAAGAGGGAAAGGGAAATGAAAAAGTCACCACCCAATTATGATCTTGATTTGGAGAACATTGGTGTAAGTTAGAGACATATAATTGGAGGAAAAACATAAATATTTGTAGGGAGTGATTGAGGTCATCAATCACAAACAAGTGTCAAATTGAGGGCCTCAAAGCCTTCAATCTATGTTGATTTAAAATATCATCAGTTCAACAAGACATAAGGTATTAGGATAACACATTTTTTGTTTTAATATCCCTTTAATAAAGTTTAAGAATTAATTTATTCATAGAATAAGATATAGGTATATATATATATTTATGCTTGACAAGTAGAGTTTCAACCTTCAACTAATTTCTACCACAAACTCATCTTTCACTCAAAAAGATAATAGAACTCAAAAATATTCTATTTATCCAAATTGTATAAGGTTCCAAATATTAACACATACCATTTAGATTAGTAAAACTATTTTGTAATAACCAGGGACTTCCTGTAGGCTAGTGGTAGGAAATAAAGGCCTGTCACAGTATGATTGTGGGTTCTATTCCTACAGCTTTTTCCGACGCGACGGGTTATGCCCCACCCTGCAGGTTGTCCTTTTCCTAAAACTATAGTACTATAATATTCCAAAAATAATCTTCATAAATTTTTTAACCTTAAACAATACTATCCAAAGATCAACTTAATCCACTCCAACCTTTATAGTTATCCAAAATACCTCTGTCCAGACTTTCTCTAAAAGGTCTCTTAATTCCAAAATCAATTTATCAGATTCCCCAAACAAATTAAAGTTTATCTTTTTGTCATATACTAAAAATATGATTACCTTCATCATATTAAAACCTGTCTGAAATCAACAAGTACTGCAGTACAATCCTTATATATATCACATTATTCTAATAACCAGAATATAATCCATGAGTCCAAAAGCACCAATACATTAATTATTCTGCTTCAACTGTAGTAACAGCATAAGATTTTCCTTGATCCCTTGGCCTTTTCTGAGGTAAGTTTCCCTGACGCTTAGGACATTCATTTTCATAATGCCCCATTTCCCTACAATTGTATCATTCAACATTGATAGCCTCTTTCTTTCCCTTGCAATCACGCTCCTGGTGACCTTTTTCTCCACATTTATAACAAACTCCCATTCCTTTTAGGCAAGTACCAGGGTGGTTCTTCCCACAATTATCACATAATGGAAACTCCTTCTTTCCCTTTTTCCATTTATCTTCCTCTTGTTCCACCGTTCTCTTCTTCTCTTGCTTTACTTTGTTATCATAAGACTTAGAGAATTCATTTCTTGTCTTGATAGCACATGAGACAATATCTTCGTATGTTGAGAACGATTGTGATAATAAAGCTCGACGGAGAAATGGTTTTAACCCATAAAAGAAACGATCAATCTTACATCTTGGGTTATGTATATAATTTGCAGCATACCTCGCTAACCTTGTAAATTTGGTCTCATACTTTGCGACATTCTCATCCTCCTTTTGTTTCATACTCATAAATTGCCTTTCCATATCTGCTCTATGGTCATGAGGAAAGTATTTTTCTAAGAAAAGATCGTTGAACTCCCTCCATTCCATATTCGATATGTCATCATCTTCATTTGTGTTTTGAATCAATGACCACCATTGATCAGCATCTCCAGTGAGTCGGTAAACTGCCATGATAACCTTTTCCATTTCACTACTCCCCAAGGCGTGGAATATTTTCTCTAAGGAGTTTATCCATTGCTCAGCTACTAACGGATTTGTACCCCCATTAAATTTTGGTGGTTGTTGCCTCATGAAGCGGTCTAACATTGATCCTCCACGTTGCGGATCAGGGTGCTCCATACGAGTAAGGTTATAATTCATAACCTGAGTGAGTTGTCCCAGTATGGTAATAAGTTGATCAGCACCAGTTGTATCTCCAGATCCACAATAATTATCTTGAGCAGGAGGGAAATCCCTACACGGAGTGCGTGTATAGATACAGTTTCCATTCTTTCCACTAGGCGCCATTTCTAAACAATGGCATAAACTAGATTAGTTTATGAATCAAAATACATAATTCCATATTTTTAAAACACTTAACACTAATTTAACTATTTATGGATATAATCCATAATCATAAAAAAAGTTTTCTTTGAGAAAGTATATACTCATAACCCTTCATAGTGGTTTGTAAATAAAATGATAATTATCTTAAGCATATCCCCCGGGAGTGTCGTAACCAAGAGTGCAGCAAGGCCCATTGTCGTGAACCAGTTCCCGTTCGAGTCTAGCTCAAAGCAGTGTTTTCAGGTTTTACCCCTAGGTACATCTGTGTCAGCGCCGCCTCTACCTGCTCGTATCCAGACAGATATGTATTGAGTAGAAAACTCACAAAATCTCTATAATACCAAAATTCTTGGAAGTTCTTCCATACTAATCCTCAAAGTCTATCTTCGGGCTATGTGCTCTAATCAGAGTTTATCTAAATCTAGCTTCCAAGGTTAGTACTAAACTGCCTTTCATACCAACTATAACGCCCTGACCCCAGCTACCCAGAGTCGGTGCATTACTTTGTAACATTGGTATGATCACAAAAGATCAAGTCTCGAAAGACCGATTAGTTTAGTAGCCTTGTAAACACTAGATACATTCATAAATGTTACATTACAACATAAGGTGGAAAACTACAATAACAAAGTCTACATAGTCCACACTCATATCCTCTTCTCACTATCCCAGCAGGTCATTCATAAATTACTTCTTCACATCCTGGAAAATATTAAAACATTGAAAGGGGTGAGCTCAGATGCTCAGTAAGGATAACAATATTGCGGAAGCTTTCATAAATAAACATAAACATTTAAGGCAATGTATAACTAAAAAAAGCCTTTTAAACTTCAACATCAACATAATATGGCAAAAGTAAAATGAGATAATGCCATTTACTTCTTCACATGGATATTCTACTAGTCGAATAATAACATGCAATATCAATAACCACTTTCATAATGATGGAATTCATAATGTCAGACTATCATAACCAAGTAGTCAAGGCCTCGGGCCAAGACCACAAATAAGATTTTGACAAGGGCTCGTGCCAAGACACTAGTTTGTCTCATGAGACTTATCGATGCATCGAGGAGCTGTATCGGGCTCCACCCGTCACTTATTAAGTCCAATTCATTCCTCATATGAATAGGTTTAAACATATCATAAACCATAACATAATCGTATCACATAAAACATGCATAAAGGAAACATAACATTTCCACATTTCAATCACAAGATATCAATACAACACATTTATATAATAAAAACACTTTCAAAACAATTTTCAATACCAAAATAAAATAATGTTAAAACTTTGTATTTATTTTTCATTAAAAAATGATGGCTTGTAGAGGAAGCCGAAACTCAAATAATGGTCACGGCGGCGGAGAAGTCGTTGTCGCCGCATAAGTATGGAAAGGAAAACATTCCCTTTTTGTCATTTAGTAAAAGGATTCGTATAAAAAAGATTCCTTTTGAATAAACTTAAAAGTCAAAGGGGTTTATACACCGTATAAAAGAAATTTGTGTATAAAACAAAATATGCCTCAATGAATGGAGATTGAGACGAAGTCCCTTACAAAGATAATTTTTTAAATAAAATAGATCTATTATGTGTATTCACTATAAGTACACATAAAGAGAGTAAAAATACAAGATAGGACATAATAAGATCATGACATAATTTGAAAGTAGGAGATTAACCCAGAGAATGGAAATTGGGTTAAGAAATTTCCTTACCTTGCATCATGTCCTGACTCGACCGTTATTTAACCTCCTGAATAATAAACTAGAGTTAATTCCTATTTACTTAAGAACCTTTTTCATGTTCATTATTCCTTTTATATCCCTTATTACCATGTTATGAACATTATGTAATTATTTAAGTTTATAACGATCATTTTGTCGATCTTAGGTACTTGAGTCAAAAATAACATTCTTATAATTACAAGATGTTCATGTGGTGATATATCCATTATATCCAGAATTATATTCATGATATATATATCATATATCTCATATATATCCAGTATATACATGCATTTATAATATTCCATAACGTTTAGAGGTAAGAAATGAAATGCACCGTTCATGGAGACGGTAAGCCGTACGTACGCATGAACGCTACTTTCATTTCTATTTCGAATTTAATGAAATCATAATGATATAAAGGTATATTATAATTCCAGTATAAAATCATATATAATATCATTTACTCCATCCTTTATACATCCCACATATGGCATTAACGATTCAAATCACTTTTAGGGGGCGGTAGTCCGCACTTCCTAAAATAAAAATATCGCGTTTACCAATAATGGAAACAATAAAGGTATGCCATAAATGAAAAATACAGAACCTTAAGTAAAACATAAAAATATTATATATCATTTATAAATAGGGTGAAATCTTATTGGCCACCTTTGAAGGTGTTTTATGGGTGTTGAACAATCATCGTTTCGTGAGGCAGAAATTCGCCATCCACAGAAACCGAACGTTCTCTAACCATTAGATGTAGGTGTGTGTAAGTGTATATCGAATACTCATCATAACAACATCCTAGTATATTTATGATACTGGTGTTGTTACAAAATAAAGGAATAAAAAGAGTTTAGGGGTTTGTATAAGCAAAATAATACAAAATAACATAAGAGAAGACATTACCTTAAAATTGGGTAACTCTTTTGATTTGAGTCAAAGGCTTCCTTGGGAAGACTTCTTCCCAAAGTGAGGCTTCTAGGAGTAAGGGAGGGAAGTTGGGAGGGTATTTGGGAAGAGTTTTACCGAGCCAAATGTCTTGAAAGTGTGAATGAGGTGGTAGAGGTGGGGGCCTTTTATAAGAGGAGAGGAGGGGCACTCTTGGAAAGTATGGGAATTTTACATTATTATACAATGATTTTCGGATTCTAAAGGTCCCACACTTATATAATTCGTGGATAAGGTGATAAGGGTTCGAAATATACCCATCAAATAGTCTTTGGACAAGTTTAAGCCTTGGATTGTACATTATCTTTTCATTTTATTTAAATCGTTAATTAATGAGGTCATCGCTGCATCACCATGATGTCATAAATAATTTAATTTATTTAATGTCTAAAAATTATAAAAAAAATACTATGATGTAGGAAATCTTTTTAGCTTTCCAATGAATATTTAAAGTAAAAAATATTGCTTGTATAACCCCATGTAAAAATTGTTTTAGTAAAACATTTCATGTTTGTATCATTTTTTTTACTTTAACATTAAATAAAAGGTATTTATGTCATTTTCCAACTAAAGTGGCTCCATGGGGTCCCCAAGTTGACCCATGGATTGTATTGGTCATCCATGGCACATCCAATGAGGGTAGGATATGTGTCATGCTCATCTCATATTATTAAAACATTATTTTTACCTTAAACTACACTAATTACCTCTAATCGCGATTAAGAACTTAAAAGTTACTATTCACCAAAAAATTATTTTAATCTCAATGAACCACATTTCACTTCTTAATGACAACCATGTATGTCGGATTTTTGAGATTCAAAACACAGAATTGGTAAAATTTCATATAAACGAAAAATCAGTTTTTATAAGTACCACTTAGTGGTTTCACTATTCATCAAAAAATTGAAGTTTTTCAGAAAAATCCCAAAAATTCACCCTAAGCTATACTTGATATTCCGATTTAAAAAATGATGTCTATTTTACAAAATTCCAAACATATAAGTTGCGTTAATTAATTTTATAATTAATTCCCGCTGTCACAACAAATAGCGTGTTTTTAAGAAACAATTTATATCAAAAGATTGACAATTGTTCATGCCCAATTTCAAAGTGAAATTAATTCTAATGAACACCATTGGATAAAATGGTAAAAATATATTCTATTTATACTTTAAAACCACTTAATAGTATAACTTATCACTATAAATTATTTTGATTAAAAAAAAATTTAAGTATTTTTCACTATTCATAAAAATTTGGAAGTTCTCAGAAAATTACAAAAAATTCAACATAGGCTAATTTCAATATTAGGAATACAAAAATGAATTCAATTTTCAAATATAAAATTTCTATAATTTTAAAAAGTGTGTATTACTATTTATAATAGCTACTTTGATTAGTTGCGGTGTGTTAGAACTCGAAGTTACGTACAATGGAAGCTATTGCATTATTGAATGAGAAGTGTATCGTGGAAGCTCCGGGTGTTACATTCTCCCCTCCTAAAATAAATTGCATCCTCGCAATTTGAAATTTTTCTTGGAAAATAAAAGGTTGAAAATAGAAAATACATTTGTGAAAAACCCACATCGGAAATAAGGTTAATAAAATTTAGCCTTAATAAGAGGGAAAGGGAAATGAAAAAGTCACCACCCAATTATGACCTCGATTAAGAGAACATTGGTGGAAATTAGAGACATATAATTGGAGGAAAAACGTAAATATTTGTAGGGAGTGATTGAGGTCATCAATCACAAACAAGTGTCAAATTGAGGGTCTCAAAGCCTTCAATCTATGTTGATTTAAAATATCATCAGTTCAACAAGACATAAGGTATTAGGATAACACATTTTTTGTTTTAATATCCCTTTAATAAAGTTTAAGAATTAATTTATTCATAGAATAAGATATAGGTATATATATATATTTATGCTTGGCAAGTAGAGTTTCAACCTTCAACTAATTTCTACCACAAACTCATCTTTCACTCAAAAAGATAATAGAACTCAAAAATATTCTATTTATCCTAATTTTATAAGGTTCCAAATATTAACACATACCATTTAGATTAGTAAAACTATTTTGTAATAACCAGGGACTTCCTGTAGGCTAGTGGTAGGAAATAAAGGCCTGTCGCACTATGATTGTGGGTTCAATTCCTGTAGCTTTATCCGACGCGACGGGTTATGCCCCACCCTGCAGGTTGTCCTTTTCCAAAAACTATAGTATTATAATATTCCAATAATAATATTCATAAATTTTTTAACCTTAAACAATACTATCCAAAGATCAACTTAATCCACTCCAACCTTTATATTTATCCAAAATACCTCTATCCAGACTTTATCTAAATGGTCTCTTAATTCCAAAATCAATTTATCAGATTCCCCAAACAAATTGAAGTTTCTCTTTTTATCACATACTAAAAATATGATTACCTTAATCATATTAAAACCTTACTGAAATCAACAAGTACTTCAGTACAATCCTTATATATATATATCACATTATTTTAATAACCAGAATATAATCCATGAGTCCAAAAGCACCAATACATTAATTATTCTGCTTCAACTGTAGTAACAGAATAAGATTTTCCTTGATCTCTTGGCCTTTTCTGAGGTAAGTTTCCCTGACGCTTAGGAAATTCATTTGCATAATGCCCCATTTCCCTACAATTGTAGCATTCAACATTGATAGCCTCTTTCTTTCCCTTGCAATCACGCGCCTGGTGACCTTTTTCTCCACATTTATAACAAACTCCCATTCCTTTTAGGCAAGTACCAGGGTGATTCTTCCCACAATTATCACATAATGGAAAATCCTTCTTTCCCTTTTTCCCTTTATCTGTCTCTTATTCCACCATTCTATTCTTCTCTTGCTTTACTTTGTTGTCATAAGACTTAGAGAATTCCTTGTCTGTCTTGATAGCACATGAGACAACATCTTCGTATGTTGAGAACGATTGTGATACTAAATCTCGATGGAGAAATGGTTTTAACCCATCAAATAAATGATCAATCTTACCTCTTGGGTTATGTATATAATCTTCAGCATACCTCACTAACCTTGTAATGTTGGCCTCATACTTTGCGACATTCTCATCCTCCTTTTGTTTCAAACTCAGAAATTGCCTTTCCATATCTGCTCTATGGTCATGAGGAAAGTATTTTTCTAAGAAAAGATCTTTGAACTCCCTCCATTCCATATTTGATATGTCATCATCTTCCTTTGTGTATTGAATCAATGACCACCATTGATCAGCATCTCCAGTGAGGCGGTAAACTGCCATGATAACCTTTTCCATTTCACTACTCCCCAAGGCGTGGAATATTTTCTCTAAGGAGTTTATCCATTGCTCAGCTACTAATGGATTTTTACCCCCATTAAATGTTGGTGGTTGTTGCCCCATGAAGCGGTCTATCATTGATCCTCCACGTTACGGATCAGGGTGATCCATACGAGTAAGGTTATTATTCATAAACTGAGTGAGTTGTCCCAGTATGGTAATAAGTTGATCAGCACCAGTTGTATCTCCAGATCCACAATAATTATCTTGAGAAGGAGGGCAATCCCTACACGGAGTGCGTGTATTGATACGGTTTCCATTCCTTCCACTAGGCGCCATTTCTAAACAATGGCATAATCTAGATTAGTTTATGAATCAAAATACATAATTCCATACTTGTAAAACACTTAACACTAATTTAACTATTTATGGATATAATCCATAATCATAAAAAAAGTTTTCTTTGAGGAAGTATATACTCATAACCCTTCATAGTGGTTTGTAAAGAAAATGAGAATTATCTTAATCATATCCCCCGGGAGTGTCGTAACCAGGAGTGCAGCAAGGCCCGTTGTCGTGCACCAGTTCCCGTTCGAGTCTAGCTCAAAGTGGTGTTTTCGGGTTTTACCCCTAGGTACATCTGTGCCAGCACCGCCTCTACCTGCTCATATCCATACAGGGATGTATTTCTTGGAAAACTCACAAAATCTCTATAATACCAAAATTCTAGGAAGTTCTTCCATACTAATCCTCAATGTCTATCTTTGGGCTATGTGCTCTAATCAGAGTTTATCTAAATCTAGCTTCCAAGGTTAGTACTAAACTGCCATTGATACCAACTGTAACGCCCCGACCCCAGCTACCCAGAGTCGGTGCATTACTTCGTAACATTGGCATGATCACAAAATATCAAGTCTCGAAAGACCGATTAGTTTAGTAGCCTTGGAAACACTAGATACATTCATAAATGTTACATTACAACATAAGGTGGAAAACTACAATAACAAAGTCACCATAGTCCACACTCATATCCTCTTCTGACTATCCCTGCAGGTCATTCATAAAATACTTCTTCACATCTTGGAAAATATTAAAACATTGAAAGGGGTGAGATCAGATGCTCAGTAAGGATAACAATATTGCGGAAGCTTTCATAAATAAACATAAACATTTAAGGCAATGTATAACTAAAACAAAAGCCTTTTAAACTTGAACATCAACATAATATGGAAAAAGTAAAATGAGATAATACCATTTACTTCTTCACATGGATATTCTACTGGTCGAATAATCACATGCAATATCAATAACCACTTTCATAATGATGGAATGCATAATACCAGACTATCATAACCACATAGTCAAGGCCTCGTGCCAAGACCACAAATATGATTTTGTCAAGGCCTCGTGCCAAGACACTAGTTTGTCTCATGAGACCTACCGATGCATCGAGGAGCTGTAACGGGCTCCACCCATCACTTATTAAGTCCAATGAATTCCTCATATGAATAGGTTTAAACATATCATAAACCATAACATAATCGTATCACATAAAACATGCATAAAGGAAACATAACATTTCCACATTTCAATCACAAGATATCAATACAACACATTGATATAATAAAAACACTTTCAAAACCATTTTCAATACCAAAATAAAAGAAATTTAAAACTTTGTATTTATTTTTCATTAATAAAAATGATGGCTTGTAGAGGGTGCCAAAACTCAAATAATGGTCACGACGGCGAAGAAGTCGTTGTCGCCGCATAAGTACGGAAAGGAAAACATTCCCTTTTTGTCGTTTAGTAAAATGCTTCGTATAAAAATGATTCCTTTTGAATAAACGTAAAAGTCAAAGGGGTTTATACACCGTATAAAAGAAATTTGTGTATAAAACAAAATATGCCTCAATGAATGGAGATTGAGACGAAGTCCCTTACAAAGATAATTTTTTAAATAAAATAGATCTATTATGTCTATTCACTATAAGTACACATAAAGAAATTACAAATACAAGATAGGACATAATAATATCATAACATAATTTGAAAGTAGGAGATTAACCCAAAGAATGGAAATTGGGTTAAGAAATTCCCTTACCTTGCGTCCTGTCCAGACTCGACCGTTATTTAACCTCCTGAATAATAAACTAGAGTTAATTCCTATTTACTTAAGAACATTTTTCATGTTCATTATTCCTTTTATATCCCTTATTACCATGTTATGAACATTATGTAATTATTTAAGTTTATAACGGTCATTTTGTTGATCTTAGGTACTTGAGTCAAAAATAACATTCTTATAAATACAAGTTGTTCATGTGGTGATATATCCATTAAATCCAGAATTATATTCATGATATATATATCATATATCTCATATATATCCTGTATATACATGCATTTATAATATTCCATAACGTTTAGAGGTAATAAATGAAATGCACCGTTCATGGAGACGGTAAGCCGTACGTACGCATGAACGCTACTTTCATTTCAATTTCATATTTAATGAAATCATAATGAGATAAAGGTATATTATAATTCCAGTATAACATCATATATAATATCATTTACTCCATCCTTTATACATCCCACATTCGACATTAACGATTCAAATCACTTTGAGGGGGAGGTAGTCCGCACTTCCTAAAATGAAAATATCGTGTTTACCCATAATGGAAACAATAAAGGTATGCCATAAATGAAAAATACAGAACCTTAAGTAAAACATAAACATATTATATATCATTTATAAATATGGTGACATCTTAATGGCCACCTTTAAAGGTGTTTTATGAGTGTTGAACAATCATTGTTTCGTGAGGCAGAAATTCTCCATCCACAGAAATCGTATGTTCTTTAACCATTAGATGTAGGTGTGTGTAATTGTAGCTAGAATAATCATTATAACAACATCCTAGTATATTGAGGATACTAATTTTGTTACAAAATAAAGGAATAAAAAGATTTTAGGGGTTTGGATAAGCAAAATAAAACAAAATAACATAAGAGAATACATTACCTTAAAATTGGGTAACTCTTTTGATTTGAGTCAAAGGATTCCTTGGGAAGACTTGTGCCCCAAGTGAGGCTTCTAGGAGTAAGGGAGGGAAGATGGGAGGGTATTTGGGCAGATTTTGGCTGAGCCAAATGGCTTGAAAGTGTGAATGAGGTGGTCGAGGTGGGGGCCTTTTATAAGAGGAGAGGAGGGGCACTCTTGGAAAGTATGGGAATTTTACATTATTATACAATGCTTTTCGGATTCTAAAGGTACCACACTTATATAATTCGTGGATAAGGTGATAAGGGTTCTAAATCTACCCATACAATAGTCTTTGGACAAGTTTAAGCCTTGGATTGTAAATTATCTCTTCATTTTATTTAAATCGTTAAATAATGAGGTCATCGCTGCATCATCATGATGTCATAAATAATTTAATTTATTTAATGTCTAAAAATTATAAAAAAAATACTATGATGTAGTAAATCTTTTTAGCTTTCCAATGACTATTTATAGTCGAAAATATTACTTGTATAATCCCATGTAAAAATTGTTTTAGTAAAACATTTCATGTTTGTGTCATTTTTTTTACTTTAACATTAAATAAAAGGTATTTATGTCATTTTCCAACTAAAGTGGCTCCATGGGGTCCCCAAGTTGACCCATGGATTGTATTGGTCCGCCATGGAACATCCAATGAGGGTATAACATGTGTCAAGCTCATCTCATATTATTAAAACATTATTTTTACCTTAAACTACACTAATTACCTCTAATCGCGATTAAGAACTTAAAAGTTACTCTTCACCAAAAAATTATTTTAATCTCATTGAACCACATTTTACTTCTTAATGACAACCATGTATATCTGATTTTTGAAATTCAAAACACAGAACTGGTAAAATTTCATTTAAACAAAAAATCAGTTTTTATAAGTACCACTTAGTGGTTTCACTATTCATCAAAAATTGAAGTTTTTCAGAAAAATCCCCAAAATTCACCCTAAGCTATATTTGATATTCCGATTTAAAAAATGATGTCTATTTTAAAAAATTCCAAACATATAAGTTGCATTAATTAATTTTATAATTAATTCCCGTTGTCACAACAAATAGCGTGTTTTTAAGAAACAATTTATATCAAAAGATTTACAATTGTTCATGCCCAATTTCAAAGTGAAATTAATTCTAATGAACACAATTGGATAAAATTGTAAAAATATATTCTATTTATACTTTAAAACCACTAAATATTATAACTTATCACTATAAATTATTTTGATTAAAAAAGTTGTTTTAAATATTTTTCACTATTCATAAAAATTTGGAAGTTCTCAGAAAATTACAAACAATTCAACATCGGCTAATTTCAATATTAGGAATACAAAAATGAATTCCATTTTGAAATATAAAATTTCTATAATTTTAAAAAGTGGTTATTACTATTCATAACGTCTACTTTGATTAGTCGCGGTGTGTTAGAACTCGAAGTTGCATACAATGCAAGCATATTGCATTATTGAATGAGAAATGTATCGTGGAAGCTCGGGGTGTTACACATTTCATGTCGTTGAAGTAGCCAAGATGGTTGTTACATCACTTAAGCATTCAATACATTCTTTAAAAACATGAAAATTTACAACTAGGTTTTTATTTCACATAATCATTCAAATCATTTCATAAAATAATTTATGTTACAAATTGGAAATTTACATTTTCAAACAAAATTTTATCCCAAAATAACATGAAGTTCCAATTAGGCCTTATACAAAGTCAATTTCTAGTAGACTCGAACAATATTTCTAAGACCATTTTTAAGAAGATATAAAACACCATTTTATAATATGAAATGCTAAAATGGACATCACCTTCTGAGGTAATTTCCATATTAAAACCATGATGAATTCATATGATATATTTTTGGATGAAAAATATTCCTTTAATACTATTCCAAAATTATTTCATAAACCATGATTTAAACAAACAACACACTTAAAAACGCTAATTGTACTTCCATGTCATTTAGAAACCAATAATATTTTACAGAATACCAAATAGACCATGTTTTAAAGAGCACGTTAAAATCCCCTTTGAAGACACATAAAATACTAAAATACCATTTATAAATAAAATAACCATTATGAAATGAGAAGGGAAAATAAATAAGGAACCATTTAAGAACTCGGGTTCAAGGAAGACATTATTTTTATATTCAATCTTCATTTGAATTTCCATCCATGTGTGGACCTCATAAACCCATAGATGTTCTTACATCCAATTGAACACTTTAAATACCCATGTAAAAACCCAAAAACATTTTTAAGAATCATTATTCTCTTTTAGACCAAACACAACCATTCAACACAATTACCAAAGAAAAAATAAGCACCTAAAAACCAAAAAAAACATTACAAAACATTTTACCAGAAATCATTATTCCATAAAGAGTCATCTAAGTAACATAACTTACATATAAGGATCATATTACAATTTTCCATCCCACAATAACATAACCAAATCCAAAAAACTATTAAAGGTCCAAAATTCTTTTTAAATGGTCATTTGGAATTTAATCGAACACTTGGCATGAATATATATATATATATATATATATAATAATATTTAAGAATTACCTTGAAATACCAATTCAAACCAATTTTACATCATAAAAATACCCTCAATATATATACACACACACCAAAATTATATTACAGTAGATTTAAAGCATTGAAGGAATGATCAAACATTAAAGGAATTTTCTTGAAAAGGAATGTTTGGAAACACCTAGGAATGTATATATATGTATATATAAATAACAGATACATATAGAAACATGATTTTAAAATGATAAGAAATCAGGGAGCTCAAATTAATTTGTTTTTTCAAAGGAAAGCTACCTCAATAAGGGAGAAGACCATGTTGGGACACTTCGGTGCTCGAAAAATTAGGTGGCGACCACTTGAAACCGGCCCACACTCATACACACATTCCTATATATATATATATATATATATATATATATCTGTAATACATTGAATGTGTTATCCACTCCCTGAGGGAAGAAATATATAGAGGATATATATATATATATTTATATATTCTATACCTTATGTATTTGAATGGGAACCCTAAAACCTTGACCAGAACTCAGTACAACAAATCCGAGAATCACAAAAACACAGATGCATGGTTCAACGCACATCAAATTACTAGGAATACACCACAATAGTTTTTCCAAGGGATTTATCAATGTTATAATCATGTTTTAAGAATTAATTATTAACACAAAAACATTATATTTATTTAATTGGAATGAATGGGCATAGAAACACGTACCTTTTGAGTGAGAACATGATGAGACTCTCAAGGATGGAATTGTAGGTCCTTGAGGATGATCCACATGTCCCAGATCAAAAAAAATGAGAATAACACAAAACCTAGAAAATAGTATTCAACCAAGGGAGAAAACCCCTAAAATTAATAGAAAAATGCACTTGAGAATGAGGATGCTTGGAGGGGGAGGCACGGCCGGAGATGGCTCCAGTGAGGGAGGAGGCGGCTATTGGAGATGGCATGGGTGAGGGACAAGGTTCTGCTAAAGGAGGTATGTCACGACTCGACCCGACTGATCCTGAGCCACAACTACCTCATGCCCGCCTCCATAGGCTAGAGGCTGGCGACCAGCGCTGAAGGCATAACAATCTTGGGTAGGCCTTTTCCTAAGTACATGTACCTATGCACACACAACCCACTCAATGCAGAAGTGTAGAGTGAAAATAAAACCACAGGACAAACAGTTATAACCCAACCACAGTCATACATAAACCACTAAATAGAGCAAGTAATGTTCTTAAGGTACTGACAAGTAAACTGAATAGTAAAAAAGGCAAAACATGTGCCCAACCACAAAGGTGACACAACCCGACAACATGTAACAAAAGGAAACAAGTGGACAGATCCCCACCTGAAAACTCTGGAACGACTATGGCATGTTTTCTGAGCTCTTGTGACCTCTACGCTCCTCTGTAGTCACGATCAGCCTATCCATCATCTGTAAGGGCACACCAGGTGCGGACAAAGCCCAATCAGGGGTGAGTATAAAGATACTTAGCAGGATTCACCAAAAGCTCAAGGGAGCAACAAGGGAGGCACTAAAGAGGTGAGAAGTAGATAGAACCAGAATAGTAAAGGAGTATGGTAGTGAGAGTACAGCTCAACCCAACAAGAGGAAGGAAGTAAACTCGTCCAAACACAAGGAGCTAGGAATGGTGAGAAGACAAAATTCTTGTTGATTCTTTGCTACCTATAATAAGAGAGTGGACTCTTCTAACCAACTGGAGTTAATCCCAGAAATCATGTGGCATACCCTGCACCTCTTCTCCCCTCCTAGAAGGAAAGTAACTGAACCCAAGGAGTGGGAATTGAAGTCAGTTTTATATGTATATATGCTCAACAAGGAACCCGAATGAGAGTGTAAGGGGACCTCCATCTCCAAGATCTGACCAGGAAGAGTCACCAATAGTTCTAGGGATATCCATCACTGAACCCAAATGTCTCGCACATCAACCTAGGAGATAAAATTCAAAGGGTCTCATTCACCACACCTCAATACTATCTGCTTTGGGAGGCATTGACTCGCCTGAACGGATTTTAGGTCACTTCGTAAGGACACATCTCAGTGGTAAAAGCATCCCTCGTCCTCGTATGTCCTATGGTCACGTCAATGATGTCACATCGCCGATCCATATAACAAAGTATCTCACTCTAGTAGTCTTGGAGAAAAGTCACTGACTAGTCCTATAGAAAGGTCTAGGTCGAAAAGAAGTCGTCGGGTAACCCACTACCCAGCCCAGTTGGAAGGTAAACCCCTATAGGTCATTGGGTAACCCACTACCAAGCCTCGCTGGAGGGTAAACCCCCAATAGGTCAACAGGTAACCCACTTCCCAGCTTTGGTGGAGGGTAAACCTTAAAAGATGTCTGGTAACCCACTGCCTAGCTCCACTGGAGGTTAAACCCTAGTAAGTGAATGGGTAACCCATTTCTCATCCTTGTTAGAGGGTAAACCCTGATATTTCAATGGGTAACCCACTTCCCAGCCCCGCTGGAGTGTAAACCCTAATACGCCATTGGGTAACCCACTGCCCAGCCTAGCTGGAGGGTAAACCCGGGACTGGTCCAATAGCTCTGCACTGCCTGTGCTATCACTGGGGGGGTCACAAACATCGCTACTGTGCGATGGTTCAGAGTACGTCGAGGAAACCTTCGTCCAATGCCCTTCTATGAATCCACGTTTAATACGATCTCGACTGAGGCTCTACATGACCCAACAGATCACACCACTAAAAACCTCGCGGAAAACCATGCGAGATCGACTACTCATTTTCTAGGAATAGACCCTAGAAAGAAATGTTGTTCCCCACTACATTAGTCATGTATGGTGTCTCATGGTTCCCACTCTCAATCCTTAAAAAGGTCGGGCTGACTGTGCCATTGTGATGGCCTCGGAAAAACACGTCAAATCGACTATTCATCCTCCCTGAATGGATGTCTGATGAAAACGTCGCAAAATGATGCATGTGGCTTAAAAGATGGCCCGTTGGTCCCATGACTCAACTCAGACATCAATGTATGAAACCATACTAAAAATAGCCGCCTTGGCTCTAGGATTTCAATGCCAATGATGGCGCTCAAATCGGACATCGGATGTGTCCACGCCATCCAAAATAAGAACCCCTGGAAAACACCAAACCACTTGATGGGCATGCCGCACCACCAAGGCCCTTGTCTTGGGAATTAAAAATCCTAGAGAATATCTCAGAATCTTTGTCTCGATCCATGGATTGCACTGCTGTAGACGACACAAAAAACGGACACACATAGTGAATGTTACGTGTGTCTGAAGTCGAGAAGACAAACCCCCCTAGCTAGACCGGCCTGGGCTGGCTGGACCACCCAGTGCTGACCATCCACAAGGGCTGGTTGTGATCTTTTGCAGAGACCACCAAGTGCAGGTCTCTGTCCCCGCATGGGGTCGCGCGTCGCGACCCCGCCCTCATTGCCCCCCGGCAAGCTCGCCCGCCGCCAAGAGCCACTGCCTAGAGCCACCGCCAGGAGTCCATGTCATGCCTCCTGGGTCCACTGTTGTGCCTTCATCCCAGAACCACGTCACCATTGTCGTTACCCATCAGAGCTCCCTGGAACTACCGGAAATAGGGTTTAAACAGCCAGGAAACTTCCCGGGAATGCCCCGGATGACCCGGGACTCAAAATTTCGATCTGAAAGGACTGTTGAAAAGCTCAAATTGGGCTCTGCCCAAATATGGGCTTCACTCAAAGATCAGACACAAATTATATGCAAATAATTTTATTCAAAAGGGGGTTCTAGGAATTGAAATGACAAAAACGCAACCCTACCTCGATGGGCGTAGCCCGACGCTTCACCAATGGTCCGCAGAAGTTGTCGTGCCTCATCGGAGCGGTGGAGGAGAGGGGAGGATCTCATCGAGAGAGAAATAATAATGAGAAATGCTAAGGTGAAGAAGAGGGTGGGGGTGGTGTGTTTAAATAGAAAACACTTAAACCTCCCGCCCGTAGACCCCGTACCCAAACATTCGGCGGGGTCAGGGTTAAGCCACCCCTAGGGTAAAAACCACGTTTTGAGTGCAATGGTGGTCTTGGATTTTTAATCTGAACCTCTGTTTAAAAGTTGTAAAGTCCACGCCCGAGGTCGCTAAATTACAAAAATGCCCTTGGGGGCGTTCTTCACAGTTGGCATGTGCTCGCGAAAACTTCACCTCTCCTAGGGTAAACGGCATGCTCCAGACTCAATGGTGCCCTCAGTTTTCCCGTATGAGCTACCATTTAATATTTATTCTGTTTATTTAGCACGTACAGTGTGAACGCATGTCAAATTTAATTCTAGCCACACTAGGGTTTGGAATCGCACGTTGTCTGAACGTCCTACTTTAGAATAGCATCAAGAAATACGCAAAGTCTTATAGGTTCAAAAACAGGGTTCTTACATCATTCCCTCCTTCACATTTTTCATCCCCGAAAAACAAAACTACAAAAACAACTTTCGATACTGAGCCTATATCTGGCTCTCCCACCCCTAGGTGCTCCCCTGAACCCTCCCGTGCTGCAACAGCACATGAACTAGAGGAATGGCCCATCCCCACAGAGTCCTCTCTTGTCAGTCCTCAATCACCACTGGGTGCTCCACAAAGGTTGGTCCATCCTCAGTGTACAGCTCTCCCCAGTTGATAACTTGCATTGGGTCATGCATGTATTTCCTCAGCTGTGACACATGGAAGACATCGTACACTCTCTCCAGCTGTGGGGGTAGAGAAAGACGGTAGGTGACCTCACCATCCATGCGCATGACCTTAAAGGTCCCGATGTGTAACACCCCGAGCTTCCACGATACGCCTCTCTTTCAATAATGCAATAGCTTGCATTGTACGCAAGTTCGAGTTCTAAAACACCGCGACTAATCAAAGTAGCCGTTATGAATAGTAATAACCACCTTTTAAAATTATAGAAATTTTATATTTCAAAATGGACTTCATTTTTTTATTCGTAATATCGAAATTAGCCTATGTTGAATTTTTGGTATTTTTTTGAGAACTTCTAATTTTTTATGAATAGTGAAAAATACTTAAAAACAACTTTTTTAATCAAAATAATTTATAGTGATAAGTTATAATATTTAGTGGTTTTAAAGTATAATTAGAATATATTTTTACCATTTTATCCAATGGTGGTCATTATAATTATTTTAACATTGAAATTGGACATAAACAATTGCCAATCTTTTGATATAAATTGTTTCTTAAAAACACGCTATTTGTTGTGACAGCGGGAATTAATTATAAAATTAATTAATGCAACTTATATGTTTGGAATTTTTTAAAATAGACATCATTTTTGAAATTGGAATATCAATTATAGCTTAGGGTGAAATTTTGGCCTTATTCTGAAAAACTTCAATTTTTGATGAATAGTGAAACCACTAAGTGGTTGTTAAAAACTGATTTTTCGTTAAAATAAAATATTACCACTTCTGTGATTTGATTTTCAAAAATCCGACATACATGGTTTTCATTAAGAAGTAAAATGTGGTTCAATGAGATTAAAATAATTTTTGGTGAATAGTAACTTTTAAGCTCTTAATCGCGATTAGAGGTAATTAGTGTAGTTTAAGGTAAAAATAATGTTTTAATAATATGAGATGGGCTTGAAACTTGTCCTACTACTATTGGATGAGTCATGGCCGACCAAGAAAACCCATGGGTCAACTTGGGGACCCCATGGAGCCACTTTAGTTGGAAAATGACATTAATATATATTTATTTAATGTTAAAATTAAATTGACACAAACATGAGTTGTTTTACTAAAACAGTTTTTAAGTGGGGTTACACAAGTCCAAATTTTTATTATAAATATTCATTAGAAAGATAAAAAGATTTCCTACATCATAGTATTTGTTTTATAATTTTTATACATTAAATAAAGTAAATTATTTATGACATCATGATGATGCAGTGATGACCTCATTATTTAACGATTTAAATAAAATGGGAAGATAATGCAAAATCCAAGGCTTAAACTTGTCCAAATCCAATTGGATGACGGGATTTAGAACCCTTATCACCTTAGCCTCGAATTATATAAGTGTTGGACCTTTATAATTCGAAAAGCATTGTGAAATAATGTAACATTTCAATCTTTCCAAAAGTGCCCCTCCTCTCCACTTATAAAAGGCCCCCAACTCTCCCACCTCATTTACACTTTCAAGCCATTTGGCTCGGCCAAACTCTGCCCAAATACTCTCCCAACTTCCACCTATTACTCCTAGAAGCCTCACTTTGGTCAGAACTCTTCTCAAGGAAGCCTTTGTCTCAAATCAAAAAGAGTTACCCGATTTTGAGGTAATGTCTTCTCTAATGTTGTTTTGTTTTATTTTTCTTCTCCAACCCCCTAAACTCTTTTTATTCATTTCTTTTGTAACAAAAAAAGTATCCCCAATATACTAGGATGTTTTTATAAGAAGGATTCGAGCTACACTTACACACACATACATCTAATGGTTAAAGAACATACGGTTTCTGTGGATGGCGAATTTCTGCCTCACGAAACGATGATTGTTCAACACTCATATAACACCTTCAAAGGTGGCCATTAAGATGTAACTATTTTTATATATGATATATAATATGTTTTTGTTTTACTTATGCTTCTGTATTTCTCATTTATGGCATACTTTATGATTTCCATTATGGGTATAACGCGATAATTTCATTTTAGGAAGTGCGGACTACCGCCCCCTAAAAGTGATGTGAATCGTTAATGCGATATGTGGGATGTATAAAGGATGGAGTAAATGATATTATATATGATATTATATGGGAAATATATTATACCTTTATATAATTATGATTTCATTACATAAAATATGAAATAGAAATGAAAGTAGCGTTCATGCGTACGTACGGCTTACCGTCTCCATGAACGGTGCATTTCATTTCTTACCTCTAAATGTTACGTAATATTATGAATGAATGTATATAATGGATATATATGATATATATGATATCTACAACATGAATATAATTCTGGATATAATGGATATTTCACCACATGAACAACTTGTAATTATAAGAAGGTTATTGTTGACACAAGTACCAAAGATCGACAAAACGACCGTTATTAACTTAAATAATTACATAACGTTCATAACATTGTAATAAGTGATATAAAAAGGATAATGAAATTGAAAATGGTTCTTAATAAGGTAGATATTAACTCTAGTTTATTATTCATGAGGTTAAAGAACGGTTGAGTCAAGTCGGACATGAGGTAAGGGAACTTCTTAACCCAATTTCCATTCTTTGGGTTAATCTCCTACTTTCAAATTATGTCATGATATTATTATGTCTTATTTTGTATTCTTTATGTGTACCTATAGTGAATACATATAATATATTTACTTTATTTTAAAAAATGATCTTTTTAAGGACTTCGTCTCAATCCCCTTTCATTGAGGCATATTTGGTTTTATACAAAACTTTCTTTTATACGGTGTATAAACCCCTTTGACTTTTACATTTATTCAAAAGGAATATTTTTTATACGAAACGTTTTACTAAACGAAAAAAAGGGAATGTTTTTCTTTCCGTACTTATACGGCGACAACGACTTCTCCGCCACCGTGACCATTATTTGAGTTTCGGCTTCCTCTACAAGCCATCATTTTTTTTAATGAAAAATAAATACAAAGTTTTAACTTTCTTTTATTTTGGTATTGAAAATGGTTTTGAAAGTGTTTTTATTATATCAATGTGTTGTATTTATATCATGTGATTGAAATGTGGAAATGTTATGTTTCCTTTATGCATGTTTTATGTGATACGATTATGTTATGGTTTATGATATTTTTAAACCTATTCATATGAGGAATGCATTGGACTTAATAAGTGACGGGTGGAGCCCACTATAGCTCCTCGATGCATCGGCAGGTCTCATGAGACAAACTAGTGTCTTGGCACAAGGCCTTGACAAAATCTTATTTGTGGTCTTGGCACGAGGCCTTGACTACGTGGTTATGATAGTCTGGAATTATGCATTCCATCATTATGAAAGTGGTTATTGATATTGCATGTGATTATTCGACCAGTAGAATATCCATGTGAAGAAGTGAATGGCATTATCTCATTTTACTTTTGCCATATTATGTTGAAGTTCAAGTTTAAAAGGCTTTTGTTTTAGTTATACATCGCCTTAAATGTTAATGTTTATTTATGAAAGCTTCCGCTATATTGTTAACCTTACTGAGCATCTGAGCTCACCCCTTTAAATGTTTTAATATTTTTCCAGGATGTGAAGAAGTAATTTATGAGTGACCTGCAGGGGTAGTCAGAAAGGGATATGAGTGTGGACTGTGGAGACATTATGTTGTTGTAGTAGTTTTTCATTTTATGATGTAATGTAAAACTTATGAATGTATCTAGTATTTCCAAGGCTACTAAACTAATCGGTCTTTTGAGACTTGATCTTTTGTGATCATGCCAATGTTACGAAGTAACGCACCGGCTCTGGGTAGCTGGGGTCGGGGCGTTACAGTTGGTATCAGAGGCAGTTTAGTACAAACCTTGGAAGCTAGATTTAGACAAAATCTGATTAGAGCACGTAGACCTAATATGAACTTTGAGGATTAGTATAGAAGAACTTCCTAAAAATTTTGGTATTGTAGAGATTTTGTGAGTTTTCTGAGAAATACATCCCTGTCTGGATTCGAGCAGGTAGAGGCGGCTTTGGCACAGATGTACCTAGGGGTAAAACCCGAAAACACCGCTTTGAGCTAGACTCGAACGGGAACTGGTGCACAACAACGGGCCTTGCTGCACTCTTGGTTACGACACTCACGGGGGATATGCTTAGGATAATTCTCGTTTTCTTTACAAACCACTATGAACGGTTATGAGTATATACTTTCTCAAAGAAAACCTTTTTATGATTATGGATTATATCCATAAATAGTTCAATTTATGTTAAGTATTTTATAAGTATGGAATTATGTATTTTGATTCATAAACTAATCTAGTTTATGGCATTGTATAGAAATGGCGCCCAGTAGAAGGAATGTGAACTCCATCAATACGTATGATCCAAAGAGTAAGAAGGATCATATCTTTCATGGTATTAATCCAGCATTTAGAAGGGAAATATTCTCCCATGTGTTATCAACATATGAAGAAATAGTATCATGGGTTAATGAGATAAGTAGAGAATTCTCTGAGTCTTATGGATTTGAAGGGATGAAAGAGAAGAAAAGGATGGAAGAGAGAATGATAGATAAAGGGACGAGGGGAAAGAAGAATTTTCCAATATGTGGTAATTGTGGGAAGAAACATCATGGAACTTGCCTAAAGGGAATGGGAGATTGTTATAAGTGTAGAGAAAAAGGACACAAAGTGCGTGACTGCAAGGGTAAGAAAATGGTTTCAAATGTACAATGCTTCTTCTGCAAGGATTGGGGACACTACGCAAACCAATGTCCAAATCATCAGAGTATGCCCCAAATGATGTTATTGGATAATAATCAAGTTATGATACTACCACAGATGAGGAGTAATGATTAGAGTTCTTATGTTGTTATTAAAGAATTTTTTTAATTTGAGTGTTGTATCAATGATGTACTGGTTATAATAATTAGGGAGTATATAAGGATTGTACTGCAGTACTATTTCATCAAGGACTTGAGATTGTGTGGAACCAAGAAAAGTGACTCCACAGTAGGTTAAATTTTTGGAAAATATATGGTTGAGAGAAAGATAAACCATAATATGGTTATGATACCGAGATAGTGATTTTGGAATAAGACGTGATTGATTTGGATAAATTATATTGGATATTCTTAACTTCCTTGAAACTGATTGATGATTTGTATACATTTTTGGATAGAAGGAGTATATCTAGTATTCTATAAGGAATAAGGGATCATGGTAATTCAGTATGTTTAAAAAGAATACATGATGAAGGTGTTCACATGTTGTTACATGGAAAAAAGGATCTTCATTATGTTTACCTTCCTTATAAAATTTGGACTGTGAGTTGGACAGAAGTATTTTGGATAACTATAAAGGTTGGAATGGATTAAGTTGATCTTTGGATAGTATTGTTTAAGGTTAAAGAATTTATGAAGATTATTTTTGGAATATTATAATACTATAGTTTTAGGAAAAGGACAACCTCCAGGGTGGGGCATAACCCGTCGCGTCGGACAAAGCTGCAGGAATCGAACCCACAACCATAGTGCGACAGGCCTTTATTTCCTACCACTAGCCTACAGGAAGTCCCTGGTTATTAGAAAATAATTTTACTAATCTAAATTGTATGTGTTAACATTTGGAACCTTATACAATTAGGAAAAGTATAATATTTTTGGGTTCTATTATCTCTTTGAGTGAAAGGTGAGTTGAAGGTTGAAACTCTAATTGTCAGGCATAAATATATATATACCTATCTGTTATTCAATAAATAAACTAATTCTTAAACTTTAGTAAAGGGATATTAAAACAAAAAATGTGTTATCCTAATACCTTATGTCTTGTTGAACTGATGATATTTTAAATCAACATAGATTGAAGGCTTTGAGGCCCCCAATTTGACAGTTGATTGTGATTGATGACCTCAATCACTCCCTACAAATATTTACGTTTTTCCTCCAATTATATGTCTCTAATTTCCACAAATGTTCTCCTAATCGAGATCATAATTGGGTGGTGACTTTTTCATTTCCCTTTCCCTCTTATTAAGGCTAAATTTTATTAACCTTATTTCTGATGTGGGTTTTCCACAAAGGTATTTTCTATTTTCAACCTTTTATTTTCAAAGAAAAATATCAAATTGCGAGGACACAATTTATTGAAGGAGGGGAGAATGTAACACCCCGAGCTTCCACGATACGCCTATCTTTCAATAATGCAATAGCTTACATTGTACGCAAGTTCGAGTTCTAAAACACCGCGACTAATCAAAGTAGCCGTTATGAATAGTAATAACCACCTTTTAAAATTATAGAAATTTTATATTTCAAAATGGACTTCATTTTTGTATTCGTAATATCGAAAGTAGCCTATGTTGAATTTTTGGTATTTTTCTGAGAACTTCTAATTTTTTATGAATAGTGAAAAATACTTAAAAACAAATTTTTTAATCAAAATAATTTATAGTGATAAGTTATACTATTTAGTGGTTTTAAAGTATAATTAGAATATATTTTTACCATTTTATCCAATGGTGGTCATTAGAATTATTTTAACATTGAAATTGGACATAAACAATTGCCAATCTTTTGATATAAATTGTTTCTTAAAAACACGCTATTTGTTGTGACAGCGGGAATTAATTATAAAATTAATTAGTGCAACTTATATGTTTGGAATTTTGTAAAATAGACATCATTTTTGAAATCGGAATATCAATTATAGCTTAGGGTGAAATTTTGGCCTTATTCTGAAAAACTTCAATTTTTGATGAATAGTGAAACCACTAAGTGGTTGTTAAAAACTGATTTTTCGTTAAAATAAAATATTACCACTTCTGTGATTTGATTTTCAAAAATCCAACATACATGGTTGTCATTAAGAAGTAAAATGTGGTTCAATGAGATTAAAATAATTTTTTGGTGAATAGTAACTTTTAAGCTCTTAATCGCGATTAGAGGTAATTAGTGTAGTTTAAGGTAAAAATAATGTTTTAATAATATGAGATGGGCTTGACACTTGTCCTACTCCTATTGGATGAGTCATGGCCGACCAAGACAACCCATGGGTCAATTTGGGGACCCCATGGAGCCACTTTAGTTGGAAAATGACATTAATATATATTTATTTAATGTTAAAATTAAATTGACACAAACATGAGTTGTTTTACTAAAACAGTTTTTATGTGGGGTTACACAAGTCCAAATTTTGATTATAAATATTAATTAGAAAGATAAAAAGATTTCCTACATCATAGTATTTGTTTTATAATTTTTAGACATTAAATAAATTAAATTATTTATGACATCATGATGATGCAGTGATGACCTCATTATTTAACGATTTAAATAAAATGGGAAGATAATGCAAAATCCAAGGCATACACTTGTCCAAAGCCAATTGGATGACGGGATTTAGAACCCTTATCACCTTAGCCTCGAATTATATAAGTGTGGGACCTTTATAATCCGAAAATAATTGTGAAATAATGTAACATTTCAATCTTTCCAAAAGTGCCCCTCCTCTCCACTTATAAAAGGCCCCCACCTCTCCCACCTCATTTACACTTTCAAGCCATTTGGATCGGCCAAACTATGCCCAAATACTCTCCCAACTTCCACCTATTACTCCTAGAAGCCTCACTTTGGTCAGAACTCTTCTCAAAGAAGCCTTTGACTCAAATCAAAAAGAGTTACCCGATTTTGAGGTAATGTCTTCTCTAATGTTGTTTTGTTTTATTTTTCTCCTCCAACCCCCTAAACTCTTTTTATTCATTTCTTTTGTAACAACACCAGTATCCTCAATATACTAGGATGTTGTTATAATAAGTATTCGAGCTACACTTATACACACATACATCTAATGGTTAAATAACATACGGTTTCTGTGGATGGCGAATTTCTGCCTCACGAAACGATGATTGTTCAACACTCATATAACACCTTCAAAGGTGGCCATTAAGATGTCACTATTTTTATATATGATATATAATATGTTTTTGTTTTACTTATGATTCTGTATTTCTCATTTATGGCATACTTTATGATTTCCATTATGGGTAAAACGCGATAATTTCATTTTAGGAAGTGCGGACTACCGCCCCCTAAAAGTGATGTGAATCGTTAATGCCATATGTGGGATGTATAAAGGATGGAGTAAATGATATTATATATGATATTATACTGGAACTACATTATACCTTTATATAATTATGATTTCATTACATTAAATATGAAATAGAAATGAAAGTAGCGTTCATGCGTACGTACGGCTTACCGTCTCCATGAACGGTGCATTTCATTTCTTACCTCTAAATGTTACGTAATATTATGAATGAATGTATATAATGTATATATATGATATATATGATATCTACAACATGAATATTATTCTGGATATAATGGATATTTCACCACATGAACAACTTGTAATTATAAGAAGGTTATTGTTGACACAAGTACCAAAGATCGACAAAACGACCGTTATTAACTTAAATAATTACATAATGTTCATAACATTATAATAAGTGATATAAAAAGGATAATGAAATTGAAAATGGTTCTTAATAAGGTAGATATTAACTCTAGTTTATTATTCAGGAGGTTAAAGAACGGTTGAGTCAAGTCGGACATGAGGTAAGGGAACTTCTTAACCCAATTTCCATTCTTTGGGTTAATCTCCTACTTTCAAATTATGTCATGATATTATTATGTCTTATTTTGTATTCTTTATGTGTACCTATAGTGAATACACATAATATATCTACTTTATTTTAAAAAATGATCTTTTTAAGGACTTGGTCTCAATCCCCTTTCATTGAGGCATATTTGGTTTTATACAAAACTTTCTTTTATACGGTGTATAAACCCCTTTGACTTTTAAGTTTATTCAAAAGGAATCTTTTTTATACGAAACATTTTACTAAACGACAAAAAGGGAATGTTTTTCTTTCCGTACTTATGCGGCGACAACGACTTCTCCGCCACCGTGACCATTATTTGAGTTTCGGCTTCCTCTACAAGCCATCATTTTTTTAATGAAAAATAAATACAAAGTTTTAACTTTCTTTTATTTTGGTATTGGAAATGGTTTTGAAAGCGTTTTTATTATATCAATGTGTTGTATTTATATCTTGTGATTGAAATGTGGAAATGTTATGTTTCCTTTATGCATGTTTTATGTGATACGATTATGTTATGGTTTATGATATTTTTAAACCTATTCATATGAGGAATGCATTGGACTTAATAAGTGACGGGTGGAGCCCGCTGTAGCTCCTCGATGCATCGGCAGGTCTCATGAGACAAACTAGTGTCTTGGCACAAGGCCTTGACAAAATCATATTTGTGGTCTTGGCACGAGGCCTTGACTACGTGGTTATGATAGTCTGGAATTATGCATTCCATCATTATGAAAGTGGTTATTGATATTGCATGTGATTATTCGACCAGTAGAATATCCATGTGAAGAAGTGAATGGCATTATCTCATTTTACTTTTGCCATATTATGTTGATGTTCAAGTTTAAAAGGCTTTTGTTTTAGTTATACATCGCCTTAAATGTTAATGTTTATTTATGAAAGCTTCCTCTATATTGTTAACCTTACTGAGCATCTGAGCTCACCCCTTTCAATGTTTTAATATTTTTCCAGGATGTGAAGAAGTAATTTATGAGTGACCTGCAGGGGTAGTCAGAAAGGGATATGAGTGTGGACTGTGGAGACATTATGTTGTTGTAGTATTTTTTCATTTTATGATGTAATGTAAAACTTATGAATGTATCTAGTATTTCCAAGGCTACTAAACAAATCGGTCTTTCGAGACTTGATCTTTTGTGATCATGCAAATGTTACGAAGTAACGCACCGGCTCTGGGTAGCTGGGGTCGGGGTGTTACACGATGAACCATGGAGAAATCTTGCCTCCCTGGCCGAAACCTCCCCATTCCATGCCGTGAGGAGACTCTAAAAAAGACATGGTCTCCCTGCTCAAACTCCAAAGTCCTGCGACGTCGGTCTGTATAGGACTTCTTTCTGCTCTGAGTCGTTCTCTTCTGCTCATGAATGACTTATACCTTCTCCGTCATCTCCGGCACCAACTCTAGGCCCATGTACGTGGTCTCTCCAACCTCTGTCCAGCACAACAGTGACATGCAGGGTCTCCCGTAGAGGTCCTCAAATTGTGCCATGATAATAGTAGAGTGGTAACTGTTGTTATACACAAACTCTACCAATGGTAGGTGATCCTCCCAGATCTGTCTAATATCTAACACGCATGCCCTGGGAATATCATCCATCACCTGGATAGTGCGCTTTGTCTTCCCGTCAGTCTGGGGGTAAAAAAGATATACTCATCAGCAACTGAGTCCAGAATTCCTCCTACAGGGCTTACCATAATCTCGATGTAAACAATGCGTTACGGTCAAAGATTATCATAGAGGGTATCCATGAAGGCGTATGATCTCCCGAACATATAAATTCTTTAGACTCTCCACCGATCTTTTCTCCCTGGTGCAAAGGAAGTCCACCGACTTTGTGAGTCAGTCCACTATCACACAAATGGAGTCATGGTCTTTTGTTGTGTGCGGAATCCCTGTGACAAAGTCCATAGATATGTCATCCCACTTTAACTCTGGGATATCAAGTTGCTGCCACAACCCTGTCGGGACCAGGTTCTCTTCCTTCACCTGCTGATAGGTAAGTCACCAAGAAATTAACTAGGATACGATCTCCTTCTTGCTAGACCATAAAAACTGCCGCTAAATGTCTCTGTACATCTTCCCCACTCCAGGATGTACGGACATGAGAGAAGTGTGAAATTCCCACATCTCATCCTCTCGCATCTCCACCAGCACTACATCTCATCCCTGGAATAGAATCTCATGATTACCTCCTTCAGAATACCCATCTGGTGCATCACACATGGATATCTGATCACACAGTACCTCACTGTTGACATCCCCCAGCTGCAACTCTCTCACACGCTCAAGGAGAAAAGGGGTCGAAACCATCAACTGTAGAAAATTTGTGCCCTCCTACTCTACCAATGTCTGTCATATGGAAGCTAACTAATATGAATCTTCCGGCACTAACCAAGCTTGGGACTTCCTGCAAAGAGAATCTACCACTCTGTTGCCCTTCCCTGGAGTGTAGACTATCTCTAAATCACAGTCCTGCAGAAACTCCAGTTGGCGTCTCTGCCTCAGATTCAATTCCCTCTGAGTGAAGATATACTTGAAGCTCTGATGGTCTGAGTAGACAACAAAACACTCACCTAGAAGGTAGTGTCTCCATAACCTCAAGGAAAGACCATTGTTCCTAGCTCCAAATCGTCAGTCGCATAATTCTGTTCACGGGGCCTCAACTGCCTCAACCTATACACAATCACTATGCGTTGTTGCATCATCGCGTACCCGAGCCCAGCTCCTCAAGCGTCGCAATATACGACAAACTCAATTCCCTCATCTGGAATCCTCAACACAAAATCATTAGTCAGCCTGTGTGTCAACTCCTCAAAGGCCTTCTGGCACTGATCAATCTAGGTAAACAGTCATCCCTTCCGCATCAATGCGGTCAAAGGGGCAGCAATCTTGGAGAAGTCCTCCACGAACCTCCTGTAGTACCCTACCAAACCAAGGAAAATCCACACCTCAGATTCATTCTTAGGTGTCTCCAAAGCAGTTACTTCCTCTATCGTTGCGGGATCCACATCCAAACCATGTTTCGTAATGACATGCCCTAAAAAGTGAACCTCGTGAATCCAGAACTTGCACTTCGAGATCTCACTTATAGCTGGTGATCTTGAAATCTACGACCATCCTCAAATTCTCCACATTCTCCTCCTCTATCACCGAGTAAATGAGTATGTCTTCAATAAAGACAACCCCCAACCGGTCCAAGTACGGCTGGAAAATCTGGTTCATCAAATACATGAACACGGTAGGGGAATTCATCACACCAAAGGGCATCACCAGAAAATCAAAGTGCCTATGTCAACAATGGAAGGACAGATTTGGGATATCAGCCTCATGAGCCCACAACTAGTGGTAGCCAGATCGAAGATCAATCTTTGAGAACCACTTCTCACCACGCAACTGGTCAAAGAGGTCATCGATCCTCGGAAAAGGGTACTTGTTCATTATCATGGCTTGATTCCAGCGACGATAATCTATGCAATGTCGTAGGCTCCCATATTCCTTCTTCAAAAACAAGACTGGAACTGCCCATGAGGACACACTGGGCCAGATGATTCCCTTCTCATGAAGGTCATCCAACTGGAGTCATAGATCCTGAAGCTCTGTGGGTGCCATCTGATATGCTGCACAAGATATCAGAGTAGTCCCCGGCTGCAATATAATACAAAACTCCATCTCTTGCCTTAGAGGTAGTCCCAGAACATCCTCAAGAAAAGTGTCCATGTAGTCCTCTACAATGGTAGGGATCCCGGAGCCTATAGCGTCTACTTCTCATAGAGCCATGCTCACTAGTTGGTGAAAAAAAGGTCGGAGTCACCTGTTTAGAGTACCCATCTACTCTGCCATGAGATCTCGTTCGCCAAGTATGGTGAACCTCATCCCATCAAAATACACGCCTCTAACTCATCTGTGATGACATTCGATCTGGGTGTGAACCATAGAAATCTAATCCATTCCAAAGATGACATCATAAGGTTCCATCGTGATGAAGAGCAGGTCCCACGTGAAACTCCATCCTCCGAATGAAAGTTCGCACTGTCTGCAAATAAAGGTCACTAATGAGGAACATCTCGTAGGAACCTCGAGGCTAAGTGTAGGTTTCAGTACCTCCACTAGAATCTCTAACTCCCGTACCAACAATAGTGATAAAAAGGAGTGGTTGGCGCCTGTTTCTACTAGTAATGAAGCAACTGTGGAGTAAACACAAAGTGTACCTTGGACCATCTCGTGTGCTGGGGGGTTTCGAACACCCCTAGCCTAAAGCTGCAAGCGGCCCCTACCACCAGCTTTCTGAGCCTGGCATGGGCCGGCTGGTGGTGGCGGTGTTGGGATCTCAAAAAGTCATCCTCCACCTACTGGTCCAACTACTCTGCCTGTGCCACCTCCCCGAGGACCGCCCGGTCTCGGCCTAGGTGACCCCTGGTCACGGTGCTGCCTCTACCTCTGTGGTGTGCCCGCTGCCTACCACAGTTGGTCCGTATGCCTGGTCGGGCAATCCCATGCCAGATGGCCCCGACCATCACAAGCATAACACCGGCTCTCTCCCATCTCCCCTAGTTCCCTATGGAACCACAGAGGTGTATGAACCTATCCATGGGCCTGCTCATGGAAGGGCCTCCTCGGCTGAGGCACTGCTCTCTATTGTCTGCCTGCTGAAGACTCCTCTCTAAAGCATCCAATGCTAGGTCCTGCCATCTGGTGCCCCTCAGCCAAGAAGCTCTCGGTCACATGTTCCCGCTCCATCACCCCAACATAAGTGGGGATGCATAAGGGTACTACTCTAGCACGGATCTCCCTGTGAAGACCCTGCTCGAACTTCTGTTCCCGGATGTAGCTGTCATAGATCTTTTCCTCCGAGTAGCGTGTAAGATCAGTGAATCGGGCCGAGTACTGGGACCCGAACATCCCCCCCCCTACTTCACCTTCAGAATCTCCTGGATCCGAATAGAGCATAAACACAAGGGGGAGTACTTTTCCTGGAAAAGCTACTGGAAGCCATCCCATGTGAAGGATGACTCGTCATGGGTCTGCGTAACAAAACCCCACCATCACCTGGATGTCCCGAAGAAAAGACTAGCGGCTAGGGCCACCATATGGTCTGTTGGGGTCTGTACTAGCCTGAAGAGTCATGCCACTAACTCAAGCCAGTCTTCTGCCACCTGGGGATCTGGGTCCCTGCAGAACCTTAGTGTCCTCTAACACTTGAAGTCTCATAGCACGCTCAGTCTTCACGCAACCTCGGCCTGATATGGTGGTACTAACTACCGCTCCTCAGGTGGAAAGGATACTTCTAAAGCACTGGGTGGAAGGGGATCACGTGAGGGTCCCTGAACAGATGCATCATCACTCTCCAGGTCGTCATCACGAACTGGAGAGGGTAACCTAGCTAGCTGCTATCGTGGGGGAATCCTAAAAATTATCAAGGATTGCCACGACTAGATGAGCATATATATATAACAGTAATAAAAAATGGGAGTTGACTCAAACAAATACAGTCATAGACCCAGTCCTACAAGATGCATGTTCCAATGTTCCCTCCAACAAGTGTCTCAGCATGTCGAGCCGACAAGATGGTTATCAGGGTCTTGATGAAAGGATATGTAGGCTTCCCGTACCATCAGTAGACTCCCTTGCCTAAGAGCCACTCTCTAGACACATCGAAGTAATTTCCCTAAATCCAAAAAAAATCCTTTTTTAGGGACATCTGAACAATGTCCTAAGGAACAAACCCCCTCTGATACCACTTTGTCATGATCCGACCCTACCGGTCCCGAGCTGCAACTACCTCAAGCCAGCCTCCATAGGCCAAAGGCTAACGACCAGCGTCGAATGCGTAACTAGCTTGGGGAGGCCTTTTCCTAGGTACCTATACAGACGCACACACAACCCACTCGATGCAGAAGTGAAAAGTGAAAAGAATACCAGAGGAAAAACAGTTATAAGCCAACCAAAGTCATGCATAAACCACTAAATAGAGTAATTACAGTGCTAAAAGTACTGACAAGTAAACTAAAAAGTAAAAAGGGAAAAACACGCGCCCAACCACAAAGCTGCCACACATATAAATAGGTAATTAAAGGAAAAAACTGGATAGATCCCCACCTGAAAACTTTGGCATGACCACGACATGTTTTTTGAGCTCCTGTGACCCTTACGCTCCTTCGTAGTCATGATTGGCATGTCTATCATCTACAAGGGCACACCAGGTGCGGGAAAAGCCTAAGTAGGGGTGATTATAAAGATACTTAGTAGGATTCCATGAAATCTCGAGGGAGAAAAAAAGGAGGCACTAAAGAGGTGAGCAGTAGACAGAACCAGAACAGTAAAAGAGTACCGTAAAGGGATTACAGATCAACCCAACAAGAGGAAGGAAGTAAAGTCATCCAAACACAAGGATCTAGGAATGGTGAGAAGACGAACTTCTCACTGAGTTTTCACTACCTATAGTAGGAGAGTGGAATCATCCAACCAAGAGGATCTAAACATGGAAAGCACGTGGCATACCCTATGCATCTTCGCCCCTCCTAGATGGAGAGTAACTGAACCCATAGAGTGGGAACTGGAGTCTGGTGTATATGTATATATGCTCAACAAGGAACCCAAACATGTGTGTAAGGGGACCTCCATTTCCAAGCTCAACCCAAGAAGAGTCGCCAACAGTTCTAGTGATATCCAACACTGAACCCAAACATCCTGCACATCAACCTAGGAGGTACCAGTCAAAGGGGCTCAATCACCGCACCTCGATACTATCCACTTTGGGCGGCACTAACTTGTCCGCGCGACTTTTAGGTCGTGTCGCAAGGACGCATATCAGTGGGAAATGCGCCCCTCATCCTCCTAATTCCTAAGGTCATGTCAAAGCTATCACACCACTGATCCATATAACCAATGATCCTGCTCTAGTAGTCACGTAGAAAAAGTCATTTACTATCCCCATAGAAAGGTCTGGGTCAAAAAGAAGTCACCGGGTAACCCACTGCCCAGCCCAGCTAGAGGGTAAACCCCTAGAGGTTATCGGGTAACCCACTGCCCAGCCCCGCTGGTGGGTAAACCATTGATAGTTCAATGAGTAACCCACTGCCCAGTTCCGCTGGAGGATAAAACTTAATAGTCGTCAGGTAACCCACTGCCCAGCCCCGCTGGAGGGCAAACCCTAGTAAGTGAACGGGTAACCCATTGCCCAGCCCGACTGGAAGTTAAACCCTGATAGTTCTATGCGTAACCCACTTCCCAACCCTACTGGAATGTAAACCCTAATACGTTTTTGGGTAACCCACTGCCCAGCCTAGCTACAGGGTAATCCCGAGACTGGTCCAATAGCTCTGAACTGCCGGTGTGATCACTAGGCGGGGGGGGGGGGGGTCACCAACATCGCTACTATGTGATGGTTCAGAGTGAATCAAGGAAACCTCCATCCAATTCCCTTCCATGCTTAAAAATTTAATAATATCTCAAATGAGGCTCTGCACGCCCCCAACAGATCACACCACTGCAAACCTCGTGAAAACCACGCTAGATAGGCTACTCATTCGCCTGGAACGGACCCCTGACAAAAAAGTTGTTAATCACTTCTTTAGGCTCGCACAGTGTCTTATGGGGCCCACTCTCTATATTAAAAGAGGCCGTGTGGACTGTGCCACTGTGATTGCCTTGGAAAAACACATCAAATAGACTATTCATCTACCCCGAATGGACGCTTGATGAAAACGTCGTGAAACGCTGAATGTCGCTTAAAAGACGACTCATAAGGGTTGCATCTCAACTCCGACTTCAATGTCCAAAACCATACTGGATATATCCGCCTCAATTATAGGGTCACTATGCCACTGACGGCACTCAAATCAGACATCTTATGTGTCTGCCCCATCCAAAACAAGAACCCATGGAAAAATTCCAACTCATTTTATGGGCTTTCCGTTCCACCGAGGCTCCCGTCTTGGGAATTAAAAATCTCTAAGACCATCTCAAAAGATTCTTCTTGAGACAAGGATTTCACTACTACAAACATCATGCAAAACGGACACCCTTAGTGAATGTTACGGGTGTCCGAAGTCGAGCGGACAACCCCCCCGTGGCTGGACCGGCCTGGGCCGACCGGTCGGCCCAGCCTGGGCCTGCTCGAGCCGGCCGGCCCAGGTCACAGCGTTGGCCCGTGGCTCAGCCAAGCAGCTCGACCATGGACCCCAGGTCCACCTAGATCTGACCGTCCATGAGGTCCATTTGTGGTCTCGCACAGAGACCTGCCGAGTGCGGGTCTCTATCCCCGCACGGGGTCGCGTGCCGCGACCCCGCCCTCGTCGCACCCCGGCTAGCTTGCCTGCCGCCTGGAGCCACCAACTGGAGCCGCCGCCTGGATCCCCAACCACACCGCTTGGGACCGCCGCATGGCAGCTATCCTGGAACCACGCTGCCGCTTCCTGGAACGCCCCGCGCCACCGCCGTCACCCACCAGAGCTCCCTGGAACCGCAGGAAAAAGGGGGAAACGGACGAGAAACTTCTCAGGGCCACCCTAGACGCCCCGGGACTCGAATTTTCGATCTGAAAGGACCATTGGGAAGCTCAAATTGGTCCATAAACAAATATGGGGTTCTCTTGACAATTGGACATCATTTCGATGTGAAGAATTGTATTCAAAAGGGGGTTGCGAGAATTAAAACGACAAAAACGCAAGCCTACCTCAATGGACGTAGCCCAACGCTTCACCAACGGTCTACCGGAGTTGCCATGCCACATTGGAGAGGTAGAGGAGAGGGTTGGAGCTCATTGAGAGAGAACCTCCAAGGGGAATAGCTATGTTGGAGAAGAGGGTGGGTGGTGTGTTTAAATAGAAAACACTTAAACCCCCCACACATAGACATTGTACCTGAACTTTCGGTGGGTTCGGGGTTAAGTCACCTATAGGGTAAAAATTGCATTCTGAGTGCAACTATGGTCTTAGATTTTTAATCTGATCCTCCGTTTAAAAGTTGAAAAGTCCACACCCAAGACCGCTAAATTACCAAAACACCTTTGGGGGTGTTTTTCACAGTTGGCCCACGTCCGCGAAAACAACACCTTTCCAAGGGTAAACGGCATGCTCCAAACTCAAAGGTGCACTCAGTTTTCCCATAAGAGCTTCCATTTAAGAGTTATTATGTTTATTTAGCACGTCCAGTGTGAACTCATGTCAAATTTAATTTCGGCCACACCAGGGCTCGGAATTGCACACTGTATGAACGTCCTGAATTAGAATAACATCAAGAAATATGCAAAGTCTTATAGGTTCATAATCCGTGTTCTTACAAGGTCTGTGAGCTAGAGAGGTCGACAGGAGGTAGGGGTGGCATTGGCAGGTCGCGTATGGAGCAGGAAGAAGGTGCTAGTAGTTCATGCTGCACAGGGGAAGGAGGTATGGTCAGGGCACAACAAATAGAGGATCAAAAATTTAGGGCAGATTCATGAGAGGAAGAGAGCAAGGGAAGAGTCTCACCATAGTGGATAAAGGGGAGAGGGTAAATCTGGTTAGAGAAAATAAAATAAAATAAAAACATGAATTACGTAAAAATAAAAATATTTATAATTATAATTATAATAAGAACATAATATTAACTGCAAACTTAATAACAATAAGAATATAAATTATAATAATATTCATAATAATAACAATAATATTATTATTAATATTATAATATATATTATATTTATTATTATCATTATTGTTAAACATTATTTTAGTTTTATTTTTATCTTTCTTTATTTTTCTTTTCATTTAATTTTATTGTACATTTAATATTTATTATTTTTAGATGCAGAGTAGGTTGGATAGTTTACAAGATCGTGATCCTACCACATATAAGCCCAAAAACTCAACTAAAAGTTTTAAAAACCGAAATTTTTTCCTGTGACTCAACACGAACCTCAACCGAAAAAATACAAGGCCATGAAAAGTATGAAGTAAAGGAGTTTCTTGGCTCGGGGTGTGGCAAGAACCATGTTTGGTTCATGAAAATTTTATTGAAAATAATATAATTAGTTATCAATTACCTAAGATAGTATATTCTTAATGTTTCTTGGAGGTATATTATCTTATATCAATTTGTTTCCAGTATACTTTAAATTGTATGTTTTTCCTTTCCTTCTACGTAATTATTTTTTGTGTTAACCAAGGCTATGATTTTAAGAATTTTGTTTCTTCTGTATATTGATGATGTTATTTCCTTCTTATATTTACCATGTTGATTGAAGTCTTTCATAATAACACCTAAAACATTTAAACTCTTTATTTTATATAATTATTTTTTATTGATAATAAGAATGTGTCTCATTTGGAATCTATATGTTTTCATTACGACTACTAAGAAAAGAGTTCTTATATAAAAAATTCGTTTAATGGTTAGATATTGGAATACAATAACCCGAATCATTTTTTGCGATGGAACGTAATATTTATATGACTCATCATACCAATTACACTATTACCTAAGATTGGCACTAATATTTACCTAACTAGATCAGCCTGATTCACATTCCCTAGATGAATTACTAGTATTTCTAATTTTTATATGCATATAGTGATATGATTGGGTGCATATGTATACAAGTGTATGTTATATATAGTTACTAAGTATTCCTACCATGTTGGATCACATTTGACATTCATGTTAGGTCTTGATCCTATGCTTATAGATAGTAGTACTGGTATGGAACCTCCCAGAATAGGGGATCACCAATTACAGTAGATGTGACCCCATTGTTTTATCTAATTCCAGTCTATTTTTATTCAATTTTTTAACATCCAACACATTTTATTATATATATATATATATATATATATGTAAATTTATTGACATGTCTTTCATATAAACCCTTCACTCATTGGTGTGTTGAGGTATCATTGGTGTTAACCAACTTATTTTTTTCATAGTTGGCATGGAATCTGTGGTAGACATGTAGCCTCTATTCAACTTTTTGTTTATGTTTATGAGGGTACTATGGTATAAGTAAGAAATATATTTGAACCTTTTCATATTCAACATAGAAACATTATTTATTTTTAATTAATAGTTAGTGTTGGTTAGGGGATACATTCAACAGATCACTAACTCCTTCTTGATTCATCCCTATCGTAGGACTAGATATACATTATTTTCCATTTTTTGGTAGTCTATATGTTGATGGTTTATGTATTCATTAATTTAAATAGTTTTTTGGGTTGTTTTTACTTATTTTCATTATGATAGGGAATGGATTTTTCCATGTTAATTTCTATTGTATTTTGGTATTTCCATATCGTGGATGAGTCATGTGATATTTTTGGTACAATCCTATAATAACTTTTTTATTCAATAAATGTTGTTTTATCTTTCAGAAAAATTTATATTGAGATCCATAATGATAGATTCTTTCTCTTATAGAATAAGGATAACTTTTGATTTAGTATCAAACATGAATTGAGCACTATAATGGGTATCTAGGTGATGGACATTACAAACCATCATTTATAAGTAATATATATTTGGCAAATGCTTGAGTTTTATAATAGAAAATAACTAGGTTATCAAAAACATATTGAGAGAAATCTAAAGGATATTGTTGACACCATCCATCCCATATAGTGTTGTAGGGAATTGTTTCCATGTATCTTTCCCAAGAACCAATATAATGATCAAGATTCCAAAATATATCCTATTAAACTTTGTATGTGAAAGGTGTGACACATCTTTCCCACTGAAGATTATAAGTATAGGGTGACCAATAATTATTTTATATGATCTAGTGGGCTTTGCGTTGACTCCATCTATCCTATGTAAACTCATATGGATTAAGTGGTGATCAACCATCCCCTACGATATCTATAATAATTATTAGTAGTTACCATTCATGGAATGTATATGGTTAGCTAGTGTCAAACTCATCTATTCTGCAAAACACCTTAAGAATTTTCTAATCATTGAATGAGGATAATTTGATAACATCTAATAAATTAATACCATTAAGGTATCTATTAGATTCTATCATACCTATTTGACTCATAATAGTATAATAATAGATACACACCATCTACACACATCCTCTAAATCGTGATAGCGTAATCTTTTACACTCCTAGGGTGGTCACAAGAATCAGATTCCTTACATCATAATTAATTACTTAGGTCAAACATGTATCAAAATATATTTAACATTGAGATAATTTTACGATCATGAAAAATTATCTACTTAACCATGCCCCTCTATTAATATCCCTAAAACCATGTATAAATTGTTTCTGGACATAACCTTCTCTTATCCCTAAATAAATTTAAACTGTTTAAGCACATGTGTTTAACAACTTAATAATCTTAGTGTGTATCATTAATTTTTCATCAACCTATCTCTTGTTGTAATAATCTCTTTGGTGAAAAAACCGTTTTCACAAGGCATACTTGTCCCCCTTGTCTATGTCACATTATTAGCTCACAGTAAATGACCACCCAACATCATACCAACATTAATCACCCAATTTTAATTATTTAACAACAACCCTTTCCATTTTACATTATCCCATATGGATCTCATATGTAACCTTATGCATCGTTACATAGGATATAGGGTCCAAAATTAACTCATTCTGTTAATGTACCTCTTTGATGAACCACTGAGTAAGTGGTTTAACCAATAGTCAACCATTTAAAAAAAATACTTTTACAGTCCTACGAAGGTGTGATTCTACCAATCTATATTGAAATTACACCGAAATCCATAGAATAAAAAACTATAAATTAGAGGAGAGGGACAAAGGAGTGGAAGGGAGAATATTAAGGATTCTTCTTTCCACAATTAGTGTAAATAATTGAATGTAGTCATTTGAATTGAAGGAGGAAGTATATAAAAATGGAATGGGATGGGATGATGACCACCCCACTATAAAACCTAACTAGATGATAGATACCCTGTTTTTTGTTTTATTTAATCCCCCATTATACACATTCTTATCACATTTATGAAAACAAATTTAGAGACTATAAGGTACTTGGTTTCCTTTAACCAAACACCAAATGGACCATTGGTTACTTATTGGTGACCTACCAGTCACCTATTGGACAAACTATTTGGGAAACCCCATATGTTACCTTAATGGAAACCTAGTGGTATCCTATTAAGTACTTAGTGGCTCCATCAACATCCCAAAAATTTTCTTTTAATTAAAAAACACAAGAATTTTTTTAGAGGTAAATTAAAATCCTAATTCAAACACTAATATATATAATTAACATTATATATAGGTCAAAACATATTTATCTCAATTAGAATTCATGAATTTAAATTTTCCCCAGATCTAGTTATATTGGAATTGAACTCTTCCATATTTATAAAAACACCCAATGGTCTGGGTCATCATAAACTCCCCAACATAATTTTTTTTTCAAGATTGATCTCTATGTATCTATCATGGACTAAAATATTCATTCTGATCTGATGTATACTCTTCATCCCTAGGTTGTTATAGGTATACTATAACTGGGCTCAAACTAGTATAACTATCCAATATTCAGATCCCATATGTTGAGTTCCAATAGATTCTCTACCATACTAAACTCCTCTTAAAAAACAAAAAATAGGATCTATGATTGTTAATGAATTAATCAGATTAATAATGATACCCCATCATTCATGATACTTATATCTTACCCAATTACCAATATCAATATTTAATGGTTGAAAAACATTTCACTATAAAATCATTGTCCAATCATAGATATACTTGAAACTTTCTGTACCACCTACACCCTAAATGATTAGTCACCCACTTGATAATTGGACTATTACATGAATAAATGATTCATTGAAAACATCATCACTCCCAAATTCTAGCAATAACAGTCACTAATTATAAGAACCACAATAGTTTGTTTCTTAAAACCCACCCTCATTAATTGTTGAACATAATGAATTCCTCTAAAAAGTAATGGATAAAAATACACACATAGATATCTCATTATAAGTATACATATCATACTCTATTATATCAAAGAACTATCACAAAACATCTACCGCCATAGATCTTGTCTTTATTGGTATATCATAATCAATGTTCATTAAAGTTCAATGAAAAGTCATGTTATTCCCTCAATAAATTAATGGTGTGATCCACACTATAGGATATCCCATATCATCGACCAACAATAATTTTTGGGTCCAAATTTGACAATTATCTAAAACCCATAACTCAAGATCAATACATATTTTACCCCTATAATATTAATCTTACAGACCTTGTTCTAGGGTCTATAAACATCACTATTATTTATACTAATATTACCCAATATCACTTATGATACGATAATCAATAACCAAAAAAACAATGTATATTCTTAAAAATTGAAAAAAAAAATAATTATTTCAACGTGGTTCTTACATTTATTAATATTTTAGGCTCCACACCATCTTTCAAGGGGCATCAAAATTTGAATTATTCTTAACTCACTAAATATGATACACACAAAATTAATTAAGATTTTCTATGTACTATTTAGTACCTTATAATTACATATAATTCATCAATCATATCATTATATATATCTTTCATCAAGATATGTCACATCATTATTATCCTGAGAGTATACATAAAGATTAACTATAAACCACTTGAGCCCTTAGATATTTTATAACTCAAATTTGAAGATCTCATCTCCCACATAAGATATACCCTAATCTACTAGAAAATATTATTCAATACTTTCATGATCACCCTAAAATATTTTTATTATTTAACTCACAAAAAATGTACTCTCATAAGGATAAACTCCATTATCTATTTCCTAGTCACAACTTGGTTTTTTCACACCTTCCCATGGTATTTAATACTCTAATCACAACCTAAGTGTGATCACTTATCATGTACCATTGGATTCTAATTACATGACTTTGGCCTATTAGATAATTTAATGTGTCACATTATTTATCACTAACTCACTGATAGTCATTGTGGTCTTATACCCTATACAATTCTCAAGAAAATAATCACATATAATTTTTTATTGCAATAAAGAAACTAGGATGTATTACTATAAAATGTTCCTTATGTTTCTCAATATCTTTAATGAATCCATATCTGATTCATGTGTGTATCCTTTTCTTAAGCGATTATTACCAACCATTATAATCATTATGTATAATATATTATTGAAATTTTATCATGCCTAAATTGATAATTAGGCTCACAATAACATGATTTATCTTAGGTTTTACTGTGACACATTCCATGTGTTTAATATGAATGATCACTCTCATGTCTTTAAGGAAGGAGTGAGTTTGATGAGTTAATCTAACAATGGTGCATAACCACTAAAATTATCAATCAAATTATACTCACCACATGGAGTACGCAATCACATTACCTTTATATACAACTAAAATCATGCCACCAATAGTCACATTTGGTTGATCCTAGTCATGAACATGCAACTAGCTGATCATGCCTCCCATACATGTCGAAACAAAACACGCTCAAAGAACTATATGTTCATACATTTCTATACATACCTGAAGAGTTTAACAAGACTAAACCAGTCAAACATTCACATTTCATGCAACCCTCTAAAATTTTATGATTTATTTTACTTTAAATATATTTAATTTTTTTTGATAACTTGCAATACATGGAACCGCTAGTCTAAATGAATAGTAATATAGTATAAAATTATATACTAGAAATTAAATTTGTGATATTAATAGTAATAATAATTTCATAAAAAATTATTTAAAAAGGTTTTTGATAAATAAAATAAACTGGTAAATTAGTATTAATGTTTTAGCAATGTCTTTATATGCTTTAAGAAAAAAAATTCCCTCAAAAATGACTTTTTAGTTTTTTATGAGGAAATAATAAAAATCATAAACTCTTATAATTTTATTTATAAGATGAAAAAAAAATTGAAATCAAAGTGAAAAAATTATCTTTGAGTAAACTTTTGAGATTTTTCTAAAAAAAAATTGTTTTCTGATGAACTGTGAACACATTGTTTTTTATTGAAAATTTTGTTTTTCATTTCAAGAATTTATGAAGTTCCATTTTCTATAAATGATCTTAATGATAAATTAGTTCATTTATATTTTTATAAATCTAATTGGACTCATTTTAATAAATTTTATTTATTATTTTGGTATAAAAATGTTATGTTCTTATGAACACATTTTCGTAGATAACTGATTTTTATCGCGTTTTGATGGTTTAATTTTAAATTATTATTTTAGCGTATGTGGATTAAATTTTATAAAATTTATTTCATATTTTTAATATTAATAATTAATAATATTTTATAATTGTAAATTAGTTTTTTGCTATAATTAATAGTAAAAAAATCAGTTTCCACTGTTAAGGTAAATATGGGTTTTCTATGAGAGAGGTGTTAAAACATGATATAAGAGTAAGTTTCCTAATTAAAATTGTATAAATATTATTTTATTGATATATTTTGATCGTATAATATCATATAATTTAATACTAAGCCATTTGGAATCATTTTTATCGATATATATGTTCATTATATTTTAATCTTTTAAGAAATTGTAAGTGTGTCATCTCTCTCACTTCTATGATGACACCCTTAATTAATATTCTTTACACCACTTTGAACAATATATATAGACCAAAACTGACCCAATTATCTTATATAATTTTGTAAACATGGATTATATATCCTGGTATTCTTAAAATACAATTCCAAGGGACCTTAATAATGGATATAAAGTTTCTTACTAAAGAAAAGGTTAATATATTACCTGACAAATTTCTATTTATTTCTTCTTCTATATCCTAAAAATATGTAGTATTTGTCAAAAAATATTAACTTCAGTATCCTGAATATAATTAAATTTTTTATTATTATGTAACCACCATTATTGACCTTATTTACCACTAAATGGGAAGTGACGGTATCCTAGATGCATACATGTGGACATCCGCCTTCATGTAGTAATACAATTCATTTTCAATCACACTACTACATGGATGGTTATTATGAGGGTTAGAATTTTAAAAATGATATTTATGACATAATTACTCTTATATAATTATAATATCATACATACATTCTTATTTCCCTTTCTACTGGAAAAGGTAAGGTTTCTCATGTGTACATGTGGACTACCTCATCCCCAATGTGATGTGATTCAATTCTCATTTTAGTTTTACATAGAAGTTAAAAAATATAGATTTAATGAATATATATGATATATTTTTAAAAATAATGAGTCTTAAAAGGTTAATTATTGATTATCTTCCCTTCATTTCAAGAATAGAAATGTGAAAATAGCGTTTATGTGTAAATTTGACATACTGTCTTCATGAATAATGTAATTTATTTTTCTATATGTACAATTTCTAAATGAATATATATATATATATATATATTATAATGAATATATATGATATTTATATAATTATTAACATTCTGGAGATTATGTAATGATGATCAAACTAAATGGACTAGAACTACCGAATAGAAATTCTCATGAAAAATGAAAATGTCAACAATTGGAAATGATGATTTTAAGTAAAATTATTAATTAATGGTTGTTTAAACGTTATAAGTGGATATTATATGAAAATAATAAATGTTTAAAATATGATTTTATATAATTATAATAAATTGAAATTTATTATACCATATACCAGATCACTTTCAATGAAATCTAAACATCAGCTAAGGGGATTTCTTGTCTCACTTTTATTTTTGTATGACACAATCCATATTCATGAAATGTGTATTTTTTGTGCTAAATATACTCCCTATGAATTTATATTATAACTATTATATATATTTTTTTATTTAATATTATCCTATATTTATCTCTTTCATTAGTATTTTATATATAAATTACCAATGCAGTAATGGATTTTTTGTTACATTATCATTAAATATCAAGATTTTTATGGATTAAGAAATCGATGATGAAATTTTATGATATTTATATCAAGAAAAGCATGAATTTTATTCTAAATTTTATTTATAGAGATGATATGTTTTTTTTTAAATTGTATTCTCTTTATGATCTCAAGATATCGAAATAATTTTTTAAATGAAAAATGGCATTATTTCTCTATTTTATTAAAAATATTTTTTCATCCACAACCATGTTTTCTAAAAATGTTATCCTGAATTTTTTGTTACTCTAATATGATTTTTAATGTAATTTCTACCAATTTTTTTATTAAAAAAATTAAAATGATTCTTCTTGTAATATTCTAATTAAATTACTTTTAACTATTTACTAAAAATATGAAATAAACCTTTATTTTAACATACATGGATTGAATAAAATTTCCCCTTATCTTGACCTCTAAATGATTTTTTTCTTCCATTACAATATTATAAGATTTTACTCAAATAAAATAGTTTTATTAATATTTTTGAAATTTTTAGATTTTAAATATGCAATTTTTAAATGAAAAGTGTATTTTCCTCATGAAATATTTTGGTGATCTTTTAATGGAATTTCTTTTATCTATGAAAAAAATAATTTTATTTTTCTTATAATTTATTAGGTATATAATCCAATGAAACCATATTTATTATTTATCTATATTTTTTATGATTATGATGTTGAAATATCGATGAAACCCATTTAATTTTTCATGAGTTAAGTTATGATGAATACCATTATAATCTTATAAAATATATATGAATGGATTTATTATTATTGATGGGTGGGACTAGAATTATATATACCTTTATTGAATTAGATAAAGATTAATAGTCTATGATCACAAAAGGTAAAGAGGAGGTTATTTGAATCCTGGAAGAGGGTACATAAGAGGTTCTCCCAAACCCAAAAGAGGGTATATGAGAGGTTATCCATAGCCTGAAAGAGGCTACATGAGAGATTATCCCACGACTCAAGTAGTATCATGGGTTGTTATCCCCATCTTAACATGTGATTAATGTCTTGGGAAATAAACATGACATAATATTTATAGGATAAAGATTATTGAAAACTTATGCCACAAAATTATATCTTCTTCCAATGTTATGATCTCATGGATATTTTTTTGATTTCATTATGATTCATGTATTATTAACTAGAAATATTTATCCCATGACATAATATTATCATTTATGAAATTCTGGGAATGATTTTAAAATTTAAATATCATTTTCTCATGCCCTTATGCTCATGTTATACTTATATAATCAATGATATCTCATTGTACCCTTAATGAGCATCTGAGCACACCCATTATTATGTTTACATAGCCCAGGTAATAAAGTAATGTTTTGATTAGCTTATTTATAATAATAGTACTATGTGGGAAGCATTTTTTCAAATATGTTGAACATATTTATTAATATAATAAGATTGTAAATCTAGTATCTAAAGAGGCCCAACTTTTAATGTTTTATGTCATGTATTTGGAAAATGTAATGTAAATTTATCTAATAAGATGTTATATGTTTGAATAGAAAGTATTTAATGGTAAAGTATATATCATATGATAGGTTTATTAAATATTTTGATATTATTATTAGAGAAATTTGGTGAAAAATCATTGGATAAGTCTCTCTATAAGATAATATCATAGTTTTTTGGTAAGGAAAAGATTGTGTGGTTTTCCTTGGAATACACTCCTGTTTGGATATTAAACATGGATATAGTTTTGGTATATATGAATCTAGCAGTAAAAACCTAGAATTGAGTGCATTGAATATATCTCAACCATCATTCTGGTACATAGTGAGTGTTCCCTTTTTGTGTAACTCGTTTGAAAATCTCAGAAAATATTATTTGATTACTTCAATTTTTATTTATGAACAATTATAAAGGAATTGAATTGATGATAACCAAGGATGACCTTTTTTAATCATTTCGTTTCATATACTGAATAGAAGGTGTAAATATTTAGACATCATATTAATTATTTTTCTGGATTGACCACTCTGATGAATGATACTCAATAATCATGGAAAATGTAAGATCTTGTGTTCTCTATGAGGTGATTATATTTTTTATTTTAGTTTAATTCCTTGGTTTTCAACAAATTTCAGCACCTAGTGAGTTTATTTATAAAACATGGTTGTTTGGGGATATTTCAAATTATATAACCACAACCTATGAGATAATCCAATGGACCATAAGATTAGTAAAAACCATACATCCCATTCAGCATGGTTTTTCATAACCATACAAGGTGTTTATGTGATAAGAATTGGGTAAAATAGTTTTACCTAACCATTCAACATATGTTGCACGTTCGTATAGGGGATAAGTAATATATAATAGGGAAAATCATAGTTTTCACACTGTTTCCCAGACTATGCACATAAACCCTATGTGGTACCTCCTTAGATAGTTAAGAATTCAGAGTTGGAACTTGGGTTGGGCAACTATATGGCCAAACCAGTACACCCCTTTAATTTGCGTAAATTTCCTTTTTCATATGTTTGTTTTATGAAACTAGTTCCTTTTTTATCTTAATTCTAGTGGAAAACCTTCTTCTCCCATTTTGAGATATCAAAATCCAATTCCTATAGTTGGATGTTGTTTCTTCATTGGAAATCTGATTCAAGATCTATTCATATTGTTTGATAGATCTTGATAAGTGTTTCAGTCCCTAGGCTATGTTCATGATATTCCATCTCTTGATGACTATATTTTGAAATAGGCACATATTCCTCATCTTTTTGGTGTTGTTCCATTATTTTATACTCTTAAAATCTGGGTAAAGTTAGAAGAATATACTAGATGATTGCTCTATCATGGGAATATGGTATGTGGTCTATACATTTTCCCATAATGTCTAGTTGTTTTATTGCTAGTTTCAATTTTTCCACATAACAGAGTATCATAACATTTCCCTTAAATTAATTCAAATCCCTAATTATTTTTTTATCATGGTTAGTTTTCCCACTTAGTACCATGATATAGATGTATTTTTATCAACCACAACTAGGACCACCCATGAGGTTTTTTAAGGTTTCTACCCACTCATTTACCACACTATTGTGTGTGTGATATATTTTTATTTTAGTAAGAGCCTTAATATATTTAAGGAGATATTAGGAGAGGGAGTGTTCCTCTATTTTCATATGATTACATGTTATTAAAATGGTTAAATGGTTTAAATAGAATACATGTAATGGGTTGGATGAAATCATGGATTGTGTATGATTATGAAATAAGATAATAAAATGTTTATTATTACATTGTATTATATATGCAGTTATACTCCATGTATCCTAGTTATATTGGATTCCTTGTACATTTATCTTCCATGGATCCTGATTACATTAGATACAATAGATATATTTACTCCATCGATCCTAATTAAATTGTATTTCATGGACATTTCTACTCTATGGATCCAAATTGTTTTGGATTCTTTGAAAATTTCTACTCCCAAGATCTGGAATACATGGAATGACTTAGACATGCTCTGTGGAAATTGTCCTTGGTATCCACCCAAGACAATACCAAGTTTTCTATTGAATTTTTTATTGAATCGATGACGATTACATGGTTATTTATTTCCTTGTATTTGGACCACATAGTCTAGAAACTTGATTATTTGGAAGAGGTCGTAGTAGATGTTTAATCAGAATTTACATATAACCTTTTTAATGATTTCCTCTTTAAAGTGAGCCTTGGTATGTTGAAAAATATCATATTTATATGAATCACACCTACATATTCATTTATATTATTGTTTTATATTTCTAATGGATAATATTATAATCATAAATGAGACTTATTATGGAAAACATTGGTGATACCCGACTGTGTTTTATCTCACACCCTATTTGGGCCACTGTTTGGTTCTCAAAAAGACTTACTGAATGTAGGTAGGGACAAAGGAAAGTTCCTTATTTACAATTCTTGATTGATTATTCATATGATCATGAGATAACATGATCAATATATGCTCATGATGTTATATAGAGATATTTATTTTTTCATTTTATTTATGTTTTACACTAGATTCCTATTTCAATGTACAACCTAACATTTTTTATATAATCATGTCATAGTAATCATGTATATGATATTTCATTTGGATTGATTTGTTATTTCTTCCATTAGAAGGATGTTTATATACAATTTTTCAGCTATTTTATATGGCTATACTTTTGATGTTATTAAACTATTGTGCTACTCTCTGATTATGTGGTTATAGTCTTCCCACAGTACCACCTTAGACCCTTTCTACTAGTCAGAAGCCTCTAGTGTAAGGGGAGATGTTCTTGAGGAAATGTGACCCACCAGATCGAGTCACTTTATCATATATTTTGGGACAGTATGTTACAAAGTGGTATCAAGGACCTATATTCTTACCTTACTAATTTGAGACAATATACATGATATTACGAATCATTTGGAACTTATTTATAAGATAATACTTAGTGTAGTAGTCCCAAATTTGGGGTAACTACTATGTTTCATGGAAAGTGGAATTGGTGATCCATGTTTTTTATATTACATTTGTTTTGATGGCACCATTGGGTGATGCACGTGATATGGGAATTTATTATTTATATGATTGAGGAATTTATTTTTATCCTTGGCCTATTGTGGTACATAAGTGTTCCATCATGTGTCATTTTAGTAGCCTTAAATCATTCACATTCCATAAGAAATCAGATTCTATTCCAGACTACATCACATTTATTATGTGTTCTATGTGTTATATAATGATAAAAATGAAATATCATAAAGGATAATGAGAAACATAATTGGATAATAAAGTGAATGTTTTAACCTAATCTGTGTTTTACTCCATAGGAAATAAGAGATACCTTAAAAAGTCAATTATGGTGCTTTGAGTCAAGCACTATTGGTTTCATGGGCTGGAACATGCAATGGTTGAGATTAAAAGGAAACCATATTTCAATTTATGATGTGTATGGGTCTTTATAAATTGGAAATGGTAATCAATAAAATTCAAAAATTTAAATAAAATTATAATTTAAATAATATTATAATTATTTTAAAGTTTTAAATGTAAAGGTCTCTATTAAATGGAGTTGTTAATTGAAATTTAATGTCGATATATCGGGACCCATGCTGCAAAAAAAAATTAAGCTTGACTATGACCTAACTTTAGTAGTGGGAAATAGTAAGCATCTTTGATGCTCTATATAGAGTTTCTTGATAACCCGTCCCAGATTTAAGAGTATAAAGAGGGGTGTGTCTTAGTTATAGGATGTCTTATACTAGATGTTATTCCTGATATCAATGTCAATACCCAGTTTGGAGATAGTTTCTTACGCTTTATGTAGTCTACTTAGGGATGCTCGCATACTAGAAAGATTATGGAGGATATGATGCATGTGTTATAGTAGTATAATCCAAATAAAAAATATGGGGCGGTGGTCCACTATCTACTGAGATATGGAAAGCATTTTTTTATATTTGAGAAGTTGGAGACCCATTTAGAGTAGAGAGTCAAGAACACAACATATATGCTTCCTAGATCCAAAAATAATAGTTTGGATGTCCTGAATGTGTAATATTTGAATCAGAGTATAGTTTAGATGTATTTCCAATTGACCTTTTATTACTAATTATTTCCAAAGACAAGGATATCTAAACATGATAGCGAGTCTATGCATATGGACTAGGGTGATATGATAGTTAGAGAGTATTAGCCTCTCTTTACAAATCTTCAGTGCTTTGTTCCTTTTTATTTTTCTAATGATATTTTTATGGTGAGACACATTAAGGAAAGTCTCAATCATATTGTTCAATAATAGGTGGTCAAATTTTGGATGAATACCATAACTAAGATAGTAAATCAGGTGCTTATTACTAAACATAACATGAGGGAATCTTGGGGCCTAGAGTAGGGTGGTGCAGGTTCTTGACCCAGAAATTTATTGTTTGGTGGTAGGAAGAGATGTTTTGAGTCTTTTCATGAGGGGAATACCAGACAATGTGTGATTGTTGATAATTATTTATTCTCTCATCACTATGGAAGGCGGTGAAACATGAGGAGATGGTGTGATAGCATCCCAGTCGAGTGCTGATCCTAAATAAAGATAGGCCATATACGGTGGTTATATAGGAATGTACCTCTAGTGGTTAGTGATAGGGTGTAGAAACAGAATCTAGGTTTAATAATGGGATTCACTGCTCTGTCTAAGGCTACGATTAGGAATACTACCAGTCATTTAGGCCGAGGGGGCAGTAATGGCCAGGGGATCCAAACACCAGTTTTACTTCGATAGTAGAGTGGTCCTCATGAGTGTTATTTGGATATTTATTAGAGATGTGTACCAATATATATATACTCATTTAAACATATAGATAAGGAGTAGAGAGTTGGGCCTTCTACATTGAGAGGTAAGATCTTAATAGATTATTCTCTAGTATCTTCCATTTTAGATATAGTTGTATCTCATTATTTTTTATCTGTTCCTATTGTAGAGAACCATGGGATTTATTTTTAGTTTCCTAATGGAATTATGACACTTAATACTCTATTGGGGATATTATAAAATAATGTACACTAGTGCAGGGAGTTCCCTTTGTTAATGGTTCATGGTTCTTCTTATAGAATCTTTTTATTCTCAAGATGGTGGGCTTTGATGTCATACTCATGATGGATTTTTTGGGCCCTTATCATTACAATATCGATTGATATCCTTTAAGGGTATCCTTTAAATCACCAAATGGTGGTAGGTATGTCAAAATGTATAATTGGATGTATAGGTAGGTTAAACTAGACTATAGAATTGTGGGTTGTGCGGCACAGTAACCTAGATTGGTATCCATTATATGGATGATCAAGGAATGTGATAGGTTTAATTATCTTTAGTAGTATATTATTTCAATGATATATTCTACAAAAACTTTTTTGATTTACATCTGGATAGAGAGTTGCATTTCTCTATTGAGCTCATTCTTGGAGGTTCACCAATATTCATTCCTCTTTATATGATGGGAACTACTAAGTATCAAGAGTTTAAGAAAAAATTTGAGGTCAAAGAAGAAAAAGATTTTATAATACCCAATACTTCTCCATGGGTTTCACTAGTCATTTTCTCCAAAAAGGTGTACATAACCATCAAGCTTTGTGTGGATTACCAAAAATTAAACCAAATGATGGTTAATAATTTGTATCCTCCACCTCGAATAGATGACCTCTTCAACCAGATCTGGGGAGATCTGGTTTTCTCTTAAATTTATTTGAGGACAAGTTATCACCAAGTATATGTTATATTATTAGATATACTTCATAAAATCTTCCAAAATAGGTGTGGCCTTTTTGAGTATTTGGTTATTCTAATCAGTCTCATGAACATGCGGACAGTTCTTATGGACATGGTAAATCAAGTTTCCACCCTTGTTAGGACTCTTTAATCATAGTTTTTAGGGATGTAATCTTAGGGACTTCTCATACTCAACAATATCATTCCAAACACCTTTTAATGATTATGAAAAAATTATAGATCATATGTTTTATTCCAATCCCACAAAATTTTCATTATGTATAGATGAAGTTTACTTCATGAGTCATATCATCTCAGATATAGGTGTACATATTCACCTAGTGAAGGTGAGAGCCATGGTTTATTATGAGAAACCCAAGATTTTCTATAATTTTCATAGATTATTTGGATGTTACGATCATTTCAGTCACTTCATACATGACTTATCATGATTACAATAAACATTAATGGGATTGATTAATAATGGTGTAATGTTTGTATTGTCAGAACCTTATAAAACACCATTTCATGGGTTGAAAGGGAGACTAACATCAACAACAATCATAATTATTCTAGATCCTATCTGAAATTATATATATTATCGGGAAGAATCAGGAAATAAGATGGTATTTGTACTGATATATGGGGATTGAGTTTTGGTGTATGGTTATTTCCAATTGATAAATTATGAGAATAATTATCTAATGCATAATCTTGAGTTTGTGTATAAGGTTCGCACATTGCTTTGTTTGAGACAATATATTATGGGAGAAAATTATTTATTGTACACAGATCACTGTGTCCTCAAGTACATATTTATGAAGTGTGGCCTAAACCTTGAGGAGACAATATTTTTCAAGTATCTCTAGCCATATTATTTTAAGATAGCTTATATGGCTATTAAAGGAAATGCAGTAGATGATGATATGAGCTAGATAAATCAAACACAAGTTTTGTAAGAGTTTATAAGTGAATTGATGTTTATGGACTTGTTCTCTAATATGTACTGAGAGGTGTATTATAGTGATAGAAAAACTTTTCACTCATCATTGTTAGTGACTTAAAATCTTTGGGAAAGTTTGAGGATGATACTGATTTTTAGATTCTAAGGGCTTAGTACTAAGGAGAGAATGGTAGGTGAGGAACCACCTCCTTATAGGACCATTGGTGAGGAAAAAGATCTACGTATGCAGTGGTATGTTTGGTTTCCAATAGATATCTAAGAGGAGATTATGTTGGAATCTCATGCCTTAGTTTGGGCACTACATCCTTACATTACAATGATGTAGCATGACATACACCATTAATATTTTCCCCTGAGGATAAAATGGGTAATAAAAGGAATTTTCTCTAGGTGATCCACTCATCAACAAGTGAAGGTGGAACACTGTTGACCAGCTATGATATTACATTAGTTACCCATTCCTGAGTGGAAATGGTAGGATGTTTTGATGAATTTTTTGACCAGGTTTTTGAGGTCCCTCTGATGTAGTGATTTTATATGGTTCATTGAGTACAAGATGATAATATCCACCCACATTGAACTGATTAGTGATATATTTTTTGTATATGAGATTGGGAAAAATATATCTATAATATTGTGTCCTATCACAAGCATCCCCATAATATCGTGTCAGATAGGTATTTCTCTTTTAAATCTCAGTTTTGGAAATTCAAATAGAGGTAATTTGGTACACGTATCCTTTTGATCATGAAAATCTACCTTTATACTAATGGCTATTCAGAGCACATGATACAAGATCTAGAGGACATGATTTAAGCATACATCATTGATTTTAGGGGTCACTGGGAGAGGTATATACTGTTGGATGAGTTCTATAACAATAAAATCCACCTGTAAACTATATATATATAGAAACATATGGGGCTTTTATGGTAGTACATGACAATCAACAATCTTCTTTATAGAGGATGGAGTGGCATCAATAATCAAACTGCATATTGTGCTAAAGACATCATAACAAGTCCATTTTATTAGAAAGTGTATGGATACTTCAGAGTCTATAAAAAATCATAAAATTATCTTCATCGATGACTTCTATAGTTCGTTGTTATGGATCATGTCTTTTTTACATATCTCTATGAAGAATGGGAACATAACGCTTCCAATACATGGTATGCTTTCACCGATATATGTCATTCCTTTTGAGATTTTGGATAGAGTCATCCTGGTAGCCTTTTGGTTTGAGTTACTTCAAAGGTACCATGAAAGTTAAGATTTTTTTTGTATCTCATCCACGTAATTATCAATTAGACCAGTCTCAAAGTCAATAGATGGGTCAGGATGAGTTACATTTACATGAATCCTTTGAGGAGAAACACATATATATTTTCCATCGATTAATGAATGAACTATAAGGTAGGTTAGTTCCTTTAGTTAAGGTGTCATGAGAACATAACCGTGTGTAGGATGAGACCTTTTATAGAGATGAATATATTCATGATAATTATTTAGAACTCTTTTCAGATGATTTAACACCCTACAAAGAGAAACTCATGGATGAGTTATGTTAAGAGGGGAATATTATAAGATCCCAATTTTTTATATGATGTAAAAGTCATTGGAATTTTAGTTTAATTCCATAGTGTTGGAAAACTTTTAGTTCCTAGTGAAGTTAGAGTAGAATCAAGGATGAAAAGGTATTTTCTGATCATGTAACTGCAATTGGTAGTAGAAACTACTAGGCCACAGGGTTATTAAAACCATGAGGCCCAGTCTGCATGCTTTATGTTAGCCATATGGGGTGTTTTTGTAAGTATCATTAGGCCACATGATTTGTCTTAACCATAAGACCTATGTTGAACACCCAAGTGGGGGATCTATAATTTTTATTATAAGAAAAAAATAATGGATTCCCAAATGGTGTGCATGTACCAGGTGAGGTCACTCATTGGAATGTGAAGGTCCCATGGTTGGTGCATAGTATGGCTGACAAGAAACTAAACCATGCAACCCCTCTTATATTGAAAAAATTAAAACTTTTAATCCTTTAATTTTGATAACCTATTTCATTTTTCCTCCTAATTCTATTGGGCCACTATTAACTTTCCTTGAGAGTTCTCTAAATCCTTGTTGTAGTCTTGGATGTGGTTTCCATACACTATATTTGATCTAATATTTGTTCATACCATTGGATATATCGTGGTAAGTGCTTATGTCCTTAGGCTTCATTCAGGCTTTTTCCTTATCCTAATGATTCTATTTTGATGTAGGATCCAATGCCCTATTTTCCAATCCCTCATCTGTTATTCTATTTTCATCTAATCTAAGATGAGTTAAGAGCTGATATTTGATGATTCTTCTACCACATGCATATGGTTTGTGTTTTATACCTTTTTCGGAAAAGTATATTTTTATTATTAATAATTGATATTGTGCCTCATGATGGAACTTCTAAGCATTGATTTTAAATTAAATAAATGATTAGTTTATTTATTTGGAACCTTTTTAGGTTTCCCACTTAGCACTATAATATGTTTGGATGTTGTCAACCTCAACAAGGACCACCCATGAGGTGTGTTTATGTGTCTTTCCCATGATTTTACCTCCCCATTGGGTGTGAGTGAGCTTTCCATTTTAGTGGGAGCCCAGATGAATTAAATGAGATATTAAGAGAGATATTATTCCTCTATTTCTGTGTGGTTACATGTTATTAAATTGTTTAAACGTAAAATATGGAATGGTTTGTATGAACTCATGGATTTATATGATTATGAAATGGGATAATGAAATTTTAATGATTAAATTAGATGTCATGGACATTTCTACTCCATTAATGTGGGTTATATTGAATATTATGGATATTTCCAATCCATAGATCCCGATAAATTTGGATTTTATGAATACTTATACACCATGGATCATGATTACATTAGATTCCTTGAATATTTATACTTCATGGATCTAAATTTTATTTTATTCCAAGAAAATTTAAACTTTTGGGATCTTCGTAGCTTATAACACCTTCGGAAAACTCTGTGTACATCCTCCTTTGGATCCATCTATGAATTTACCATGTTTTATTTGTAAATTCTGCATGACATATTGAGGATAACTTTGTCATTTAATAGCATGGATTCTACCCATTTAGGACTTGCACTAGGTTACATGGAATAGTTTGTAGTGGCTATTTTACAATGATTTACCGATGTCCTTTGTTTATGATTTCCTATTTATAGTGAACCTTGGTAGGATAGAAAGTATCACATTTACATGTATCAAAACTATATTTTTTTATATTACTATTATATATTTCTTGTAGATCATATTGTATACATAGACTAGACATGGTATATGCATCAATGTGGGTGGCATAATGAGTGTTATCTCACAGAAAGTTAGGGATATCATTAGGTACCCAAAATAACTCATTGTTCAATGTAGGGATAGGGTAAATTAACTACTTTACAATGTTTGATTGATTATTAATAGGATCATGGGAGCATAGGACAATGATATACTCATGATTTTATATAGAGATAGTTCTTTTGATGTCGTTTTTTTCTATTGATACACATTTTGTTATGAATTAATGTTAAAATGAACAACATACCATTTCTTTTAGAGACATAATATACTCATTTGGTATGTGATATTTCTATTGGAATTATTTATTATTACTACTTTCATATGGATGTTTATCTACTGATGTTCGGTCATCTAATATTCTTTCATTTTCATTGATGTGATTACACTGCTATGCTACACTATGATTATTAGGATATATTATTCCCTGTTTTACACTATAGACCCTCACTGCTAGTCGAATGTCATTAGCATATAGGGAGGTGCATTTGAGGCCATGGGACCCACCTCTTAGGTTCATTATTTAGTGTCTTCTAGGTCAGGATATTACACTATTTTTTTCCTTTACTATGGTATTGAATATATAATTATAAAATGGAGGTGGATATAGATATTATAAAATATTTAAAACCCCTATTTGAGAATAGTAATATGAATTCTTATATATGTAGAAAAGTCTCGAGGATTCTTAATTCATATCCTTGATGTTTGGATGTTTAATATGTGGGGAAACTCCCTAATGGTAGGATGTTCTCATCTCATGTCTATGATTATTCACCGATTGAATTTTATGGTGATACACTTCCTAAAAATCACATTATTCCCCCTATAGTGGAATTTGATTCCATCTTAATCATTTATTTTATTTCAGTACATAATTCCCAAGTTAATTTTTGAGCAAGAGAAATTTTGTTTTATTTTTTGAGCAAACATATGTTCATCTATCAGTGTGATGATAAATATAAGATTTGAATAAATATCACATGATTTATTTGGGTTTTGATACCTAGGAAAAAGGGGTGTTTATGTTATATAGTTAGGGATAAAATCAACATCAAATGTGTTCCTTTTATATGGGAGGTTTTTTATGTATTTCTAGATTAATTTCACAGTCATCCTCTAAATAATGAATTTTTTATTTTAATAGAACTCATACATGGTGATAAACCTATTTCAAAAACACCTTATAGAATGTCCCTGATTGAGTTCCATAAATAAATGAAGCAACTTGAGGAGAATTGTGATAAAGTATTCATTCAGCTAAGCATGTCACCATGGGTTGCACTTGTTCTTCTTATTATTAACCAAAATGGACCAATACAACTCTGTATTAATTATTTAGAATTAAAAAAGATCAAATACAGAATACATATCCTCATGCCTATATTTATGATTATTTCAATCATCTATGAAGAGCTCAATATTTTTTCCTAGATTTATCATAGACCGATATACTATCAGTTAGGGGTCAAAAGTTAAGACATACCCAAGATATACTTCCATATATGGTATAGACAAAATTAATTTACAGTGATTCTATTTTGTCTTCTTAATTCCCCCACCATCTTTATTAATTTAATTAATTGAATATTTGAAGGTTATATTGATTAGTTTATGGTATTATATGTAGATGATATTATAATATATTAAAATATCAAATAAGACCACAAACATCACTTAAGGATGGTAGAGAAGACACTAATTAATGATAATTTTTTTAAAAAAATTACCATGTATGAGTTTGGGTTACAATAAGATTCATTTTTGTGTCATATAATCTAAAGAAAAGGTAAATAGAAAGAAATATTGATGTTATTAAATGTTGGCCCTAGAAAACTATGGTGACTGAAATATATAGTTTTCTTTATTTAGATGGATATTATCAATGTATTGTGGAAACCTTCTTATGAATATTGAATTCAATCTCCACAATATATTGGATGGTATCCAAGTTCCTTTGTACCTATTAATATGAGAATCATTTCAAAGAAACAGAGAAAAGGTTAGTCGGTGCACATTTTCTTACACTATCTTGAATCAGAGAAGGGTTTAGGATCAATAATGATTCATTAGATAAGGGGCTAGTATTATTCCTTGATTATAATACTGTGGTTTTACCTTATGCCTCATGAACTTTTATGATTCATGATAAAAATTACTAAAATTGTAACACCCCGAGCTTCCACGATACGCTTCTCATTCAATAATGCAATAGCGTGTGTTGTACGCAACTTCGAGTTCTAAAACACCGCGACTAATCATAGTAGCCGTTGTGAATAGTAATAACGACTTTTTAAAATTATAGAAATTTTATATTTCAAAATGGACTTCATTTTTGGATTCGGAATATCGAAATTAGCCTATGTTGAATTTTTGGTATTTTTCTGAGAACTTCTAATTTTTTATGAATAGTGAAAAATACTTTAAAACAAATTTTTTAATCAAAATAATTTATTGTGATTAATTATACTATTAAGTGGTTTTAAGGTATAATTATAATATATTTTTACCATTTTATCCAATGGTGGTCATTAGAATTAATTTAACATTGAAATTGGACATAAACAATTGCCAATATTTTGATATAAATTGTTTCTTAAAAACACACTATTTGTCGTAACAGCGGGAATTAATTATAAAATTAATTAATGCAACTTATATGTTTGGAATTTTTTAAAATAGACATCATTTTTGAATTCGGAATATCAATTATAGCTTAGGGTGAAATTTTGGTCTTGTTCTGAAAAACTTCAATTTTTGATGAATAGTGAAACCACTAAGTGGTAGTTAAATAACTGATTTTTCGTTTAAATGAAATATTACCACTTCTGTGATTTGATTTTCAAAAATCCAACATACATGGTTGTCATTAAGAAGTAAAATGTGGTTCAATGAGATTAAAATAATTTCTTGGGGAATAGTAACTTTTAAGTTCTTAATCGCGATTAGAGGTAATTAGTGTAGTTTAAGGTAAAAATAATGTTTTAATAATATGATATGAGCTTGACACTTGTCCTACTCCTATTGGATGAGTCATGTCCGACCAAGACAACTCATGGGTCAACTTGGGGACCCCATGGAGCCACTTTGGTTGGAAAATGACATTAATATATATTTATTTAATGTTAAAATTAAATTGACACAACCATGAGTTATTTTACTAAAACAGTTTTTAAGTGGGGTTACACAAGTCCAACTTTTTACTATAAACATTCATTAGAAAGATAAAAAGATTTTCTACATCATAGTATTTTTTTTATAATTTTTAGACATTAAATAAATTAAATTATTTATGACATCATTATGATGCAGCGATGACCTAATTATTTAACGATTTAAATAAAATGAGAAGATAATGCAAAATCCAAGGCTTACACTTGTCCAAAGCCTATAGGATGATTCTATTTCGAAACCTTATCACCTTAGTCTCGAATTATATAAGTTTGGGACCTTTAGAATCCGAAAAGCATTGTGAAATAATGTAACATTTCAATATTTCCAAAAGTGCCCCTCCTCTCCACTTATAAAAGGCCCCCACCTCTCCCACCTAATTTACATTTCAAGCCATTTGGCTCGGCCAAACTCTGCCCAACTACTCTCCCAACTTCCCCCTCTTGCTCCTAGAAGCCTTACTTTGGGCAGAACTCTTCCCAAGTAAGCCTTTGGCTCAAATCAAAAAGTGTTACCCGATTTTGAGGTAATATCTTTTCTAATGTTGTTTTGTTTTATTTTTCTTCTCCAACCCCCTAAACTCTTTTTATTTATTTATTTTGTAACAACACAAGTATCCTCAATATACTAGGATGTTGTTATAAGAAGTATTCGAGCTACACTTACACACACCGACATCTAATGGTTAAAGAACATACGGTTTCTGTGGATGGCGAATTTCTGCCTCACGAAACGATGATTGTTCAACACTCATATAACACCTTCAAAGGTGGCCATTAAGATGTCACTATTTTTATATATGATATATAATATGTTTATGTTTTACTTATGCTTCTGTATTTCTCATTTATGGCATACTTTATGATTTCCATTATGGGTAAAACACGATAATTTCATTTTAGGAAGTGCGGACTACCGCCCCCTCAAAGTGATTTGAATCGTTAATGCCATATGTGGGATTTATAAAGGATGAAGTAAATGGTATTATACACTATATTATACTGGAATTATATTATACATTTATATCATTATGATTTAGTTCCATTAAATATGAAATTGAAATGAAAGTAGCGTTCATGCGTACGTACGGCTTACCGTCTCCATGAACGATGCATTTCATTTCTTACCTCTAAATGTTACGTAATATTATAAATGAATGTTTATACTGGATATATAAGATATATATTATATCTACATCATGAATATAATTCTGGATATAATGGATATTTCACCACATGAACAACTTGTAATTATAAGAAGGTTATTGTTGACACAAGTACCAAAGATCGACAAAACGACCGTTATTAACTTAAATAATTACACAATGTTCATAACATGGTAATAAGTGATATAAAAGGAATAATGAACATGAAAAAGGTTATTAGGTAAATATAAATTAACTCTAGTTTATTATTCAGGAGGTTAAAGAACGGTCGAGTCAGGACAGGACGCAAGGTAAGGGAACTTTTCACCCAATTTCCATTCTTTGGGTTAATCTCCTACTTTCAAATTATGTCATGATATTATTATGTCCTATTTTGTATTTTTACTTTCTTTATGTGTTCCTATAGTGAATACACATAATAGATCTATTTTATTTTTAAAATGATCTTTTAAAGGACTTCGTCTCAATCTCCTTTCATTGAGGCATATTTGGCTTTATACACAACTTTCTTTTATACGGTGTATAAACCCCTTTGACTTTTATGTTTATTTATGAAAGCTTCCGCAATATTGTTATCCTTAGTGAGCATCTGAGCTCACCCCTTTCAATGTTTTAATATTTTCCAGGATGTGAAGAAGTGTATTATGACTGACTTGCGAGAATAGTCAGTGAAGATATGAGTGTGGACTATGAAGACCATGTTATTGTAGTTTTTTTACTTTTGATGTAATGAAAGACTTATGAATGTATATAGTGTTTCCAAGGCTACTAAACTAATCGGTCTTTCGAGACTTGATCTTTTGTGATCATGCCAATGTTACGAAGTAATGCACCGACTCTGGGTAGCTGGGGTCGGGGCATTACAGTTGGTATCAGAGGAAGTTTAGTACAAACCTTGGAAGCTAGATTTAGAAAAACTCTGATTAGAGCACATAGACCTAAGATGAACTTTGAGGATTAGTATAGAAGAACTTCCTAGTATTTTGGTATTGTAGAGATGTTGTGAGTTTTCTGAGCAATACATCCCTGTCTGGATACGAGCAGGTAGAGGCGGCTCTGGCACAGATGTACCTAGGGGTAAAACCCGAAAACACTACTTTGAGCTAGACTCGAACAGGAACTGGTGCACGACAACGGGCCTTGCTGCACTCTTGGTTACGACACTCCCGGGGGATATGCTTAGGATAACTCTCATTTTCTTTACAAATCATTATGAAGGGTTTATGAGTATATACTTCCTCAAAGAAAACATTTTTATGATTATGGATTATATCCATAAATAGTTCAGTTTATGTTAAGTGTTTTATAAGTATAGGATTATTTATTTTGATTCATAAACTAATCTAGTTTATGCCATTTTTTAGAAATGGAGCCTAGTGGAAGAAATGGAAACCGTATCAATGCATGCACTCCATGTAGGGATTGCCCTCCTGCTCAAGATAATTATTGTGGATCTGGAGATACAATTGGTGTTGATCAGCTTCTCACCGTACTGGGACAACTCACGCAGGTTATGAATAATAACCTTACTCGTATGGAGCACCCAGATCCGCAACGTAGAGGATCAATGCTAGACCGTTTCATGAGGAAACAACCACCAACCTTCAATGGGAGTACAAATCCTAGAGTAGCTGAGTAATGGATAAATTCCTTAGAGAAAATATTCCATGCCTTGGGGAGTAGTGAAAGGGATAAGGTTGTCATGGCAGTTTACCTCCTCACTGGAGATGCCGATCAGTGGTGGTCGCTGATTCAAAACACAAAGGAAGATGATGATGTATCAAATATGGAATGGAGGGAGTTCAAAGAGCTTTTCTTAGAAAAATACTTTCCTCGTGACCATCGAGCAGATATGGAAAGGCAATTTTTGAGTTTGAGGCAGAAGGAGGATGAGAATATCGCAAAGTATGAGGCTAACTTTACAAGGTTAGCGAGGCATGCTGCCAATAATATACGTAACCCAAGGAGTAATATTGATCGTTTCTTTGATGGGTTAAAACCATTTCTCCGTCGAGCTTTAGTATCACAATCCTTCTCATCATACGAAGATATTGTCTCGTGTGCTATCAAGATAGAAAAGGAATTCTCTAAGTCTTATGACAACAAAGTAAAGCAAGAGAAGAAGAGAACAGTGGAACAAGAGACAGATAAAGGGAAAAAGGGAAAGAAGGATTTTCCATTATGTGATAATTGTGGGAAAAATCACCCCGGTACGTGCCTAAAAGGAATGGGAGTTTGTTATAAATGTGGAGAAAATGGTCACCAGGCTCGTGATTGCAAGGGAAAGAAAGAGGCTGTCAAAGTTGAATGCTACAATTGTAGGGAAATGGGGCATTATGCAAATGAATGTCCTAAGCTTCAGGGAAACGTACCTCAGAAAACGCCAAGGGATCAAGGACAATCTTATGCTGTTACTACAGTTGAAGCGGAATAATTAATGTATTGGTGCTTTTGGACTAATGGATTATATTCTGGTTATTAGAATAATGTGATATATATATCAGGATTGAACTTCAGTACTTGTTGTTTCAGTAAGGTTTTAATATGATGAAGGTAATTATATTTTTATTATGTGACAATAAGAGGAACTTTACTTTGTTTGGGGAACATGGTAAATTGATTTTGGATTTAAGAGACCTTTTACAGAAAGTTTGGACAGAGGTATTTTGGATAATTATAAAGGTTGGAGTGGATTAAGTTGATATTTGGATAGTATTGATTAAGGTTAAAAAATTTATGAAGATTATTTTTGGAATATTATGATACTATAGTTTTAGGAAAAGGACAACCTGCGGGGTGGGGCATAACCCGTCGCGTCGGACAAAGCTGCAGGAATCGAACCCACAATCATAGTGCGACAGGCCTTTATTTCCTACCACTAGCCTACAGGAAGTCCCCGGTTATTACAAAATAATTTTATGTGTTAACATTTGTAACCTTATACAATTAGGATAAGTATAATATTTTTGAGTTCTATTATCTTTTTGAGTGAAAGATGAGTTGAAGGTTGAAACTCTAATTGTCAAGCATAAATATATATATACCTATCTCTTATTTAATGAATAAATTAATTCATAAACTTTAGTAAAGGGATATTAAAACAAAAAAAATGTGTTATCCTAATACCTTATGTCTTGTTGAACTGATGATATTTTAAATCAACATAGATTGAAGGCTTTGAGGCCCTCAATTTGACAGTTGATTGTGATTGATGACCTCAATCACTCCCTAAAAATATTTACGTTTTTCCTCCAATTATATGTCTTTAATTGCCACCATTTTTCTCCTAATCGAGATCATAATTGGGTGGTGACTTTTTCATTTCCCTTTCCCTCTTATTAAGGCTAAATTTTATTAATCTTATTTCCGATGTGGGTTTTCCACAAAGGTATTTTCTCTTTTCAACCTTTTATTTTCAAAGAAAAATTTCAAATTGTGAGGACGCAATTTATTGAAGGAGGGGAGAATGTAACACCCCGAGCTTCCACGATACGCTTCTCATTCAATAATGCAATAGCGTGTGTTGTACGCAACTTCGAGTTCTAAAACACCGCGACTAATCATAGTAGCTGTTATGAATAGTAATAATGACTTTTTAAAATTATAGAAATTTTATATTTCAAAATGGACTTCATTTTTGGATTCGGAATATCGAAATTAGCCTATGTTGAATTTTTGATATTTCTCTGAGAACTTCTAATTTTTTATGAATAGTGAAAAATACTTTAAAACAACTTTTCTAATCAAAATAATTTACTATGATAAATTATACTATTTAGTGGTTTTAAGGTATAATTAGAATATATTTTTACCATTTTATCCAATGGTGGTCATTAGAATTAATTTAACATTGAAATTGGACATAAACAATTGCCAATCTTTTGATATAAATTGTTTCTTAAAAACACGCTATTTGTCGTAACAGCGGGAATTAATTATAAAATTAATTAATGAAACTTATATGTTTGGAATTTTGTAAAATAGACATCATTTTTGAATTCGGAATATCAATTATAGCTTAGGGTGAAATTTTGGCCTTGTTCTGAAAAACATCAATTTTTGATGAATAGTGAAACCACTAAGTGGTAGTTAAATAACTGATTTTTCGTTTAAATGAAATATTACCACTTCTGTGATTTGATTTTCAAAAATCCGACATACATGGTTGTCATTAAGAAGTAAAATTTGGTTCAATGAGATTAAAATAATTTTTTGGTGAATAGTAACTTTTAAGTTCTTAATCGCGATTAGAGGTAATTAGTGTAGTTTAAGGTAAAAATAATGTTTTAATAATATGATATGAGCTTGACACTTGTCCGAATCCTATTGGATGAGTCATGGCCGACCAAGAAAACTCATGAGTCAACTTGGGGACCCCATGGAGCCACTTTGGTTGGAAAATGACATTAATATATATTTATTTAATGTTAAAATTAAATTGACACAACCATGAGTTATTTTACTAAAACAGTTTTTAAGTGGGGTTAAACAAGTCCAAATTTTAACTATAAATATTCATTAGAAATCTAAAAAGATTTCCTACATCATAGTATTTTTTTATAATTTTTATACATTAAATAAATTAAATTATTTATGACATCATTATGATGCAGCGATGACCTCATTATTTAACGATTTAAATAAAATGAGAAGATAATGCAAAATCCAAGGCTTACACTCTTCCAAAGCCTATTGGATGAGGATATTTCGAAATCTTATCACCTTAGTCTCGAATTATATAAGTGTGGACCTTTAGAATCCTAAAAGCATTGTGAAATAATGTAACATTTCAATATTTCCAAAAGTGCCCCTCCTCTCCACTTATAAAAGGCCCCCACCTCTCCCACCTCATTTACACTTTCAATCCATTTGGCTCGGCCAAACTCTACCCAAATACTCTCCCAACTTCCCCCTATTACTCCTAGAAGCCTTACTTTGGGCAGAACTCTTCCCAAGGAAGCCTTTGGCTCAAATCAAAAAGCGTTACCCGATTTTGAGGTAATGTCTTTTCTAATGTTGTTTTGTTTTATTTTTCTTCTCCAACCCCCGAAAATCTTTTTATTCATTTCTTTTGTAACAACACCAGTATCCTCAATATACTAGGATGTTGTTATAAGAAGTATTAGAGCTACACTTACACACACCTACATCTAATGGTTAAAGAACATACGGTTTCTGTGGATGGTGAATTTCTGCCTCACAAAACGATGATTGTTCAACACTCATATAACACCTTCAAAGGTGGCCATTAAGATGTAAATATTTTTATATATGATATATAATATGTTTATGTTTTACTTATGCTTCTGTATTTCTCATTTATGGCATACTTTATGATTTCCATTATGGGTAAAACGCGATAATTTCATTTTAGGAAGTGCGGACTACCGCCCCCTCAAAGTGATTTGAATCGTTAATGCCATATCTGGGATTTATAAAGGATGAAGTAAATGGTATTATACACTATATTATACTGGAATTATATTATACATTTATATCATTATGATTTAGTTCCATTAAATATGAAATTGAAATGAAAGTAGCGTTCATGCGTACGTACGGCTTACCGTCTCCATGAACGGTGCATTTCATTTCTTACCTCTAAATGTTACGTAATATTATAAATGAATGTTTATACTGGATATATAAGATATATATGATATCTTCATCATGAATATAATTCTCGATATAATGGATATTTCACCACATGAACAACTTGTAATTATTAGAAGGTTATTGTTGACACAAGTACGAAAGATCGACAAAACGACCGTTATTAACTTAAATAATTACATAATGTTCATAACATGGTAATAAGTGATATAAAAGGAATAATGAACATGAAAAAGGTTCTTAAGTAAATATAAATTAACTCTAGTTTATTATTCAGGAGGTTAAAGAACGGTCGAGTGAGGACATGATGCAAGGTAAGGGAACTTTTCACCCAATTTCCATTCTTTGGGTTAATCTCCTACTTTCAAATTATGTCATGATATTATTATGTCCTATTTTGTATTTTTACTTTCTTTATGTGTTCCTATAGTGAATACACATAATAGATCTATTTTATTTTAAAAATGATCTTTTAAAGGACTTCGTCTCAATCTCCTTTCATTGAGGCATATTTGGCTTTATACACAACTTTCGTTTATACGGTGTATAAACCCCTTTGACTTTTATGTTTATTTATGAAAGCTTCTGCAATATTTTTATCCTTACTGAGCATCTGAGCTCACCCCTTTCAATGTTTTAATATTTTCTAGGATGTGAAGAAGTGTATTATGACTGACTTGTGAGAATAGTCAGTGAAGATATGAGTGTGGAATATGAAGAACATGTTATTGTAGTTTTTTTACTTTTAATGTAATGAAAGACTAATGAATGTATCCAGTGTTTCCAAGGCTACTAAACTAATCGGTCTTTCGAGACTTGATCTTTTGTGATCATTCCAATGTTACGAAGTAATGCACCGACTCTGGGTAGCTGGGGTCGGGGCGTTACAGTTGGTATCAGAGGAAGTTTAGTACAAACCTTGGAAGCTAGATTTAGATAAACTCTGATTTGAGCACATAGACCTAAGATGAACTTTGAGTATTAGTATAGAAGAAATTCCTAGAATTTTGGTATTGTAGAGATGTTGTGAGTTTTCCGAGCAATACATCCCTGTCTGGATACGAGCAGGTAGAGGCGGCTCTGGCACAGATGTACCTAGGGGTAAAACCCGAAAACACTGCTTTGAGCTAGACTTGAACGGGAACTGGTGCACGACAACGGGCCTTGCTGCACTCTTGGTTACGACACTCCTGGGGGATATGCTTAGGATAACTCTCATTTTCTTTACAAATCATTATGAAGGGTTTATGAGTATATACTTCCTCAAAGAAAACATTTTTATGATTATGGATTATATCCATAAATAGTTCAGTTTATGTTAAGTGTTTTATAAGTATGGGATTATGTATTTTGATTCATAAACTAATCTAGTTTATGCCATTGTTTAGAAATGGCGCCTAGTGGAAGAAATGGAAACTGTATCAATGCATGCACTCCATGTAGGGATTTCCCTCCTGCTCAAGATAATTATTGTGGATCTGGAGATACAACTGGTGTTGATCAGCTTCTCACCGTACTGGGACAACTCACGCAGGTTATGAATAATAACCTTACTCGTATGGAGCACCCTGATCCGCAACGTGGAGGATCAATGCTAGACCGTTTCATGAGGCAACAACCACCAACCTTCAATGGGAGTACAAATCCTACAGTAGCTGAGCAATGGATAAATTCCTTGGAGAAAATATTCCATGCCTTGGGGAGTAGTGAAAGGGATAAGGTTTTCATGGCAGTTTACCACCTCACTGGAGATGTCGATCAGTGGTGGTCGCTGATTCAAAACACAAAGGAAGATGATGACTTATCGAATATAGAATGGAGGGAGTTCAAAGAGCTTTTCTTAGAAAAATACTTTCCTCGTGACCATCGAGCAGATATGGAAAGGAAATTTCTGAGTTTGAGGCAGAAGGAGGATGAGAATGTCGTAAAGTATGAGGCTATCTTTACAAGGTTAGCGAGGCATGCTGCCGATTATATACGTAACCCAAGGAGTAAGATTGATCGTTTCTTTGATGGGTTAAAACCATTTCTCCATCGAGCTTTAGTATCACAATCCTTCTCATCATACGAAGATATTGTCTCCTGTGCTATCAAGACAGAAAAGGAATTCTCTAAGTCTTATGACAACAAAGTAAAGCAAGAGAAGAAGAGAACGGTGGAACAAGAGATAGATAAAGGGAAAAAGGGAAAGAAGGATTTTCCATTATGTGATAATTGTGGGAAAAATCACCCTGGTACGTGCCTAAAAGGAATGGGAGTTTGTTATAAATGTGGAGAAAAGGGTCACTAGGCTCGTGATTGCAAGGGAAAGAAAGAGGTTGTCAAAGTTGAATGCTACAATTGTAGGGAAATGGGGCATTATACAAATGAATGTCCTAAGCGTCAGGGAAACGTACCTCAGAAAACGCCAAGGGATCAAGGACAATCTTATGCTGTTACTACAGTTGAAGCAGAATAATTAATGTATTGGTGCTTTTGGACTAATGGATTATATTCTGGTTATTAGAATAATGTGATATATATATAAGGATTGAACTTCAGTACTTGTTGTTTCAGTAAGGTTTTAATATGATGAAGGTAATTATATTTTTAGTATGTGACAATAAGAGGAACTTTACTCTGTTTGGGGAACCTGATAAATTGATTTTGGATTTAAGAGACCTTTTAGAGAAAGTTTGGACAGAGGTATTTTGGATAATTATAAAGGTTGGAGTGGATTAAGTTGATCTTTGGATAGTATTGTTTAAGGTTAAAAAATTTATGAAGATTATTTTTGGAATATTATGATACTATAGTTTTAGGAAAAGGACAACCTGCAGGGTGGGGCATAACCCGTCGCGTCGGACAAAGCTGCAGGAATCGAACCCACAATATAGTTTGACAGGCCTTTATTTCCTACCACTAGCCTACAGGAAGTCCCCGGTTATTACAAAATAATTTTTTGTGTTAACATTTGGAACCTTATACAATTAGGATAAGTATAATATTTTTGAGTTCTATTATCTTTTTGAGTGAAAGATGAGTTGAAGGTTGAAACTCTAATTGTCAAGCATAAATATATATATACCTATCTCTTATTCAATGAATAAATTAATTCTTAAACTTTAGTAAAGGGATATTAAAACAAAAAAATGTGTTATCCTAATACCTTATGTCTTGTTGAACTGATGATATTTTAAATCAACATAGATTGAAGGCTTTGAGGCCCTCAATTTGACAGTTGATTGTGATTGATGACCTCAATCACTCCCTACAAATATTTACGTTTTTCCTCCAATTATATGTCTTTAATTTCCACCAATTTTCTCCTAATCGAGATCATAATTGGGTGGTGACTTTTTCATTTCCCTTTCCCTCTTATTAAGGCTAAATTTTATTAATCTTATTTCCGATGTGGGTTTTCCACAAAGGTATTTTCTCTTTTCAACCTTTTATTTTCAAAGAAAAATTTCAAATTGCGAGGACTCAATTTATTGAAGGAGGGAGAATGTAACACCCCGAGCTTCCACGATACGCTTCTCATTCAATAATGCAATAGTGTGTGTTGTACGCAACATCGAGTTCTAAAACACCGCGACTAATCATAGTAGCCGTTATGAATAGTAATAACGACTTTTTAAAATTATAGAAATTTTATATTTCAAAATGGACTTCATTTTTGGATTTGGAATATCGAAATTAGCCTATATTGAATTTTTGGTATTTTTCTGAGAACTTCTAATTTTTTATGAATAGTGAAAAATACTTTAAAACAACTTTTTTAATCAAAATAATTTATTGTGATAAATTATACTATTTACTGGTTTTAAGGTATAATTAGAATATATTTTTGCCATTTTATCCAATGGTGGTCATTAGAATTAATTTAACATTGAAATTGGACATAAACAATTGCCAATCTTTTGATATAAATTATTTCTTAAAAACACGCTATTTGTCGTAACAGCGGGAATTAATTATAAAATTAATTAATGCAACTTATATGTTTGGAATTTTTTAAAATAGACATCATTTTTGAATTCGGAATATCAATTATAGCTTAGGGTGAAATTTTGGCCTTCATCTGAAAAACTTCAATTTTTGATGAATAGTGAAACCACTAAGTGGTAGTTAAATAACTGATTCTTCGTTTAAATGAAATATTACCACTTCTGTGATTTGATTTTCAAAAATCCGACATACATGGTTGTCATTAAGAAGTAAAATGTGGTTCAATGAGATTAAAATAATTTTTTGGTGAATAGTAACTTTTAAGTTCTTAATCGCGATTAGAGGTAATTAGTGTAGTTTAAGGTAAAAATAATGTTTTAATAATATGATATGAGCTTGACACTTGTCCTACTCCTATTGGATGAGTCATGGCCGACCAAGACAACTCATGGGTCAACTTGGGGACCCCATGGAGCCACTTTGGTTGGAAAATGACATTAATATATATTTATTTAATGTTAAAATTAAATTGACACAACCATGAGTTATTTTACTAAAACAGTTTTTAAGTGGGGTTACACAAGTCCAAATTTTGACTATAAATATTCATTAGAAATCTAAAAAGATTTCCTACATCATAGTATTTTTTTTATAATTTTTAGACATTAAATAAATTAAATTATTTATGACATCATTATGATGCAGCGATGACCTCATTATTTAACGATTTAAATAAAATGAGAAGATAATGCAAAATCCAAGGCTTACACTTGTCCAAAGCCTATTGGATGAGGAGATTTCGAAACCTTATCACCTTAGTCTCGAATTATATAAGTGTGGGACCTTTAGAATCCTAAAAGCATTGTGAAATAATGTAACATTTCAATATTTCCAAAAGTGCCCCTCCTCTCCACTTATAAAAGGCCCCCAACTCTCCCACCTCATTTACACTTTCAAGCCATTTGGCTCGGCCAAAATCTGCCCAAATACTCTCCCAACTTCCCCCTCTTACTCCTAGAAGCCTTACATTGGGCAGAACTCTTCCCAAGGAAGCCTTTGGCTCAAATCAAAAAGCGTTACCCGATTTTGTGGTAATGTCTTTTCTAATGTTGTTTTGTTTTATTTTTCTTCTCCAACCCCCTAAACTCTTTTTATTCATTTCTTTTGTAACAACACCAGTATCCTCAATATACTCGGATTTTGTTATAATAAGTATTCGAGCTACACTTACACACACCTACATCTAATGGTTAAAGAACATACGGTTTCTGTGGATGGCGAATTTCTGCCTCACGAAACGATGATTGTTCAACACTCATATAACACCTTCAAAGGTGGCCATTAAGATGTCACTATTTTTATATATGATATATAATATGTTTATGTTTTACTTATGCTTCTGTATTTCTCATTTATGGCATACTTTATGATTTCTATTATGGGTAAAACGCGATAATTTCATTTTAGGAAGTGCGGACTACCGCCCCCTCAAAGTGATTTGAATCATTAATGCCATATGTGGGATTTATAAAGGATTAAGTAAATGTTATTATACACTATATTATACTGGAATTATATTATACATTTATATCATTATGATTTAGTTCCATTAAATATGAAATTGAAATGAAAGTAGCGTTCATGCGTACGTACGGCTTACCGTCTCCATGAACGGTGCATTTCATTTCTTACCTCTAAATGTTACGTAATATTATAAATGAATGTTTATACTGGATATATAAGATATATATGATATATTCATCATGAATATAATTCTGGATATAATGGATATTTCACCACATGAACAACTTGTAATTATAAGAAGGTTATTGTTGACACAAGTACCAAAGATTGACAAAACGACCGTTATTAACTTAAATAATTACATAATGTTCATAACATGGTAATAAGTGATATAAAAGGAATAATGAACATGAAAAAGGTTCTTAAGTAAATATAAATTAACTCTAGTTTATTATTCAGGAGGTTAAAGAACGGTCGAGTCAGGACAGGACGCAAGGTAAGGGAACTTTTCACCCAATTTCCATTCTTTGGGTTAATCTTATACTTTCAAATTATGTCATGATATTATTATGTCCTATTTTGTATTTTTACTTTCTTTATGTGTTCCTATAGTGAATACACATAATAGATATATTTTATTTTAAAAATGATCTTTTAAAGGACTTCATCTCAATCTCCTTTCATTGAGGCATATTTGGCTTTATACACAACTTTCTTTTATACGGTGTATAAACCCCTTTGACTTTTATGTTTATTCAAAAGGAATCTTTTTTATACGAAGCGTTTTACTAAACGACAAAAAGGGAATGTTTTTCTTTCCGTACTTATACAGCGACAACGACTTCTCCGCCGCCGTGACCATTATTTGAGTTCTGGCTTCCCCTACAAGCCATCATTTTTTTTAATGAAAAATAAATACAAAGTTTTAACTTTCTTTTATTTTGGTATTGAAAATGGTTTTGAAAGCGTTTTTATTATATCAATGTGTTGTATTGATATCTTGTGATTTAAATGTGGAAATGTTATGTTTCGTTTATGCATGTTTTATGTGATACGATTATGTTATGGTTTATGATATGTTTAAACCTATTCATATGAGGAATGCATTGTGACGGGTGGAGCCCGCTATAGCTCCTCGATGCATCGGCAGGTCTCATGAGACAAACTAGTGTCTTGGCACGAGGCCTTGACAAAATCTTATTTGTGGTCTTGGCACGAGGCCTTGGCTACGTGGTTATGATAGTCTGGCATTATGCATTCCATCATTATGAAAGTGGTTATTGATATTTCATGTGATTATTCGACCAGTAGAATATCCATGTGAAGAAGTGAATGACATTATCTCATTTTACTTTTTCCATATTATGTTGATGTTCAAGTTTAAAAGGATTTTGTTTTAGTTATACATTGCCTTAAATTTTTATGTTTATTTATGAAAGCTTCCGCAATATTGTTATCCTTACTGAGCATCTGTGCTCACCCCTTTCAATGTTTTAATATTTTCCAGGATGTGAAGAAGTGTATTATGACTGACTTGCGAGAATAGTCAGTGAAGATATGAGTGTGGACTATGAAGACCATGTTATTGTAGTTTTTTTACTTTTCATGTAATGAAATACTTATGAATGTATCTAGTGTTTCCAAGGCTACTAAACTAATCGGTCTTTCGAGACTTGATCTTTTGTGATCATGCCAATGTTACTAAGTAATGCACCGACTCTGGGTAGCTGGGGTCGGGGCGTTACAAAAATAATGATTTTGAGATTGTTGCAGTATTGTTTTTCATCAACTATATTGGAAGAATTATCTTTATAGAGAAAATTGTGATATATTTTCTAATAAGAAAAGTTAAAAGTATATATTAACTCATAAATAGTTGAATATGTGCTAGTGAAGATGGTTGGATTTGATTAAAAATTATGACCACAGATTAAATTACCGCTATAATAAATTGAATATGGTTATAGATGTTTTGAGTTGAAAGAATCATACTAGATTACCTATTATGAGGTCCACAATACATCTAATATTTTAGTGATATTAATAGTATGGATATAAAAATCTTGTAGGAAACAAAGAAATCATACCATTATCTAATGATTTTTTGACCTTATATCCATGTGACTATCAAAGAGGCACTGATGGAAGATGTAGAATTATAAAAGACTCTAAGAAATTTTACTGACTTCAATATTGATTATGATTGAATATTAATGTTCAGGTACCATGTATGTGTCTCATCCATACTATATTTGATGAATTATTTATTAGATAAAGCTCATATTACATCATTATCTATTCATCATTAATGTATGATGATTTATATAGATATAAAAGAGTATTTATAATAGGAAATTAAGAAAATGGATATTATATAGCATTTATCTTTATTCATTGTATTTAAAAAATTTAATCCTTATATATATAGGTCTATGGGGGTGTTATAACCATTACCAATACTCAAATGGAAATGGGAAAACATCGCCAGGAATTCTGTTGTTACACACTGCAATATGTCTAAAGGATATAATGGTCTTTGGGTTATGGTTGATCACCTTATTAATTTAGTTAGATTAATTTCTATAAAACAATATTTATATCATTATCATTTTTCTATAATATATATTAAGGATTTGGTATTCTTTATTGGGGGACAAAATTTTATTATATTTGATTTTGATCTAAGGATTTTTTTTAATGCTCTGGTGAAGTCTATTGTAATCTCTAAGCACGTAGATGTGTTTCTGTACTAGATATCATCCTAAGAAATGTGGTAATTCTGAGGAAAATGTTAACATCCTATATGATATTCTAATATATTATTATATAGATTTCAAATTTGGTTAGTATTAACATATAACAAAAAACATGTTTTCTTACAACAATATCTTTCACTATAGCATCTATGTGGTTACTTATAAAGTCCTTTATTGGAAATAAATATATAAATCAAAAATTCTATAAAGAAGTTGGAGAAATAATGATTTTGGTACCAAAGATAGATAAGTAAGTGGTAGAGAAATTCAAATTCATTTAGCATTACATCAAGGAATCTCAGAGTTGAGAAAATTGTTATTCAGAAAATTATTTGTGGAATATCTAATTAAACTTTAGTGAGATTATATTGATGTGAATTTATCTATGGAATAATATAATTATATTAAAAAATAAGGGAAATATGAGCCCTTATTATATTGTCCCCTTTGAATTTCTTGATTTATTATGGATGGAATCTTATCATTGGTGCTTCCACTAAACCTCTCTAAAGTTCACAATGTGTTCCATGTATCTCTCCTAAGGAAGTAAAAACATGATCCTCCACATTTATTAAAATCATAGATTGTATTGTAGGTGTATGATATTTCTTATGAATAAAACTATTTATAAATCTTGGATCATATAGATAATGTGCTACATAATAATACTTGTCACCTGGTAAATGTTTTTGGAAGAATTAGAAATTTGAGTATACTTCTTGGGAACATGATAATGTAAAAAAATAAAGATATCCCCATATGTTTTTATTGGATTGAATAAATTTATTTATAGAAATTCAGTTTATGGGGTGGGGGTATAATGGAAAACCCTAATATTTTATGATATATTATTCTTAAAATAAATTTAATTTCTTTGGTAACTTGTGATAGAAGTAACCCTAAGTCCAAATGAACTGTAATATATTATATCATTCTAACAAAAAAATTAATTGAATATATGAATTGGAATAACCATTTTTGGAAATTATCTATAATGTTTTTAGATAAGTTAAATATATTGGTAAATATCTAATTTTTTTTATTAAAGTAATTATATGTTTCCATAATATGTTTTCCTCAAAAATGATTTTTATTGATTTTTATCAGAAGATAATAAATTTAAATTATGAAAATTCTATAATATTTATTTGATAAAATGAAATTAATTTTTTAAATTATCATTTCAAAATTATGTTACAAAAATGTTTTTATAATTTTCTGAAAGGAATTATTTTTAGAGAAATAGTTAAAAATGTTGTTTTTTATTGAAAATCGACTTTTCATTTCAATGATTGAAAATGTTTCATTTGTTTTTAAAATGATTTAAATTATAATTTTTTTAATTTAAATTATTATTAATCTAATTACATTTTTCTGACTCAATGTTTTTATTTATTTAGGTATAAACTTTTTTTATACTTAATAAATCATTTCTAATAAAACCCAGTTTTCACCGCATTCTGTGCATTTAATTTGAAATTAAATTCTCCCACACCAATGAATTGAATTTGAAAAAATATATTATATATTTTTAATCATAATAATAAATATTATTTGTTATATTCAACTTTAGTTTTTATAATAATTAATAGTAAATGTAGTAAATATTTCACCGTGTTTAATGTAAAAAAGGATTTACTAGGCGGAGTTAATCAATGAGATAAGGGTAATTTTTCTAATTACATTTGTATAAATAATTTTTATGGAAACCTTTTGACCTTATAATATCCTTTATTAAATTTCCTAGACACTTTGAAGCATTATTCCAAATTATAACTTTACTATGTTTAATTTTTTTGGGAAATTTCAAGTGTATCCTCACCCCTTCATATAAAAGGATAACCATCCATTCTCTTCTTGACACCATTTTGGACACACCATCTCAATAAAACCATTTAAAATTTTCTTTTGAACATTCATACGCATGATTTAATGTTTTTAGATTTCATAATATACCATCCCAACATCCTTAAGTAGTGATCTAAAGAGGTATACAAAAGATGAGGAAAATGTCTTACCCTATATAGTGACCTAGGATTCTCATACATGGATATTAAATATATTTATATGAATATTCATTACAATCCAAAAAAATTAATTGAGGACTATAATAGTTTAGTTCCTTTTGAAACGTAGAACAAAATATTTTAATCTAGGGAATGATATTAATATTTCCAATAAATATCTTCCCCTTTTGTACTCTTAATTGACATAAACTACTTAAAAACATTCCTATTAACCTGGTGAAAAGAAACCTATGAAATGTTGATCTTATATTCTAGGAAATTTTAAAAATATGATATATCAATTTATGATCATATGACTGAATTAGGTAGTCATATGATTATGTTATCATGAACATATCATACAAATATCATACCCAACCTATCATGGGTCACAAAAAAACATCATGGAATAAAACATTATAAGTTAATAAAACATGGTCCATTAGAGTGATAAATGATCATAAATATATCTTGAACCATATGATCATGTCATAAAAGTTTGGAAACATCATAAATATAGAAAAAGATACCAAGTTAAACTACTAAGACCATAAAAATAGTCGATCATGACTTATCACATGTTTCTCATTGTAGACTAGGATGCACCAATTTCCCATTATGTTTCAAGATATACATGTTTCCTATAGTGGATCGGGTAAAATCTATATCCTATAGTGGATCAGGACATACATGTATCCTTATTGGATCATGACAAACCTTTTTTACATAGTGGATCAGAAATCACATGTTTCCCATAGTGGATCAATCCCATTAACTTGATTCCTATTTTATCTCTTGAGATATAAAACATTACCGAATTCATTAGAGTGAGATATAGGTACCAAAAATCTCATAATTAAAATCTAACATATTTTTTTCTACAACATCATATCATCAAATCAAATCACAAGTAAAAAAAGAAGGATTTATAAACTTTCCATCAATTCAATATAGAATAACACATGAACAATTAATGGGTTCTATAAATATTTCATCAAAATAAACATTAACCATCCTAAGAAATATTAAGGATGGTATTATTAAATATTATACACATTTAATCATAATTATCATGAAAATATTCCATCATATATAAAAAAATTAAAATAAACTTCCATAGTGTCTTGATGAAAATATATTTTCTTTCATAATTACTTAAAAATCCATAAAATATTTTCATATTACTATTCATTGAAAATAAAAATGACAAATTATAATGGATGTTTTAAAAATAGTTTAAAATTTTTCTTGAGAAAAATATCTATTCATATTTTTAAAATTATTTATAGAACATTTTTTCAAATAGTTTTAGAAAACATGGCTTTGGGAATAAAAAGAGTTCTCGGAAGAAAAATCTCTTTTTATCAAAAAAACATTCCTTTAAACTCTTGTGTTTGTAAAGAGAGGAAAATTATGGGATAAAATGTAATATAACGAAATAACCAGGGAATTATAAAATTAATGACATTATTTAGAGATTGATACTAATATTTTATCCTTAGAATCATATTTATAAACTATATTGATAAATATTGACATTGAAACATAAAACTCTTACCACTTTGGTAACATTGAACTGTAAACCCCATGAAATAATTTAATTAAATGAAATTTAATATATATTGAAATAAATGATATCCATGATATTACATGTCAATGGTTCAGTAAATACACCTCATTAAAGAGGATAGGTGCACAATAAAGCTTATGTTCTAAAGAATGAAAATTGAGACAAAACTCCCTTATCGATTTGTTAACATTTGAACTATAAACCACTTGTAAGAGAGATACTAAAATGGATTTGTAAATATAATAATTTTAACAAGAATCAGAATAAAATAAACTCATGGGTATTATATGAATAACAAAAAAATATGGTGAATACAGCATATGTCTCATTGAAAAATAAATGTGAGAATGAAATCCCTTAACGTCGGTCTCGACTTCCTTCATGCATGTTAAAAAATCCAATATAATAAATATATTATTGTTATAGATATACTAAAAAATTAATATATTTCAAAATATATTGGAATTTTTATGACATTTTATGACCCATTTATTAAAAATTCTATATTAATGTTATGTTTTAGGTAACAACCGCTTTGGTTCAAGTACATGCTCTTATTTGTTATATTTTTGGTCCTCTTATACAGATCATGGTAACAAAATCTCTAGAATGATAACCAGGAAATAAATATAATATATATTCAATATATATATATCTATATTTATCTATATATTTTAGTGATAGAAAATTAAATACCCCATTCGGGTATATGGTAGTTTATATGTATGCATGAACACTATATCCATTTTCTTGTTGGATTGGAAGAAAGAAACGAAAATTATAAACTATCATTAAAAAATATTTTCAAAATATATATCATGTTTTTTAATATATCCATCTTTAATTTAATCTTTATAAAGAGTGAATGAATCAAATCACTTTACGAGGTGGTGTTCTACTATATAAACAAGTGATGTAATTGTTTTCCAAAAAAATTGAAATCATGAAGGTATGTGTTATATAATAATTAAAAAAGAATAAAAATATCATAAATATAATATATAAATAATTAAAAAATATTTTTTCCAACCTTGAGAGGTGGTAATTGAAAGAATAATGACATCAGTTCATGAAGCAGTAATCCTCCTTACACACGAAAGATGAATTCGTAACCCATTTTATGGAAGTGGATATTTCTATAGGTCATAACCTTGAAATAACAACATATTAGTATATAAAAGACACTACGTTTATTATATAATCATGATATAATAATAATTTAAGGATGTGGATGATGAAATAAAATATCATTTCTTATTGATGAATGCTATATTTTCATAAGCTACACTTCGTATGATTTTACAAAAAGGAATCCTATGATGAATTTATATAAAAATTAAAGCATCTTGGATGAAGGTAAATATTTTTGGAAGTGATTTTTCCATGTATTTATCAAACCAAAATATTTTGAAGGTGTGAGGAAGATAATAGAGGGGGTGGCCTTTTATAAGTGGAAGAAAGGACACACTTGGTATTTTTAAAAATAATTGTGTGCTTGCATGTATTTATTGTGTAAAACGTGTCCAAAATGGGCCATTATAGATCCTTATAGGTGGAAAATTCAAAATATACTTACCCATTATTTTTTATACAAATTTTAATATTATTTGAACCCTAATATTTTTATTTTATCCTCAGGTAATCCCATATTTACTTTAACAATGGTGATTAATTTTTTCTACATTCACTATTAATTTTTTTAAAAAATTAAGTTTATCTTATTATATAATATTTTTTTTATGATTCCAAATATGTAATAATTTTTTTCAAAATTTTACTCAAAAAAATTGAAAATTTCTAATTTAAAATAAACCCCATAGATGTGATGAGAAAGCGGTTTTTAAAGAAAAAATATTCAAAGTTTTTCATTGTTTTTATATCAAAATAATGTATGAAATTGGTTTCAATGAACTAAATTAAATTAATGGATGTATAATTAAACTATTTTAACTCTGAAATCATTTTAAAATATAATTTACTTTCATAAATAAAATAAACATGAAGGCAATTATAAATAAATATTTAGTATCTGTCAATATTCTCGAAAAATAATAATTTTAAGAAACAAACCAAAAAATTCAAATTAACCTAAATTTTAAAATATAGTTTACAAAATTAATCTTTTTTTCAAATTAATTTTCTTAAAATTTAAAACAAAACCCATTGATTCGATAAAAAACATGTTTTCAAGAAGTGTTCAAGTACAAAATTATTTTATATAATCTATATGTATAATATAAAAAATTTTATGAATATAAATTTTTATTTGTTGATATATAATATATAACTTTAAATTAAATAATTCTTAATTTTTTATTATTTTAATTAATTAAAATGGGTAAACATTATGCACTTTACTATGATTTTATAAAAAACAAATCTTTCAAAACCAAAAGTAAAATTATACAAAAATTGAATATAAAGATTATTCAAAGTACAGAAGTGGATTAAATAAAAATAAATACTACTTATGTTACTTTCTAACATAACATGGAATTTAATTTACTTAATTTTTTGAAAATAAATCATAGTTTTACAAAATATGGTATTTTCCATAATTCAATGAAAAATCATTATTTTCAAAAAAAAATAATAAAAATTTAACCAAAATTTAATTTTAATAAAATTATTTAAAAAATTAATTTATTTTACCAAATAAATTATAGAAATTCTATATTAATTAATTATAATATTTTATCTTCAAAATAAATAAAAATAATTTTTGAATGAAACATATTCTTAGAGAACATAATTACTTTACAAAAAATTAAATACTGATTTTCTAAAAATTTATAATTAAATAAATATTGAGTAGAAAATATATGTTTATATTTCGTAAATTAGTTTATACTCTTTATACACACCAATTTAAAGGATATGTTATGATGGTCATATTTAAAATAATATTATTTCATGGTTCACTGAAGCTCGGTGTCACTTGTCATGCATGCACTCATTGAATTTATTAAATCTTTATTGTCATCAATTTAAATTGAATTTATAGTAAAATAATAATGTTAGAATACAAAATATACATAAATTTTATAATGATTAGGGAACCATAATTATTCATCCTCTTTTCTATAAAATGTAAACTAGATGTATCTCTCATGTGTATGTATGGACTGTCGCCTCCACATAGCGATACGATTCATTTTCCATTACCATATTTCACAAATATTTATTATGATGTGTTTAATTGTTATGAACATTATTTATAAAATAATTATTCTTATATAATTATAATATAATATCTAATTTCTTACCTCAAATTCTGTTAGAAAATGATTACATCGATTGTACATATGAATAAACTACCACATATATGAAGAAATGTGATTTATTTTTCATTTCCATTTTACATGGATGAAAATAAATTTATATCTAATGAATATATATGATATATATGATATAATAAATATTATATAAATTTTTATTATTATTTACCTTTTCTTCATTCCATCCGTTGAAAAGTGAAGAAAAATACAATCATTCGTACGTATAACCTATCGACTACATGAATGATGTAATTATTTTATCTATCTTTATATTTTATGGATGAATACAAATATTTAATTAATATATATGATATTTATATAATTATTAAAATAATTGATATGATGTATCCATGATGAATGTATAAGTACCATAACTACAAAAATGAAATTCTTCTAAAAATAAAATAATTAACACCAAGAAACTATTATTTTAAAAAGAAATTATTAATAATTGGGTGTTAAAATGTTATACATGGATCATATAAGATATTATAATTATGTAAATGAATTTTTTATATAATATAGTAAATTTAAATATATTTTATAGGATTTTATATAAATTTTTAACCATTTCAATCTTGAGGTAAGAGGATTTATCATCTCACTTTTATTTTTGTGAGACACATGCCATAATCAAAACTTATTTATTTAGGGTGTTTAATATACTAACCAAGAAATTAACTTTTTTATTATTATACTAAGAATTATGAGGATTTAAAAATCCATATAAGTTTTAGTATTTAATTAGGGTTTTATTTAGATATTACCGAAGCATTATTGGATTTAGGATCCAATATTATTGGTTTTGGGGATTTTTTATCATTATTTTTCAAATGATGACATTTTATGATATATCCCTCAGAATAATAATTAATTTTAGTATATTATTGTTATTTTTATAGATTAATTTTTTATTTCATTTTCCTCTCATTATTAATTAAATAGTCCAAAATAAGTTTTTTATGGAATATTGACTTTCTTTCCCTCTTAAGTTGAAAATCATATTTCATCCATATCCATGTTTTCTAAAAATGTATTGAATAATGTTTCTATTATTATGATATGGTTTTTTAAATTAATTTTTACCCACTTTTTTATTTTTATAAAATTATTTAAAATAATTCTTCTTGGAATCTTCTAAATGATGTACTTTCATCTTTTTATAGAAAATGTGAATGGAATCTAAATTTTAGGTACATATTAGGAATAAAATTTTATGTCATCATGACTGGTCAATAATTATTTTATTCCACTATATTATTACATGTATATATTAATAGAAAATAATTTCCTTAACTATTGATAATTTTTTTAATTTTAAATATGTGATTTAAAAATGAAAAATGTATTTTCCTCAAGAAAAATTCCAGAGATATTTTAAAGGTTTATTTATCAACGGTAACACCATTTGATTTTATTTATTCTATACTTAGTATATGATCCAATAGAAAAATATTAATTATTAACCTAGATTTCTTAAAGTAATCATGATTAAATATTGATGAATCCTTATTTATTTTACATGGTTTAAATTATGATGATTGTTTTTTTGATTTTATGGCATACATATGAATTTATTTTTGATTATGTGATGAATGGGCCAAGAAATTTATATCACTACAATATATTTGGTCAGGATTAATTTTATATTATGTAAAATATTACATGGGAGTTTATCTCAATCCAAAAAGGGAGTAAACTGGAGGTTATCCCTTGTATGAAAGAGGTTACACAGGAAGTTATCTCAATACCAAAAAAAGAAACATGATAGGTTATACCATGCTCAGAGTAGGTACATGGATGGTTAACCCAATCCTAGCATGTTAAAAATATTTTAGTGGGTATCCATGAAATTTTTTTTATATAAATATGATTATACCACACTTATTTCACAAGCATATATCATATTCCAATGTTAGGATCTTATTGCTTATGTTCTTTAATTCCTATATGAATCATGTCTTATGAACAAACAAAGGTTATTCTATGAAATAATATTATAATCTACGATCTGTTGGGTGTGATTCTCAATTTTCAAGATCATGTTCGCAAAGATTTACGATCAGGGTGTTATTAAGTAATCATTCATTTCTCCTTTATTTATACTTAGTAATAATTTGAGCTCATAAATTATTATGCTTCCATTCCCCATGTTATTATGAATTTTTTAAATTAGGTTCTGTCTAAGAATATTATTTAATAAGGAAATATCTATTGTGGATTTTAAAGATAATACCTAAAATAAGAAGATTGGAACTCCATTCTCCAATGTTACTAAAACATCACAATTTTCATATATTTTTTTGTAAAATGTAATTTATTTTAATATAATAATTTGTAATATCTATGTATGAAATGTATAGGATTCTTTATGACACCCATGTGTTTCTATTATTAGGTGAAGAATCTACCCATGCTCCCATATCTAGGGGTATCCAGACACTTGTACTAAACCTTCTCTTGTTTTATCTAACATATCACCACCAATGTTTATTATACAGTAGGAAAATTCACCCACTACTCAACTCACACAATTGATGAATTTTTTCCGGAGTCATACCTCATAATTAATTAAATCTTCTCATAACCTCTTATATATAAACCCCTTGTTGATCACAATTCATGAAGAAACAAAAAAGATTTAATTTAAAATAAATAAATGGTATTTATATTTCAAAATACCCATCCCTAGCCTCTCACGTACCCCTGGTATCCCCATACCCATACTATCAACTCTTAGGTCAAATTTAATAACATTCTTTTCCATATTGAAAACATCCCTATATAGGGACATGTATCTTAGAAGTATTCATAGATCAGGGATCCACCAACTTATTTTAATTCATAATATAAGCTAAGTATCATGTCTCAATATAAGCTTATTGTGGCATGATTTATTTATATCCTAAACTACTTTATTTATGTAGCTTCCCATTAGGAATGATCATTATAAAATAGTGAATAACCCAACATAAACTCTTAAAGCATTAATATAGTTATGGTGAACTCAATAATAATTATTTTGTAAAATCTATTTCACCATCCAAACACTTCCTTTCATTTTCAACCATAATTTACACATTTCATGAGAGAACAATTTTTTACGGTTTAATATTTATTTCATTTTATGATAAAATAAACTGAAAATAATTATACCACAGCTAAAGTTGTTGAGGAATTATTTTTCCCACATAAATAATTATCTTCAAACTTCTCCAAACATCTCCAAATAAGTTAAAATTTTATACAAAGACTAAATAACCAAAAACAATTCTGCAACACAACTCAGTCATCAAATCTAGATTACAAAACTATATTCTTCAATCCATCGATAAATTTTCCATGATTAATTTCAATTTTTATTTTCCATTTATTGTTTATAAATAGCCTATATATTCACTATGTTGGATTTAATTAATGCTCTCCTAATTCTAAATATATTGTGAAACATGTTTATTTATGTCAATTCTATTTTCATACAAATACATTTACTATTCTATGTCATGCCAATGTCTCTTTCATTATAAAAAATGAAACTTTTTTCATCCTTCACATTTAAAAAATACTCATTATTGCAGCATATGTTTTAGTTTTAACTATGTCTGATAGATTCCCCTCATTATTCTTATCTTTGAAATTTTCTTACCAAGTTTTTCTTTCATCACAAAATATATATCCTCAAAAAAACTATCTCATTTTTCTGTTAACCTTTTCTCGCTTAACCACACTACCTATATCATAGAGAATTATATTAAAATATATAATTAATATAAATTCACATTGAGTTTATGAAAAATCATATCAAAAATAAATATAAGAAAAAACAACTTAGACATAACATTGATTTACCACACCATACAGTGCTTCAAAACATGCCATTAATAGTGCTAAAATTGGCCTTTATCAACACTAGAAAATAACTCACTACCAGAACACATTTAAAAGCACCAAAATATTATCAATTCTCATAAAGAACTGATAAAACACCGTATTTATCATATATTTATTTAGTGATAATAAAGGGACCCTTTATCAGTATACCTACAAGCGTCGATTAAGGATTCCTTTATCCGATCATTTATTAGAGTTCACAAAGGGGAAAATTTTAGTGTCATATAACAGCATACCATAGCACCAAAAACATGGAATACTGAAGTTTAATGTAATATAAAATTATAATACTAGAAACAACAATAGAAATTAGAAAAATCAGATAAAAATATAGATTTTAAATGAAATAAAATTTATAACAAGAAATAAATTATTAGAGAGAAAAAGAAATCACATGTATAAAAGAATAAAACACCCATGCAAGAAAAAAATGCACTTATATAAGAAAGAAATACTTATGTTAGTAATAATATAACAAATTAAATTAAACAGAATGTGTTAATTTTAAACTAAATTATAATTTATACCATGAATATTATGTATCTGATTGACTTGAGATTGATTCTTGTACATCACATTATTTATTGATCACATTTAAGACTTATATATTTGAAAATTAACAAAATAGGTATAAGATAAAAATGATAAAGAAATTAATTATGTAATAGAGAACTGAATTATGGGAAATAATCGAGAATCTGTTTCTTATTTTTTGTGATTTGATGCTCATTTAAAATAAATTGACCCTTATATATTGAAAAGACTCATATGGAGTCATGGTAGTCACACCATGTGTTTTATTGTGGTGTAGATGATTGCTTCAGGTCCCAAATGTCATATTGAACATTTTAAATAATTATCAAAACAATATGAATGTATTTTTCACTTTTCAGTATGTTATGGTGTTTTTTACTAAAATATCATTTTAAACTAGGAAGAGGATAATTGAGACATACAACTCACAGAATGTGTCAGTTGGATGTGAGATTGGTTCCTGCACATCAAAAAAACATATATATCATTTTCTTAATTTATCAAGAAAACCAATCTGTGTTTTCTCTATTATTAGTGAGTGACACTTTTTGAACATATATGTCAATTTTAAACTAATAAAGAACACTTTGAGTCATATTGGTAAAATCATGTAACATTGTGGTGTGATAGATTACTAAATATTAAAAATAACTTATAGATTTTTTTACTAATGTATCAAAACAATCTATAAGTGGTTTATTATATTTGATTATGTCATTTGTCTTTTTTACTAAAATTAATGTCAATTTTAAATAAAAATACACACATGGGGTTATATCAGTCACTTAGTATATCGTATTAAGGTGAATTTTATTCGTACACATCCTAAATGAGTTATTTATTGTTTTAATAAAGTACCAAAAAAATTAGAATATGTTTTTATAGTTTTGAGTATGACACTTCTATTTTTTTACTAAAATGTAATTTAAAATTTGAAACATGAACATTGAGTCATACTGATCACATTGTGTGTCACTTTGATGTGATACTAATTCTTACATTTCATAAATAACTTTTGAATTGTTTTCCTAAATTTTCAAGACAATCTGATCATGGTTTCATGGTTTCTTATGAGTGAAACTTTTTTAAAATTAATGTCAATTTTAAATTGATAATGGACACTTTGAGTCATGTTGGGAAGATCATGTATCAAATTTAGGTGAGGAAAATTATTATAAAAAATAAATTATTTATGTATCATTTTACTAATGTAAAGAAACAATTTGAATTAATTTAATCCATTTGTATAATGTTACTTTACTTTTTTACTAAAATTAATTTCAACTATAAATAAAAAGATCCACATAGAGTCATACCAGCCACACCTTGCTTTAGATTAAGGTAATGAATATTCTTAAACATCCAAAATGAATTATTTATATTATTTATAATATAAAAAACAACGTGAAGGTATTTTCTTGGTTTTGAGTATGTAACATGTGTTTTTTCAAAATATCATTGTAAACTAGAAACACACACTTTCAGTCATACCACTCACATAGTGTGTTGTTTTTATGTGAGATTGATTTATAAATGTCAAAACTAACTTATGAATGGCTTTCCTGAATTCTCATATAATTCCATGTGCGTTTTCTTAGTATTTACAGAGTTACACTTTTTGATCATAAATCGAAATTTTAAAATGATAACAGACAATTTGAGTCTTACATTCCACATCATGTATAAGATATTGTTGTATCTAATTAATACACTATAAAATTAATTATGGATCATTTTATTAAAGTATTAAAACAATTTAAATGCGTTATATTGGTTTTGATTATGTTAGTGGCCTTTTTACTTAAATTAATGTCAATTTTAAATAAAAAGACACAATTTGACTTATATTGGTCACACCATGCATCATATTGAGAGGAAGATATTTATTACACATACCAAATTACTTATGGATCATTTTATTATACTATTAAAATAATCCAAATGTGTTTTCTTAGTTTTGAGTACACCAATTTTTTTTCAAAAATGGAATTTAAAACCCAAAACACACACTATGAGTCTTACTGGTCAAATTGTGTACCGAATTTACAAGTTAATAAATAATCCATATGAAAAAATGACATATGAGTAGATTTATTAAATTATGAAGATAATCCAAGTGTGTTTTCTCAGTTATTAGTGAGTGACATTTTTATAACTATAATGTCATTTGTAAACTGATAACAAAATATTTGAGTCATGTAGGGGATATCATGAATTATATTTATGATAGAATAATTTATACACATAAAAATTACTCATCGAAATTTTTTCTAAAGTATTAATGTAATATGAAGTCATTTTCATGGTTTGGAGTATGTTAGTTATCCTTTTTACTAGAATTGATGTCAATTTTAAATAACATGATGCACTTGGAGTCGTACTAGTGACACCATGCATCATATTGAGGTGAGTATAATTTCTACATGTCCCAAAATACATATGGATTATTTTTATAATGTATAAAAACCATCTAAAATCATTTTATCATATTTGAGTTATTCTTCTATGTTATTTACTAAAATGTAATTTTTAATTGGAAACACACACTTTGAGTCATATTGAACACATTGTGTAACTTTAATATGATATTAATTCTTAAATTTTTAGAATTACTTTTGCATCATTTTTACTAAAATATATTGACAATAGGATTTCATTTTCTTAGTTTTTATTGAGTGTCAATTTTCTAACTTAAATGTAAATTATAAAGTAATAACGGACACTTTGAGTCATACTGAGTACATAATGTAACATATTAGGTGAGTATGATTCCTACATGTCACAAAATAATTATGGACAATTTTAATGAGGTATCAGAATAATAAAAATGTGTTTTTTTAGTTTTGAGAATGTCAGTTGTATTTTTTAATAAAATTATGTCAATTTTAAATATCAAGACACACTTGGGGTCATACCTTTCACCTCATTATTTGGATTGAGGTATACTTAGTTCTTACTTATCCCAAATTAATTATGTATCATTTTACTGAAGTATCAAAACCATCAAAATGTGTTTTCTCGTTTTGGGCTATATCCCTTGACTTTGTTTACTAAAATATCATTTTATAGAGGAAAAACTTACTTTGAGTCATAATAGTCACATCTTCTATCAAGATTATATGATATTTATTCCAAAAAATAATAATTTACATATTATAGTTTTCCAAAATTATAATGAAAATTCAAGTACTTTTTATTGGTTTTTACTCAGTGAAATATTTTGAACTAAAATATCAATTTTATACTAATGACGGTCTATTTGAGTCATACCTGGAACATGGTGCATCAAATTGAAGTGTGGAAAATTCCTACAGGTAAAAAATTATGTATGGATTATTTTACTAAGGTATATAAACAATATTAATGAGTTTTATCAGCATTGATTATGTGATGTGGATTTGGAAATAAAATCTAAATTATAAATAAAATATATATAGTTCGAGTCATTCTGGTCACACTGTGCATCATATTGAGGTGAAACAGATTAACATTTGATGAGTTTTTATTTTTAAACCATATAAAAGAAATAAATGTTCTATTTGGATGGTATAAGAAACCCCATTCTTCCATAAACACATCATCTAAAAGAAAAAAATTCACTCTTTTCTTACTTGTTTATGATGATAGAAGGAAAAAATATGACCTCCCAAAAGATATGTGGAAAATATATTTATTATGTAAAAATGATAAGGAAATTAAAATTAAAATAGTAGAAAAAATGGACAACAAAATAACTAAATAAGTAGGAGGAATTCACCATTTCATGATGGGTGTCATTTATTATTAGAAAATACTAACCATTAGTGTATACTTATTAGCAATTATTGATTGAACTAAAAAAAATTTACATATGAGTTTTTATGGAACATAATAAAATATATCTTTCTATTTCACCATAAAAGAGATTACAGACTCCACAAATTCCTATTTTACATATTTGATGGAACATAATTTACTGTGACCCATTATGTATTTTCAGAAGGTGCTAAATTGAATTATAAATTTTTCACTCTGTTTTTACAGTATTAAACATTAGTATAGCCCTTTAAAGCTTCCAAAAGACACTAAAATCTTGTTTATCCATTAAGTCTTCCAAGATATTATTATTCATTTGTATATCCTTTTCAATATTTTGGGTGATGATAAACTCTAACATAACGCCATCAATATTTGTTCAAAAAATGGGAATATCCCTATTCTCATGTACTTTTAATTGAGAATGGTGATGAGTTTTTTTATAAAAGATCTTGTGAACACATATAATTTTACATAATTAATTTTCAGATGCATAATGAATTTCCATTGTATGGATTTCAAAAAAATTCTTTGAATTATATCATGAATCTAAATAAATGTAGAATATCCCAAATAATAACACAGCCTATTAAAGTGAAACCCCCATATTATTCTTTTATAAAAATTCATGAATCAGTTGATGAAATATTGTATTTAATTGTTTTTTTGTATATATTTTGGATAAATACACTTTCATATTTTTCAAAGGGGAATTAATTTGAATTTTTAGGGCATCATGATTTCATTTCAATCATGTTTTTCATTTTCAAGGATTTCATCATAAAGTGGATTCTTTTCATTTGATTCCATATTTCCTACGAAACTATCCCTCCTTGATGACCATATTATGTTAATGTTGGTTGTACTCCAATAGTTCTCTCATACACCTACTGAGTTCAATGGTTTATTACACACATATTTATTCAACAAAATTACCTATATTATATATCTGTTTGATGAATCAATTGGATTTGGATGACTCTCATGTGACTATTGCATCCACTACTAAAACCCTTTCTTTGAAGTGTAGAAAAGTTATGGGTAGTAAACTACATTTTTTTTTTATTTTTCAGTTTTTTCATGGTGATGGGTTTCTTTGATAGTTCAATAATATTTGATAGTACATGGATTGTGAAAATAGAAATTGTAGAAATTGATTACAAGTTTAAAAGAATATGTGCTTTTTTTTGAACAAACATCTTCCACATAAATTCTGGTACAAATTCAATTAAAAAAGTGGTTATTTTTTCAATATAAAACCTCACACACTTTCAAAATGTTTCTTATCTTATGTGATAAGTGTTTGACACACTTTTTAATAACTATTCTAAAAAATCATTGTTTGATCACAATCCTTATCCATTTATGAAAAATTGTATGGTTTTCAAACCAGTGGTTTTTTCTCCTTATACACCTCAGTCGTTACATATGGATCTTCATACACTTCATTCTATGACTTTTAATCTACCTCTACCTCTACCGCTGTATCTGCATCCAATTATGACGTCATCTCTTCCATGAAATTCTATATTTCCCAAAAAATGTATTATTTCCCGGTCAGATATTCTAAACAAATTCATTTCTTCCATAATTATTCTCCTCGAGAAATAGGTCAAAAAACATAAAATCATTTTAGAACTAATTACTCATAATAAAAATATTTTTATAATTTTATATACTATACTTGATCACATACATTGTAGGAAATCACCTATATTTTTGGTTAAAAAAAATTCAAATACCATGTATGTTTCCCACTCATCTCTGAAGATATTTACTTCTTCTTTTAAGTATGAAGGTTGTAATAAATCATTGTAGAACTGAGAAAATAAAGAAAAAATTAATAGGAAATATTTTTGATGAAATTCAAATTGCCTTTGGAAATTACATATTTAGGGATTCTAGTCTTTTGATAGTTTATTATCTCTCTCATAAATTTTAAAACATAAAAACCACAAGTGATTCCATTATATTACTCTCTACATTCCAAAAAATAAAAAAATAATATAATTGAGATGAAATATGTGTTGATAGTTAAATATTTCTATATATAACATAAAATGTTTCCATTTATATTAATACATTAGATTTTTATTTTTAGAATCTGACTCTAGTCCACGATTTATCTAAATTTTAGAAACTACCCTATAATAACATAATTGTTGTTAGAACAAATACTAAAACATGTAATTCATAATTTTTATATAACATTTTGATTATAGTATATTAAAAATTTACAATGCACATCATGTGTGGTTTGTTTTTATGATATCCATGTATTATATCAATAAAATAAATATTATTCGTATACAGATTGACTGTGATTAGCATCCAGTTCTACCTAAAAGAAATAATAATAATTAATAAAAAAATATTTTATGTGATTATATTGTATAGTTTTACTTACGTATTTTAGGCATCAAAAAAGTCTATCTTCTATTATTTATTTCTCAAATTCTTCAACAATATAGTATTTTTTATTCTCAATTTCTTAAATATAAAAATTATGGTTTACATATAAAATATTTACTGATTAATAAATATAAATGATGATTTTCTTGGTTTCCCCATTATATAGAATTAATATAAACACCTTTTATAATCATGAATATTTATTCTCTTTAATAAACATATTGTATCACTATCTCAATAGAAAAATTATGAAAATGTACCTTATGTATGTATTCAAAATTGATGTTCCTAACCATTCATGCTTGAGAATATCATTTATACTCTTGAGACCAACTACATCTATCATGAATGTATCATACATTTACTTTTCATATGGAATGTAAGACATGTTTCCTTTATTAAAAGTAGTATCTTCATGATGTTGTAATTGTAATAATTTTTTATAGAACTAGAAGGTAAAAGGTACCTTGAAAAGTCATTTTTTCTTGATCGATTCAATAGATTTTCTTGATATGATCTTTCATTTCTCTAGTTTTTTAACCATTTTTAATATCATATCAGAAATTTTTTTCATCAATTGTTATAGTTTTTCATATGATTTTTTATAATTACATACCTCATGTATCATTATAATACTGGAAAATCGTGCCATGAATGTTCCAATAGAATCATTGATAGTTGTAATATGTGAATCATGAATTAGAACAATAAACTTGACAGTCACCTCATGAGCTACCTCAGTACCCACTCTCATGTGATGTTTTTGGAGTTATTTATAGTGAATATCTGTTTATGATATTATACACTTCAACCAGTGCAATATTTTGGTGCATGGGTGTTTACAGATGGAAATTATATAAAAATATACCATATATAATTTTGGTATTATAAACTTATCACATGTTTTTTGATTCACAATTTTGGGAAGTAGTAATAAAAAAATTGAGTACTTATGGTAAGGTATGATGTTGAGAGGAATGAAAATCCTTAAAGAAAATGGGGTCATTTGATTCATGTGTAGATATTGGTTCCACTTATCATTCACTTTGACCCCTTCTCATACATTTGTCTAGAAAACCAGATCAGACAATAATATCATTCAGATCATCTATTTTTTCATGAAATCATTTAACCATCTTATATGATTCTTATTTTGTTTTTGTCTTCTCAAAATATGTTTGAGGAGACACTCTAAAACCTAATTCTCTATTATGTTTATATTGTTTCAGTTTCTTCAAAGCTACTTCAAGTATTAATTTTTCTGGTATAGAAATTTCTAATTCAAGTTTCTAAATTGTATAAAAATATATGAACATAAATAGATATTTTTATATAATACCATTAAAATGTATAACGAATTACTATTATGTCGTAATTATAGATGTTTCTCATACTTCTTTTATATTTTTATTTACTTGTTTAATCACCTTATTTACACGATCCAGTTTCTATAACACATGACATAGGATAGGATTTTCTTCATAATTTGATTCATCAATATTAATATAATAAAGTAATATATATCATTTCATATCACATAAAACCTTTATTGATTATTTAAAATACATACCAATTTCTTCTCTAGTCAAGTTTATACTATACTTTCTTAGAGATAGGGGTACAATGGTTTTGATCCAGATTTTTTAGTTTCATCACATGTTTTTTGTTTGATAAATTAACAATTTTGAAAAAAAAAATTAGGTAAAATAAATAAATTCAATTAATGTATTATCTACTGCAATTCACTTGAATGGATTTATCATCACGATAACTGATGAAGGAAATCCATGTTTCCTATTTGAAAATTTTTCCATAACTAACTAGTGGGTGGGGAGTTACATTCCCCTAAGCTTATATAAGTTGTAACTTGAAAAGAACTATTCTAATTCCACTATGGGATTTTCCAGTCGCCATTAAGAAAAAATTATTATTGAGATATTTTAAAATAAATGAACTCTGAACGGTATAATGAAAATAAATCAAATTTTCATTATATAATGTTTTGGTAAAATAGGGAATGTATATTTTAACATTATATTTATATCCTTCCAAAGGGTTTACTTTGTTACAGAATGTACATGACACCAAAAATCAATATTCATCAGCAAATTTATCCTCATTGGGACCCCAACATAAGTGACAAAAATTGATTTATTTAGTTCAATATTTTGGCTGTGTTGACTCCAATCAAATTAAAATTTCATACCCTTACTCATTTCCTTGATTATTTTATTCAACATTGTGATGATGTATCCTTATTTTTTTCATCATTATATTATTGATCCCCAAATAATTCAAATGATTTAATATTAACAGAAGATTCTTACTCAAGATTGGTCACATCATTTTGTGGAGAATACATTATCTACATATATAGAGAATTATTAAATTTTTCCATAGTAACAATAAGGTAAACATGAACAAAGGACTTGATAATTTTCACATTTATGCTCTTTTGAAGACTGGATAAACTCCTTAGATTTATCTTCAAACTCTTTTGGAAAATAATTTCTGTGCAACCATTTTTAATTAAATAGTTAATTTAATTTAAGAAAAAAAATTGAGTTACTATGGTGGGTTTTATCCTCTGAATTCATCAAAAGTTGAAAGTTATAGACAATTTTTGTCCTCATCATCTTCATATCCTAAACAATTATTATTTCATTTTGTTGAATAATACTCATACACCATCTCTTCCACAAATGCATTTATGTTCTTAAGAATACTTTGAGAATTAGACATCCTATATCGAGTACCAGTGGTCATTTTGGATGAATACTACTCAGAGTAGTTCAAGAAACATAGAAGAGATACCTGATGAGTCTCAAGAAAAAATGAAATAATAAATTTTTGGTAGATGAATATGGTATGGATAATACTTGTATCCTTAAATAATTTTGAAATAAAAAATCTTAATTAAAAATTTCATGTCTCATCTCATAAGGGTAAAAGGTCCCTAAAACTAAAATAAATACATCAACACTTCCCCATTGAGATTTATCGGCTATAGTCTATACTACTATTCCTTTTCCCACACCTATATCTCAAATAAAATAGTTCAATGTCTATTATAGTTCATGATTAGGGTGTGAGTATAAAAATAAACAATTAAATACTAATAGGGCCGCTAAAAATACAAAAAAAATCATATATTTGATTATATTATGAAAGTAGTAACACTCAAAATACATGTGTAAGTCAAGTCATCAAGTACTAACCAGATATACATGATAATAAAATATACCAACATTATTTAATAATAGTGAATTATAAACATCACACAATAAGTTTATACCATGTTTGTTAGCTCACATTCAAATCATTTTCCTAATAAGTGGTTAAAATTTAAATCACTGGTGGAGAATAAATTATTTATATCCCTATAGAAATAACTAAATTATAGGTACCATGAGATTCAAACAGAAACCCCTAGAATCCAAGACTCCCCCTCAGGGATAACCATCACATATACTTATTGCATCCAAATAATTAAATGGGCATAACATATCTATTTTTTAAAAAGTGAATTTAAAATTTGGGGAGTCTTAACATAATTGGTACGCTTAGTAACATTCAACACAATGGGTTCCCCAATACATTAGTTAAACATAAAATCTAGAAGACTATAATGAAAAACAGTTAAAAAACACAAATGTCACATCTAACTCAATCTATCCCTCGATGAATAACTAACATATCCATAATAAATCACATTATAACATACCATACCTATCCCTCATATTATAAGAATCATGTTCTAATATATGATGCTCAAAGATCAGTTATCATAGGCATTGATTAACTTTCTCCAAAATCACTATTTAGATAATCTCATATCCCATAGGCCATAATTAGTAACTCAAACAACTTAATTCCCATGATAGAGTAATTTATATGATCAACTAATCCATCAAACCCATAATAGTTTATCCCTCTAGGTTTTAAAGGACTATACTCGATTTTACACAACATATCTAATCACTACTAAGTTGATCAAACAAACCCTCTTAAAATATCACTACCCTAATAAATGAAAACTATTTCACAAATAAAATAATGGGAACAAATTAAAAAAATCACCATAGACATATTCAATTATAATCAATTTAGATAAAATTCAAAAAAAATCTTCACATTAACATTATAAGGTTAAGCACAAATAAAACTCAACATTTTATTATTTTCATTATATTAATTTGTAATTATTATATTCAAATTATACAAATAAATATAAATTATAAGATAATATTATTAATAATATATTAGGGATAAAACAACTTGACAGTGATAAGGATCTGAAAGGAGGTATATAGTTTCAAACATCATATTTGAAAATAAAAATTCTACTTCATGTGGTAAATAAAAAGTGATATATAATATGAACATGATTAAAACGGTATATAGTTTTATTATTTTTTAATTATATTCTAAAAAAATAATATTCTTTTCCTTATCATATCATTTTAGAATGATAATCTTTAGTGTATTATATGGCTATAGAAGATATAGAATATAAAATTAGGGAAGTGATGATGTTTTTTGATGCAATCATTTTAGTACCTAATTTTTGTTAAGTTGAAAAATCTAAGATGAATTGTATATGAATATTAAAATAAATAATGAAAAAATAAATGGGGGTAACTCGAAAATCAACTGATATTATTCTAGTGTTATTCAGATATAATTATAATCTAAATTCCCCTTTACTAAAATTACATAATGAAAACAATAAGAACATTCCGAGGAGGATTATTGAAATATTTATTATTAACACTGCATAATCAAACTACAGAATCTAGTATACATTCAGAACACCCATTCACAATGTAAGAAAACAACATTTCTTGATCATCCAAACACACATTTATTAAATTATACATGACATACATTCTTTAAAAATATTAATTATTAAATTAAAAAAACGTAAATGTCCTAAAAAAATATTAGAGATTTACAAGATATACATTCATCAAAAAATGATTCCTCAAATATGAAACTGATTAAATAATCATTCATGAAAAGTTAAACATACCTATGTTTTCATGAAACTCAATAAATAATCATTTTATCAAAGATAGAAGAAGTGAATAATACCATAGAAATTCATTTATATGAAAATCAACATGATTAATGACACCAATTCCTCAAATAACTATACATAAAAACCACAATCCCAAAAAAATTAACAAATAATATATATCATTAATGTTTGAAAAAATTATAAATATGATTAAAACCCATGGAAAACTATTAAATAGAATAAGTGGTAGAGGAAGAATAAAAATGAGAAGTTTATAAAGATGTTCATGATGGTTACATAGATACAGCTAAAAATGAAAAGAACAATGAGTGAAGAAGGTGAAAAGAATGGAAACATTGCGAATGAATGAGAGAGACCAATCACTGCTAGAGCTATGGGAGGAGATATGTTAGGTTTTTCAAGGATGAGAATAATACAATCCAAAATCCATGAAACACCATAAATAAATTAATGAATGAAGAGGAGTAGAAAATAACACACCTTGGATTCCTTCCTTGATTCATCCGAGAGAACATAGAGGAGGAGCACCAAAAGAATGGGAGTTCCAAAAAATCATTAGAATCATGATTGAATCCATCACATGTAGGGTTATATTAAATCAAACAGGGAGAATTTTATAAGCGCTTCCAAAAAAGTGCTCATAAAGATAACTTTTATTAGTGCTAAATTAATAAGTGCCCATAAAAAATATCTTTATTAGTGGTTTTTTATGATTAATATAGAGCTTCATCATCTCTAAAAATGTGCTGATAAAAGACACAAGTATAGGTGTTAAATGTTTAGTGCTGATATAGGTACCTTTTATCAACACTTTTTTAGAGCTGATAAAGCTCCAACATTAACATCCCTAAAAAATCGCTGATAAAGGACATATTTATCAGTGCTAAAATGTTAGCATTGATAAATGATTTATAATTATAATTTTAAATAATAATATATGTAAATATATTTATATAATTATATAATTATTTATTATAGTTATATAATTATTTAAATATATAATTAATTATTTATAATTAGATAAATAATTTTCTAAAAACATTGTATTTTTTATTTATAATTATAAATATCTAATTTTATGAATTTTGTAAACATACATTTATAAATAGATTTATAAATAAATATATTTATTAAGAAAAATTATAATTTTTTATTTAAAATTATAAATATACTTATACAATAATATATATTATTTAATTTTATATATATTTAATAAATATATAAAAATATAAATTTAGTAAATATATTCATTATTTAAATATATTTATTATAATTTTATGAAAATAAATATGTTTATAACAATTTATATATTTATGTAATTATATATATATATAATATATAAATTTATATAAATATAAATACAAATATTGAAAATCTATTCATTATTTAAATATATTTATTTTAATTTTATAATAATTTGAATATATAATTAATTATTTATATATATATATAATATTTTAAAAAATAATATATATATTTATACAATTATATAAATATATATTAAATAAATATAAATAAAATATAAACATTTTAAATATATTAATTATTTAAATATATTTATTCAAATTTTATAACTATTTAAATATAAATATTTATTTATTTATAATTATATAAATACATTTTTAATAAGGAACATTTATTTATTTATAATTACAAATTTATAAATTTATAAATATAGTAAATAAAAGTTTATAAATATATTTATTGATAATTATTTATTTAAAAATATATTTTTAAAATTTGGAATGAATTTATAATCTTAAATGCATGCAAGTTAAAAATAATTGAAGTTGAATAACTAAAAATGAGTACACTTTAAAAACATTGAAAAAATGGGTAATTTTTATTAATTAAATATATATTATTTATAAAGTAGGGATATATGTTGAAGTAAAGTGGAATAAATATTGAAAATAAAAAACATAGTAAAAAAATATAAATGAATAAATAATAGAAAATGTTATAGTTAAAAAAATATTAAAAATGAATAAATAACACCTAACTATGATAATATAAAAAATATAGGTAATATTTATCTATTAAAAACATAATATATTAAATATATCATGTTTACTGAAATTATAAAATGAATACTAAAATTTGAATAAATTACATAAATATCAGGTGCATGTGTTTCTATATTGAATTTCAATCATAGCGTAAATAGCCCAATGGATTGTCACCTAGTTTTAGCATCCCTATTGTAGTATTTTGTAGGTCTTGTTTTTGAGCCTCTTCATGCGGATTTAGTGTAGATTTTTATTGCTTATCCCTCTCCCCGGGCCAATGTAATATTTATTGCTTAAATATTTTTGTGTGTGCGTTGTATATAAAAATGAATTAATTATGTATGTGTATGTAAAATCAATGTGACACAAGTATTTTATATGTTAATTTTAAAAATCAAATAACATTCAATTATTTTCATTACTCAATGCACTTAGTCTGTATTTTTAATTAATATTAATTTTTAATTATAAACCAGGCCTAAATATTTTGTTTTATTTAAATAATTTTATTAGAAATATTATATACATTAATATATATATATATATATATATATATATATATTAACATATTTTATATATTGGATTTATTAATAAATAACTTTGTATAAAAACCTTTAATAATTAATAAGACACTAATATGTTTTTAATTTCTACATATAATTCATTTTCAATATTTATATTTAATATATATTATTTAATATTTTTACAATTAATATATATATATATATATATATTACATTAAACATATTGATTATTATTATTAATTTTTTCATTAATATGTTTTTTAATTTATTCATTTTAATTCTATTGTTTAATTATTACAGTTTATTTATTTTTTAATTATTTTAAATAATGATAATTTTTTAAATTTAAATATCTATATTTTATATATACTTTATATTAATATTTATAATATATATATGAATAGTAAATTTACTCATTTTTATCCATAATTTTTTAATTATTAAGATGCTTAATATTTTTTTACTCATCTTTGTTTTTTATTATTTTAATTATGTCATTTTTTTCATTTTAAATATTTATATATTTAATATATACTATTCATTAATATCTATAATTTATAGATTTGTATATTCAATTTATTCAATTTTTTAATAATTATTTCATTAATAAAATTGTTTATATTTTTCGATAATTTTTTAATTAATAAAATTTGAGCATTGTATATTTAAAATTTCAATAAAATTTTTTCAAGAAATGTGAGAATTAATTACTTTATAAAAAGGATGGAAAAATTAAGTTAAATGAATAATAAATATCCTCAATTCCACTTCTTCAATTTCTTAGAGACGTACAAAAAATTGGAATATATTGAAGTGTCCGGTGAAACTATCAAGATATGTGAATTCTATATCTCTCTATAGGACTGACCAATGGAAATGAACAAGTGATTAGTAAAAATAGTCATCTCCAAGTGAGATATCTTGAGGAAAAATTTCCCAGAAAAGTACATTCTTCCCTCAAAGTACACTAAAAAAATCCTCAAACATTATTAACACTCGATACTATAGAGACCCAAACATTTCATTCATAAATACCATATCTCTTGAGATGATTATTCATTACTTATCAATAAAATCTTTTCTAGAATAGTAATGGTTTAGTGTCTTTTGAAACATCGATATAAAAAATAGTACATAAAATATCTACATCATTTGCATTTAGTTCTTCAAAACTACCACCCCTTCTTAGACCTAACATACATAAAATCCTTCCTTACAACCAATGGATGGGAAACATAAAAAAGGTACTGTTTAGATTCTTTGTAAGGGTAAACATAAGTGTTATCAATCAATGATCATAAGTGAGAAAAATATAGGAATAAGGATATGATAACATGAACAACACTTACAATAATCATACTCAATCAGTTAAATATCATTAATCATGAAACATGGTGTAAATTTCTATAAATAAAAATACACAGGATATAAGAGTGGGGAGTCATCAATAATCAATCATGATTAATGAGGACATATCATTAACATAAGAAAAAAGTCAGTAGCATATAAATAAGAATAAAAAAATCATTTTCTCAGTCAAGGTTCAATCCAGAGACTATTGTTATGGAAAAATTAAAATAATGGAAATGTCCATCTATTCATTCCAAAATTATATTAGGGTTGATGTCTATCATGTTAACTCCATCATCTCATTGTTGTATAATAATTCGATCATCTCTTTGTCACTTCCCAACTACGATATAATTACACAATTAATTTTTGGGATATAAGAAACCCACTAATCCTTGTATTATAACATAACACTATATCCTTGGTTGATAATAGATCGAACCACCAAATAGTAATAATCTATTCATAAGCGTTCTATATGATCATGAATATATTTATCATTTCAACAAAGCTTAACCAATTTAAAAAAATGGGTTTAATAAATATTTCACCATTATAATCATTAACCATCTAGAATAAAATAAATATGATAAAATTGGATCATATCCCAGGTAAATCAGAATAAATATGAAAGGTTTCTCTTACAGATGAATATACCCTTAAAATGGTTGTTGAAACATTTATTGATGAAAATAACCTTTTCATTTTGTAATAAATTATATGAACTCTATCAAATTAAAAAAACATTTGGTAAAATGTTTTCCTTGTAAATTTACATGGGGAAATATAAATGAAAATTCAAATAATATAAAATTCATGATGAATAGGAAATCTATTCATTTGTGTTACATTGAAGAGAAAATAATACATTTCACATTTTTAGAAATATTTCAAAAGTACCATGTTTAGAAAATAATAAGTTGTCTCATTTTAAAACATGGTAGATAAAATCAAAATTTTCTAGACATAACATTATATAATATTTAGATAATATAAAAATATTCTTGGAAACACTTTATAAAAAATATTTACATGAAAGAAAATATTCTTGGACAGAGAGAAAAATAAGGCATATTTTCATTAAAAACATTCATTCAGTATCATGGGTACATAAAGAAAAAAAATTAAAGGAAAATATTCAATCATCCATAAAAACCATAGGAAATTAAAATAAATAATTTTTAGGGGGAGATAGGTCATATAATTTCTACATCATCAAATTTAAGCATAAATAATCCTCGTAAAAAGGACATTATAACATAAAACCCTTACTAATGTAGTAACTTTTGATTCCGGACACTAAGGAAAGAAACATGTCAAAATTAATCATTATGTAGCTTGAAAATAAGTATATTCATGACACAACATATAAAATTTCCAGTTGATACACCTCTTAAATGAATATAGGGTTATAACATAACTTATGCCCAAAGAAGACAATCTAATATGGTAAACCCTTACCACGTGGGAAATATTCGAATCAAAATCCATTGGAAAAATTGTTTTAATTTTAAAAATCTATGCATTAAAAATGACATATGATATAATATGTAAATGTATCGGTATATACAACTTATTAACATAAAAACATGCATAAAATCAAAAATGTCTTAGTGAAACAAAATTGTGACAAAGAACCCATACAACTTTTATAACTATTCATTGAAAACCCCATGATAGATTTAAAATAGAATAAAAAATTATACATAAGAAAATATAATGAAATATTGAGAAAAATTGATACTGGGGATTAATTTCCACCAAGTTAAATAAAACATGGTGTATAACAAAAACATGTGACAAGGAATTCAAATTTAAGACAAAGAACCCCAGACCTTTTATTCGACTTATTTCATAAGTTCTGTAACGTCATTTATAATAAATTTATATTTATTATAAAAATATAAAAGAATCATATTATGATATTTTATTTCATATATTATGAAAATATATCATTTAAATTATTTTGATTAACAATTCCCCATTAAGGTTTCCTTTTTAGGTGTTACCTACTTCATTTTTCATATATGTTTTAGTTTAGAAGTTGGCCAAATCATTTTTTTGGTATTTTCATATAAGCCACATTGAGGGTAGAGTGGGAACCGACCAAATTACACCCTATAGAGGGATGGAGGGACATTCAAAATTCAAATTTCAGGGGCACAAGACCCAAAAACATAATCAAAATTCGGATCGCGTTCTGGGAACCACCGCGTCACGTGATTTCCCGAGAAACCCGCTTCGAACGCAGAGTCCACTGCATCATCTGCCTCATCTGTATCGTTGTTGTCGTCATCAAATCTCATTATTGTCCTTCTACATTGATCACAGTTAATCTTTATAAAGAATTATAATCATGATAAAAATATCTTATGTATTCATTTTCTTCGTATTTATACCCATTTTTATTAAGTGGTGTTTAATAATTAATTTCATCCAGTTATTAAGATGGTTATTCATGTATGTTCAGTAAATGCATGAGCAGGTTTTTATAACTTCTGAACCGGTGCTCGGAATCAAATTCCAAGGGCACCGTTGAACTTGCAACGTCAATGATTTCTTATTAAGACTTTCACCGCAGTAGCGTTTTAACGATATTGGATGATAGTTTTTTGGGTTCTTTAATAAAGTTAAATAATAATAAGGTGATAGCTTATTTTTATTTCTTGGTGGTTGTAAGCTCCAAGAGGAGGTTAGTGGTGGGGGCCACTACACCATAACCTCCCATGTAAGGTTTATCGAGGTGGGACCCACCCGCACATAACCTCCCTTGGGAGGATTTTTAGCATGGGGACCACACAGGCTTTAACCCCTTGTATCTCTCCATAATGTGTGGGGGGGAACCCTTGAACTTCCCCCACTAATTAAATGTGCCAACCCACTTAAAATTAATTGAACCCCCTCGTTTAATTAACTCAACTTTTGAATTCTTTAGAATAAAAGCCAACGATTAAATAATAGAAAAAGATATTTTTTCATTTGGTTGGCAATTAATTTGGGTGGGATTTGAGAGAGAACATCATCCTCTCATCGAAGAATGCAAAGAACTCACCTTCCACCAAAGAATGACGAACACCATCTCCTTCCTTCTTCGACTGGGGCAAGGAAGTGGAAACACTGCCACCCACGAAGAACACCGATAACATCATCTTAAACTCGTCTTCGCTGAACTCTTCCTCTTCTAACATTGACGAAATGGCACTGTCATCCTGCGACTTCATCAATGATCAATGACAAGAGAGGTAGGGGGATTTGAGTTCTTTTGATTACATTCAACATCATTAATATTTTAGTATTAGTTATGTCTAATGTTATCAACATAACATGGGAGGCTCAGACCGCACCAACATGGCCGACCTTCCCCCTTTGGTTGATCTTGTTTGTTGGCGATGGAGGAACGGACCACGGCGAACAACGGCGGCTGGCGACGGGCCGGTCGCGAAAGAAACCAGTGGTGCAAAGGCCGCCAGGTAGCCAAGAGGGAATGGCACCTCCTTGCTACATGGAGGAGAGTCGCGACCATGTCGGGCCGTGGTGAAGGGTCGCGGTGCCATCGTGCCATGCGGGGGGCAGTAAGAGGTCGCGGCCAAGGTGGGCCGCAGAGGAGGGCCGCGATGCCATCACTCAGCGCCAGTGGTGCAGGACCGCGGCCAGGGAAGGCCACGGTGGGAGAGAAGGGGCGTGCCGCCATCATGCCGCACTGGAGAAGACCCGCAGTTGACAGTGGAGGGTGACTAGATGAACCAACCGTCAGTGCACACTACACAGGCGGGACCCTTCGGGTCCCGCAGTTACAGTGGCTGGCACCATCCGCTGGACATTATGAAAAAAGGGGTGTCACTGCACCCCCCCCCCCCCCAACGGCGTGCCTAGATGGGCCACACGGCCTGCCTAGCGGGGCCCTATGGCTAGCCAGCTGGGCCACACGGCTAGTCGGGCCATGCCGCACGGCCAGCCAACCGGGATGGGCTGCGCCTTCGGGCTGGGCGACCCCTTCGTGCCAGGCCTCCCACGGGAAAGACCACATTCGGGCCGGGCCACCTTCTGGTCGGGCCACCTTCAAGTCGGGTCAGACCCACGGACCGAGTCAGACCCAAGTCTAGACCTGTCAGACCCAAAAACAACTTTACACCCATAACTTCGACTACGGGAATCTGATCGACGAACCTTCTACGACGACGGAAATCTTAGAGTGAGATGGTCCCTTTGGAATATCCCACTTTAGTTTTCGAAATATTTGGAGTACAGTTGGGTTGGTTTGAACCTAAAAACCAACCAGGCCCCTAGGACGGAAATGCCGATAACTTATAGACTGGGTGTCCGATCGACGCGTCGTCTGAAGTGTTAAGAACCCTATGACATGGCAGTCCTTTGATATACTTCCAAATGAGACTTCGTGACAATTGGATTATCAACCTGTAGCTCATAGAGCGGATCTTATCAGAGATGAGTGTGCAGAGTGCAGAGACCAAATAGCTGATAGACCGGATGACTACTTGACCAATTCGACTCGGAGTGATTCGACTTTCCTGGTGGGGAACACCTGGTAGTTGGTGGCAGACCCATGGCAGGGGAGCACCCAGTATTTGGTGGAAAACCCATGGTACTCGACCGGAGGAGTACCTTTGCAAGCTATTGGGGTGAGCACCCAGTATTTAGTGGAAGACCCATAGCGGACGGAGCACCTGGAAGTTCGCAGCTGACCCGCAGTACTCGATAGGAGGAGTACATCAGCAGTCCAATGTTAGTGAGAAGTGTCTCTGTGTCACGACAGTCCCAATGTACTCGACAGAGGAGGATTTCTCCAGTAGCCATGGTTTGGATAATGAAATTCCAGGTTTGAGCTGAGTCAATGACCTTTGTGTTTTTCTCATGATTGAGATGGGTTACTAGATAACTTAGGTATATGTATGGGCATATACCTAAGTAATGGTTATTTGTTGATTCATACTTTTGGATTATACTTGTTGGATTTTGTGAGACCTTGAGGGTCTCGAGGTCCCTACTGAGTATCGTTATACTCAACCCTGCATAGGCTATGCCCACACCTCGTTGTGTTGGATGTAGGCGACGGACAGTGCTGGCCGAGGTGGAGTGTATGAGGATAGGATGGTACACAGAGGTGGACCTCACGGCGAGTTGGAACCAGGAGGAGACGGATGGTTCTGGAGCACTGAGGAGGCTATCTATACGTACCCTTCAGGTAGGATCTGTTGTGGATGATCCAAGAGCTATTATACATCTTCCAAGTGTTTGTCTTTTTAGTTGTACGTGTTTGTCTTTTCCTTATACTTTACTGTTGGGCTTGTATTTCTGTCCCCCTTTCTCTTTCTAAAGAATCTTTTGTATATAGTTTTTCTTAGTTTTTTCTTCCAGTTGTGTACTCTGATTGTGCATGTTTACTTTTTATAAAGGCAATGTCTTCCCAGCTTGGGGATTTACCACTTTAGTGCTAGTCGCCAGCCCCTGGCCTATGGAAGGCGCGCTTGGGGTAGTCATGACACGGGCCCCGAGGACGGGTCGTGACAAATTGGTATCAGATGATTCGGTTCTGCCATAGAACTCAGGACTCTGATCATTATTTTTTGTGAATCAATAGTGTTAAGAGGATCGAGTGTGGATTTCAGTTCAGGGTGTCCAGTATTGGTGCAGCGGCTGACGTATCCATACACCAGGACCCTGACTTCTGATTTCTGACTTAGTTCATGAAATCACTGATTGCATGTGTGTTTCAAAATTTTTTTAGCTAAAACTAGGTCAGCTCACCTGGTATATTGTTTTGACTGTGTCGCATCTATTAATTTTAGGATGACTCCCCACAGATGACTAGTTAGATCCCCGAGAGTTGTACATACTAACAACCTACCAAGCGACGATGCCTCAGTACAGGGCCATCTTCCAGTTGAGGCACCAGCGGAGGCACCAGTGGTACTACTTTCCATTGGCCCACCAATGCCACCAGCCCTAGCATCAGAGAGTGCATGCTTCTTGAGTGCGCTGCACAAGTTCCTGCATGAGAGGCCACCCAGGGTTAGGGGAGGGATGGACCCACAGGTGGCTGAGGATTGGATGGAGGCTATGGTGTGAGTCTTCAGACTGGTAGGTACACCAGCTAACTTCATGGTGATCCTTACTACCATCCTCCTTTAGGTAGCAGGAGGTAGATGGTGGAGTCTGATGCTCTAGATGCATGAAGAGGTGACACTTCTATGGGAAGACTTTGGGGTCATGTTCTGGGAGGAGTTTGTATTAGCCACCCTTCAAGCGGTGTGGATACAGATGATACTACATCTGCAGTAGGGCAGCATGAGTGTAGCTTAGAACTCAGTGAGGTTCACCGACCTATCGCGCTTCTCCACTGATAAGGTACGGGACCCGTTCTTTAGGAACCGTAACTTTGAGTAGAGACTCAGGTGAGAGATCAGATCTTCAGTTATCTCTCACAGCATCCTGATTCAGACGGGGGTGTTAGAGCGAGCCCTCCTCCTAGTGGAGAGTTTCCTTGTTGAGCTGTCTCTAGAAGCGAGACACACCACAATTTGACTTGCAGTGGAGTCTTCTGCAGCTTGTAGTAGACAGATGACACAAAGGTCCAAGAGGTCCATACCCATAGGTGGATGACCACACGACTCAGGATCGGTTCTGTGGGGCACCCAGAGTAGAGAAAGAGACAGACCTGCCAGGAGCGGGCAATGTTACTCATGCGGTGGACTTGGTCACATGGCACATGACTATCTGACCCACTGTACTAATGATCAGAAGACAATTGAGGGACCTCCCAGGCAGAGGCAGAGGTTCGATTGAGGCAGTCTACAGGGCGCAGGCAGACGTGGAAGAGGAGATGGTCAAGCAGCTGGCGGTCGACGATGTTACGAGGTGCTACCGCCACCACCACCAGGAGGACCTCCCTGACCATAGGGAGATTGAGGAGAGGGGATAGATCAGCTTCAGGCAGCTGAGGCGTACGACCATGGCTCTCCGGAGATTATTCGAGGTATGATCTGTGTCTACTACGCCACAGTTGTAGTTCTTAAAGACGCAGGTGCCAGTCACTCTATCATAGCCACTACCTTCGTTCGGTGCTCAGAGATTCCAACTGAGTCGTTGGCACGATCATTACGGCTAAATACTTCTACGTAATCTGATTCAAGGATTACACAGTAGTGCCGGCAGTGCGATCTTACTCTAGAAAGCAAGAGCTTCGGTTGGGATCTCCTAGTAGCGGTGTCAAGGCCTTACAACGTCATCTTGGGTATGGACTGGTTATATAAATTTCATTCTCAGATCAACAATATTAGTTGAAAAGTGCGGTGTGTCCGCACAGATGGGACCAGGTTCACCTTCACCGGTGAGAAGGGAACCTTTGTAGCACAGGAAGGACCTACTCGGAGGATGATGCAGCTGATCACTCACCACTTGGCTTGCCTTACCCTCAGAGCAGTTGATGTGGAGAGTCCAACATATCCTATAGTGGTGGACCAATACGCGGAGGTTTTCTCTGATGATGTCTCAGGACTACCTCTTCACAGAGAGGTAGACTTATATATTGACCTCTACCCCGGGACGACACCGATATCTACTCCCACATATCGGATGGCTCCTACTAAGATTCGCGAGATGAGGGTACAGTTTGAGGACTTGCAAGGTAAGGTATTCATCCAGACCTGTGTTTCTCCCTGGGCAGCCCTAATTTTGTTCGCCATGAAGGCAGATAGAAGATTAAGGATCTATGATGACTACCGTCGCCTGAACCAGGTGATCGTAAAGAACAAGTACCCACTCTGGAGGATTGATGACCTCTTTGATCAGATCAAGGGAGCACGATGGTTCTCAAAGATAGACCTCAGATATGGCTATCACCAGCTCAGAGTTCGAGATGAGGATGTACAGAAGATGGCCTTCAAGTGTCGGTATGGCCATTATGAGTTCTTGGTTATTCCCTTTGGTATAACCAATGCTCCAGTAGTGTTCATATTATCATGAATAAGATCTTCTAGCCTTACCTCAATCTATTTGTCATGGTCTTCATTGAAAACATTTTGATCTACTCGACTACTGAGGAGGAGCATGCCTAACATTTGTAGGTAGTACTGGACACACTCTGAGAGAACATGCTTTATGGTAAGCTCTTGAAGTTCCAATTATGGATTAAAGAGGTTCACTTTTTGGGACATGTTATCTTGGAGTCTGGAGTTGCAGTGGATCCAGAAAAGATCAAGGCGGTACTTTCGTGGAATCTACCCAGGAGTGTGATGGACGTATAGAGTTTCCTGGGTTGTGATGGCTACTACTAGAGATTCGTTACAGATTTCTCTAGAGTTGCAGCACCATCATCATCCTTGACAAAGAAGGGGCAACACTTCGTGTGGTAGGAGAGATGCCAGCAAAGATTTCAAAAGCCGAGATAGAGGATGACTAGTTCCCCCATCTTAAGGCTTCTAAAAGAGGGCATAGGGTAGGTAGTTTACTACGATGCATCCAGGACCGGAATTGGGTGTGTCTTGATGCAGGAGCAAGCAATGATCACATATGGTTCTTAGTAGCTAAGACAACTTAAGCAGAACTACGCTACACATTGCCTAGAGTTAGTAGCAGTGTTATTTTCCTTGAATATGTGGTAGCACTATCTGATTGGTGAATGTTTTACCTTATACTCTGATCACAAGAGTCTCAGGTATATCTTCTCTCAGAAGGACCTGAAACTAAGACAACAACGATGGCTTGAGTTCCTATAGGACCATGACTTTGAGATAGAATATACTCTTGGGAAGGGTAACGTTGTTGTAGATGTGCTCAGCATGATGACTGGTATACAGCTTCTAGGAGAGGCTAAAGAGTAGCTAGCTGCCTTAGTGATATACTTTGTGGATAGAGATAGAGCAGCCAATCTACAGTCTCTTATAGTCACTCCTCTACTCCTTCAGCGAGTCAAGGAGGCATATCATGGAGATGCTAACTGTGAGACGCGACGTGCTCAGATATCCACAGGGCAGGCACCTGATGGATTTTCTGAAGGTGGGGCGCACGACATCCTCTTCAGAGGACGTACCATGGTACCAGTAGAACTTCAGGAGGAAGTGTTGTGGGAGTTCCACACCTCCCCTCTAGTGGTACATCTAGGAGTGGCGAAGATGTACCAGGACCTTTGATGACAACACTGGTGGCCAGGTTTGAAGAAGGCAGTAGCGGAGTTGTGAGATTACATGGATTACCTTCATTTTTTGTCTCCGATTGTGACACACGGTTTACATCTCAGCTATGGAAGGGGTTGCAGGAAGCTTTCCAGACACAGCTTCACTTGAGCACCGCCTTCCATCCTCAGATAGATGGTCAGGCTGAGGGGACCATCTAGACCCTCAAAGATATGCTTCGTGCATGCATCCTCGACTTTGGTTGCAGTTGAGAGGATCACTTACCTTTGGTGGAGTTTTCCTACAACAACAGCTATCACTCCACCATCAGTATGACACCTTTTGAGGCCTTGTATGGTCGGCCTTGCAGATCACCACTATGCTGGACAGACCTAGGGGAGTCATCACTAGGGGGACTCGAGATGGTGAGATCTACCACTGAGAAGGTTTATATTATCCAGAAGAGGATGAAGACTGCACAGAGTAGGTAGAAGTCCTTTGCTGATAGGAGATGGAGGCCATTGGAGTTCGAGGATGGCGACCACGTCTTTCTACGGGTCTCACCTCGATGAGGTTGATGGATATTTGGTCGAGGTGGGAAGTTATCTCCGAGATCCATCCGGCCTTTATAGGTCCTCAGTAGGGTAGTTGAGGTGGCGTACCGCTTAGCACTTCCTCCTCAGCTGCATCGTGTGCATGACGTCTTCCACGAATCTCAGCTGGGGAGATACGTGCATGACCCATCCCACATCATCGACCACGGGAAGCTAGACATTGATGACGAGTCAACGTTCATGGAGGATTCAGTGGAGATTGAGGATCAATAAGAGTGGGTCCTACGTGGATGTTTGATACCTCTGTTGCACGTTTGCTGGCAGGATGGTAACCTCCATGAGGGCACATGGGAGAAGCAGGCTCAGATGCATGCTCAGTACCCCCTTTTGTTCCCTTACTATGAGTTGTAGCTTATGGGGACGTAAAGCCCTGCGGTGGGGAGAATTTAATGACCTAGAATTTCCGTGGAATTTTTTTTTCTTAAATACATGCGAATTTTACGAGTCCGCAAAAACTGAGGGCGCTTGATTCCAAGGACTGGTGTGCCCAGAATCAATTTCTAATGTTTTTTCAGGTATGTTCAGTAAACGTATGAGTTGGTTTTTATATCTTTTGAACCGGTGCTCGGAATCGAGTTCCGATGGCACTGTTGAACTCGTGGCGTCGGTGATTTCTTAGTAATTCTTTCACTGCAGTTGCGTTTTAAGAAGATTGGATGATAGTTTTTGGGGTTATTTAATAAAGTTAAATAAAAATAAGGTGATAGCTTCTTTTTATTTCTTGGTGGTTATAAGATTCAAGAGGTGGTTGGTGGTGGGAACCACCACACTATAACCTCTCTTGTGAGGTTTTGGAGGTGGGTCCTACCCACACATAACCTCCCTTGGGAGGATTTTTAGCGTGGGGACCACAAGTGCTTTAACCCCTTGTAACTCTCCATAAAGTGGGGGCAACCATTGAACTTCCCCCGCTAATTAAAATTTCCAACCCACTTAGAATTAATTGAACCCCCTCGTTTAATTAATTCAACTTTTGAATTATTTTGAATTCATGCCAACGATTAAATAATAGACAAAGCTATTATTACATTTGGTTGAAAATTCATTTGGGTGGGACATGAGAGATAACTTCATCCTATCAACGAAGAACGTGAAGAAAATGCTCCTTCCACCGAAGAATGACGAACACCATCTTCGTTCTTCTCCATCCAGGGCAAGGATGTGGAAACAGCGCCTCCCATGAAGATATCTGATGACGTCATCTTCGACTCGTCTTCTCCAAACTCTTCCCCATCCCACATAGACGAAACGATGCCACCATCCCGTGATTTCGTCCATGATCAACGATAAGAGAGGTAGGGGGATTTGATCTTTTTTTTGTTCTACATAGTTAATATTTTGGTATTCATTATTCCGAATGTTATCAACATAACATGAGGGTTCGGACCGCACCAATATGGCTAACCTTCCCGCTTTGGTTGATATTGTTTGTTGATGATGGAGGAATGGACCGCCGAAAACAACGGCAGCCGGTGACGGGCCAGCGGTGAAAGAAACCGGCAGCACAAAGGTCACTAGGTCGCCAAGAGGGCATGACACCGCCTCGTTATGCAGAGTAGAGCGGCATCCACGTCGGGCCACGATGGAGGTGCACAGCGCCATCGCGCCGCGCGGAGGGTAGTAGAAGGTCGGGGCCAAGGCGGGCCATGGCGAAGGGGTGTAGTGTCATCACGCCGCACCGGTGGTGCATGACCATAGCCAGGGAAAGCCACAACAAGAGATTAGGGGTACGGTACTAGCGCACTGCGCTAGAGAAGACCGCGGCCTATGGCCACGGTGGACAGGGGAGGGAGGAAGGCTGAGATAGCCCCCGGTGCTCGCTACATAGGCATGACCTTTCGGGTGCCACAATTACGGGGGCTGACGCCATGCACTGGCCATTACGAACAAAGGGGGGGTGCGGCACCCCCCCCCCCCCCACCTCCCCCAAGACGTGGCTTACCAGGCCACACGGCGTGCCCAATTGGGCCACACGGCCAGCCGGCCACAGCCCTCCGGCCTAGCCACACGGCCATCCAATAGGGTTGGGCTACCCCATCAGGTCAGGCCACTTTTGGGTCGGGCTGCCTTCGGGCCTGGCCGCCTTCAGGCCAAGGCAGACCTGTTGACCGGGTCAGACCCCAGTCTGGATCCGTCAGACCCAAAAACACCTTTATACTCATAACTTAGACTACTTCCGTCTGATCGACGAACCGTATGCAGAAACGGAAATCTTAGAGTGAGATGGTTACTTTGGCATATCCCACTCGATTTTTGGACATAGTTGGAGTACGAGTGGGTTGGTTTGAACCTAAAAACCAACTGGGACCCTAGGACAGAAATGCCAATAACTCAGAGACCGGGCGTCTGATCGATGTGCCTTCTGATGCATTGATACCCCTATGATGTGGCGGTCTTTTGAGATACTTCCACGTGATACTGTAACAACCCAAAGATTCATTAATGGAAAATCACTCTTAATCCAGTTAAATTTATCTTTATGAAAAATGTTTTTATAAGATATCAAATTCTTTGGTTTCATGTTAAGAATTTTGACTGTTGTTAATATAGTCGTTTAACAGTGATCACATGATTAGTATAAATGTTAGGCTTTAACGAACCCGATTTTTTACTCAGACAAAGGAAGCAATGGCCTCATCTAGTAGAATTGCTCCATACGAAGCCCATTTTTCAGAGCTCGGAAAAGAGGTGGCGTATTTGGGCTTCTCCCTTGACCAAGCCCAAGCTGAGCTTCATTATATCAAGCTCGAACATGACCATCTACGTGAAAAGTGGAAGTTGATTGAAATTACCACTCAAGCGATGTTATCCGAGCCGCCCCAAGAGTCTGTCACCATCGCACACCTTACCCTTAGGTCTTATGCAGCTATTTTAAGGGGTTATGTAACAAACAAGTAGTACTATGTTCATGTACATTATTTTTTTGTATATAATAATGAATATAATTTCTAGTCATTTTTTATACATTGTGAATAGTTTTTAAAGTACAAATGGTGTTTTTAGTTATTATTTAATTAAGAAACCTATTTTATTAAATTAAGGAATTTTTGAATTAAATAATATTTTAATAAAATATTATTGGTAATATTAAATTAATTTTTATTATATATAAATGATCTTATAAATTTATGAATGCAATTAAAATTTTTATTAAGGTTTGAAAGCCATTTCTGTCAAAACCTGTGAATTTTCGATAAATGTTGGTTTTTATTTTAAAAGTGAAAATGAACATATTTAAATTTTTTAGATAAAATATATGTCATTTCTGGAATCAGGATGTCGAAATTATCCAACGTTGAATTTTTCATAATTTTCTGAGACAGTCAAATTTTTGGGTAAAAATTAAATACCATTTAATTATATAATGTGTTTTATGACATCATAATGACCCAATGGTGATGTAATAAAATACCATAATCCTTATTTTCGGCCAATATATGTTTTATCATTAAAATAATGTGATTTTTTTTTGACTTACTTTTCAAAGCATTAATGAACCCCTCAAGACTTATTCAACACTTCGCCTTTTTAAATTAATTTCCATGGGAGTGTGACTCACCTCCACATAAGAAACCCAAATTTTTTAATAATTTCGGACATTGGACTTCTAAAATATTGTTTTCCTCTTGCATTTTCCAGAAACCATGGGCAAATAACATGGGGTGTTTTGTGGTTTGGATTATTTTAATATAAGGGGTCCCAAACCTAAATAAAAAGAATTCTCTCACCTTTCCTATATAAACCCACCCAAGCTCCCACTTCCTCCTCACTAAAATCCCTTGGAGTTCGTCCAACCTCTGCCCTACTCTCTCTATAATCCTCCCAAGGTGCCCCAAGCTCCCAAGTAGCCTCTCACAAGCCTCTCTCTAGCCTTTGGAAGCACACTTCCAAGTAAGGGTTTTCTTCCTTTCTCATTTTTGTCAATTTTCTTTATGTTGTATTGCCCTTTTAATTTCAATTATGAATGTTGGGGTATGTTTTTGCACCCCTCCCATACTTCCCTATTATTGTTTGAATGATGAGAGACCCCTTTCTCTCTCATTAAACACCTCCCATGTACACTCATTACTATGCTGAAATTCCGAAAGGAACTTCTCTCTCTTCTTTTACATTCAAGCAATACTTTTGTATCATGAATCCAAATTCCATTTCAATTGTTTGGACATGTATATATATGACCTCCTTACTATACATTACATTTAAATATGATGATGAACCCTTTTATCTTTCATCAACCTTTTTTTATGAATTCTTATGTCACGTCGTTACGCTGGTGAAATCGCACCGACTTTCTAAGCCAGTGTCATTGTGTAGTGAATACCATGCCCATTTCTCCATCAAGGGTATTCACCTTTATGCACCATTATTTATTGATTAAAAAGTATCATGTATGAATTCCACATTCCTTTATCGTGGAATAAATATTTATGTTTTATGAATCCATGTTTTATGATCCATGTGGCACACTAATGCATGAAATGAAATGTTTAAGAAGGGTGTTCCCTTATAGAGCTCCAATGCATTGGGTAAAGTATAGTATCATGATACATCAAGTGCAATGAGTGTTTAATCATTCTTATTCAAGTGAAACGAGGGTTTTCTCGTGCTTTATGTGCAATGAGGGTTTACTCATGCTCCATGTGTAATGAGTCACGACTCATGCTAATTCAATGTTATGTTTTGTTGCCACATTTCCATGTTATGATTATCATGTTTTATCATGCCTTTATGTTCATGTTTCACTTATTCTCTATTTAAATGACTATTTCCTAACATGTATTGTACTCCTCATGTTATTTCATGTGTACTCCCTTACTGGTCTTTATAGCTCACCCTTTTCTTATGCATTTCCTCAGGTTATCCCATGCAATGCTAAGTACGAGGGAATATAGTGGTAATGTAAAGGAAGTTTTCAATAAAGATTTTGTATTTCATGTTTTATGTTTTTATGTAATGATTCTAAGCCCCAGACACACTAAACCTCTCAATCTTCTTTGTTTTATCAAGTGAAGTTTTATGTAATAAAGCATGTTTAAGTTGTAATAAAAAGCAGGGTTTTCATAGTTGGTATCAGAGGATAGCTTTAGTTATTTTTGGGATTAGGAAACCCTAGTAAAGCCTTGGATACAAGACTAAGTATAATAAAAACATCCCTAAGTTATGGTAAATACTAAGTAAGTGGTTTATCAAACAAATACATCCCTGTCTGGATACGAGCAGGTAGAGGCGGCTCTGGCACAGATGTATCCTAGGGGTAAAACCCGAAAACACTGCTTTGAGCTAGACTCGAATGGGAACTGGTGCACGACAACGTGCCTTGCTGAACTCTAGGTTACGACACTCCCGGGGGATATGTTTTGATAAATTCACAATCTTGGTATGAACCCTTATTAAGGGAAAAATGACCCTAAGAATATATGTTAGAAACTAGATCATGAAAAGCCTCGATTGAATCTTATAGACTCATGAGTTAAGGAAATAAAAGTTTATTTATAAGTCATCAACTTTTGTCTTTGGATTACCCTTTATGTGTTACCCCTAACTTTCCTTTTATTCCAGCCAATGGCCGGTAATAGGAGGACTCTGGCTAACAATCGTTGTGAAGATCAGTGTGATGATTGTACTAATGAGATGCCCAATACAATGGGAGCGGGAATATCGAACTTTATCATGCTTCTCTCTCAGCTAACTCATGTTTTTAACAGAAACACGGGTCAAGAGGAACGTCCAAAACCCCCTAAGAAGGAACAAGTCGCTATCGAGAGCTTCATGAGACAAAGGCCTCCTACTTTTAGTGGATCATCCGATCCCACGATCGTTGAACAATGGATCAACTCCATTGAAAAGATCTTCTCCATCCTCCAATGTTCTGAACAAGATAAGGTTCTCCTGGAGGCTTATCGTAGGGAGGTTGAAGCTGATCAATGGTGGATGTTGATCAAAAATACAAAGCCTGAGGAGGAGATCGAGGCTTTGGAATGGAAGGAATTCTGGAAGATGTTTTTCGATAAATACTTTCCACGCACCCTCCATCTTAAGATGGAAAGGGACTTCCTTTCCCTCAAGAAAAAAGATGAAGAATCTGTGGGAACGTACGAGGCAAACTTCACAAGGCTTGTACGATACTCTTATGGCTTTTTCGTTACCCCCGAATGCAATGTTGATCGCTTCTTTAGTGGGCTGAAGCCTAGCTTGCAGAAAGCATTAGCGATCCGTGACTTTGACAGCTATGAGTAAATTGTCTGACGTGCCCTCAAGGTTGAAATGGAGATCGGAGAATCATAGGGGTATCATGGGGACAAGAAGCGTAAGGTGGACTTCAATGCTGGTGGTTCGATGGATAAATCCAATGGGGATAAGAAGTTCCAGCACCCCACTTGCCAAAAGTGCGGAAAGAAGCACCCTGGAAATTTCCTTAAGGGGACGAGAAAATGCTTCAGGTGTGGAAGAGAAGGGCACCTAGCTATTAAATTTCGGCAAGAAGGTCCCGCAGGTGCGATAGAGGAGAGTAACGCTCTGTTCAAACCTCAACACGTTGTTCAATGATACAAATGCAACGAACCGGGTCATTTTTGAAATTAGTGCCCTAATGCAAGGGTTATCGGAGGAAACCAACAACCTCCAAGACAGCAAGGTAGAGCTTTTGCCATCACTTCTGCCAAAGTGAACCCCGAAAATGAAGTGGTGACAGGTACACTAGTTATTCATTCAAGAATAGCGAACGTACTTTTTAATTCAGGTTCTACGCATTATTTTATATCTCAAATGTTTGGTAGAACAATCCCAGCACCACCATGAATCATGGAAGTAAAGATGTCGGTGAGTACGGAAAATGGGGAAATCATTGCATCCCATGAATATAAGTCATCCCCTGTTATAATCTGTGGATTGAATTTTCTATTAAACCTCGTCATACTCCCTTTGGTGGAATTTGATGCAATTATTGGCATGGATTGGCTTTCCTTATATAGAGCCAACATAAATTGTCGGGAGAGGGATATCACACTCCATACCCGATTCTTTACAAGTGTGAGGAGGAAGTTGAATCTCCTTTAGCTCCATAATCTCAAGCATGGATATTACTGCCCTATGAGCACGCGTATCTTGCTTAGATGATTGAGTCCAAAGAAGAAACCATCCTTGAAGAAATGCCTATTGTGAGGGAATTCGCGGAAGTGTTTCCCGAGGAACTGCCTGGTCTTCCACCTAGAAGAGATGTTGAGTTCTGAATTGAACTTATACCTAGGGCACTACCAATATCCAAGACTCTATATAGAATGGCTGTTGTTGAGCTTGAAGATCTGAAAAAACTACAGGAGAATCTGGATAAAAGGTATATACGCCCAAGTGCTTCACCATGGGGTGCACCAGTCCTCTTCGTCAAGAAGAAGGATAGGTCAATGCGTCTTTACATCGATTATCGTGAACTTAACAAAATAACAATAAAGAACAAGTATCCTCTCCCAAGAATCGATGACTTGTTTGATCAGCTGTGTGGCACACAATTCTTCTCTAAGGTGGACTTGCGGTCAGGATATTATCAAGTAAGGGTGAATAAGGAAGATGTCCCCAAGACTGCTTTTCGTACAAGTTACGGGCACTATGAATTCATAATAATGCCTTTCGAACACACCAATGCTCTAGAAATATTCATGGATTTGATGAATAGAGTCTTTAGAGATTACCTTGACAAAGTTTTAGTAGTCTTTATAGATGATATTCTAATATACTCCAAAACCAAGGAGGAGCATTTAAGAACTGTACTATAGACTTTGCGCAAGGAGAGGCCCTATGAAAAGTACAGAAAGTGTGAGTTTTGGTTGAAGGAAGTCTCAATCATGGGCCATATCATCACAAGAAATGGGATATTTGTGGACCCCTCCAAAATAGGTGCAATTGAGGGATGGCCGAGGCCAACATCGGTAACGGATATCAGTAGCTTCTTGGGGTTAGCGGGATATTATCGACGATTTGTGAGAAATTTCTCACGATTGTCCAACCCTCTTACTAAGCTAACTCAAAAGGGAGTAAAGTTTTCTTGGAGTGATGAATGCGAATAAAGCTTCAAGGAGTTGAAAAGGAGGCTTATCACTATGCCCGCACTCACATTACCCACAAGTGGGGAACTTTTTGTGGTATTCAGTGATGCCTCAAAGAAGGGCTTAGGCTGAGTACTGATGTAGAATGATAAAGTGATATCATATGCCTCAAGGCAGTTGAAAATACATGGGAGAAACTATCCAACGCATGATCTGGAGTTGTCAGTGGTGATCTTTGCCTTGAAAATCTGGTGGCATTATCTCTATGGAGAGAAATGTGAAAGATATAATGACCACAAGAGTCTTAAATATATATTCACACAGAAAGAGCTTAATATGTGCTAGAGAAGATGGATAGATATCATCAAGGATTATGAATGTTCAATACATTACCACCCTGGGAAAGCGAACAAGGTGGCAGATGCCCCAAGTAGAAAGGATCCAGCGATTCTATCAATGGTGAGAATTGAGAAGGATCCAATCTTCTTAGACTTGATGAAGATGGACGTGGGAATCATAAAGAAGGGAACATCAACAATCCTTTCACAAATGATTGCTCAACCATATCTTTTGGAAAGGTTAAAGGATGATCAAAAGGTAGATGTGGGAATTCAGGAAAAATTGTAAGCTATCAAAAAGGAGAAATCCTCGGAGTTTAATGTTAATAAAGAAGGAATTGTGCAGTTTGGGAAAAGACTATGTGTTCCATCCAGTCTGGAGCTGAAGAAGGAAATTTTGGATGATTCACATAGTTCAAATTTCTCTATTCACCCAGGGAGCACAAAGATATATTGATATCTCTGAGAAAACTTTTGGTGGGATAATATGAAGAAGGAGATTGTCGAATATACATCAAGGTGCCTGGTGTTTCAACAAGTGAAGGCAGAGAGGCAGAAGTATAAGGGGATGATGCAACCATTACCCATACCAGAATGGAAATGGGAGAACATCACCATGGAATTTGTCACTGGACATCCGAGGACATCCAAAGGCAACAATGCAATATGTGTTGTTGTGGATCGTCTTACAAAGACTGCACACTTCATTGCTATTCGAGAGGATTTCTCAATGGATCAACTGGAACGGATATATATTAGGGAAGTGGTAAGGTTGCATAGAGTACCACTATCAATTGTGTCCAACCGAGATCCAAGATTCACCTCTATGTTTTGGAAGAGTCTTCAACATGATCTGAATACTGAACTGAACTTCAGTACGGCCTATCATCCTCAAACTGATGGCCAATCCGAGCGGACTATCCAAACACTTGAGGATATGTTGAGAGCATGCTCAAAGGACTTTAAAGTAGGATGGGATCAACATCTTTCTCTGGTTGAGTTATCTTATAATAACAGTTTCCACTCGAGCATCCAAATGGCACCATATGAAGCCCTTTATGGGAAAAGGTGCAGAACACTGGCATGTTGGGATGAGGTCGGTGAACGTAAGCTGCTTGGACCAGAAATGGTCGAAGAAATGGTGGAGAAGGTGAAAACCATTCAGAAGCATATCAAGGAAGCCCAGAGTCGACAGAAGAGTTATGCAGATAATCGTCGATGAGACATTGAGTTTAAAGTTGGAGACATGGTGTTTTTATGCACATCTCCGTGGACGAAGTTCATGAGGTTTGGAAAGAAAGGGAAGTTAAGTCCAAGGTACATCGCCCCCTTCGAGATTCTTGATCGTGTTGGGGATTTGTCTTATCGACTAGCACTTCCACCTACTATGGCCAAGGTGCATGATGTGTTTCATGTATCCCTCTTATGGAAGTACATACTAGACCCTTCACATGTACTCTCTTCCAAGGTGGTACAATTGGAAGATGACCTTTCATATGAGGAGAAACCAGTGAAGATCTTAGATCGTAGAGAAAAAGTTCTACGAAATAAGACAATGCACCTCATCAGGGTGTTGTGGAGAAACCACAAGTTTGAAGAAGCGACTTAGGAGTCGGATGATATGATGAATCTGAGTTACCCACATTTGTTTTAGTGTGGGAAAAGGAAAATTTTGAGGGCGAAATTTCTTAAGGGGGGAATATTGTAACGACCCAAAGATTCATTAATGGAAAATCCCTCTTGATCCAGTTAAATGTCTCTTTATGAAAAATGTTTTTATAAGATGTCAAATTCTTTGGTTTCATGTTAAGAATTTTGACCGTTGTTAATATTGTCGTTGAACAGTGATCACATGATTAGTATAAATTTAAGGTTTTAACAAACCCAATTTTTTACTCAGACAAAGGAAGCGATGGCCTCATCTAGTAGAATTGCCCCATACGAAGCCCATTTGTCAGAGCTCGGAAAAGAGGTGGCATCTTTGGGCTTCGCCCTTGACCAAGCCCAAGCTGATCTTCATTATGTTAAGATCTAACATGACTGTCTATGGGAAAAGTGGAAGTTGATTGAAATTACCACTCGAGCGATGTTATCTGTGCCGCCCCAAGAGTCTGTCACCATCGCAAACCTTACCCTTAGGTCTTATGCGGCTATTTTAAGGGGTTATGTAACAAATAAGTATTACTATGTTCATGTACATTTTTTTGTATATAATAATGAATATAATTTCTAGTCATTTTTGATACATTGTGAATAGTTTTTAAAGTACAAATGGTGTTTTTAGTTTTTATTTAATTAAGAAACCTTTTTTTGAAATTAAGGAATTTTTTAATTAAATATTATTTTAATAAAATATTATTATTAATATTAAATTAGTTTTTATTAAATATAAATGATCTTATAAATTTGTGAATGCAATTAAAATTTTTATTATGGTTTGAAAGCCATTTCTGTCAAAACCCGTGAATTTTTGATAAATGTTGGTTTTTATTTTAAAAGTGAAAATTAACATATTTAGATTTTTTTTAGATAAAATAAATTTCATTTCTGGAATCAGGATGTCTAAATTATCCAACGGTGAATTTTTCATAATTTTCTGAGACAGTCAAATTTTTGGGTAAAAATTAAATACCATTTAATTATATAATGTGTTTTATGACATCATAATGACCCAATGGTGATGTAATAAAATACCATAATCCTTATGTTAGGCAAATATATTTTTTATCATTAAAATAATGTGATTTTGGGTTTGTTTGACTTTCTTTTCAAAGCATTAATGAACCCCTCAAGACTTATTCAACACTTTGCCTTTTTAAATTAATTTCCATGGGAGTGTGACTCACATCCACATAAGCAACCCTAATTTTGTAATAATTTAGGACCATGGAATTGTAATATATTGTTTTTCTCTTTCATTTTCCAGAAACCATGGGCAAATACCATGGGATGGTTTGTGGTTTGGATTATTTTAATATAAGGGGTCCCAAACCTAAATAATAAAGAATTCTCTCACCTTTCCTATATAAACCCACCCAACCTCCCACTTCCTCCTCACTAAAATCCCTTGGAGTTTATCCAACCTCTGCCCTAATCTCTCTAGAATCCTCCCAAGGTGGCCCAAGCTCCCAAGAATCCCCTCACAAGCCTCTCTCTAGCCTTTGGAAGCACACTTCCAAGTAATGGTTTTTCTTCCTTTCTCATTTTTGTCAATTTTCTTTATGTTGTATTGCCCTTTTAATTTCAATTATGAATGTTGGGGTATGGTTTCACACCTCCCCCATACTTAACTCTTATTGTTTGAATGATGGGATACCCCTTTCTCTCTCATTAAATGCCTCCCATGTACACCCGTTACTATGCCGAAATTCCGAAAGGAACTTCTCTCTCTTCTTTTACATTCAAGCAATACTTTTGTATCATGAATAAAAATTCCATTTCAATTGTTGGTACATGTATCTATATGACCTCCTTACTATCCATTACATGTTAATATGATGAGTAACCCCTTTATCTCTCATCAACATTTTTTTATGAATTCTTATGTCACGCCGTTACGCTACCGAAATCGCACCGATTTTCTAAGCCAATGTCATTGTGTAGTGAATACCATGCCCATTTCTCCATCAAGGGTATTCAACTTTATGAACCATTACTTATTGATTACAAAGTTTCATGTATGAATTCCACATTCCTTTATCGTGGAATAAATGTTTATGTTTTATGAATCCATGTCTTATTATCCATGTGGCACACTTATGCATGAAATGAAATGTTTAAGAAGGGTGCGCCCTTATAGCGCTCCAATGCATTGGGTAAAGTATAGTATCATGATATGTCAAGTGCAATTAGTGTTGACTCATTCTAATTCAAGTGCAATGAGGGTTTACTCGTGCATCATGTGCAATGAGGGTTTACTCATGCTCCATGTGCAATGAGCCACAAATCATGCTAATTCAATGTTAAGTGTTGTTTCCACATTTACATGTTATGATTATCATGTTTTATCATGCCTTTATGTTCATGTTTCTCTTATGATCTATTGACATGACTATTTCCTAAAATTTATTGAACTCCTCATGTTATTTCATGTGTACTCCCTTACTGGGCTTTATAGCTCACCCTTTTCTTATGCATGTCCTCAGGTTATCCCATGCAATGCTAAGTACGAGGGAATGTAGTGGTCATGTAAAGGAAGTTTTCAATAAAGATGTTTTATTTCATGTTTTATGTTTTTAAGTACTGATCCTAAGACCCAAAGACACTAATCCTCTCGATCTTCATTGTTTTATCAAGTGATGTTTTATGTAATAAAGCATGTTTAAGTTGTAATAAAAAGCAGGGTTGTCATAGAGACTTTGTGACACTTCGAGTATCGAACTGTAGATTATGGAGTGGATCCTCCCAGAGATGAGTGTGCAGAGTGTAGAGACCTAATAGCTGATTAACCTGACTACTACTTGACCGATTAGACTCAGAGTGATTCGAGTAGCCCAGTGGGGAGCGCCTGGTAGTTTGTGGTTGACCCATGGTAGAGGAGTGCCTGGTATTTGTCGAAAGACCTCTGGTACTCGACAGGAGGAGTACCTCTGCAGACTATTAGGGGGAGTACCCAGTATTTGGAAGTAGACCCATAGAGTACGGAGCGCCTAGTTGTTGGAAAAAGACCCACGGTACTCGACAGGAGGAGTATCTCAGTAGTCCAAGGTTAGTGAGAAACGCATCGGTGATGCGACAGGCCCACTGTACTCGACAGAGGAGGAGATCTCCGGCAGCTGTGGTTTCGATAATAAAAATCCTGGTTTGAGTTTAGTCAATTACCTTTGTGTTTTTCCATTATTGAGTTGGGTTACTAGAAAACTTAGGTATGTGTATGGGCATATACCTAAGTAATGGTTATCCGTTGATTCAAACTTTGTGGTTTATCCTTATTGGATTTTGGGAGACCTTGAGGGTCTCGAGGTCCCTACTGAGTATCATTATACTCACCACTACATGGGTTATGCCCTCACCTCATTGTGTTGGATGAAAACGAAGGACATCACTAACCGGGATGGAGTGTACGAGGACTGTATGGTACCCGGAGGTGGAACTCACGACGAGTCAGTATCTGGAGGAGACGGATAAACGTGGAGCACCGAGGAGGTAATCTGTACCTACCCTTTAGGTAAGATCTGTGGTGGATGATCTAGGAGCTTCTAGACACCTTCCAGTTGTTTTTATATTTAGTTGTACATGTTTTTCTTTTCCTTGTACTTTACTGTTGGGATTGAATTTCTGGCCCCCCTTTCTCTTTCCAGCACATCTTTTGTATATAGTTTTGCTTGGTGTTTTGCTTCCAATTGTTTACTCTGATTCTACATGTTTACTTTTTATAAAGGCAGTGCCTTCCCAACTTGGGGATTTACGCCTTTGGTGCTAGTCGCTTGCCCCTTGCATATGGAAGGTGGTCTTGGGGTAGTCACAGTATGGGCCCCGAGGAGGGGTCCGGACAATGGATGAAATGAATGAATTGAAAATAAAAATAAAAATTTAAAAATAATTATTATATCATAAATTTCATATATTTTCATTAAATCTATCATTATTACAATCCAATTAAATCAAAAATGATAAATAATTCACATCGCTCAATATATGTTGTAGTCCACACATATGCACGAGCGAAGTTATCATTTACCAATGTAACAGAAGTTAAGATGGCATAAAATATCATATAATTTAAGAAGAATTATTATGATATAAATATAATATAAAAACCATAGATTCATCATTATAACAACCCATTATATATTGTGATATAAAATTAAGCATATCTCTATGTACAGGCAGTAGTCTACATGTACGCATGAGAGATACATTTAATTCACATTTGATGGAGAAGGGGTGGAAAACGGTTGTTAAATCAAAAAAAAATAAGTTCTAAATATATTTATTATACTTAATTAATTATTTTATTTTGGATATAATTGATTTAAATAATGTGAAAGAATAAATAAAATTGAAATATATTGGTTAATATTTAAACATGTTCATTCACAGACTTCCTCTCACATACACAATAAGCCACAAAGTATTGTTATAAAGAGTAGAGAAGAATATATATGAAGAAGGAATGAAATATAATAGGGTTTTTGGTAAGTAATTTTATGATATATAAGGATATTATGGTGTGAATTGGGGAGTATAATAGGTGTCCTTTTATAAGGGAGGGGAGGGACATACATGGAATTTCTTAAAGGGTCTCAATTATATAGGGTAACTTTAATTGGAAAGTGGATCCAAATTTTTAGGTATAAGAAATTATGATAATATGTGGTTTAATTATCATCATAAAATAAATTTTATGGGTAAGAGTTGTAATCCTACCTTTATCCCTTAGTTTAATCCCCATTGAACTCATTTTAACCATATCTGTGGTAACAAAATTTTACTATTTTTACTATTCACTATAAAAAAATGTATACCATATTAAGTTATATTATTTTTTTATTCTAAATATAGAATATATCTTACAATATTAATTTTATATACACATTAGTGGTTAGTTATATTTTAGCATGAAAAAAACAACAACATGTTTTTGAAAGATGATTGTTTGTGCAAAAAAACACAATTAACATCCATTCAACTCAATTTTAAATAAATGAAAATAAATATATTTATATATAATTTCATATATAATATATAAGTTATATTAAAACCTTTAATAAATATATATTACTTAAATTTATTAAGATAAAAAGACATTATATGCAAAAAATAGTTTTTTTAAAAAAATGTGCTTTTAGGCCATAAAATTATCTTATAACATAATGAAGTATAATGAAGATTCATATGTAAATAATTATGTTACTAAAAATTAAATTTATGTTCATTTATGGTCAAATTAAAAAAATAATGGGACTTTTAATTGAAATGAAATTACACTTTTTACAAAATTGTAATTTTTCACTATTCATTGAAAAATTAATCTTTTCTAAAAAAATACAAACAATTCTACCTAATATAATATTTAATTGATTAATAAAAAAATATTCATTCACTAAAATAAAATATTCTTATAGGTGTTGCAAATTAATTATAATTTCATCATGAAAAATAAAAATAAAACCATTTCCCAAGAAAACATATTTAAGAAGCATAATACGACTTTATAGAAAATTAATTTTTTTCATAAGTAATTAACAAAAAATCATTATTTAAAACTCTTATACATATTTTTTATAATTTTTTTTATATTATTAATACCCATCAATTTAACATGCAGGTTATAAGAGGATTTTTATCTTCTGGTTCATAACAACTATGGGTTGAATATAAGACATGTTATCAAACACATACAATTTATTTAATGAAAAATTAATATATATTCTAAAATATCAGGGTGGTACATTCTACCATTAAATAAATTTAATCCTCATAAGTAATAACTTTTTAACAAAAGGATAAATATTTTAAAATTACTTTATTAAAAATTTATTTTGTACAATGTGACGATAAAACCTCCTTTTAAAAGAGGAAGTGGGAAAAAATGTTACCATATGTAACACATAATCGAGTTATTAGATAAGTATAAATTTTGCAAGAAATGAGAATATGAACATGGAGTACAAATATAACATTAAAAGAATTTATTATGGATTTAGAGAATATGGTCATGTGAGTTTTTATTACAAAAAAATAGAATTCATTGATGGTTTAAAACAACCCATATACTGCTCAAAAACAATTATAAAAAAGAAAAACATATTTATTTTCATGTTCCTTTTTCCTATAGTTTAGTAATTATTTTATCATGAAATAAAATAATATATACTAACACAATTCTAGAAAAAAATAATTTCATCCATTGGTGATGTTTTCCAATTAATTTCTACCAAATTTCATTCATGCTTTAATGATGAATAGAAAAAATGAATTTTTCATTATTAAAGAAAGAAAATAATCATATAACATATCATGATATCTAAAAAGTATTGAAAACATATTCTCCATTTATTTATTTTTATTGAAACCTAAAATAGATTGTATATTCTAAGATAACTAATATGAATATATTTTCTTTTTGAATATTAATCCCAAATATTTTGACACCCAAATATCTACATAATTCATTCTAACATTAGTTAAATTAAAAAACAACTCAATTCATGATTTACCATTACTCAAAACCCAAAAATATATAAAAATTATAAAAAAAATTCAAAATAAACTTAATATTAATATGAAAATAATATAAAGTACCTTTTATTGTCACATACCAATCATGTGAATAACTTGATCATATATTATCCAAAAACATTCCAACAACTTGAATTACTTTAAATCTGTAATGAAATAATATATTCCTTTGATATATTACTCTATTATTTTTTCAAAAAATAAAATCATAGATAATATATTATATTCTAAAAATAAAAAAATGAAACAGACAACATGAAAGATAACCTAAATCACTCTATCATCAAATCAATAATTAATTTCAAGGTCGCCATTACTATTCAATATACTATATAAATATAAATAAACCATGTATCCCTTTCAAACATCTTTATCTCACCATTAGACAGATATTAACTATTATCTTTCCCTCAATCATGTTTTATTTAAAAATATTGCCTACAACTAAATAAATTTTCCATGTTACAATACCATTTAACATATACTAGAAAATCCATAAAGAAAAACTAATGTGTAACAATTCTTAGACGTTTCATGATTCTTATTACCATAATATCATTGATTAAACACTTTCACAAAATAATTATTCATCTCTAATAAAAAAAACACTTCAAACATGCTACATCAAACTTTATCATAATACATTCCCTTACATAGTTTAGAAGTTATCCATTGGATTATGGAATTGACATAGATAATTCTCAAGTTACCCACACATTTGAGACCAAAATAAAAAATGTACATTAGTATAAACATAAATTAACACTATCAAACACTTAATTTTTCAGCCAAACGTTTTTTCTATGTTCCCTTATTTTACACACATAAAACACCATCATGTTTCTTCCTGACATTCCTTCGGGTACCTCTTCCCACATACATGACACTAATTAAGAAATATCTTCTACCCTCTATTAACTTTATAAACTGAACTCCCTAGAAACTAGATTTTATCGTATTTGGTTTGTAAGGAAGATCAACATAGTTGAGGTTGAAAATCATATAATGAGATAAATTATTATGTATAAAATAATGTTTTATTATTCTAGATATAATTTCATTCATTTTTTCATGTGGAAAATCATTTCATTTTCAATCACATTCAACATTAAGATGGTTCCTCCTTGTTCCTTCTATTGAATAAAATTAAGAAAACAATTCGATAAAGAAAAATCATAATGATTAATCATGTAATCATGAAACATTATTCAAATGATGTCTAATCACAATATTAAATCTTTAATCTAGGGAACCTTAGTTTTAACCTAGGTCATCCATGGACATCATCTATTAAAATCCTTCGAAATGGTTTACAAATAAATTTTAAATTAACTCAATCATAACCTTTAGGAGTGTCAAAATAGGATCTTATTAAGGTTTCATTCAATATGTACTATAATTATGTTCAATATACACTCAAAAAATTATTAGTAGGGTTATTACATTTAGAATAATCTATGCTAAAACCAATCCCATGTGTAGTATCCCACATGGATGTATTTTCATAGGAAAACTTCAATACTTCATTTAATATATCTTATGATGTTCTCTTATACATAGTATTTTCTTAGGGGTTTTAAATAATTTTTTCTTCCTTGTTTTTTCAAAAATAACTAAACCTTTAATTAATAACTACAAGAGATAAAAAGATATTTCATACATAAATATTAAATCTTATTAGAATATTTTTCAATGCATATAGATATGATCTATTCATGAACCATGAATCTTTACTATATTTGGAAATTTGGTTTGAAAAAACATGTCAAAAAACTACACAATTTATTATTATGTTCATCACAACTAGAACACTTATTTGACATATCATAATTATACCCATTCTTTATAGCCTAGGTAATGGAAACATAATAAAGCATGAGAATATTTTTTTAATAAGGTTAAACATAAAGATTATAATTCAATGATCATATGTGATCATATGATAAGAACAAGGGTATAAAAACGTGATCATGAATTAAAATTCTTATACTAAATCATTCAGAAATCATTAATCATGAAACACAATGTATGGTTTTTTCAAATAAATTGAATAAGAAATAAGCGTAATAAATCACCAATAATCAATCATGGCTCCTTAGATCATATCAAAAGAATAAGACATTATATTTTTTTAATTGAAAAAATAAAATAAAATAACTTCTTTAGGAAATATTCAATCCCATGACTATAACTTTGGAAAATGTCCCATAATGGAAATACCTATATGGCCATTTCAAATAATATCATAGGAGTAACTTCCTTGTAAATTTTATCATATAATTAATGTTTAATAACTATGTAATCTCTTAGAAGTTTCTCCAATCTATCATCATTACAAAATGAATTGGATGTATATACCAAACCCACTCATACTTTATTAAACTTTAGACACCTTTCATTGGTTTATAATGAATTCATCAATCGCATAATCATAATCCATTCATATGTATAAAATATAATCAATAAAATATTTATCATTACATAAAATCTAAAACTATATAAAATAAAATGGGCTTCATCAACAAATCACCATCATAGTCATAAACCATCCAAATAAATATTAAATATGTTATCATTCTACCATATCCCCAGTAAAGAATTAAAAACATCAGAAGATAGTGTTAAAAATAAAAATAATTTTTATATGATCACTGAAATATTTCTTGTTGAACATAAACTTTTTTTAAATTACTTATTTACAATAAATAAATTTCCAAAATGAAATGGAAAAATTTATATTTATAATGAAAATTACAAAACTATAATGTAATATTCAAATAAGTGTATTCATAATGGTAGGGAATGTCATCCATACGGTGTATAATACAACAAAAATTACATTAACTTTTTTAGTCAAACCTTAAAAGTACCACTCTCGAATAAAATAAGAAATAAAATTTGGAAATTTGGAAATAAAGTAAATTCTAGTTAATAATTTATTTAAATAGTATTTATATATTAGTAAATTCATTCTTGGAATCAATTTATAGAAAATATAGTCCAGGAAGAAAATACTTGAAACCAAAGAGAAAAACAATATCGGTATTCCAAAAAACTCATTTGGTATATAGGGTAATTAAAGAGTGTAAATTTAATAAACAGTATATTATTAAGTTAAAAAAATATTAGAATAAAATATATCTGATTTGGGTGAGTTTTTTCTAGTTATTTCATCATTGTAAATTCTGATCGTAAATTATCTCAGTAAAACAAGATTGTAACAAAAACCCTTTCCCTCCTTTGAAAAATTTTAATCATGACCCCCGTGAAATGTAAAAATTGAAATGAAATATTAAATAAAATTAAAATAATTATATTTATGAAAAAATATATCAATTGGTAAATACATACACATTATAATGGGAGATAGGTGTATAATATAACATATCTCACAACGAAGAGAATTTGGGATGATGAACCACTACCATGTTAAAAACATTTGAATCAAAAGAAAATAAATTAAATTTTTAAAATTGTGACTTCAAATATAGTGAATTAATAAGGAGACATAGTATATAATTTAAAATTTTCATTATATACACCTCATAAACATAAATATTTTCATAACAAAGAACAAGTGTCATTAAAACAAAATTGAGATAAAGAACCCTTATAAATTTTTTAATCATTTATTCAAAAGAAATATGAGAGAATTTACATAGAATAAAACATTTAACAACATTAAATAAAATGGTATCATGATAAAAAATAATTATGGGTCTATATTTTCACCATGTAATAGATAAATTGTTTTATAATATAAAAATTTAACAAAAATTTAAATTTGAGATAAATAACACTTTACCTTATATCTAAATTGATTTATAATCATTATAATATACTGTATAATCAATTTATATTTATTATAATTATATTAAATTACTATATATAAACATATATTTTCATATATGATCCTATTTATTAAGTTTAATTATTGTTTATTAACACTTCTCTATTAGATTCATCATTTTTGGTGTTAACGATTTGGTTTTTCTGGTATATTTTAGTTCAGCTGTTAGGCCCCTCTCAAATTTATCTTAATTACATAAAATCAATAATATTAATAATTATATAAGGATAATATATATTCATTGTTATAACCATTCAAATATGTTTATATGAAAAATGAATTATGTTACATCGTGGAGATGATAATCTATATGTACCCATGAGTGATGTTGCTACCGTTCATTGGATGGGAAAAAAGAAAGTTAAATGATAATTCACACTTACATAATCATTATTATATCATAAATAGAAAATATTTTCATTAAATTGTTCATTTTTACTGGTCACATAAAGCAAGAATGATAAAAAAAATGTCACATCCCTTCAAGGAGGTGGTAGTACACACATATGCATGAGTACCGTTATTATTTAACTATGGATCAAATGGTAAAAATATCGGTAAGATATTGTAATTTAAAAGTAATAAATATCATATATAAACATTATATCCATTATTATAATAACCCATGAATGATGGTGATGAAAAGTTAGTCTTACCATTACATGGAGGCGGCAGTCCACACTTACAAAGAAGCGATAATTTTTTTTATAAGTTGATAGAGAAGGGTGTAAAATAGTGGTGATATCATCATAATAACATAAACATATATTTATCATACTTGTGTAATAATTTTTTAGGGATAAAATGTGTTTAGAGGAGGCTTAAGAAGAAATAAAATTTAGAGATTTTGGTTATGATATATAACACTTCTTTGAAATACCACCTCTGGATTACATATTAGGCCTTGAAGGATAAGTGTTAAGAGAACACCATAAGCTCCAATATGAAGGAATGAAATCATGGAATGTTTTTAATTCATTATTTTCTGATAAATAAGGTAAAAATAGTGTGAATAATGGATGATTAATGGTTCTATTTTACATGTGGGGGGATAGGAACACATGGAATTTTTTAAAAGATCTCTGTTATATATGGTCACATTCTTGGGAATATGGATAATTTTTTTTATATATTTTAAGTTAGTATCATATATGGTTGAAATATTTTTAACTAATAATAATTATGATATTTTTTTGGAAATACTAACCTTATCTATTGGTTTAACCCCTCTAGTAAAATTGTTTTATCCTTAACTGTGTTAAGAAATGATTACTATTTTTACTATTAACTATAAACAAATTTATGTTTGAAATTATTAAATTATATTAATATTTTTATTAAAAATACAGAAACCATTTTACAAGATTAATGTTTTATAAGTGGTAGAATTTAATTTTAATTTAGTTCACAAACTTTAGTGAAAAAACGTTTTTGAAAAATTACTTTTTAGGCATAATATGTAATTTAATTCCATTAATTTCATTGTAAAAACCATAAAATTAATTTTATAAAATTTTAATTAATATAAAATATATAATTTTTTAAAAAACCTTTAATAAATTAACATTATTGTAATTTATTTAAATAAAAACACATTGTGGGCATAAATTTTTTTTAAAAAAAATGTGTTGGTAAGTCCAAAAATTCACTAATTAAAAATTAAAGTACAATGATGATTAATTAGAAATAAATTTTATAAATAATAATGAAAGATTAATTATGTAAATTTATTATAAAAATCAAGACATAATGATACTTTTACTTGAAAAAAAATGATACTTTTTAGAAAAAAGGGTATTTTCACTATTTATAAAAAATTAATCCTTTTAAAAATCATAAAAATTCATTTTAAGAGATTATGGAAGATATTTTTTCAAAAATGATAATAAAATAATAAAACACAATTTATTATGATGTAATAAATTCATTTTAATTTCCACATGTAATATAAAAATAAAATCATTTTGATGAAAATCAATTTTGCAAGAATAAAATATATTTATTTTAAATTGAACACCTGTTTATTATAAATTAATCATCATACTTGAATTATTTAAAAATTATTTACATATATTTATTAATTTAGTTATTTTTTATACCTTCTAATTTAACAACACACATATATGGCTTTAATATCCCTTTATTTATATAAGCATAAGGTTATAGTTAAGGAAAGCTATCAGAAATTTAAAATTTATTTGGATTAAAAAATACATTCTAAGATATTGCACATGAATTGAGGTAGAGAACTATATATGTTAGGCACACCCCTCTATTTTTTAGAGGCTAATAACTAACATATAGGGTTTTATAATGACTAATAAGGATACTATATAATTAGTATCATTAAATAAAATAATAGGTAAATAAAAAAATATCAGTAACCTGATTTATCATGGGAGTAATAGCTAAGAAATTGATATGGTAAACTGACCATAAATAACAACATACATCATATAATAATTAATGAACTCATGATATTCCATATGATTCACATAACATAAAAAAATTCTCAATTGGCCAATAATACATTGAATATATAGTTGAAAAGATAAAATATTTTTTTTAGAGAAACTAATATTGTTCCTCAAACTCAACACATTATTGTATCCATATCCAAGATGAGTTACTCAAACTTTCTCCCCACTATTAGGGACCATACCCATACCATTATTCCCATGTATTCATTCACATTCCCCAGGGTACACATGTAATTCATAGGAATGAAACACAGTAGGGCCCTACCATCAGGACCCTGAAATAACATAGTATATATGTTCATACATGTACAATATAAAATAAATTTGGCAAACAAATCACTTATCAATAAATTTAGTAATCATTTTCATAATAATATTCCCTCATTCTCAACTATATCTAGTTAATCCAAAGTATGTATTTTAAGGGAATCATTTTTTCATAGTCATATATATTGGTATGAAATTTTAATGGTACAACAGAGAGATGTTGGGTAGATAACATACATCACAAGCACTCGCTTAGGGATTAGGTTCCCATATTTTATCTAATCTAGTTTCATATAATATATTTGGAATTATTCCATCTCTTGGATATGTATAATTATAAATAGTTCAATATCCATCGTACTAAATCATGTATACTTATGGTGGAGTACAAAAATCTTGATCACATTTATAAGGTTAAGGTGGTAAATATAATTTTTTTCTAATATCATATGAATTGATTGGTCATACTCATATTGATATTAGTCATGATAATTACATATATATCATCCATCCCCTAATATCTATTCAATAGTCATTTCTAGTTCCCACCCATTGAACATGGAAGGTTATTGAGTTTCCAACTCATCTAATCGATGAATTTATTTAAGAATTCCCTACTAAATTTTTCATGATGGTTGGAAAACATATATATGATCTATATATCTAAGGGATATTTTGGATTATATCAATGATTTATAACACAGTTTTCTCACATAATATCAACCAACCATCATGAAACATCTTCATGATCATATTATCCTACTCATGTGTACTTTTTGGGAAACCACCCTAATAGAAGTCCCAACATCATCATATATACCATGGGAAGAATAATATTTCACAATACATATTACATTAATATGAAAAAAATAACAACTAAATTCTCTTCTCTACTATATCCCTCCATTAATAGGGCATCACACCATGTTCATAGTGTATCCCCACATACCCTTCTATTAGTCCACCGAGAATATCAAATCCTAAATCATATCATTTGGAAACCTTAATACACATAGTATAGCTCGTCAATCTTGGATCAAACTATCTCACATGGTAATAATCACTTTGATGAAATGAACCTTTATCAATGTATTATGATTTATCCATATCAAGGTCATAGAACAAACCCACAATGAATGGTCACCCAACATCTTTCCCATAGTAGGTACCTAGACTTTATTATTTTCAAACTAGCCATTTTTTCAATTCCCTTGGTCCTTTTACCTTTAATAGGTTATATCTTGTTTAGTGAATCATTGTATATGTTTTATTAATAACTCATAGCATATATGAAATTCTAAGAATAACTACTCATTGGTTAGTTAACTTAATAATCTACCCTTATTATAACTCTTATAAAAATTTTACTTATAATCTCAAGTCCTCAATAAATTATTCAACTTCTAACATGTTGGTTAACATAATAAGTTAACCCAAATCCAATATATTTTCTCAATAACACCCTTACTGAACTCATCTTATCCCATCACTTTTGGTGTAATAGCATACAAAATTACATTGGACATACCTGTTTAGTCGAATGTCAATTTTTACACTTTATATCATTTTTTTATGAAAACATAAACACACTCCCTTAAAAACTATGTTTTTCTAGAATTATATTTTCCAATACAATGATAATGTTTTTATAGAAAACTATTTATTCTATCAGATCAAAAATTATTTCTAAACTGATGACTATATACTTTTTACACTATGTGTGGTCTGTCGGACTGACTCTGTCTAGTCAATCAGACAAACTAAGTCTAGTCCATCAGATATGCTATGTTAGTTCATTGGACAAACTAAGTCCAATCCAATGGATTGATAATTTCTAGTCCATTGCATTAAAAAATTAAATTCAATCAGATTAACTTAGTTTACTTCATCATATTGACTGTGGTTAGTCCATTAGACTTACCATGTATGGTCTATCAGACAAACATGAGTTTTCATCCATCAGACTAAAAATAAATTAATACATTAAAATAATAATGTATATAATTAAATAGTGAAAATTATTCCTATTGTATGGAATAATTTTACTGTATTATAATGATTCTATGAAAAAAATTTCAAAGTAACATGTACAAAACATGTTGATATGTCTATATGGATTTCATCAAAAGTAATTTCAACCATCATAGAGAATCAATATATAAGACCATCAAAGTTGTGGATATATATCAAAGTGTATTCAAGGAGTTGTGAGATGATGATTTTTTGGATCAACCTATTTGATGCTTACTCTACTATGACATTTTGTTACATAGAGTTTCTAAATATTGAAATTGTTTTCATTCCAAGTAATTTGAGTGAGTATTCAAAATTACATAGAACCCTTTTCATTTTAATTATTTAATAACAGTAAATATTTATATCAATGTATTTTAGGGATTGGAAAACTATAGATTCTAATATAGTTGATAGAAGGATTCTAGGACTATGATGATAGAGTTTATTTCATTATTTGTTATTGAGGTCTTACATCTAGAAGATGGGCATGCCTTACATTTTTTTTATGTTTTGGATACCTAAAGTCATAGTTATTGAATTCCTTTAGACTAACTATTAAAGTCTTCTTCTTTATTTTATAATGTTTTTATTAGTTTCACATTATATTTTTTATACGGTTTATTTTACTTGTTTTACATGTTTAATATTATCCCCAATATTTTCTTTATTTTTTTACTTTTAGTAACTTTACTATACTCAGATATCTTAGATAATCTACGTGACTAATATAGAAACTCTAAACATTGGATGCTATCTATGTCAGATAAATCATAAATGAGAGTTTTTTGTGTTAGTTAGTTTAAATTTTTAAACTACTATTTACCCCCTTTTTTACCCATTGATATAATCATTGATCCTATAATTGGTATTAGAGTAGGTTATACGGCATAACTCACTAATATTTAATTTTTTTTCAGTTTTGTTTTTATTGTTTCATAACTATTTTTATAAAAAAATATTTTTATTTTTTGTATAAACTATTTTACTCTAAATTTAATTTTGTAGAAAGTCTATTTTTCAGGTTTACAAAGATGTCATATTTAAATTTTTGGAATCATGATAATTTTAATCCATTAATACCATAAATTTTCAAATAGGCTATTTATGAATATTGGGAATATAGATTGAAAATATTTTTTTATTACTACTCAAGTAGAAAACATTTTTATACTTAGTAGGAATTATCAAATAGATGAGATGGAAGTATCTACATTTATAAATCAACAGAATCATGAATTGTAACTGAATTATCATATATTTAAAAAACTTTTATGTTCCATAACAAGGATTTTCTACTATCACATTTTTTTCTTTTGAATATATGAAAAGTATTAGGAAGAATTTGTAGATTACTAATTTTTGTAGGTCTAATGTTATAAAAAATTGAATAGAAATTCTTACAGATGATAATCAAGAATTTGATTTCTTACCTAAAGAATATATTGAAAATATGCATCATATATTAAGGAAAATTGTTAATATTTTATAGTATGTTTGTGATACAGATCATAGAGATGAGATCTTAGTTGAAAATATTATTGAAATTATGAATGGAGAGTGGTAATCCTAGAGAAGAGATACTAATGATACATAAAATATTACTTATATAAGTATAGATGATATGATTGTTTATCTTATGATGTAAAAATTCATATTTAAAATAGAAACTAGAAAATATATAAAGAAAATTTGATTATATTTTTATTCTACTTCTACTATTTTTAAGCAGGAGAGATCTAAAAATAATGATTCCCAGTCATCAAAGAAAAAGAATTTTAAAGTAGAAAAATATAGTCGTTCTCTATAATTTCCTGATAATTAGTTTAAAATATTACTAAGTTGATGAAAAATATTATTCGGAAGAATGATTTTAGAAATAACTATGTGAAGAATTTTAATAATAAAAGTTATAATAATGATTCTTTTGAAATAGTTGTTTTTTGAGTATAAGAAACATGACCATATATGACCAATTAGTAGCATGATTAAGAGAATAGATAAAAAGGATAGAAATTATAAGATGAATTATAAGAATTTCATCTGACATAAGGGTTTGAATATTCTAAAAGCATCAGACACTTGGATTGTTAGAGGAGATGATAGTTCTTTAGATAATTTATAAGATAGTGAAAGTGAATATTAGAATTATATTAGTTTCTTTGCCAAAATTACAATGAATAATAACTTTTTTTATTGTTATGGTACATTCAAAAACCATAACCGATATTAATTTGAATTGTTATTTCTAGATAGTTAAATGGATAACAATTTTATATCTTCAGAAAGGGAATATACATAATCTAAATAAATTATAATTTTTCCTTACATGGAAGAAATTTCATAATTAGATAAAATTTTATTAAATTAAAATATATATGAATCTAAAATACATAGCATAGTTGATAAAAAAATAATAAATAATATTCAAGAATTTTGAGATGTATTACTGAGATTTCTAATCGTTTAAATTATTTTTAGAAATAAGATATTCAAAAATAATAATTTTTCAAAAGACCTAGGAAATCATAGTTCTATTAAAACTTTCATTGAGGATAATTGTTTAGTTGTGAAACTAAATTATGTAATTTTAAGAATGGAAAAATTATTATCAAAATTTAATATGGGTAAATAAATTGTTTATAAAATGTATAGATAGATAAAATTTAATAAGGATGTGTCTGGAATCATTTTAACTCAAAAACAATTTGAAATACAATTAATTTTTTTGCATAGAATTTCCTTTTATATATTAAATTTCAAGATGTGAGACATTGGAAGAAGAATTTTCTTTAAATGAAGTTAAATATTTAGTATTTCAAAAATATTATTTTTTAAAAGTATTCAGATCTTCTCAACATAGTAATTTTGGATAGATGTGGCTTCTAAAAATATTATTTTCTAACAGTGCTAGACACAAGAAGGTTTGGGTTCCAAAATGATAATATTTTTAATTTTTGGAAATCAATAAGGGTACCCAGAAAAATATATGGTTATTGGTTAGTGGATGTTATAGAAATATGATTAGGAATAATGATATGTTTAGGAGGAATATTAAAATGAAAAGTGGAAATGTTACCTTTAGTGACAATACTCAAAGAGATATTATTTTAAAATTCATCAGAATAAAAGAAAAATATGGTAAAATATTTTCTTAAAAAACTAATTCTTATAGATTTAAATATATTTAATAGAATCTGATTTATTTGTAGGATATGATCAAAGCAGTTAGGTATGATATTTATCATGGTTGGAGGGATATATGGATGAAATCAGATTCAGTTGTGGCAGTTGATATTCTCAAAAGTCTTTCCAAGAATGTTCCCTGGAATATGTCTCCATATCGGATTGATTTTCATTATCTTGCAGATCATCTTCATATTTTGGAGAAACATATATAAAAGGAAGAAAATAAGGTTTTTGACCTTACCTCCAAGAGATAATTTGAAGATTCCATTTCCATATGACATTTTTTAGAACCAAACTTTTTCATGATTTTTTTGAAGTGGATGCATATGGTGATTTGTATACCAATCATTTTGCATCACCCTTATAATGCTTCTTTTGCAACCTCTGTATTTTAATAAAATATTTTTGGAGAATGCTTATCTTCCTCCAAAAACATTTGATTTAGTGATGATCATATATATATACTTCTAATATATCAATCTCTTTATATTAATGAAGTCATTTTCAATGGATTAGTACATATATCATTGTCTTTAGATTTTCTAAAAACATTGTTTTTACATTCAAGAGTTTTTCGAAATATTTCATTTTACTTAATTTTTTATTTTTTCTAAAACCTTCTTTTCTTTAATTTATTTAAAATTTTATTTTATCCAAAAAAAAATTTAAAAAATCACGACCAATAATTATTTGAAAAACATTTACGTTTAATTCTACAATTTTACTCCATGATGGTAATATCTAATATTCAGTTTTTAGAATCCTTTACTATTGTATTTTCTTAGTGATTAAATAATATTTAGGTTTAAATTTTTTTAATTATTTACCAAACTTTATGTTTTTATTTTTTAAAAATAATCTCCTCAGATGATAATTTTTAAAAAACCATTAAGATTTCAAAAAATACATTTAATATCCTCCGGATAATTTTGAACCATTGGATCAGTATTAAAGTTTTATTTTGATCTATTAGATTTCTGGAATTCAAAATTCCACCTTGGATACTATAAATACATGTGTGGGTCACCACATCCTACATCGATTTCTCATATTGATCTTGACACTCCACCCTCAAATATTTCATCCATCTAATTCATTAGTATTCATGCAATATTTTTTTCCCGGATCAATTAGTAACATTCCATAGTCTTCAAAAAATTAATTCTTCTGATGAAATTTAACAATGATAAATGGATATATAAACGATGATTAAAAATATTTTTTTGATAAGATTTATTTATCATGATGAAATATATCATGTTTTTGGTTTGTGAAAAGGTAATTATTGAAAATTCAAATTTTGAACTTTATTATCCTGAGATAGTGAATGAATTTTAAGCCTATGTGATTTTTAGTTGGTAACAGGACATTGAGGTTATTACATTCAATCATTTTGATGAATATTATAAATTGAATATTAAAACTGTATCTGATTTGGTACAAGTAATTTAAAAAGTATAATCCTATCTAGTGACTCACAAGCTTTAGGAAAATCTTGGAAGATTTGAGAAGTATAAGTCTGAGAATTCTTTATTTCCATATTATGTATAGATATGGAAATTATTTAACTTAACAATGAGTTGTAAATATTTGGATGAAAGGCTATATTATCTTACTAAAAGGGGATAAAGATACATTAAATGTTATTGGTATCATTGTATTAGACTTAGTAAATATGTGGAATATAATTTATTGATGTTTTTTACTCCAATTGAAATTGTTAAGAAAACCTCAATGAAGTTAATGATTTTTTTATTTATGTGTTTCACCATCAAAATATTTTTTGACTTTATGATCATAAAGAAAATAAAGAATCAATATGTTTCTATAATATAGAAGGTTTCATTGATAAGGGATGAAACTATTTATAATAATAAAATCTTTTTTCTGCTGGAGTTGAAGATTTTTTTGCTAAATCAGACAGATATGAATTCGAGGTAGAATTTACTTAGAAAAATTATCCTTTTAAATAGTATAGAAAAGTGGTTTCTTCTCCCCCAAGGATGAAAAATAAGGTTTAAAACTATTAATTATGCATATAGAGAATTTATGAAGAGAAAAAATGAACATAAATATGGTGATCTATAGTTTTTTCTTGATATGGAAGAGGACTAAGCCTTGAATTAAAAGACTCGTGATGATTTAAATGATGTTGATAAAAAGAAGAAGAAGAAAAATAATAAATTTGATAAAGTTCAAATTATGGAATGTCTTATAAAAGGATTTCAATGAGATCATATAGACTTTCATGTTACTGATCAAGAAGGATCTTTTTTCAATATATCCATTATCATTTATTCAACTAACACAAAATTTAACTAATGTTTCTCAACCTACTTTATTAGAACCATAATGATTGGGAACATAAAATTTTCATATATTATATTGGTAAATTATAAATTAATGTTTTGAAAGTTAAAAAATATGTTTCAAAATGGGTTAATGTTGATGTTCATGGATGTGTGAAGGAATCATAGAAAGACTATTTAAGAAATGATGTGATTTTAGAATGACAGTCATACAAATATTCACTAGAAGAGTCAAAATAATCATCAGAGGAGGAAGAAGAAGAAGTGGAAGAAGATGAAGAAGAAGAGAACTCTTTTAAGACCCCCACTTATAAAACTCAGTCCCAAAAAGATGTCGAGTTATATGTTTTTGAGAAAAAACAATGTGCTAAAAAGGAATAAGAAAATCACAAATCCCACACAATGTTTTTTGATAATGGTATTTCAAATAAGAATATTTATTTTATTTTACTATCAAATGATATGAGAAAAGAGATAAATAGAAAGTAAATATATTTGCTTTTACTTATTAGCAACATATTCTTGATGTTTCAATGGGCTCATCCATTTATACAAATAGTGAATCTGATCAAAGGGTTGAAATGTGTTTTACTTGTTTTAATGAATCATTGAAAAATATTTTTAAAAATATTTTATATTTCCTAGTATTTAATCATAATGAATACACATTTAAAGAAGGTTGAATGTTTTTTTAATATCTGATGCTTCTAAATAGCTAGCTTTCACCACTATGAAAAAATCAATTGGATTTCAAATACTTCAGAGATGATTCTATACTAGAAAGAAGAAAGGTAAATAAATTTATTAGATTTTTAAAATAGAGGAAGACATAAAATTTCAAGATGTTTTAATTGAAGATGTTATGACACCATCTTTCTATATTTCTTCTTATTTTTTTAAAAAAATCGGATGTTTTTGATAATTTCCCATTTATTGATTCGTTGATGGATTTTTCATAATCTCGTGATCAAGAAATCATAGAACTAAATAAAAATAATTTCTCTCACTTGATGAAGTTGTCTTTTTAAAATCATGTAACAAAAAACCCATTTTCATGAAGAAGAGGTCAAAATAAATTAAACAGATTCAAAACATTCTTGTTCTAGAAGATAAGGTTGATAAGTCAAAATCATCATCAAAATAGTCAGACAAAAATCATGATAAATTTATAAATATGAATGTCATTGTAAATAAATTTCAGATGATGGATTGATATTTTCCCTTGGACTCTTAATATAGAAAATAAATTGACTGAATTTTTTTCAAAGAATCAATCTTTATAAATTTTTTTTTGATTTTATTTTCCAGTCATTATTGGTTGAATGTACTTCCTACATTCATAGATTAATTTTTATCTTAAAAAATTGGTTTCATAATTTTTTTTCTCACATTTTTGGTATATTTTCCCCCTCAAATATTATTTTATAAAATATAAAGGGGAATGTATACTGTATTAGGGTTTATTAGTAGTGAATTTATTGTAGGTATTAATTTTATGAAATTATTATCATACCACTATTCAAAAAAAAGTGATGAATTTTTTTTTGAACTAAATGTGAGTTAAAAATATAGTAGAGATAATAATGAAATGGGGAGAAGTTTTTTTTTGAAGAAGAAAATAATGATATTATTTAATTTAAACTTGGATTATAAGTTTTAAAAAGTCATTAGTTTTCCTTTTTAATTGTTGGGATTTTTACAATTCAAAATGTAAAAGATTGTTCAGTAAAATGTTATACTTTCTAGATATTCTAAACATAGTTTTAAAAATCACATAACAATATCTTAAAAACATTGTTTTACAACATTTTTATTTCCAATAATTTTATAATGTTTTTTAGAAAACTATTTATCCAACATGATAATATTTCAGACATTATGAATATAAATATTTTACACTATGTTTGGTCAATAAGTCTGACTATGTCTCGTTCACCAGACTGAATATGTCTGGTCCATCGAACTTAGTATGTCTGGTTCATTGGATTTAAAAAAGTTTGATTCATCAGACTGAGGAACTAAAGTCCATTTTATTGAAAATGATTAGTTCATTAGATTTAATGAGTTTAGTATATTGAATTTAATGAGTTTAGTCTATCAAAATGAAAAAGTATGATCAATTAGATTAATATGATTTTTTATTCCTTAGGGGAAAAATAATTTATTCCATCATAATAAAAATGCTCAAAATTTGATTGTCAAAATTTTTTCTACATGATGAAAAAAATTTACAACATTGTAATGATTCTATCGAAACAACATTGTATGAAGAGAAATGGAAAATGATAAGATGTTAAGATAGAGTTCATATAAGGTTGATACAACTGACTCTATGAACCATGGAGTATGATCATTGGAGTTATTTCAGTAAATTGTGGGGTATTAGAGGAGATGTGAGATGATTCTTTTGTGACACAACCTGTCTGGTTCTTATTATGGGATGACATATTGTTACATACACTTTGTATACCTTGAAAGATTTTTTTCTATGATATCTGAGTGAGGATTATAAATTCCTTAAAATAATTCATTTTTATTTGTTGTGTTTGAACTAGGTTTCGATCCTGGACTTTTGGGGATAGGAAGAATGTTCATTCTGATGTGGTTGGTCGGGGGATTCCAGGTCTAAGAAGAAAGAGATGATTATGATCCCTATTATTGATGGATTTTTTATTAAAGAAATATAGTCCATATTTTTTTTACAATGTGGATAAATTAATTCAATGTTACTAAAATCTTTTACACAGATGGTTAAAGTTGTCTTATTTCTTTTATAAGGTTTTTTTAGTTTTACATTTGATAATTGTAAAATTTTATTTTACATTTTTTATTAAGCTTATTAATCTTGTTGTAATTTATTTTTATAATTTTTTAATTTTATTAAATTTATTAAACTAAAAAATATTAGTAGAAATGTGTTTATTATATATATACTATGAACATCGGTTGATGTATATGCCTCATAAATCATAACTAAGAGGGCGGTATCTTTAGTTAGTATGATTTTTCAAAATAAAATTAAACCCTCTCTTATAAAAATTTATATAATCTTCAATACTACACCCCTCTGTCCCTATAAACATCAGTAATGTTTTAAAACCCTCTATGATGTCCTATAATTATTATATTAATGATTAGTACCATAATAAATTTATAAAATGACTCAATTTATAAGGGTAAATGTGTGAGATTTCTACAACAGACCAACAAGGTCATACATAATTCAATTTACTCACCCAAGCCCCATATACTATCACACTGGACATTGATACCCACATAACTATATTTTCACATCAAATAATACTTGAAATCGCATATGAAATTAGAAAACCCTAGGACTCCCTACCACATCCATTGAGTTACCCTTATTTAATGATTCCCAATAATCCATCCCGAATCACCATAGTCATCCTTGATATCTGGTATCGTTAAAAGTGATTTTTAATTAGTTATATATAATTTATCATTAATTCCCATAATTTATCAATAAGTGAAATAATTTTAATAAAATCATCATGTGATACAAACTCACTAAAACCTAAAGTACTAGATTTACAATGGTCCATGGCATTCACTAATCTTTCTCAATTATAGAAGTTCCAAAATACAATTTCAATTTTCTATGAAATTTATCACTAAATCAATGAAATTTTCATTGAAATTCAAAACATAATATATAATTTCACTAAAAACTAGATAAAACAAGCATGTATATGACATTAAATACTTGTTTGGCCACCCAACATGAATGAACCATCATTAAAATTTGATTTTACTATACTACGGTGAAATTATCCTAAAATTTCATTAAATTTCATCTTTCAATCTAAAGTGAGGGATGAAGAAGTAGAAATGAGAATATATTGAAGGAATATTACCTCAATTAATATATAGTATCAAACCTAACCCGTCTAAATTGAGGGATGAATATAAAGGTAATTCAACTGTAGGGGAGTAAAACATCCCCTCTATATTACACCAAAAAAGAGACACCTATGAGGGTGAGATTTCATTAAAAATTGTATAACATCCATTTGACATATTTTTTAAATAATAAACCTATACTTTACCAAGTACTTATGGGATCTATCCCGACTACCTGGTGGTAACCCACTAGGCATCCGATTTGAAAACCAATTGGGGATACCCATTGGTGAGTCTGACATGAACATAGTGTTGTCATATCAGGTACTTGGTGGATCTAAAGTCAAACATACAATTTATTATTAGTTACCAACTCCTAAAAAACTTCCCTACTTATTTTTCAACTAACAATTCCACCCCCAAAATCCCCATTTAACGCCCTTTCCATCTTCCCATCATCTGTATCCCAATATAAATTCAATATTATATATTCTAGTTGGATACAGTTCTTTTATACTCTAACTCTTCCATGATTCCACCAGAAAAAAATGTTTCACCTCATAATAATCTCACATCATTTATCATCTTCTACAAATATATTTTGGTATGCCTAAAATATTTTACCGACCATTGGGATTCAATGAATTATCATCATCCCTAAATATTTTATTTCTTATGGGTATACTACCACTGGGCTTAAGATAATAAAAATATAAAATATTATAATTCCTCACAATCCAGTCTTTTATATAAGGTAATCATCCATAAAATGACATAGACATGTTAGATTCAAAAATCATTACCACTGATCTTGAATGAGGTTCTCAAATGGATGCTATATTTTATTAAATTGATTTGAAAAAAATCAAAAACCCATGCTTTGTGGGGATGTCTAAATCCACTGACTCAATAATGGTGTGTCAATATCAGTGGAATTTATATATTACCCACTTATCAATGTAAAACAGTAATTTTTGACATTGATGTTCTATGCTAGATCATAATACACCCATATACATAAGTTATTCTTTTCTAATCATTTATACCTAGAATTATAAATCACCTAATTGAGACCAGGTGTTTTTTATTAATCCACAATTTGCCGTTCACATAATCACTATCCCCTTATACCATATATGGACACAAATATCGAGAGCCTAATTAGTTTCTCCCCAAAAATTAACCTTATTATTTATTAAAAACAATTAATTCCTTGTAAAATAAATAGACCAGTATCCACATCTAGATAACTTTTAATAAGAATATATATCATAATTTTTTCATCCAATGACTCATATAAAACCTCATCGAATTCTTGTATAGTTTCATTGGGAATTTAAAAATCATTTTTCAATAAAATTCACTAAAAAGGATTATACCATCTAGTAATTAATTTCATGATCCCCATTTTGATATTTCTCATATCCTTGATTTATGATAACTAACCTGATCTAATTCTATCATAATAAAAATACCATCACTCAAAATCAATGATTATTTTACTCCCAAAGATCCATCATACTATACTTATTCAACTTTCACTGACCATAATCATGCTCCACACTACCATTATGTTGTCCATACCATTATATATAAAGTTTCACAGTTCCACTTATTACTATCGTAAAAAATTTGGGACCCTCTATAAAGTTATTAATAACCACACCATGTCTCTCATCCCATTAGTTTTCTTTAGAATCTATTGATCACCTCACCAAATTTTACTATTATCAATAGGCCATACATCAATATTCAAATTGGATAATTAATTTACCAACCCACCTAAAACCTTTTCCATTTAATTAGTATATAATGAATAACGCATCCCCCACATTAGTCAAAACATAATAATTTTATACACAAAAATCAATCATCGAATAATTTCAAACAAAATATATTATTACATTACTCATGAACAATTTAGTATCATTGGGATTATCTCTACTATATATTTATTATTCATATAAAAGTTTCTCAAATGTCAATATGGAAATTCATACCTTAAACACTACCTAGGAATGATCACTCGTTATTTCCTACTATAATCCCATGACTTTACTCTGACCAATCAGAAGTTTTAGATTCATGGGCTCTATCGCCATCACAGAAGCACCCCTTATGGTCGTACACCCCATATTGTTCTCAAGTTACTAATCATATATATTGTTTCTAACACATAGATATACCTATAAGTATTTCTATAAAAACAACATTGCATCTATAAATTTCTATAAAAAACAATGTTCATAGACATTTATGTAACCACATCATAAGATGTAATTCAACACCCATTTAATCAAAATGTATAAAATGTTATCCAAATTTGATCATTCCTAAAATGATTACTAATTTAACCATTATTAGGTTGAGAATAGTTTATGATATCCTATTTTCAAATTCTTAATATTAAAACTCACTCTCATATCTTCATAAATGGATGGAGTTTAAATTGATTCCCTCACAATGGATCATAACCACTAAAATTTTCTATCAAATTATATTCATATATAGGGGAACTGTCACGAACCAGGCCAGTGCGTCATCCGACCCGGCGCCCGACCCGGCCCGCGACATGGCCCGAAGGGCGTCCCCGATCCCCACGGGCTGGCAACTAGTGTCGGGCATCAAAACATGCAGTTGGGAACGATTTAGCCCAGAAAATAAGATACATAAAAACAAAAATAAACAGAACAAAACAATTAAACACTAACAGCGGGAAATAAAATAAGGATAGGCAACTAGGTATACCTCCAAGTGACCCCATGGGTCCCCACCAAACTTATAACCACGCTCACTAGAAGAGCGATCCATGTCTATAACCTGAAACTAAAAATTAAAGTAGGCGTGAGCACCGAGATGCTCAGTAGGAAAGCCAAGGAATAACCACGCCCTATGCCCTTACCTTTAAAAGAAATCCAATTATGCTAGTTGAAAATAAGAAATAATAAAATAATGTATTTTTTAATCCAAATCACAAGTTGACATTTTTATGAAAGTCATTTCTAACCCACCATATTTTCAAAATTGATTCCAAGAGTGAATTCAACTTTCGAAATTTCAAGAAAAACAGTTTAGTTTGAAACAGGGTTTTTCACAATAAGACAGTAAGTATGAAACAACTAAAAAGAAAGTTAAATTGCTAGCAGCATGTCACAAAGGAGCACCATGGGTAGCCCCTATAGGTAGCTAGAAAAAGTGGGAACCTAGAGACCTCGTACCTCGGTGAAACGTGGCTTAGAAGGCCACGACCCTCAGAAAACGTGGCTTAGATGGCCACGACCCTCAGAAATTCATATGTTTAGTTAGTGTTGTTGCGTCAATCCTGTTAGACAACCCGGGACAAACCCCTGACATGTCATCTAACGTACTAGTCCTGGTCGCCCACCTAGGTACCCAGGGTTTCCCATGTGCTCTATTTCAATGGGTGGTGAGGTTTTAACAAAAACATAGAAAGAACATAACACTTTCTTACCCAAAGTCCATTTCACCACTCACCACCGTTCTCCCTCCTTAAGCGCATACCCCTTTTTATGTCACATAACCTCGCACAAGCCTCTTTATTAGGCACATATCACAAATCATACACTTAACACACACATCATGTTTCTACAACAACGGGGCATGCCTTAAGAGGGGTTTTGTTTTACTTTCGCAAACCATTCTCAAAGTGTCAGACGAGCTTAATTAATTACAATAAACACATTTCATTTTTGGACACAAAATCACCCAACGCTTATGTTTCCAAGACCATTTGAAAGTTCAACTAAACAACCAAGTTACTATATCTTTAAAAGCAAGCTAGAAAACATGTTTAAATCTAAAAAAACCATTGGAAATACTTATTACACACTAAAATCATTAAGGAAACCACTTTTAAAGAACCATGACCATTTGTGTATGTACACACACATATATATATAGCATGTGCATTTCATATAAAAGCAGAATATGTATTTAAAGAACACCAAGGAAAAATGGAGATTCTAATTAAAGATTAGGGCATAGGGGACCTACCTCAAGACATGCAGCTTTTGACAAGGGTAACCCGAGACCGCTTCACCACCATGCATCATGCATATGCATATACACAGGTCCTTACTGCCGACGACTCGAACCCCCGAGGAAGCGACCATTCACTGTACATATAATTTAATAAAGGAATTAAACAATTAAACAGTTTATAAAGCATTTGAAATATCACCTTAAAGATTTATACCAACAACACACTCAAACAACCTTCCAAATACCAAGCGCACCATGTCGCAACACCAGAAACATGATAAAACAGGCTTTGCAGCACTTGCGCGACAAAATAAACCCACAACAAAGTTTATAAAACACTACGAAAAGTTCAGCACGGGTTTTCACAAAATCAGAAAATTCACACTAAATGAACACACTACGAAACACATCTAAATCATATTAAACCTTAAGTGAAACTATATTCGCACCAAGGAAAATAATCAATGAGTACACTAAATTAATTAAATAAGAAAATTAATTTGTCAAACAACACATATATGCGGAAACCCATACCTGATATAAATATGCTACCAAGAGTTAAAATAAAGATTTAACATCAAAGATCAACTTCGCACAATACATATTAATTAAATAACCCGCTAAATTAAATTAACTTTCTAATTGATTAATCGGCTAATAATCAAGAGCGAAACCACCTACGTCGATGTCGGAAAACCCCAAATAACAAAGCAAAACTCCATTCTCACACCGAATTCACCGTAATCAACTAAAAAAAACTCTAACATCAAAACAAAAAACCAATTAAACCAAAATTGAACCAATTGCAACCTAAAACCCTAACCTAACAACCTACAAAATACAAGAAACATTCAATTGAAGGGGAACGCACCTTTGGCGAGGGTGTGGGATGTTGGTCCGAGCTTAAGGGGGGGGAACGCCGGTGTTGCAGCGCGCCTGAAAAATTCAGTTGGAATTAGGGAGGTGCGGGTCCGGATGGTTCTAGATGGCAGGGCGATGACGGGGCCTGCCGGAGTTTGTGCGGCACGCTGGACAAGGGTTAGGGGGGGGGGGTTCTCCAGTGCGTGGTGGTCTGTCGGAAGCAAGACAGAGGTGTGCAAGGGGGTCTCGGACCTGAAGGGAGAGCTATGCGACAGCGGAACGGTGCGCCGGAGGAGGTCGGGACGGCGCCGGTCGGGAGAAGGAGGGGCGCGGCTTGAAGCTGGTTCAGCCGAGAGGTTGGGCGGCGCAGGGTTGGCGTGAGGCAGCGGTGGCGCGAGGCTACTGTCCGTAGGAGAGGAGGCGCCGGTTCGGGTGCAGCCGGAGGGATGGTGGGAGGGCGGCGCGGACTAGGGGAGAGGCGAGTCGACGCCTGACTAGAGCCGCAACGGTCCGGCGAGGAGGTGAAGGGGAGGGGAGATGCAGGCGGCTAGGGTTTGGGGAGGAGAAGTTGTTGCGCGAACCAGGGGAGGGGGAAATCGTGCGGGGAGAGGGGAGCGCAAAAGAGGAATGAAAAAAAATGAAAGTGAAATAAAAAAAAAAGAAATGAAATAAAATAAAAAGAAAATGAAGAAAATGGGAATAGAATAAAAAGAAATTGAAAACAAAATAAAACCCAAAAAAAATAAGAAGAAGAAAAAGAAACATAAGCCATTTAAAAATAAAAATAATAATAATAATAAGTTAATAATTCTATAAATATAAATTAGTTTAACATCCATAACCAATTTAAAGTATCAATTGGAATAATAACAATCCCAACGATATTATTATTATTATTCTTGTTATTATTTTTATTATTATTATTATTATTATTATTATCATCGTTATTATTAAGACAATTTTTTTAAAAGAATCTTATTTTATTTGTTCGTTATTTTATTTTATGAACACTTTAATGTTTACTCTGCTGCTTAATTAATTAACCATGCACCGGGCAGGGTGCACGAACAACTGACGAAGCCATGCGGCTTCGCCCGTTCCTCGCCCGCGCGCCTGACACTACCAAGCCAAAACACTCGTGTACCATCAAAATGCAGAAACTCACGTCGGGTCTGGCAAAGTGCACGGTCGGGCGCAAGGTCGCGCACCCAAAAGAAAACACATTTAATAATAAAACATTGTCCAAAATACGATTTGGCGCTACGCACGGTCGCGCGTACGGACACACACCTGTATAAGATCCCAAACCCCTTTTAAACAAAAACCAATTCAAACCGCAACTCAAAAGAAAGACCAGAAATAATTAAATTAAAATAAAGCATAGTCGGGGTGTGACAATTCTCCCCACCATGACACTTTCTACCCCCAGAAAGTCCCAAAATACCAGGTCAACCAAGGGTTCCAAGCGAGACCGCGATGATGCTTAAAACAAAACCTCAATCACTCAAAGACCGAGCATTTAAAATTTTGATGACCTGAAACATCAAGGATTTCAAAACCAGAATGAGCGAAATGACCAACAACTAGGAATTCATCTCGAAACAGAACTACAACATGGAACACCCCGACCCCTGATGTAGGGATCACCAGGGTCGCTCAAGATCTCTAAGAATGCTCGTCAAGCGACCCACTACTCAAGCTCTCCAACCAACATGGTCGAGGTTGGGCGGAGCAGAAGCAAGGGGTTGCTCCGCCAAGCGCACTTTGAAAACAGAGCCTTCCAAAAGCCCGTATTATGGTGGTCTCCCCACCATATTAGGGTTCTCGGCAAAAATTTGTTCTTTAAACCAAAACGACTCCCAAACCCAGACAACTCTAACACTGGCTTGACCCTCAGAGTTCCCTATGTTGAACTAACACAAGACGGGACATCGGCGAGACCCGCACAGGGTCTCCCCACCATTTTAAAAATTCCGAACACCACGAAACCCACGCGGGCATTCCTAGTTTACTTTAAGCAATACCGATTGAACCCTTCATCGTGAACCTGCCACACGGGCCGACCCGCACTGATCATTCCTACAGTGGACAACACTCTGCCACGTGAGATAGCTTTGATAGCAGAAACCCCTAACCATGAGATGAACCAGACAGGCGCACAACATTTCCACAAGACATGAGTATCTCCGACCGCAAGAAGGTTCACTAAGCACACCCACTAGCTTTACAAGAATATGGGTTTTTCCGAACCTCTTTAAGGCCCAAGAGGAACTCCCCTAAAATAAGACCACGACAAGTAGACAAGGGCTCCATTCCCCTGACTACAAGAATGACGCCTTCGGAGAGGGTACCACAATATGGAAATTTAAGTTTTCCCCCGTCCCGACATTGCGGACTAAAGTCGGACCAAGGCCGTCCCACGTCTGACGAGTCCTGACTGCGCGCAAGCTTCACCCCGAGACCTATGGCTGGGGCACTGATGTCTGAAGCATCTCCAGCCTCGCAGTCACAAGCTGACCACTTCTAACTGGAACTTCCTCCGCTAGAAAATCAGCCTGCATACTTCTCCTCGTGTCTCGCGCGGCCACTCTATTAACATACCAATTTAGAATTGCAGCGAACGACCTAGAGTGTCTAACTGACCACACTAGAGATAGGAGGTTGAGCGGTCTGTCCGACACGCAACACGAACTGATGGAAGGAGCACTCCACGAACAAGTCCCTTTGGTTCACACTCTTCATCAAATGAGAGACCTACTCTTACCACAATATAAGCAGGACCAACAACTTGTACTTTTTTTTTTGACCGACGATTCCACACTACTTCTGGGGCACATGAAACTAGCTCATCAGAAACGTCAACACACCCCCTTCGCCGCATGTTGACTGGTCGAGAACCTACGAGATCAGTTAATTTCCCTCGCCTTCACTACCTTAGGTACAATCATGGAATGAGGCTTGTCTTGAGGATTGCTCACGACGTCCCCATTTGCAATGAAAACAGAACGATCACCATTCACTAGTTTAGTCCCGCTCCACCATACATACTCGAGACAATCTTACATCCGCACAACATTTGAAGTTCCTTCAAAACCAGAGACACTTTCAACTTTCTCAAATCAATCAACAAAATCCAACGGACATCGACGTCTATGAACAGTCGACGCCACCGAGCAGAACCCAACTTTGCCACTCCAATGAGAGTTTGGGTCGGGCCAAGAACTGAGAGAGACCTGCTGGAACCCATGGGACATTTCTAGGAGGCATATCCGAAACAAGAAACACAAAACATCCTTCCACAAATCCAAACACATCACAAAACAAAAACCAACATTCCAGAAACAATTCCAATGATCCCAATTTAAAACATCAATTCATTTCCAAAGAAAACACTCACTTGAAAGACCAAGCCCTGCACAATAAGCCCAAAAACTATTTTAAAAATCTATCTTTACTTTAAAAGCAATGTCAATTTTTTTTTCCATTTCCAAAACCATTTTTGCACAAAACCCATTTAAGAAAAATCCCCACTTTCTAGAAAACAAGAAGCAACCTTAAAGATCAATCAACTACCAATGATATTCCATGGTGCCTCGCAAGTATGAATTTTCGTGCCACTCAAGCACCCGTCCACATGATCCATCAACTAACCCTTAATCAAGTCCATATGCACATGCGAGCACCCATAGGAATACCAGTGGAAAGAAACAAGGCTACCCCGCTTTCAAAACAAACCATTCTCAATATCAGAAAATACCTTTTTCTTTTCAAACCCATTTCAAAAATTCAAGGCAAATTTCAAGAATGCTTTCCATTTCTAAAACATCCCATTTCAATTTCAGATGACCCAAAACATCCCTTTAGAAATTCAACGTTGACAAATCAACGCCAAATTCCAAAAACAAGGTCCAAGAGAAACGTACATCAAATATCATGACAACTGCAAATAAGAGCAGCAGCAAAGTCCGCTTCACTTTTTAAAGGAAAATAATTTCGCGTCAAACCCAAAATTGGGGCAAGATATCACAAACATTAAAACACATGGGCGGAGGACTAGTGGTCGTGTCTAACCGAGCAACATGGTTTAGCAGACCATGCCCTAGGCAAGCACCACCCACTAGGAGTGTCGAACCGTACTCTCAGGCATCACATGGGTCGCTACTCCATGTGAGACCACGCGCAGTACCGGTTTACTCCTATTTTCATTCCCCATCCACAAAGACCTAAGCCAAAACTTAGATCCCGGACTACCCCTGGTTACTCGAGGATCGGAACGAGCAAGAGTTCGCGACGCTCTTCCCGCACCGACCACTCGAGTACCGACAATCTTATCTCCGATCTACCTGATACCCCAAATAACAAGAACAAAACCACCTCTGATACCATTTTGTCACGAACCAGGCCAGTGCGTCATCCGACCCGGCGCCCGACCCGGCCCGCGACATGGCCCGAAGGTCGTCCCCGATCCCCACGGGCTGGCAACTAGTGTCGGGCATCAAAACATGCAGTTGGGAACGATTTAGTCCAGAAAATAAGAGACAAAAAAACAAAAATAAACAGAACAAAACAATTAAACACTAACAGCGGGAAATAAAATAAGGATAGGCAACTAGGCATACCTCCATGTGACCCCATGGGTCCCCACCAAACTTATAACCATGCTCGCTAGAAGAGCGATCCATGTCTATAACCTGAAACTGAAAATTAAAGTAGGCGTGAGCACCGAGATGCTCAGTAGGAAAGCCAAGGAATAACCACGCCCTATGCCCTTACCTTTAAAAGAAATCCAATTATGCTAGTTGAAAATAAGAAATAATAAAATAATGTTTTTTTTAATCCAAATCACAAGTTGACATTTTTATGAAAGTCATTTCTAACCCACCATATTTTCAAAATCGATTCCAAGAGTGAATTCAACTTTCGAAATTTCAAGAAAAACAGTTTAGTTTGAAACAGGGTTTTTCACAATAAGACAGTAAGTATGAAACAACTGAAAAGAAAGTTAAATTGCTAGCAGCATGTCAAAAAGGAGCACCATGGGTAGCCCCTATAGGTAGCTAGAAAAAGTGGGAACCTAGAGACCTCGTACCTTGGTGAAACGTGGCTTAGAAGGCCACGACACTCAGAAAACGTGGCTTAGATGGCCACGACCCTCAGAAATTCATATGTTTAGTTAGTGTTGTTGCGTCAATCCTGTTAGACAACCCGGGACAAACCCCTGCCACGTCATCTAACGTACTAGTCCTGGTCGCCCACCAAGGTACCCAGGGTTTCCCATGTGCTCTATTTCAAAGGGTGGTGAGGTTTTAACAAAAACATAGAAAGAACATAAAACTTTCTTACCCAAAGTCCATTTCACCACTCACCACTGTTCTCCCTCCTTAAGCGCATACCCCTTTTTATGTCACATAACCTCGCACAAGCCTCTTTATTAGGCACATATCACAAATCATACACTTAACACACACATCATGTTTCTACAACAACGGGGCATGCATTAAGAGGGGTTTTGTTTTACTTTCGCAAACCATTCTCTAAGTGTCAGACGAGCTTAATTAATTACAATAAACACATTTCATTTTTGAACACAAAATCACCCAACGCTTATGTTTCCAAGACCATTTGAAAGTTCAACTAAACAACCAAGTTACTATATCTTTAAAAGAAAGCTATAAAACATGTTTAAATCTAAAAAAACCATTGGAAATACTTATTACACACAAAAATCATTAAGGAAGCCACTTTTAAAGAACCATGACTATTTGTGTATATACACACACATATATATATATCATGTGAATTTCATATAAAAGAAGAATATGTATTTAAAGAACACCAAGCAAAAATGGAGATTCTAATTAAATATTAGGGCATAGGGGACCTACCTCAAGACACGCAGCTTTTGACAAGGGTAACCCAAGACCGCTTCACCACCATGCATATACATTTCCATGCATATGCATATACACAGGTCCTTACTGCCGACGACTCGAACCCCCGAGGAAGCGACCATTCACTATACATATAATTTAATAAAGGAATTAAACAATTAAACAGTTTATAAAGCATTTGAAATATCACCTTAAAGCTTTATACCAACAACGCACTCAAACAACCTTCCTAATACCAAGTTCACCATGACGCAACACCAGAAACATGATAAAACAGGCTTTGCAGCACTTGCGCGACAAAATAAATCCACAACAAAGTTTATAAAACACTACGAAAAGTTCAGCACGGGTTTTCACAAAATCAGAAAATTCACACTAAATGAACACACTACGAAACACATCTAAATCATATTAAACCTTAAGTGAAACTATATTCGCACCAAGGAAAATAATCAATGAGTACACTAAATTAATTAAATAAGAAAATTAATTTGTCAAACAACACATATATGCGGAAACCCATACCTGATATAAATATGCTACCAAGAGTTAAAATAAAGATTTAACATCAAAGATCAACTTCGCACAATACATATTAATTAAATAACACGCTAAATTAAATTAACTTTCGAATTGATTAATCGGCTAATAATCAAGAGCGGAACCACCTACGTCGATGTCGGAAAACCCAAAATAACAAAGCAAAACTCCATTCTCACACCAAATTCACCGTAATCAACTCAAAAAAACTCTAACATCAAAACAACAAACCAATTAAACCAAAATTGAACCAATTGCAACCTAAAACCCTAACCTAACAACCTACAAAATACAAGAAACATTCAATTGAAGGGGAACGCACCTTTGGCGAGGGTGCGGGATGTTGGTCCGAGCTTAAGGGGGGGAACGCCGGTGTTGCAGCGTGCCTGAAAAATTCAGTTGGAATTAGGGAGGTGCGGGTCCGGATGGTTCTAGGTGGCAGGGCGACGACGGGGCCTGCCGGAGTTTGTGCGGCACGCTGGACAAGGGGTAAGGGGGGGTTCTCCAGTGCGTGGTGGTCTGTCGGAAGCAAGACAGAGGTGTGCAAGGGGGTCTCGGACCTGAAGGGAGAGCTATGCGACAGCGGAACGGTGCGCCGGAGGAGGTCGGGACGGCGCCGGTCGGGAGAAGGAGGGGCGCGGCTTGAAGCTGATTCAGCCGAGAGGTTGGGCGGCACAGGGTTGGCGTGAGGCAGCGGTGGCGCGAGGCTACTGTCTGTAGGAGAGGAGGCGCCGGTTCGGGTGCAGCCGGAGGGATGGTTGGAGGGCGGCGCGGACTAGGGGAGAGGCGAGTCGACGCCGGACTAGAGCCGCAACGGTCCGGCGAGGAGGTGAAGGGGAGGGGAGATGCAGGCAGCTAGGGTTTGGGGAGGAGAAGTTGTTGCGCGAACCAGGGGAGGGGGAAATCTTGCGGGGAGAGGGGAGCGCAAAAGAGGAATGAAAAAAAATGAAAGTGAAATAATAAAAAAAAAGAAATGAAATAAAATAAAAAGAAAATGAAGAAAATGGGAATAGAATAAAAATAAATTGAAAACAAAATAAAACCCAAAAAAAAATAAGAAGAAGAAAAAGAAACATAAGCCATTTAAAAATAAAAATAGTAATAATAATAAGTTAATAATTCTATAAATATAAATTAGTTTAACATCCATAACAAATTTGAAGTATCAATTGGAATAATAACAATCCCAACGATATTATTATTATTATTCTTGTTATTATTATTATTATTATTATTATTATTATTATTATTATTATTATTATCATCGTTATTATTAAGACAATTTTTTTAAAAGAATGTTATTTTATTTGTTCGTTATTTTATTTTATGAACACTTTAATGTTTACCCTGCTGCTTAATTAATTAACCACGCACCGGGCAGGGCGCACGAACAACTGACGATGCCATGCGGCTTCGCCCGTTCCTCACCCGCGCGCCTGACACTACCAAGCCAAAACACTCGTGCACCATCAAAATGCAGAAACTCACGTCGGGTCTGGCAAAGTGCACGGTCGGGCGCAAGGTCGCGCACCCAAAAGAAAACACATTTAATAATAAAACATTGTCCAAAATATGATTTGGCGCTACGCACGGTCGCGCGTACGGACGCACACCTGTATAAGATCCCAAACCCCTTTTAAACTAAAACCAATTCAAACCGCAACACAAAAGAAAGACCAGAAATAATTAAATTAAAATAAAGCATAGTCGGGGTGTGACAAACACTCTAACATAACCTTTTTATAAAACTCAAATCATACCACCAGTGGTTGTATTACGTCTTTCCAAGGAATTCACACCACAAAATATGACTATTCCTTTCATTCCTATGGAAACACAACTCACTTGAAACATTATATATTATAGTTGGCTACCTAGAAATAATTAATTTTTTAATTTTAATTAATGGTAAATTTATATATTCCTTATTATATGAAAATTTTTCTTTTTGTATACCACTAATATGAAAATGTGATTATTTTATTTGTTACATAAAAGTTATATATCATTTCCCCCCAAAAATGAAATCCTATATGTTCTATGAAAATATTTTTAAAGATATGTCCAATATTCTATAAGACACCTGTATGAAATGATATAGATGATATTTGACTATTAGGTGTTTGGGGAGATAAGAAATTAAATATATTTTCATGGTTTTTTACTTGGTAATATCCAAGAAGAGAGGTTATAAGGATTTTATTGATAATTGAAATTTCAAATGTTGGTGCTTCATTGTATATTCCAATATTTGAATGTATATTTGGGTCCTTAGACAAGATATTATTTTTAATTTATATAATGAATCATTTAAATTAATTTATGAATGAAAAAAATGATGATATATAATCATACCAAGGTAGTATATATTAAGAGTGCTATAAGTGCCAGCGAATTAATTGAATAAGTCATAGAGGTTTTTTTCCTTCCATAAAAATGGAAGAATATATATCTCACAAATTTATTGAAATAAAACTATATGATTAAATACATGGAAATTTTACATTATGTATGAGTTCATTTAAAAAAATTATAGAAAAATTAATCAACATTATAGGGTGATGAAAAAAGTATGAAGCCTATTTTATGATATATCGGTAGATAAAATAATTACATTACATAGTACTATATTTTGGAAGGTTTTTTTCATTGTGACTTTAACATAATTCTCAACAGGTTCCTTGATGGGATACTATATTATAATCTAGAACCACAGGTATGTTTACCTAATGCAACTGAGAAATATTCCTACAGTTCCACTCACTAAATATATCTAGAATATAATTAAATTCTATTGTATTAATTTTTTAATGTTAATACTATTTTCATCATCTGGAATAATAATTATAAATTAAAGTTGATCTCATAAATTTATTCATATGATATTCTAGATTGTAATATATAAGCTGAATTTTATATATTTTTTATTATTTAAAATGGTAGGATAAATATTCACTAATTTATTTAATAGATAAAAAATTTAAAAAAATTAGTTTCAGGAATATTAAAATAAATATTTTTTCACGAGTTTAGTGAATATAATAATTAATTTTTTATTGACTAAAATATTTTAATTTCAATAAAAAATTTATTTTTCAAGGTTCTTTAAATTTCAACAGAGGATTAATAAGTAGAGATAATGGCCCCAAGGAAATATTATTTCTTATTTAATGTCATTTAACAATATGTATAACTATTAAAAAATTGATATTTAAATATATTCATGTCATGAGATATAACAAAAATAATATAATTATTACAGGACCTAGGATATTGCCTAGATAAAATATACTAATAAGCGAATGTGTGTAATTTTTTCTGTTTAACAATTAGTATATAATGAAAAATCTATCACAGTTCTACAGTGACAATTATTGTGCACATTGAGAAATGTCTCCAGAATTCTCTCAAGCCAAGAGAGAATATCCTCACATCACCCCTCTCAAGAACATAGATAAAAAAATAGAATCATGTTGTAATAAAAATATATAGACATTATTTTCTTGAATATACAGTGCTAGCACCTAGTGATTCAATAACACTAATCGAAAATTTATGGAGTATGTTTTGATTCAACTGTTGGTGTCTTCATTTTGATTCTCAATAGAAATGAAATTGACAAATGAATGAAAATTGATTTTGTCAAAGTAATACATGGTTTTAGGAAATTATAGATTTAAATTTATTATAAATTAAATATGAAATACCCCTCCAGTATATTCTAGGTTTTTACTAACTATATTATTTGGATATTATCCATTGAAACTAATGAAAATTTTTAATCATCCTCATGTTAATTACTTTTTTGTTCCCTATATCCTTCTTGTTGAATACAAATGGCCACATTCTGATTTTTAATTATTTATAACTTACTTGATAAATTTCCCATTTCTTGTATATTTTCAATTCCATATTTTCATTTCTAATACAAAAGTTTAAATAACTTGTTCATCTAAATTTGTATGGCCAATAATATGCCAATACATATGGGCAATTCTTGAATATCTAATTTGGAGGTGACAAGGTCACTAGGTATAGGACATGGATACACACCATTTAATAGTAAAGTATTATCTATTTACACATGGTCAACTCTAAAATCGTGTGGTCAATATAAATATTAGATCACCATGTTCCTTGGTATGTAATGTCACTACATTCGACACACTGATTTTCACCACAAAATTTGCTTTTACGAGGATTACTCTATGTGTGTCTGCCATACATGTCATACAACCCCATGTGGTTTTTGACCCTGACTAATTCATGGTAGTATATGTGGTCAAATACATTTTTCCACGACACGACACATATTTATCGACATCCAAGGGAAAAAATAATATATATATTATGTAATGTGTAACTAAAATTTACATTCCATGTAACTCATTTCCACTCATGAGAGGTACACACCAAGTAAATTTGTATGGGTCATGTGCGTATACAAGGTTAATTTTTAATCTTCATATAAAATTTGTAACTACCTGACATGTAGCCTTCATCATAAAATACAAGTAATTCAATTTTATTGTTAGAGGTGCATTCCGTGTACACAATGAAATGTGGTGTTGTCATACCAGCCATGCAGACAATGTCACTAGACCAAAGAAACTATAAACTGTGTATATCATGACATTATTTTCATGCATAAATTCAATGTATGTGAGCAATAAATGATATTAAACACATGAAAATTGAGTCAAAAGTCTTATCAAGTAACAACACAATCCATGTAAGTATTAAATTCAAGAAATCAATTTAATCTAATGTCAATGATACATATTATATTTTCTCTATTATATAAATTGTGTATATACTTATTCTAAATATATATTTAAAAGTAATTTAAAATATTTAAATATTAAAGGATGGGAATCTAATTACTTTTCAATGATTTATTTTATAAAATATTAAATTGATAATTAATTAATTAATAAATTTAACTACTCGTTAATTATAACAAGTATATCTGAAATAAGATGGATTAAAATGAATTCTATAAATTCTAAGTATGTACTAATTACATATTATGATCGATCGTGGATTTCAACTTATTGTTATTGTTCTAGATTTAATTATTTATTTTAATTATTTATTACATGGCTTAATGTAATATTTCATATTATATTAAATATAACGATATATGAATCATACCATATCCTTCATTATGTGTAGGCATGTGTATCCGAGGATGATTTTATAATATTCTAAACCTATTGTTTATCTCACTAAATGGTGACTGATCATTTGTAAAATATGGGGCTCAAAATGATTGGGGACTATCTAGGACCCAATCCAAGGTGAATCTATCCAAAAAGATGTGTATGAGAATATAGAAATGTTGTAACTAATGCCATGAATAGTATTACAGAGTTATTCCTCATAGGTTTGTGGTCATTCTACCACAACCCAATAAACCAACTAGTTGATAAAATATCTTGATCATATCATATATTACTTTTTTTATCAATGTATGGTTATTTAATTTTTTATATGATACCCGGTTTATTTTGATGACTAAATATGATCCCATAATGTATATGAATTAACTAAAATTATAAAGATAAAATAAAATAAAAATATTATAAGTAAATTATTTTGTTTATCATGTAAAAATAATTATTGAAATTACACATAATAGTAAAAATGATGTTTATAATAAAATATATAATTTTTACACATAAGTTAATCAAATTCCATAAATCAAAATATGATGTTAGTAAACACCATCCATATTTATATTTAAGATGAAACCATTATAAATCTTGTTAGATAAGGTATAGTCCTAGGGAAAATTCAGTTACTGGGGAGTTATAACATAATTAATTGTCTGAATTAGCCAAATTGGTTTTAAGGGTAACAACTATATTATACATAATACAATTTGGAGGCATGTATTTTGAGAATATGAGAATAGGATTTCATGATTAGGGAGTCCAATAAATAGATAATTTAGCTATTTTTGAATGTAGTTTGAAACTAATTCCTACAAAAATACCTTTATGTAATTTACCTTTCCATAGTATGAGTTATTATAAGAGAAATTTGGATCCTTACGACTAGAATTTTTGAGAAATTAAATTTTTCGAATACAATGGTGTGGTCTATTGAAATTTGATAAAATAGTGGGGAAATAAAAAAAATTTCATACTATATCATAATTGGTAATCAATATACATTTCTAAATATCTAATTTTTTTTATTGTAAATAATTATAATCAATTCATCTATGTGACAATCACTATAATATATCTAAGTGAATCATAATCTCTTAAACTGTGATATCTTTTAGAAATTGAATATATTCTTTCAAATTTTATTAACCCATGAATGGAAGATTAACTTATTTGATTTTTAAATACCTACTAGACAATATTAGGGACTAATAGGGAGGGGATAAGTACATTCTAGAAACATGTGGAAAAATAATTGGATTTCCAGTGCCTCATATTGTCACCCATGACTAGTGATCTCTAGAAGCTTCATAAAGACATGGATCACTGTAGTTTCTTCTTTATGATATCTCATAGAAGAAATAAAGAAAATATAGGTATTAATTATCAATGTAACCCTTTACATAAAAGCTAAAATAAAGTTTTATGGCCTGAATTTCATGAATTTACGATAATTGGCAATGTTTACTGTTTAGATATTAGAGGATTCTTGTTTTCTACGGAATTGTGTGAAGATATCTCTATATGTACTCACTTATTTCAAGATTTTTCCTGTATTATTGTGTATTAAAAAAACAATAATATAGATAAATAACTCCCTCATTTCATAACATTGATTTTCCATGAATATAAATACATAAAGTAGGAAAACCTTTAATCATTATCATAGAAAATATGGAATGAAAGGGAAAAAAAGTATAAAGAAAATTAAAATTCAATGGAAACATAACCCAAAAAATCCAAAATTTTTAAAATATATGAGGAGTTTAAATATGAGTATGCGTTTTGTTTTTTTATTGAACAAAAATACATTAGAAGGAAAAATATTCTTTGGTAACAATGTTAGCAGAAAATTTAGTTGTATTCATTATCAATTGAAATATATCTATTTATATAAATTTATTATTTGAATAATAATTTTTTTCTAACATTTATAACCATATACATGAACCATGTAATATTAGAATTATTAATAAAGGTGAGGTAGATAATTAAAATTCCAATGGAGGGAGACAAGCTATAAGAGCTATATGAGACAACCATCTCACATTACTATAATGAGTGATTTTAATTTTAAATAATTGATATTACGTTTCTAGTGTATCCATGGAAATAATTTAAGTGTCCTGTTTATAAATGAATGAATTGTATTCATGTTTGGAAATAATTAAATCTAATGTGATAAATAAAATGGCCAAGAAGGATCATTCAATCACTTTGTGGGGGGGCGAATCAGAGTGAAAGAATTTTACAATTTTTTTCTTTTTAATTTTCCCTCTTAATAATCAAACTTATGAACTATTTAAGAATAATTTTTATGTAAATTAATTCCCTACACACAATACCATATGGAATTTAGTGAGAAAAAAGATATAAAAACAAAATATTTTTACAAGGTTCGATCCTAATGTTGGTATATAATCATTTCTATGCTCGGGTGTATTTCATGACACAAATTTTACCATTAGGGTAATAAAGTGATTACAATGTCTTAAAAGGTATCATTATTATTTCTAAACATACACTGGTGTTTTTTAATCTAGAAAAAACCATAGGTTAGGGTTAACATTCCAATAATTTATTATATTACTATCTCCCAATAATTTTTTACTATCCCAACTGATTCCTTTTAGTTTCTCCCACCAGTTCACAATGGGTAATTTTGAACTCCAAAGTGAACAAGATCTTCCTTTAGCATTAGGATGGAAGTGATCTAGAATAATAAGGGATTATATTTCATGAATATGATTTTGACAAGAAATCTATCTTATTTTACAACAATAGGGACATTATCCCTATTGGATCGAGTAACCTAATGTTCAATCCTTATTTAGGACAAAGACCGGTGGCCTTTCTCCCTTAAATCAATATTCAAAGATCCTTCAATGATATTTAATTATAACAACTCCTTAATTTCTATGATTCTTTTAATTGTTAATAAGAAATATAAACAATGCATGTAAATCACTCTCTCAAACCCACTCTTTCTTCTTTTATCATTCACATCTTTATTCTCTTTTACCTTTGATGACCATGATATTATTTCTAGATTGTCATCATTTTTATATCATTCCATTTAATTTGTACATAGTATATTCTACTAAATGCAATATTGATTACATCTCCCTCACTTATATACATTCCCACACTTTAAGTTATTCTTCTTAATATTTTATAGAATCATGTGAATATATTTCAATATATTGAAAATTAAAATCCCATTATAATACATAAGAAATACTATTAATAATTATCACTCTTAATTTTTCATCCCATCTTACATAGATTTTTTTTACAATATTATGTATATAGAAAACTGGCCATGATATTATTTTGATTTTTCCATTGATATTCACCATTTTAATACTCAATAACATCTGTAGAATACCAAATAACAATGAATGAATCTCTATCTCTATCTTTATATATCTCCTAAATTTTATTTCTACTCATGATTTCCAAAATATTCATTTTCTCTTCTTCTATATAAAATATAAATATCATTATCCATGTGTGGATGACCACATCACTAAAAAATAGATGTGTGAAATAACTCTGTATAATGAACTCCTTTTTTATCTCCATTATATTTCACTCCCTTGGTTATTCATTGAGTAATAATCTTCATCCTCATAGTGAAACCTTTATCCACATATATTTGATATTATTATGGTCATTCTCCAAATATTCATGATATTTATCATTTTTATATTAGAAAACAATTGTATGGATTTGATCTCTAGACATCTCATATTTTCTTAAATAGATAACCTATAAGTGTGGATTTTGTACTCTTACATATCATTTGGGGAGACTGGTTAACCCTTATGTACTAATATAACAGTGTTTACACATCCTTTTGATAAAACTTATATATGTTATGGTATTTTGGATTCAACATCACATATTATAGTGTATATTGTTATTTATCAAATCTTTTCCCTATTAAGTACCTTTATGTATTTCCTTTGAGGATTTTCATAACTCTTGTATATCAAGAAACTTACTCTTACATATCATTTTGACTTATGTACTTTGAAAATTTATTATCTTTGTGGTCTAGTATCCCCTTACATGTTGTGTTTTATATAGATAAACCCTTTATACCATATAGATCATCCCTTATATACAAAGTACTTTACAAATTTCTTTAATACTAGAAAACTATGGAATATCTAGAACTATTTCAATACTAATTATAAAATCATCAAAACAATGGTCATATCATACATTACCAATTCATCTAATAAAAACATAAATTTCTCAAGGAGACTATCAAACATTTTTATAACTCTTCATCAACAGTCCCAATGAATATTTTCTACAAATGTGTACTCTATTTGAGACATTCCAAGAAAATTCATTCCCTCAACACTTCCCAACATCAAACTCAATTTTTTTCCAATCCAACATTCATGTGTATTGAATAAGATATGAAAAATTCTTCAACATTCATTACTCTTGGATGGTTCCTTGCTACTATATCCATATTTTCAACTACATGAGGAACATTTTATAGACATATATGGTTCCACACTTTTAAAACTATATTTATATGGACCATGTCATATAGAGTGATTTCATATTCCATAAAAAGTTACCATTGATTCTCATACAGTCCAACTCAAAAATAATTTGATGTTAATGGTATACATCCTTGAATATGTTAAACAAAAAAACTACCATAATTAAAAACCATCTCCTTTACTATTAGTCTAAGACAACAACTAATTATTATTTATCCATTATGTTTGGGAAACATGTCAATATCATGATTCTATCACCATTATAGACTTATGAATGGATCATTATATCTATATATAAAATTTAATACAGTAATATATATATCTCATTATATAATCAGATACATCTAAACTATCTCTATTGAATTCTTCAATCTTTAATCAACTTTAGGAAATATTAAGTTTACTTATAATTAACAGTTTAAGAAATAATTCAAATCTCTTTATTAAAATCTAGTTGGGAACTTCAATCTCTATTTTTTGTATTTTTAGTCGATACACATTTCAATTTCACTCATATCAAATTAAATGAAATATTTTTCTCACTTTATTATTAATAAATGAAAAGATGTAACGATGAGGGAAAATCCAATTTATCCTATAATCCTAACCTAATTTTAAATTTTAAATTATCCCCATTATAAACCATTATGCAATTGAGATAAGGTTGGTTTCATATTTATTTTATCAAATTTGTGATAAATTGACCAAATATATATCTACATGATCAAGCTTAATGTTGAAAATAAGTGTGATTTACCTAGTCAGCAATGTTTTCCAAAAAATTATTCAGATTATGATATTGACACTAAAGTTAACATTCACATAAAAACCATTCAAATGAAAGAAAGATTCTTTATTTTTCTAAATGAACATATCCCCCCAATAAAATCCGAAACAATATTATCATTATAATAATGAGAATGTTTTTTCATATGTTATTCCTAGATTTGATTAAACCTATAAAGATTTTATATTCACATGCAATGATTTTATCTGGTAATTTAATCATTTTATTCTCACTTAAAGGGATACATTCCATCACCTCTCTGGAATGGTTGATTCTAATTTAATGTGTTGAAATGATATAAAATGACACTAGTTAACGTATTAAATGATGTTTAACACTAAATGATGAAATACTTTCACAAAATTATACTACTCTTCTGATACATATCACCTTCAATCTTCTTTAGATAAGAAAAAAATCATATAGGAATAAGTGGGATATTTTTTAGTTAATGAGAGGAAATCGTATTCTCAGTATAAATAAAAAATCTTTTTACCTATAAAATTATGAAAACATTTATGGTTTCTGCTCTGATTTTCCAAACATGATAATATATGGTAATCATAGTCTTCTTACATTCTAAAAAGTTTTTATTTTGAGGAAATATAATTTTCCCATTAACTAGTAAGGGACGTTCATTATTGTGTTCCTTCTCAATCGTATTTTCCTTTTCTATGTACGTTGGCCATATGATCATGCATTACATAAGAACATTCTTGGTTTTATTATTATATGGAAATTATTTTTTCATTTAAACATTCATTACACATGGAATAATTTGAGATTTATCTTTATTTTCATCCTCTTTTTCTATCCAAGTAGCTGTTTATTAAATTTATTAAGATTTCATTAAGTCTATTTGGGTCTTCCCTATAGTTCCTCAACAATCTTCGCATTTCCCTTCTCTAGGAAATTCTCTATTAATTCTTCTTGGGTCTCTTCCACCAAACTAATTCACTCGTTTCCCTCTTGGATTTATTATTTTATATGTTCCATTTCTCTTCATCTAACATTAATGTTAATGTATTATCTGAAAAAATCCATGATGTTTCCTTTTCATCCATGGTAAAATTATCTTCTCTTTGGTGTAATGTCCTTCTAAAGATTCTTCTTGGGTGTACCTTGTGTAAAATTTATTTATTTTTAAATAGAAAGGTTGATTCACCACATTTTCTCCATTTAATTTTTATGATTGAGTTACTTTATTACATCATCAATAGATAAAACATGCTTGGATGTCTTATACTCTCACTCATCATCACAATATCTAAATATTTTTTAGTTCTTGAATAAATCCTCAAGACATTGAATAATGTTTCTAGTGAATAGATTTATTCACTTAAGTGAACTTTTTCCTTGTTTATCATTGACCCCCTTGATATTCGAATTCTATTATCTCTATTAATTTCTATATTTTTTCAAAAAAAACAATTTTTTATGCCTATAACTTTTAATGAAAAAATAGTAACCAATGATCCTTGTTATTTTTCATTAAACCCTATCTACTCGACTTTTAAGGATTTTGGTTTTCCGTAAAAAAATCCATCCTTATTGGGCAGTCAGGGGAAGGTGATTTTATTATATATATGATAAAATCCACCATTGATGTAATGGTGTGTTTTTTTATCAATTTAATTCACCAATATTTTAACAAAATTTTATTTTCGATGAGTACTAATAGATGAAAAAACAATAGGATAAAATTACTTTTCTAAGATAAGGGTCACCTACTTTCTTAGTCCTATAGTAGATATATCATTAGAAGATCTCAATAAATTTTTCCTCTAATTTGAGTGTTTTTATAAGAAATTAACTTATCATATACATTCATTATAACACATATTCTAGGAATTATTTTTGAATTATTAACTTGGGTGATCTCCAAATTTCATATTTTTACCTCTAACTCAAGATACCTCATATCACCACACCAAAATAATCATTTAGTGGTGGCTTAAATCCACACGAAATTATTTATCAATTGTTTTCCAAAACTTCCCCAAAATCATGTGTTGCTAATTATTTAGCATCAATTTTTAAATAATTACGAAAATCATTTAGTTGTACTTCAAACTGCCCTTAAATCATTCCACAATGATTTTTTTGATTATTTTTATTTACTTTTTTATAGGTATATGTGGAATACATATTATTTATTTAGTATTTTTTAATCTATTATATTATATTTATTAATAATTGAATATTTATTTATTATTTATTTATTATTCATCCTGCAATGTATGTCATGTAGAAATTATGCATATATATGAGTTGGGTGAGATTTGAACCCCTTACATTTGGGTATTATGCAAACACTTTATAACTTTGGTGGTAAGGAAAAAATTCATAAACATATATAGACACACACACACACACACATAAATACATATAAATAGGTATATAAAAATAATATTATTAAAGAAAAAAATAAAAAATAAAAAATAATAAAACAAAAAATACAAAATAAATAATAAATACTAAATACTAAACAAATGAATTATAAATAGTTAATAATAAATAATAAATATTATATAATGTATAAATAAACAACAAATAAATAAATGATATAGTAATAAATAATAATAATTAATTAATAGATATTAAGTAATAAATAAACAAATAATGAATAAATAATAAATAAATAATAAATAACAAATAAATAAATAAATAATAAATAATAAATAAATTTATAATAAATAAATAATAATTAATTAATGAATACATTATAAATTAATTTTAAATATGTAATAAATAACACTTTTAAAATAATAATAACAAAGTAACAAATTAAAAATTAATTGGCAACAAATATATAAACCAAAATATATATTAAATTAATTAAAAATATAATAATTAATAATTAATAAATATATAATAAATAAGTAGTAAATAAATAATAAATAAATAAATAATAAATGAGTAGTAAACAAATAATAAATAGATACATTATAAATACTAAATAAATATTAAATAAATGATAAATTATAAATAATAAATAATGCATTAAAAATAAATTATAAATGAATAGTGAATTAATAATAAATAAAAAAATAAAAAAATATATATATAATGTGAAATAATTTATAATACATAATTAATTAAAATTAATAAATAAATTATAATTAAATTTTAAATTATTAAGAAATAATAACCAATTAAAAAATAATACATAGTTAATAACTAATAAATTAAATAATAAATTATAAACAATATGTCATAAATAGAAAATAGTAAATACGTATATATAATTAAAAATTGAATTTTTTAAATACAGTTATACATATGTTATAGAAATATATAAAAATAAATAAATTTACATAAATTTATTTAAATAGAAGCATGTAGAAACACACAAACCAACCAAATAAATACAAATTAATATATATACCATCGTCATAAACATAAATATTCATTGTTGAATATAGATATACATAAATGGATACAAATATCAATATATATATAATGAATTGTACGTAAATATTTATAAACCAAAAATTATAAAACCTAAATATATATAATCACACAATACTATATAATTTAATATTTATATAAATATAAATATAAATATATACCATTATTTTTTAAAAAATGAAGGGAAACCCACTTTTATTAAACAAAAAAAATCTCTTTATGAAGACTGGGAAAAGAAAAAACCCATTATAATTACCAAATGAGAACAAAAGCTCCAACAGGTCACAAAGGCCTTACATGAGGCAACAAGAGATTCAAAAGGTGTCGAGGGCTTTTTTTGAGCCCAGAGACTTATTTTTTTGGAAAAATACATTGGGTTATATGGTTATTAGAAATGATGAAACCCATGCCACACGGTTTTAGGAAATTGTGAAGGGAATTTTTCACAGTAGGAGGAGGCCAAAGAGTTTGAGGAAAACATGAATCAATGGGTTCATGCCCATGCAAGCCACCTATAATTTTAATCAGAGGCTGAATGCACAGTCAACTCATGTTTTTTCAAATCATAAATTGTGACCATGTGAGGGGTGATAGAGGAATGTTTCCTATGAAAATGTTAGGGGATGATATTCTAATAAGTGTGCATGAACCGTGCATGGTCTCCCTTGAGGTAGATAAGGGTTCATTAATTGAACACAGTTTGGCCTACCATGAGGCCAAGTCATGCGGACCAATAATTAGAGGGGGATTTAGTATTTTTTTATTATATAAATTAAAACTCATACCCCTACTTCTATTTTCATTCTTTAGCAGTCCCTCCCCCATTTGAGAGATTCTTCAAGCCTAAAGTTCTTTTTTGATCTGATTCATCTATATGATGTTTGGTTTAGGAATTGATAGTCTTGTTGGATCTATACCATTATTTTATATGTTCATCTTGTGTTGTCCTTTGTTTTTTTCATATCAATAGAGTAATTTTAGTGAAAATTAATATTACCTATTTCTAGGGTTTTAGTCCATTCTTCATTTTTTTATTAATCAAGGCCCAATAAGAGGTTGATATTGGATGAGTGTTCTAGTACATGTTTCCAGAAGGTTGACTATACTATTCCCTCAATGTTTACTGTATTATATGCCTAGTTGGAACTATTCCACATGCTATACTTTTTAACATTGCACCTAAAATTAATTGAATTACTTGAATAAATTGTTGGAACCTGATTAAGTTTCCTACTAATTATCATTTTATTGTTGGAGGTTGTTATCCCTAAACTAAGACACCCATTATGTGTGCCTTTATATATTCCCAATGTATTACCAACCCATTGGGTGTGTGTGAGCTTTCCACCAGATTTAAGATCCTTTCTGATTTAAAGGAGAATAAATGAATGATTAGGAGAAGGAGTATTCATCCTATAAAATTTTATAACATGATGTTCAAATTGATTAATTTATTAAATGGAAAATGTGGAAATGGGTTGGGAGAACTCAGAAATTATGAATAATATTGAAATGGATTATGAATTTATTAATCTTGATAATGGTAGTGGGTATCATGGAAAATATCCTTACATATTAATTCCATTATATTTCATGTTAATATTTACTCCATGGGGTTTGATTTTGGTAGTGGATTCCTTGGACAAGCTCCATAGATCCTAATTCCATAGGATGCCAAGTAAATTTGTACCTCGTGGATCCGAATTGTGTGGAATCACATTAGACATCCATTGTTGACATGATACTTTGAATCCTCCAAAAATATTACTGATTTTCCATCAACTTTATCCATAAACACAAATAGGATGCATTACCATCTATACCTAGAATCTGACCCTTTGTGATGTAACTCTAGATTACTTGACATAATCTATTAGGGATTTTATACACTTGTTTACATGACATGGATATTGTGGATAATTTTTCTATGCTTGCAGATAGCCCTAGTATCGATATTTGGTTATAGTTTACATACTAGATAGTTATCACTCATGTTTATTTATGACTTATAGCTACCCTTGTGTACAGAATCTTGACTGTTGTTTATAGAGATCCATGTATGTCTGGAGAGGATCACACATTTCATTCATTACTGGTATACGTTTGATAAATAATGCAAACTTCTTTGGTTTATATTACATTGATTGGAAAAGTTATAGACACCATTGATGGTGTCCCATTGAGTGTAATCTCACACCATGTTCAGTCCACAATTGGGTATCTGGATATACTTCTTGTATGTCAGTAGGGACTAGGTCAAGCACACACTGTATGATGCTTGATATGATCATTTCATAGGATCAGGGGATCATAGAATCAATATAGGCTCATGATTGTATTTAGAGATAGTACTTTAAGTATTTTTTTATATTTGATACATGTGCTGCATGTTTTCCCTATTGACATGTATTTTCTATAATTTTTTTAGAGACATAAAATACATCATATTTTATATGAAACTATTTTTGGATTATTTATTATTATAATATTCTATATGTTTATCTTTTTTATTATGTTCAATGATTTATATTATTGTTCTACTATTGACTAATATGTTAGTTCCACTTCTTAACACTCTAACATGAGTAAATTGTTACACCAAAGATACAACCTAGGACCTCGCTACTAGTCGGAAACTCTTGGTATATGGGGAGGTGCTCTGGAGACCATGTGACCCATCAGTTTGGGGCATCATTTAGTGTCTCCCAGGTAGGGAAATTAAAATAATATATTAGAGAGGGATTCATTTTTCTAGATTTACTATTTTGAGAAAATAAGAAGGGTATTATGATGGATTAGAATTTTGTAATGACTTGTGCCTGTGAGTATCTATCTCATGTATAGAAAAAAAAGCCAAATTGCTTATATTGAGAAATTTATGTTATGTGTTATGATCATTATAGTATATTTGACTTCACTGTTGGGTGAAAATCCTGATGTTGGATATTTATAATGATTACAGATATTTTATACTTTTTTCGATAAGGTTGGGTCATGCCATCTAAGGCTTGATTTTTGGCATGATTTAGAATTCACATCCTTTGCATTATGTCATGCCATTTAGGCTACATTGGTTCACCACAACATATTTATTACGTGTTCCTTGAGTTATATACCTATTTTGGAAAAGTATTTAAATAGGGTATCAAGAGGAATAATTGGTTCTCAGAGTGCCTAACGTAACCTAAACATTTTCCCTACATATGCTATAGCAGACATCCAAAGAAACCAATTATGGAATATTGAGTTATGAACCATTGGTTTTAAGGGCTGGAACATGCTATGTTCTGGGTTATGTTGACACAACACTTCCAAATATAAGGTGTATGAGACCTTTTTTATTTGAAGTAGTGTCAAACATGCGAATCCATCTAGTGTTTGTGGAAGAATAGTTCTCCTGAATTCTCATAAACTCACATGTATTGAGAATAGAATATGAAAATTGGATATTAAAGATTTTGATTAAGAGTTTAAACTGGTATATCCTTCTATTTCATTTTGAATCAATTATTTTGAAGGTTTAAAAGGTGTTTTTGATATTCTTGTGGAGGATCAAAAGAGGTTCTCTGTGAATATTGAATGTAATTTTCCTTCTAAGAACCACGATGTTTCATTGAGAATTGATGATCCTCCAAAACATGTTCAGAATTCCCTCAATGTTTCATCCCCTATTTGAAAAACATGAGTATACACTATGATGATAGCGAATCACTTCCTGAAAATTAGGAGAAAGCCTCTTGAATTAATCTTTCTTATTTGATGTCAAGATCCATGAAAGCTAAGAACCCCATTAATCGATTTAGATGGATACATCACTCTAAACCCCAAGAAGACTCAGAAGCATAGAGACTATTCTAATATTGGATGGATAATTTTCACTAGATCCTTGGAGATAATTAGGACAAAAAAAAGAGGATATTCCTCCACAGTCAATTATTATTGATCGTATTTTTTCTGAAATTGAAAATGATGCTCCAAGTAGAAATTTTATTGATTATAGTCCTGCCTTGAGAACTGCTTTTAGAATTGGGGATGAATTGATGGAACCTTTGATAATCTCGATGTATGAGCATGATGAAATTGTTCTATAAAAATATAAAAAAAATTAAATTCATCTAGTTACCTATCTCCAAATTTGAAATATAATTCCTCCCAAAAAAGTATATTAATATATGAGGAAACATAACTTTACCTTCAATAAAATACCATGGTAATGAATTTATTGTTTGAATATTTTTTTAATGAAATTTTCATGGTTTTTTTAAGGAAATTTTTATTTGTTTTTTAATACACATAGGATGTTATTTTTATTCTTTTTTTGTATCCTTTGAGTTGTTGGTTAATGTTTTTTTGGTTCACACTACTGTCTTTTGATATTTCAAAGATTTAATTTTTATTTTTATTTCATAATATATTGTTTTCCGTCATTTTGGGGATCACTAATTTTTTAGGAATCTTATTTTGGATGGACACATTGTCTTTTCATTTAAATTTTGATGGGTTTTCAATTATATTAGAGATTTATGTTTCTGGGGACACACCACTTCAATAAATTTAAAGTTGCATAGTTCAATCTGTTATGCTCTTGGGAGAAGGCACAACCGGTTCTCAATGGATGTTTCATCTCTATATGATGAGGAAATGTTTTATGTTGTTTTTTGTCGATATGTTGAATATGATCTTGAAATTTACATTGTCTATTTCTGTAATACAACTTCAATGCATTGGTTTTTGAATGCAGAAAGAAATCTTATAAGTTTAGGTGCCAGCGGAGTTATTTTAAAAAATATTTAGTCCAGCTACACTTAAGGTACATGTAAAGTAAAAAATATTGATGATTTTAAGAGCACTATTGATTATTATAAACTTGTAGAATCTTTACTACTAATGATTGTATGATGAGTGACCTGGTTGCTTTTCAAACTTTTCACCATTCCTTTGGGGACAAGCTACTGATGGTTATGAACTCTTTCTACCACCTTGGATGACATGATTAATTTTTCCATGTTTAAGGATGTGTGTACAGAAATGTTCATTTTTATTCCATATTTTCATATTTATCCTTTATCACTAAACTTTTTTAATCTTGTTACAACTTATTCATGTATTGTAACATGATTCTGTTTTAAATAATTTTTTTTATGGGACATGAATTGGGTGACCAATTCAGGGCTCAATCTATTTAAAAAAAGAAATTTAAAATGAGAAACATAGAACTTGACCTTTAATTGGTTTTAGAGTGAGATATCGGCAGTGTCTCTGGTGTTTTTCAGTTGTTCCTATTACTTAATCATGTACATTTGGAATGGAAGAGTGGTGTTTCTTTTTATGGGATTTCTTTGAACTTTCCTACACTTTTATTTTTGTGATTATCATTATCTATCTTTCTAGAGGCCTGTGTTTGGAATTTAAAAGAATTCCCACCAGGGCAAACTCTAGACATAATATAAGAGGGTGGTGATGAACATGATTCGTAGGAGGTGGTACCTAGTAAAATAGTAGTTCCTTTTATATTTCTAGTTCATGAACCGATATTTTTACCAAATACATGTGCTGATTAATAGTTCCAAGTGGTTTTCATAAGCACTATAAAGACATTTCAAGGAGCCCTGTAACCTGCCTCATCTATGGCAGAGCTAACAGATATATTACAGTAGCAACATCATCCCACGTTGTCTAAGAATTATAGTGCACAAGATGCTGAGATATGTTATGACACTATCTTTTATTTTGTTAATCATCAATAGAATCATATTAATCAGATAATTTTTCACATGACTTATATTCTTCGTAGAGAATCTAAGCACTGGTGGATTTTTTTGATCTATGATTATTTAACCTGTGATATTGTTTGGAGGGATTTACAATCTAGGTTTTATGGATACTTTTTCTCTAAAAACCCGAGAGATGAAAGTGAAAAAGATTTTATTCATTTGAACTAGGGTGTGATGATTATTATGGAGTATTTGGAACACTTTAAATATCTTCAACATTTTTCTCATATCTATCTTACTGATGATTCATAGAGGCAGACAAGCTTAGAGGAAGGTATGAGGCATGCCATTTGATCATCGGTAACCATGATTTAGTTGACAACTATTATATAAATATTGAATCGTGATATTATTAATGAAATAAATGGTGGAATCTGGGGTCATAGAGAATGGTAGATCAGCCTCCCTACCCAACAATTCCGTTTCAACTATCAGAATACATTGTTTGATCCTTCATGTAATGGGTGTTCCATCCATGATATTGGTGATAGTATTTTTTTCTTCTATCATCGTTGTGGGAGATGTGGATATATGAGTAGTTAGTGTGATAAATTCCAACTCATGTGTCAAGATTGTATCAGAATAATCTATGTACAATGATTCCTATATACCTTTTGTCTAGTATTTAGTTAAAGAGAATCAACTCTGATTCCATGTTCATGAGCCGGATTCATATCTCTTCATTGGGGTGTGAGATAAAGTCTTATTTTTGGTTTAATCTAAGGTGATGTTCAAGGTCGAGGCATTAAGAACCTAGTGGTATTGTTACAGTAGAGTAGTCCTACTCGGGATAGTGAGAATGTTTCATAGGGCCATAGTTCAGTCTATATACATTATATTAAGCCTAAAACTAAGTAAAATAGCACTAAGCTGTCTATGGTGATATGTAAAATCATATTTGACTCTACTATAATATCTTCTCTTATAAGATACATGTATTTGTTATAATTTTATATATGTACATTTTTTAGATCCTCTAGATAATTGTTCACTTTTTTGATGGGATAGTGACTTTGGAAAATAAAATGGGGATTAGAAAAAAGTGTGTAAACCATAATAGGGATTTCCCCCTTGATATTAGTGGGAGTCACATCATATGGGATCCTTCTTACCTTGTGATTATAGGGTTTGGTGTCATACTCGGGATAAAATTGGTAGTTTCTTATCATATCCATTTTGATTTCTATTTCCATAGGGTGACCCTCACATCACCAAATGCCAAAGTTTTTATTGAGAAGGAATAAAAATATGTCTATATGAGTAGAGATGGATTAGACCATCGTTGGGTGGGTAGGATGATATAAAAAATTTCTTGTTTATATCTAGATGATCATAGAACATATCAAGAATACTTTCCTCGAGTGGTTGATTATTATAGGGATGTTTTCCTTGAGGACTTTTTTTGGTTTACTTATTATGAGATATGTGGATTTCCCAATAGAGCTAGTATTAGGAGTTTCACATTTATTTATTTTTTATTATAGGATGGATAATATGGTGTTATTGGAGCTCAATAGGTAGCTTAAAGACATAAAAGAAATGGGTTTTATAATACATAGTACTTATCTGTGGGGTTCACTATACCTTTTCATAAAAAGGTGGATGGTACACTCAGGATGTGTGTGTATTTATAGAAATAGAACTAGTTTATGGTTAATAAAAGGTATCCCTTGAAAAATATATAGGATACCTTTGACCAATTGTGAAGATCCCATGTGTTCTCAAAAACTGATTTGTGGTCGGGTAACCATATGGTGTGTGTTCAAATAGTACAAATAAATCATAATGATTTTCCAAAAAGGTATAGCCTATTTGAGTATTTCGTTATGTCATTTATTCTCACGAATTCACTAAAAGATTTCATGGTGTCGATGAACCATGTTTCCTATCTATATCTAGATTCATTTTGGTGGTATTCATGGAAGATATCTTAGTTTACTGCCATAATTGACCCAACCATGCCAAACATCTTCAGATTGCATTGTATACACTTAAATATAAAAAGTTATATGTTAATATACAAAAGGTTTAACTTATTGATGGTAATGATTAACTTCCCAAGTCATATTATATTAGAGACAATAGTATAATTTTACATAGAGAAGGTGGGATCTATTGATTCTTAGGAGAATCTAAATAACTTTTTTGACATATGGAGTTTCTTGGGGCTAGATAGACACTATAGGGATTTTATTAGATACTTAATATTCTTGGAACCACCTCTATCAGGGTTTACTATGAAGTGGATGAAGTTTGTATGACCAAATACATACAAGAAAACCATTTAAGAGCTAAAATGTAGATTGGATTTAGTGACAGTATTGATTTGTTAAGAGATGGAAAGATGGAGTAAATTAAATTGTGATTCCTCATTTATTGGGGTAGGATCAATTCTTATGAAGGGAGATAGATTTTTGGCCTATGTGTTTTGTCAGCTGAGGTCGCATGAGGGGAACTAATTAACACATGATCTCGAGCTAGCCGTGGTTTTACATTCCTTTCACTGTAAGAGGAATTGTTTATAGAGAGAGGGTTTTATTTTGTAAATGGACCACAAAAATCCTCAATTACAAAATTACATAGTATTATTTGAATTTGAGGCAAAAAATGTCGGTTGAGTACCTACATTAATTCAAATTTAATTCTGCATATACTCCCAAGAAGAGAAATGAATTTGTTAATGCACTAAATAGGAGGAATCAAATACAATATGTTCAGGAGGATATTATCTTGTTGTATCTTATGGGATTGTTTTTTGAGATTCACTTGGAGTTATATAATAGCCAAGGGAATAATTTCATTTCTTCTTTTTTTGTGAGATCCAATCTTTTGGATATTGTGAGGATGATATAGTTATCTGATGTTGAGGTCCTGATCAAATGAGAGAGTGTGGAAGGTGGGGATCTACATCATAGTTGGACCATTAGTATAGATAAAATTATGTGTATTCATGGACATGTTTAGGTTTCAGCATACATATGTATGGAGATGATGTGAGTGTTTCACACCTCAACTAGAGAGGTAAACATTGAAATCACGAAGATGTATCATTACATGGGCTATCGATATTGGTGTCTTGCTATGAAATGATAGGTAGTTGGTTTTGTCATAAGGTTTTCCACATTTTAGTAGTTAAAGGAAGAACATCGGTGACTAGCTAAGATTTTATGTAAGTTGCATATTCCTGAGTGGAAATGGGATAATGATGTGATGGATTTCAAGACCATCTTTCTACATTTTCCTGGATGTGGTGATGATGTGTGGGTTATTTGGGACACGATCCTGAATGTGTACCATTCTGTAACTGTTAGAGAGACTTTATGAGAACATGATCTTGGGAAAAATTATATCTATGAGATTCTATTCATTCATCGGTTTTCTCATAGTTTTTTACGAAAAAGAAACTCTTCATTCAAATCTAGATTCTGGGGGAGCTTAAATTGGGTATTGGGTACATAAGTGATTTTGATCATAAAAAACCTCCCTCAAACCAATGGCCAGTCAGAGCACTTGATTCGGGTTCTTGAAGACATGATTAGAGCATGTGTCCCTGATTTTAGGCCTCTTAGGATATGCATATGCCACTAGTTGAGTTCTCACCTAACAATAATTATCATAAGACTATAAAAACGGTCCCTTTTGAGGATTTATATAGTATTCCATGCCAGTCACCCATGTACAGGTTAGAGGAAGGAGAGGCAGCATTACATGGACTATGTCTCATGTAGGAGACATAAAAGAAAGTACACGTGATCTAAAGTTGATGGTTTCAGCTCATTCTACATATAAATCTTACACTGGTCATTATTGATGAATTGTATAGTTCAAGGTTAGTGTTTAGGTATTTATACAAATCTTTTTGAGGCTAATACATAGACATATTTGTAGATATAGAAATATTTCACTAGGATATGTTGGGTGTTTTGAGATTTTTTAGAGAGTCAGTACAGTAGCGTATCGATTGTAGTTACCTAAGAGCTATATAACCATAAAAGGAGTATTCCACAAATCTTAGTTACACTATTATCAATAAGGAAAATCTCATAATCATTAGTTGTATGAGGTTAAGCTTCTATTATATGTTCCATTTAAAGGGAATCCTATTCAAATCATTGAGTACAACATGAAGCTTCTCTAAGGCAGGTCAGTTCCTCTTCTACGGGTGCTATGGTAGCATGACAGTTTATAGGACAAATCTTGGGAGCTAAAATCCAACGTACCTGCTCGGTTGTTGGATTTATTCTCTGTAGATTCTTCAACACCCTTGTAAGAGAGGTTCATAGAGTAATTTCATTAAAAAAGACAGATTATAATATACTATATTTTCTTTTTAAGTAAAAATATTTTGATTTTTTGTTTAAATTCTTATTTTTTACCTAATTTTAATGCTTAATTATGTTATTAGAGTTTGGGGGTGGTGTTTGGGGAATTTTTGGAGCTCGAAGTCTCAGTTTTTTGAACAGGAATCTAGGATGCACTATTAGAAGGGATCATGCAACCCAGGAAACAAAATTTAAGGAAACTGTGTGGGGGATTTTCAAGGTAACATGAGGCCTCTTGGTTTTAGGAATTCATGTATCCATGGGAGAATTCCAATGAAAGCCACATGAAATTATTAGCAGATGATTAACCCATGGTCGGCTCACTGTTTCTCTAACAATGTGTTATGACCATCAAATTGAAGCCATAAGACAATGTCTTATGGTAATATTTTCACATTCTTTTTCAAACTATACGTATTAACTTTGTGAGGTCGCCCTTGAGGAAGAGAAGGGATCATTGTTGGTGTATAGTATGGAAAATCATGTGGCCAAACCATGTGACCTATTAATTAGATGGTAATTTACAATTTTCCCTTACATCACCAAGAAATAAAACCCCTCTATATATTTTCTTTCTCTAATGGATCCTCTACTCATTTTACATATTCTTAAATCCTAATGGTAGGGTATGGTTCAATTCATCTATACAATTTACGATTCAATCACCATCATATTTTTTGATCCACAGCGGTAAGTTATAAATTCATCTTGTGTCGTCCCTAATTTGTATTTATTATCGAAATTTTTATTTAAGAGTAAGCTACTATGACCTATTTATAGGGTCTTTATTGATTCGTTGTTTTTATGTCCACATGATATAAATCATATGTTGATACTAGAATGGTTCTCCACCTGGTGTATACATTAGGTGTTCTATAACATTCCCTTAAGGATTGGTGTTTTATATGACTTGTTTTAGTTATGTCAAACATCAGAAATTCCATCATTTTCACTAAAATTAATTGATTGACTTGAATAAATTGTGGGAACCAAATTAGGATTCCCACATAGTGTATTTTTATCATTGTAAGTTTTTAGCCCAAACCTAGGCCACCCATGAGGTGTGCCCTTGTATCACCTTAATGTGTTAACACCCTGTTTGATGTGTGTGTGTGTTGGATCTTTCCACTAGATTAAGGATACATATTGATTTGAATAAGAATTAAATGAATGAATATGAGATAGATTATTCAACTTCTGAAATGTGAAAATTTGCCTTTTAAATGTTTCAACTATTTAAATGGAAAAATTTGATAATGGGCTGGATGAACTGAAGAATTCTGAAAGATAATGAAATAGATTATGAAATAATTGATTAGGATGATGGTAGTGGATACATTGTATGAAATACTTGGATCGAGATTCAATTATATTCCATGTAAATTTCTCCTGTATGGGTCTTGATTATGGTATTGGATGCCTTGGATGAGCTCCTTAGATCCCGATCCGAAAGGATGACATGGGAATTTCTACCTCATGGATTCATACTTTTTGGGCTCACATTGGACATGCTCTTTTGACATGATCCTTAGACTACACCAAAGTCATTACCAAGTTACCATTTAGATGATTCATGGAATCGATGAGGATGAATTGGTCATATATACCCTGGATTTGAGCCTTCATATCTTGGAATTGGATTACATGTCATTGGTTGTTGTGGATGTTGTACACTTTATTACACAATCGAGACAATGTGGATATTATTTCATAGATTGAAGATAGAACTGTTATGGCTAACATGTTACAAATTTAGACTAGATAGTTATCACACCCCGTTATTTATAATTTAAAAAATCTATTATTTATAGAATATTGAATATTGTTTACAAGGATCCATTTTCGGCTTGACGGGATCAAATGTTACATCCATTACTATTAAACCTATGATATATACTGCACACATATTTTGTTTATTTTACACATATTGGGCATGTTATAGACACAATTGGTGGTGTCTTAATGATTTTTATCTCACAGCATGTTCAAGCATTTTTTGGGTACCCAGACAGTCTTTATGGATGCAGGTAGGGATCGGTGAAATCACCCAGGGTATGATTCTTTATATGATCATTGTTTAGGAAAAGAGGAGCACAAGACCGAACTTGGATCATGGTTATATTTAGATAATTTTTTTAAAATTTTGATACATGTACTTTATGGGTTTCCTATTTCCATGCAGTTCCTTACATTTTTTGTAGAGACATGACATATTTAATATAGTACACTACACTATTTTTGGATTATTTATTATTATAGTATTTTGGATGTTTATCTTCTCTAAAATGTTTACTTAATTATATTACGCTCATTTTATTAACTGATATGTTTAGACCATATTGTTACACTCTGGAATGAGGGAATAGTCTCCCCAAATATACATCCAAGGTCCTTACTACTTGTTGGCTGGCTCTTGAATATAGGGATGCACCGTTGAGTCCATGTGACCCACATTCTTGGGCCACCATTTAGTGGACCCTAGGTCGAGATGTTATGTAAATAGTTATAAATATTTATAAATATATATAATTATTGAAAATATGTATTAATACATATTAATATATTTAAATAGATCAAATTATATATAATTTTAAATAAATATACAAAAATAAATAAAAATACATACACACACATGAAAATATTTAAGATAGATAATAAATTCTAAAAATATTAAAAACCAAAACAATTACAACTCTATCAAATCAACAGGAAATTTAAAATCATATAATAAATTCATAGAGGACCCAATAAGAATATAAAGTCACACTTATTCAAATAAAAAATAACATTGAATGTTTCAAACCCATGGTATAAAATAATCTCTAATTTACAAACATTTGGGAATTTTTCACCTCTATCAAATTATGACTAGGGCACCCAAGATAACATGGTATAGATCATATTACATGCATTAATTTGATATATAGAAAAGATTAAATGTGTACCAAGAGAAAACGTTATGTTAGTTTAAAGTTGAAGTAAAAATTTTAACTTCACTTAAAATGTCAATAAATATTATTCTATTAATTATTAAAAAATTATTATCTAATTTAATTTTTATTATTTAATAATCTTGAATTTAATAGGTTGTAGAGATTAAATGGATTACATAATCAATAATTATGGTCATTTTAATTTTGATGTCTTATTATCAACTTATTCTTGAATTAATTAATGTTTCTAGTATATACATACTAATAATTATAAATATTTACTTATTAACAAATAATAATAAATTAAAATAATAGATAATAAAAATAAAATCATTTAAATATTAAATAATAACCATTAATAATTAATAACAACTAATTATTAAATATAAAATATTATTTCTATTAATTTTGTAGGGCTTTATAAAAACAACGATTGATTAGTTTTTCAGAACCACTATTAAATATAAATAAAGAAATTAAATTTTAAAAACCATATTTATTAGCTGTTTTTCAAAAAATTTGTCAATTTTTGTTTCTTGATGGTTTTAGCATTAGTTTTCAAAAACACTTCTAAATAACCATTGTGAAAATTTATCTTTATTTAGTATATTGGGGAAAAAATTCTCATCATTAACCCGATTCTCTATTTATAATTTCTATTTGATTCTCAATCCACTTTCTTTTTTATTTTATAGAAATATGAGGATCATTTAAACTTTTATACCTAACTTCCAAATGAGAACATCTGACCATAATTTCTTCATATAATGAATGAAATATTTCTATAAATATTATATTAATATAAAATTTCAAACAACCATATTTCTAAAATAATACTTCATAAAAGGATGTTTTTTATAAAAAATAAATAAATATTTTCCCTTGGATTCAACAAGTTGGGTGAAATATTTTCACTTTTGGGACATTTTAGAAAATGATTTCTCAGTATCATCACCGTCCAATTACAATTTTATTTTTTATCATGTTTTTTAATGATAAAATCAAATATACCAATTAAAACATCAAAAATAAAACTCTTCAAATAATATATGACTTCAAAGAGATTCTCCATGAATACAATTGACTAATAATAATAAAAAATTTCATGTTATTCTTTTAGAGGTTCACTATTAAAAGATTTATTATAAAACCTACCACTTTCATTAACATTTTGTATCTATTAATAATATTCCCCATTTAAAATTTTTATCAACTTAGTAGATTTTTTTATTCATGTTCTTTAAGGTATTGGACACAACCTCCATGTGTGTGTTAACTGGTATGGAAAATGTATTCTCTAATTGAGGAAAATCAAAACCTTATTCAGCCTTATTATTTTTATAATCAAGTCATCTGGGAATAGAAAATATAGATCCAATTAGTAGAAACCTTGATTATCTATAATGAATTTATCAAAAACAATACCACATTGAAATAAAGAAATAAATAAAAATTATAGAAAAATATATTTTCACAAGGTTTTGTCCCAATGTGAGAAGCAATAGATCCCTATGTTCTGGCCCAGTTCGAGTCTCATATTTTATCAGTAGTGTATAAATTATATTACAATGGGTGGGAAGGTATCATCCTCAATCCAAAAAATAAAATGATTTTTTTTATTATAGTGTAAAAATTTTGTCAATGTCGATATCTATATCCCTAGGAAAATCATAATCTCTTAATAGTTGAATAGTCTCTTGAATAGTTCCTCATACTGGCTCCCTCACATTCATAATGGGTATTTTCAAAATCCCTAATATATATGATCTTATTTATGCCTTTTGATGACACTATACCACATAATAAGATCGCCTTCTTAAGAATAGGCCTTCGGTAACAAATATATATTATTCTATAGAATTTATCACATCTAACTTTGTGTCTCAAGTATTCTAACATATTGAATTTATTCTGCATTAGGATTAATATCCTCTCTTAATAAATACAATATTATTTGAACCATTTGGGATCATTAAAAAATAATTAAATTGACATCTAAGAGGCTCAATGTAGTTGACAAAAAAAACGGAACCAGTGTGTCACTTTCTATAACCCTCTAATTATTCTTGCTTTATTGCATATTATTTATTATCTTATTTATTTAATAAAAAATTATTTCATTCCAAGATTATAATTATATTCTATCAAACTAAACTTCTTATATAATATTGATATTTATAGAAATATGTATTTGGTTGTTCTCTTCCACATAAATACATTCTCACACTTTTTATTAATATTTCAAAGAATCACAATAATTTTTTATTTTATGAAAATGGAAGTTTCATGACAATAAATAACACGATCTTATAAAATATTTTCATTCTTAAATTCTCATTTCATTTTATCAAAAATTAGTTTCTATAATATTAAATACATAGAAAACTGGTCGTGATGTGCTGATGATTTCTTTATTGATATTCAACTATTAAATATTCAATAACAAATATCGAATACTAACTAAAAAAGAAAAAATATTGAACTCTTGTTTGGAATATCTCTCAGATTACTTTCCTCAGAATTATTCTCATAATCTTGACAACCACCTATTATCCATGAAATATATACATGATTTTTGACATTTGAATGACCACATACACTGAAAAATGTCTTTAGGGAACAAGCCATTCTCTATCTTCATTCTTTTTTTCACTGTTTCATGATCATATTCTTCAATGTGGAATTTCATCACTAATATCTTATAATGTATCACAACAATTATCTAGGTAACCAGGATATTTATATTTAAAATATCAAAAAATCCTCATTTGAATTAATCTATAGACATCTCACATTTTCTAAAAAATTTATCCCATACATGAGGATTTGTTACACATATGTGTGTCCTGGGAAGACTTATTAACACTTGTAAATTTACGTGATAGCATTATGTATCATTTTTTGACACTTATATATGTAATAAAAATATGGAATCACCATAATAAAACCAAATGTATCTAGAACTTTTTAAAAATATTTTATCCTTTAGTACATTTATTTATTGCATTTGTGAACATGGATAATTCTTACATATCAAGAAACTAACTCTTATATATCATAGTGGCTTGGTTACTTTTATGTATTCTAGTGTACACGTCAAATTATCCATAGATAAAACATTTGATACACTATAATTCAACCTTTATGCATAGATTTATTTTCTAACTTCTATATTAATTTACAAAATTGGAATTTTATCAACTTCCTCAAAACTAATCAAAATATTTTCAAACCACTTTATGATTCTCTAACTACCCCACTTAATCATAAAATAACATAAATGACCCAAATAGTATATCAAAACATATATAAATTATTCAGTGCAATTCTCAAATCTTATTTGTATCATACTTGTACTCCATTTAGTTTTTTCTGAGAAACATAATATCTTTAACATTTCCTAGCATTAAAATAGTATTTCAAAATCATGTCATCTATGTTTATTAAAAAATATATTCATTTGAATTCATGTTAGACAACACATGATGGTTCCTCACTCTTCCATATCGCTTCTTAACTGAATGATGAACAATGTTTGATAGATATTATTCCTCACACTTTCATCTATCATTATAAGAAAAATTTGGTATATAATTATTTTATCTTTTGTCAGCACTTTTCATTTATTCTTATACAATCAAAGTCATCAATCATTTTATTTTAAAAGCCTGATTTATGGAATGAATTTATCTAGTAAATCCATGAAACAAAAAAATTTCTCCTCTACTATTAATCAATTATATAATCTATATCTTCCTTTCCCATAAGCGCATGAGTAGCATTTCAATATCCTGATTTAATCACTATTTCTAAATTAGGAATGGATCTTCCTCTACATATCCATTGTAATAGAAAAAATACATATATCATATAGTTACTTCAATTGTATAATAACCCCATCATTGATATCATAAATATTCTGTCAAATTTAACATATATATATTTCAATTATCATTGATATATTCAGAAAAATTAAATTCTCTCAATCATAATTCATTTAGTAACTTCAATAAATAAAACATATGTTATGGGATGAAATATTTGAATCATAGTTTCTATGTACCAGAAAATAAAAATATAGTATTGGAAAAAAATTAAATGTATAGTTCACATGACTCATATTGCTCCCAGTTGTTCCACCATCATCTTTTTCATATAATCAATAAGTAGTTGAAAAAATTATATGAATAATAGTATTTAGACTCTTTTGAGATAGAATATATAGATATAAGTTATACTTTTTTATAAGTAAATAATGGAAAATATCTATTTAGTATAAATGGTAAATGATTCATAAAGATTCTATAATTAGTTATCACAAATGTGTGTGACACATTTCTAGAAGAATAAAGAGGTGCATACTCTTACATAATAAGTTTTACTAAGGAATTTTTTGGATTTGGATTTCTCTAGTCGAGTATGAAGTATATTATCAAATTTTTATGATCATAAAGAAACCTTCCATAGATAAAGTTATTGAATATCTTAATAAAAAATTCATCGATTATCTAGATGAGTATGTGATATTTTCTCAAATCACTCCTTTTTATACACAATAGTGGAATGGTTACTATGAAAGGGTGAATCTCACCGTATTAAACATTCTAAGATTAATGTTAAGGGATAAATATATTCCCTTATCTTTTTATGGATATGAATTATAGACTATGTAATCTATACCATATGAGTTATGGTTGGGAAAATATTTTATTTATTATATAATCTTGTATGGGGATGCATGGTGTTTTTAAGGATCTTATGAGTTTAAAATGTTGTCCTGAAGACTGTAGTGAATATTTTTAGGTTATCCTAAAGAAACAATGATGTAATATATTCAATTATCTAGATAAAAAGGTGAATGATGACAAATTTTTTACATTTCATATAAGGGAACCCATACCTAAAAGTTATTTTCATGGAAAGTTTGAGATCAACGATGTTAATCGTCAAGATGTTCAAGATTTATCAAAGTAAAAAATCCCTCAAGAACCGATGGAAGACATTTTCTAGACACACAGATACTACATAGAAGGACTAGAGTGGTCAGAGAAACAAAGAGATATGTTTTTATTATCAATATGCATGTTGAGACATTCTTAGTTTATATTAATGATAATTTATCATATAAAGAAGAAATAATTAGATACAAAGTTTATAAGAATCAAGATTCCCTAAATTATAAAATGGATTCCATGCAAAAAAACTGAGTTTGAGATTTGGAAGATACCAAATATTATGTAAATATTATTGGGAAAAATATGTATTGAAGAATAAACTATACAAGGATGTTAAAGTTAGTACCTATAAATCACGGATCATTGAAAAACGTTTTATGCAATGTTAAGTCAAGGAATATGATGAATTCTTTTAACTAGTAACTATATTTAAATACATTATAATTATTCCTCCCAAAATATCTTATCAGGATTATGAGTTTTTTCAAATGGATGTTAAAAGCGCTTCCCTTAACAAAACTCCTGTGGAAGACGTGTACATGACACAACTAAAATGGTTTATGACAACAAAGGATGATTTTAAAGTATAAATGATACACATATCCATTTATGTGTAAAATCAAGGATCATGATCATGGAACATTCATTTTCATGAATCCATAATATAATTTTTTTTCATAAATAATGAATGGGAACCATGTTTTTTCAACTTGTTCATTGATAGTACAATAGTTCCCTTTATAGAATATATTGGTGATATATTATTGATTGTAAACAATATGAAAATATGAAATTCAGTTAGATGTATATGAATGAATGTATCTTCATGAAACACTTAGTTTAATTTAACTAAATTTTAAGGAATATGATCTATCGAGATAGAAGTTAGGACTAAATCATGGTATATACATTGAAATGGTATTTATAATTTTCAATATAAATAATCCAATGGGGGATTGATTCCAATTTTACATGGTAAAAATATCTCACTATAGTAAATATGGTCTATACCAAAAAAACATATAATAATGGTTTTGACAAACCATTGGTATATTTTCACCACGTACTAGTTGTTTTTTTAACTTTTGGTATACTTTTTCTATACCAATGGTATTCTAAAAACATTCTTTATAGCATAACTATACAAAAAAAATTAATAAAAGTTTTGTATAGATTAAACACCACTAAAGTAGTGTGACCCCCCTTCTTAGATGAAATTTCTCACTTCTCCTTACACAGTCTCACCAACCCCTATAATTTTCGTCAAGTTACATGTATTTTTTATTAGTTTTTATCTATTTTTTGTTGAATCTATTTAGGAGTGTAATTTTATTTCAATTCTATATTATTTTATTATCTTATTTCCCAATTTCAATAAGTCGATTTCAATCGAGATCTAGGGTCTGATGTTGTAAATATTTAATTATTTTTTATTATTTTTTGGCCACATAAATATCAAACATTACTTTTATTCTTTATCTTGTGGAAAAAACACACAAAATATTTGGTTTCCTCATTTACGATAAGTGTTTATTCAAACCTATATTGGTTTAGATAATCCAAAGAAAATTAATTCCTTTAATTCAATTTCTATTGATTTCTTTGTGTTTATTATGATTAAATAAATGATAACTGTAATATCTTGAATTTATTTTAGTTATAATGCGATAAATTGTGGGTTTTCCTTAAAGGTCTAATAATATAATGTTTAAAATTATTGTAACTGAAGGTTCTTATGATATTTAATTTTCATTTTGAAATAGGTTATGTTATTATAATAAATTATTTTTGGTGTATTATAAATGGTTAATTTCATGGTTTGGAGAGTTTTTTTTCAAATGTAAAGAATAATTTTAATTCATATGAATTTTTTGGGTGGTTATTATTATGAATAATTATTATTTATTTATATTTATACCATTATAATGGGTTGTTATCAATAATTACTTGAATTGATATCCATGTTATTGGTCAATTTTTTCAAATATCCCAAACAATACATATTATGTTATAAAAAATGAATTGTTTGAAATTAATTTGGATATGTTATTTAATAAATTTAATAAATTTTTTATAGAGAGTTTTTAATTTTTTTATAAATAGGGAATGGTTTTTAATTAAATTTAAAATTGAGAAACTATATTTATTGTTGTGAAGATATTGTAAAATAGTGTACTTTTAATGTTTCTCATAATATTTTTCTTTTTTATTAAAATTTTCACATGATAAAAAAATGAGGAAGTTCATGTTAGTGATATATAATGGAATGTGGTATCAAACATTAGAGTTTCCATTTTTTTTCTTTTTAATGATGATCTATAAGGTTTACCTCACCCTAAACCACACATCATATATCAATTTATCCTTTTCTCTATTTTATTTCCTTCTATCATAAAATTACAACAAATACATTGACCTTCAATGTGGTTTAGTGCTCCCATAACTTATGACTATCTCAAATGCATAAATAACATAAAAATAATTCAAGAATGTGGAAAACAAAATATAAATACTTTTTTACATATGTAATTATTCGTTTTCCCTATTATGTATTAAAAATATTCATTACTTTTAGGAATTTTATTATTATACTCTATGAGGTTTATTATAATTATAAATTATTATTTTTTATAAAAATATAGGGAATTTGGACATATGATACTAATATAATATCGATCGTGTTTTAAAATAAGATGGATTTCATTAACAAAATTTCATTTAATAATGTTTTAGATAGAGTAATTATATTTTTACCTTGTTATAATTTTGTTATAAGATCATGATTATGTTGGGAAAATTTGGTTTCTAAATAAAAAAAATTCTTTTCCAAACTAACTATTATTTCTGGTATGATAATGGAGAGATAAAATTAATCCTAGACTATTCATAATGTAAATGATAGAAGTGGAATTTTGAAATTTATATTTGACTATTTTTTTATTCAACATTATAAGAAAAAGTATTCCAATTGAAGAAATCAATAGTACGAGTACATATGATTAAACTAATGAAAATGATGATATTGGGAGAGAGAAAAATTTGATTTATGATAAAAGGAATCTTGTATATTAAGACTTTCATAAAATGATAGATATGGAATTTATAATGTGATTGTATCATAAGAAAATTAAATATGTAATCTATAGTACTGAAATAAATTATCTTCATAACATTTTAGAGTACTTAAATATGGATGTTTTATATATTCTCAGTAGTCATTATACGGAATGAATGTTAATTAATTAACTTGATTTATCTGATTCAAAAAAATTCTGATTTCCTTAAATATTATTGCCATTTTTGGATTAAGCCATATGCCTAAATGACTATAATTAATGTGGTATATCTCGATGGAAGAAAATTTCCAATGGAACTCCATATCGTATTGAAAAGAATGTTATATAGAATCTTCTATTGATATATTAGTTCAAAAATAGATTCTTCTCAGATGAATATCAACAAATATGTGATGGGATGATATTTTAAGAATTATGGTTAATGATGAGTTGGTTCATCATGTGAATGGAGTGTCATAGAAGACATTAAATGCATGATATCTTGGATTGGTGGATTAGTTAAGGAATATATGGTTAGTTCTTTCATTTTTTGGTTTTTATCAGTTTGGTCCTATTTTTAATTCACACAACATGGGGGAGAATTCCATTTACAATTATAAACTTGATTTACTAATGTATATCAAAAAACTATTTACTTTATTTTTTTATAACCGTATCTGGGCATTTTCATCAAATCAATTATATATATTTGAAAAATCAATATTTAATAAAATAGTTTATGTAACTTTGGAATGTGTTTGTCTTCACATGCAATGCATATTCAAATGAGACTTCTCATATCTATGTTGTACCTATGTGGATGAGAATAATATCAGGATGAATCAAAAATGATAATATATGTAATATTAATTTTATGAAGAATACATGATTCAAAATTCTTAAATATATTCAAGGAAACAATTTCATGGGAAATCAGTGATTCTTGAAAATGACTCATCCATACTGAAAAAATAATCAATGGGTTGACAATACTATTGACCTTGGAAGTCCACCTTAGTATATATATGGAACTGGTATAATTAATGAATTAAAATGTAACACCTATGTAATGCCCCAACCCCAGTTACCCAGAGTCGGTGCATTATTACATAACATTGGCATGATCACAAAAGGTCATGTCTCGAAAGACCGATTAGTTTAGTATCCTGGGAAGTACTAGATACATTCATAAGCTTTATATTACATCATGAAATTGAAAACTACAACAACATTGTTTCCATATACAACACTGAGATACCATAGACTATCCCTACAGGTCAGTCATAATATACTTCTTCACATCCTGGGAAAAATAAAACATATAAAGGGGTGATCTCAGATGCTCAGTAAGGATAATAATATAGTAGAAAATTTCATAAATAATCATGACCATTTAAGGAAACTTAAAACTAAAAAAATCCTTTTCATCATAAACTTCATTATAATATGGAAAATATAAATCAAAATAATGTCATTTACTTACCCACATGGATATTCTACTAGTCTAATAGTTACATCCAATATCAATAGCCACTTTCATAATGATGAAATGCATAAAGCCAGACTTTCATAACCACATAGTCAAGGCCTTGTCCCAAGACTACAAATAAGATTCTGTCAAGGCCTTGTGCCAAGACACTATTTTGTTGCATGAGACCTACAGATGCATCGAGGAGCTATAGAGGGCTCCACCCTTCACTTACTAAGTCCAATGCATTCCTCATATGAAAAGGTTTAAACATAACATAAACATTCATATTAAAACTAGCATATGAAATGTCTATAATTTATCCATAAACCATAAATGGTATAAAAATGAAACATCCATTGTAAAACATATCGAAAAACCTTCAATACAATATGTAAGTTTTGTATCATAATAAATCAACTTCCAATAAGCTTGAAATCCATCAAAGGATGTTGACATAGATGACATAAAATCCTTTTTAGATAAATATCTCTTTCTAGTTTGAAATAATTCAAGAGTCACATAATTATAAAGAAGAATTTTATTTTGAAAATATTCTTATAAACATGTAAGGGATTCTTCGATGATGTTGTAACGGTAGAAAATAGCCACGCCCTCCATATAAGTTAAAAAAATCATACCATAATTATGTCGAAAAGGTCATAAAGTACCATGTTTGGAAAATAAGGGAAAGATTCCTTTCAAAACAATTTATAAATAGTCAAATAAGGTTATAAATGTCTTTAAACCATAGTCTAGTAAATATTAAAAAACAATTGAGATAGATTTTTATGAAACACGGGTGTGGATGATAAAGATGTCCCAGTAGATACTTAAGTAAAAACAACCTCAGATAATAATAAGATTGTGAAATTAACCATTACCTTGTACTTTTCCTTGGTCGGGGGTTGGTTAGCCTCTTTTATAATGGTGAAATAATTTTTATTAAATTATAAAATAGTCATATATATTAATATCATGTCATATATGATCTTTTAACATTGCTTTGTTAATAATATCTTAGTATTATTGTTGTTTCGGGTGTTAGCTGATTTATTTTCCTTTATATGATTTGTTATGCAAGTAATTTTTGTTATGTATAGGATATATATTATTCATATTCATAATGACATTAAGTCTCCAGAAATTATTTTTAATCAACTAATGAAAATTAGTCTTGAATAGATGTGATGGGGAATGAATCTCATCGCGTTCGTGGAGACGGTAATCCGTACGTAGGCACGAGCGATAATATCATTATGTTTTTATTAAAATGACATATTATTGGAAGTTATATCATATATACAGAATAATAATCATGTTAAATTCATTATTTACATCAATTATACATTATTATTATACCCATCCAAATTATAATGTATTGAATAACAACTACACCACGATTTGGAGACGGTAAGCCATACGTACGCACGTATGGTGACATGTTATTCATAGGATGGATAGAATAATGAATATGGTTGTACCATATTGATAATAACATCACAGTATATATAATATACTGGAGTTATTATTTTATAATGGAAATAACAAAGAAAGAACAAGTGGAAGAAGAAAGGAACTTGAAAGAGGTGATGAAATATTTACCTCTTCTTCGGGTTCTTCCTTTTCATTTAATCAAAAGGGCTCCTTAAGTTGTCTTTATGACTAAATTAAAGACTCTAGGATTAATTAAGGATAGTTTAGAGGGTATTTGGGTATAGTTTTGCGGAGGCAAATGGCTTTTAAGGTGTGAATCTGAGGGAAGGGGGAGTGTCCTTTTATAAGAGGGGTGAGGGGAACCTTAGGGAAAGCTTGAAATATTATTTTATAATAAAATAATTTTCGGTTTCTAATATCTCAAAAATGGATTATTTAAAATCGAATGTGGGGATGGGTCAAAAATAACTCAACCAATAGGTTTTAGATAGGTTTGGGTCACTATATTAACTTTATCTTTTAGATTTAACTTTTAGTTAAATAGATTGACATTTATCATGTCTCTTTGTATTTTTATATTATATGGTTAATAAACATACTATATAATTTCAATAGAACCCCAAGTTGTTTATTAATGATACTCCTATAATTATATAAGTCTTTTGGCTGAACATTATATTTTTAGGAATATAATATCAATTAATAATATAATATTTGTTTTAAAAACTCTTTTATGTCAATTTTGACACTATTTGGTATTTTGTTTTTTCTAAATTTATAAAAGCATTAGTACTTGAAAAAAAATCATCTAACCAACTCTAATATGTCATATTAACCTATTAAATTAGTTTAATTCATAAAATTACTCAAATTACATTTATTTGGATATTTATAATATCAATTATTTTAATATTTCATTAATTAGGTAATAACATCATCATCATTATGTCATAAATAAATTAAATTATTTAAGGTATAAAAAATATAAAAAAATACCATTATGTAAGAAATAATTTTATATTTATAATGAATATTTATAGTCTAATTTATCTTATTTATATCCCTATATTAAAAAAATGTAGTTATCAAACCTTGATTTTAAATCTTTTAACTCTTCTTTGAATTAAATAATAATAAATGTCCTAATCTAATCCAAGTAGATCAAAGAGGTTCATATTTTATTCCTAAGGTTTTTTTGGTCGAATTATAGTTATCCAATAGAATTAGTACATGTGTTAGGGTAATAATAATATCATTTTTACCCTTAATTACCCTATTTACTTTTAACCTTGGAAAATAAAAGTTAAAAGTTACTATTCACCAAAAATTATTTTCATCTTATTGAACCACATTTTACTTACTAATATCAACCATGTCTCTCTGATTTTTGACATTTAACTCACAGAAATGGTAAAATTAAGTTTTATGTAAACTTGCAAATGCTCCTAGGAGGTGGGTAAAAGACGATAAAATTTCAATAAACTTTTTATATATCAAAAATTATATTAAAATAACTCCAATTAATTACATTGAACTTATATAGGTATTATGTATATATTTTGAATTAAAATAAATTTAAATAAAATAAATAGTTATTTAAATAAAAATTTGGTTTTAAACTATAACTTAGTGTTTTTCACTATTCATCAAAATTTGAATGTTTTCAGAAAAATACCAAAAATTCTCCCTAAGATAATTTCGATAATCCGAATCCAAAAATGAATTAAATTTTGAAAGATAAAATTTATAAAATTTTAAAAAGTGGGTATCACTATTCATAACAACAAGTTTGATTGGTTTTGGTGTGTTAGAACTCAAAGTTGCAAACAACACATGCTATTGATTTATTCAAAGAGAAGCGTCTCGTGTATGTATGGGGTGTTACATTCTCCCCTACTTCAAATAATTTTTTCCTTGAAATTTCTAGAGTATTAATGTTTAAAAAGGCTCAGGTTGTTCTTCATCATAAGTTCCTCGAGTTCTCATGTTTCCTCTTCCATCTTTTGGTTTCTCCATAGAACTTTTACCAGATGAGTCGTCTGGTTTCTCAACACCTTTTCTCTTATATCAAAAACCTTGATAGGCTCTTCACAATAAGACAGATTGGGTTCCAGTTCTAATTCCTCATAGGTGAGTACAAGTGTTGGGTCAAGCATGTATTTTCTCAACAGTGATACGTGGAATACATCATGAACTTTGGAGATACTTGGCGGCATTTCCAAATAGTAAGCTACAACCCCAAATAGTTCTTGAATTTTGAAAGGTTTGATGTACCTAGGACTTAATTTTCCCTTCTTATCGAAATGTATAACACCCTTCCATAATGATACTATCAAGAAAACATGATCTCCTACCTGAAAATTCAAATCCTTCCTTCAGTTTTCAGCATAGCTCTTCTACCAACTTTGAGATTCCTTGATTTGGTTTTGGATTACCTTTACCTTGTTCAACGTTTCCTCTAAAATTTCTGGCCCTACATGTTTTCTTTCACCAACATCATCCCAACAGGTTGGTGTGCGACATCTCTTTCCATATAATGCTTCATATGGTGCCATATGAATTCATGAATAGAAGCTATTATTATAGGAAAATTATACCAAAGGTAAATATTATTCCCACGTAACTTGAAAGTCAAGTGATCATGATCTAAATATGTCTTTTAAGGTTTGAATAGTCTGTTCAGATTTTCTATCAATTTGGGGGTGGTAGGCAGTGCTCAAATGAAGTTCAGTATCCAGGGCTTTCTGAAGACTTTTCTAGAATCTTGATGTAAAATGTGGATCACGATCATAAATAATCGATAGTGGTACTCTATGAAGTCTTATAACTTCATTAATATATAGTCTTTCTAAACATTCAAGTGGTAAATCTTCTCTTATAGAAAGAAAATGTGCTGACTTGGTAAGACGATCCACAATGTCCCATATTTCATCATTCCTTCAAGGAGTCTTTGGTAGACCAATGACAAAGTCCATCATAATATTATCCCATTTCCACTCTGGTATGGGAAGATGTTATAGGACTCCTCCAGGCTATTGTCTTCCAGCTTTCACTTGTTCAAAAACCATACATCAGGACACAGAATCAGCATTCTCCCTCTTCATATTGTCCCACCAAAAATGTTCTTTCAAATCTGTATACATCTTAGTGCTACTAGGGTGTATTGAGAAATTGGAACTGTGAGCATCATCCAACAATTCCCTTTTTAGATCAGGAATATTGGGAACACAAAGCTTCTTCCCAAATTTCAAAATTCCATCTTCATACACAAAGTCACTCAATCTCCCAACATTCACAACTTTAATCTTCTTTTCAAACTCTTCATCACCAGTCTGAGAACTCTATATCGTTTCTAGTAATTATGGTTTGATAACCATTTGAAAAATAATTGATTTTTCACCTTCCATCGTTATTCCCATATTCGTATTTACTAGATCCATGTATATAGGATCCTTTTCAATTCTCATCTTGTTCAAAACTCCATGATAATTTCTACTCAAAGCGTCTGCCACCATATTTTCCTTCCCCATGTGGTAGTTTATAGTGAAATCATAATCCTTGAGTAGTTCAAGCCATCACCTTTGCCTCATGTTGAGTTATTTTTGTGAGAATATATACATCAAACTCTTGTGATCGTGGTATATCTCATATTTTCACCATAGAGACAGTGTCTCCAAATCTTCAAAGAAAATATTATAGCTGCTAACTCAATATCATTAGTAGAATTGTTTTTCTCATTAATTTTTAGCTATCGTGATGCATAAGAAATAACCCTATCATTCTGTATAAAGACACAACCAAGCCCTTTCTTTGAAGCATCACTATAAATAACAAACCCATCATTCCCTGATGGTATAGTCATGATAGGATCATTGACTAATGTTTTCTTCAGTTCTTCAAAAAATTCTTCACACACTTTTGTCCAAAAAAATTTAACCCCTTTGCGCGTGAGTTTGGTTAATGGGTTATCCAACATGGTAAAATTTTGGACGAAATGTCGATAATATCCTGATAAACCAATAAAACTATGTACCTCAATTATACTCGTCGGTGCTAGAAATTCTTGGATTTCCTTTGTCTTAAAAGGATCAACAGAGATTCCATCCTTAGAGAAAATTTGGCCAAGAAAATATATCTCCTGAATCCAGAATTCACACTTGCTAAACTTCCCATATAATTCATGTCTTCTAAGAGTATTCATAACAATGCGCAAGTGATTTTCATGATCTTCATAGATTTTGGAGTATATCAGGATATCATCAATAAATACAACAAAAAATTCATCAAGATATTCCTTGAAAACTCTTTTCATTAGATCCATGAAGACAGAGGGTGCATTAGTCAACCCAAAAGGAATTACTGTAAACTTGTAATGCCCGTACCGGGTTCAAAATTCTGTTTTCGGAATGTCTTCCTTCTTCACACATGACTAATGATATCCATATCGAAGGTCAATATTTGAATAGTATTGAGCTCCATGAAGTTGATAGAATAAATCATCAATGAGAGGTATGGGATACTTGTTCTTTGTTGTGATAGCATTGATCTCCCTGTAGTCAATTCACTACCTCATAGATCCATCTTTCTTCTTAACAAAAAGGATAGGGGCTCCCCATGGAAAAACACTAGGGAAAATAAATCTCGTATTACTCATTTCCTCTAGTTTTTTCATTAGTTCCACTAATTCTACAGTGGCCATTCTATAAGGGGTCTTCGATATGGTCCTTGAACCATGAATTAAATCAATTGAAATCTCAATTTCTCGTTCTGGAGGATGTCTAGGTAAATCTTCTGGGAACACATAAACATATTCTTTCACAATAGGTACATCCTCTATTTGAAAATTCCTTTCCTCACCAATATTTATTTTATTCACTTGCTCTCCAATAATTTAATTTAGTTGAGCTAGTGAGGGTGGATCTAGATAAGAATTCGGTGGTGACGATTCTTCTCTAAAGATAAGGTGTCTTTATCATATTCATCAAAAATAGTAGCCTCCTTCTTCTTACAATAAGTTTTTGTATCATGGTCTGAAAGCCAATCCATTCCAAGGATTGTATCGAATTAAATCATGGGTATGATGATGATATCAGTAGATAATGGACATTTATATTCCCTAATGAGGACTGATTCAGAAAACTTTGTTGAAATTATACATCCCATAGGATTTTTCATTGACAACTCCCTTGTTAAATCAAATTGGAAAAATCTAATTTTCTTAGAAAACTGGGAAGATATGAAACAATGCGATGATCCAGAATCAAATAAATCATTCACTGAACATGAGAAACCATTAAATTACCAGCCACTATGTATTTTGAAGCTTCAACCTCAGTAGTAGTGATAGCATAAGCTTAGCCTTGATCCCTTGGCCTTTTCTGAGGTAAGTTCCCCTGACGCTTAGGAAATTCATTTTCATAATTCCCCATTTCTTTAAAATTATAGCATTCAATATCAAAAACCTCTTTCTTTCCCTTGTAATCATGAGATTGGTGGCCTTTTTCACCACACTGGTAACAGACTCTCATTCCCTTAAGGAAAGTATCGGGGTGTTTATTCCCACATTTACTTCAGGATGGATATTCTTCTTTTACCTTCTTCCCATTATTTCTATTTCCAGAGTGTTCATAATATCTCTTCTTCTCTTTCTTTACTTTAAAGTCGTATGACTTAGAGAATTATTTTTCTATCTTGATAACACATGAGACAATATCATCATACGACAAGAAGGATTGTGAGACTAATGATCGATGGAGAAATGGTTTTAACCCATCAAAGAAATGATCAATATTACATATTGGGTTACATATATAATCTGTATCATGCCCCACTAACCTTGTAAAGTTCTCTTTATACTTTGTGACATTCTCATCCTACTTTCACCTCAGACTCAGAAATTGTCTTTACATATCCGCTCAATAGTCATGAGTAAAGTATTTTTCTATGAAAATATCTTTAAACTCCCTCCATTATATATTTGATACTTCATCATCTTCCTTTTTGTTTTGAATCAATGACCACCATTGATCAGCAACTCCAGTGAGGCGGTAAAATTCCATGAAAACTTTTTCCCTTTTTCTACTCCCCAAGGCCTGTAATATTTTCTCTAATGAATTTATCCATTGTTGGGATACTAGTGTATTTTAACCCCATTGAATATTGTTGGTTGTTTCCTCATGAAGCGATCTAACATTGATCCTCCACACTGCGGATCAGGGTGCTCCATATGGGTAAGGTTATTATTCATAACCTGAGTGAGTTGTCCCGGTATAGTGATTAGCTGATCTGTACCAGTTGCATCACCAGCTCCACTGTAATTATCTTGAGTAGGAGGGAAATCCCTATATAGAGTGTGTGCCTTTATATGATTTTCATTCCTTACACTAGGCGCCATTTCTAAATAATGACATAAACTATATTAGTTTATGAATCGTAATAAAAAAATACTAACTTGTAAATCACTTAACATAAATTGAAGAGTTTATGGATATAATCTATAATCATAAAAATGTTTTCTTTGAGGAAGTATATAATAATAAACCCTTTATAATGGTTTGTAATGAAAATGAGAATTATCCTAAGCATATCCCCCGGGATTGTCATAACCAAGAGTACAGCAAGGCCCATTGTCGTGCACCAGTTCCCATTCGAGTCTAGCTCAAAGAGGTGTTTTCGGGTTTTACCCCTGGGTACATTTGTGCAAGATCCACCTCTACCTGCTCGTATCCGGAAAGGGATTTATTTCTTGGAAAACTCACCAAATCTCTACAATACCAAAATTCTAGGAAGTTATTTTATATTAATCCTCAAAGTCCATCTTAGGGATATGTGCTCTAATCAGACTTTATCTAAATATAGTTTCCATGGTTTGTACTAAACTTACTCTTATACCAACTATAATGCCATGAACATTGTTACCCAGAGTTAGTGCATTATTACATAACATTGGCATGATTACAAAAGATCAAGTCTCGAAAGACCGATTAGTTTAGTAGCCTTGGAAGTGTTACATACATTCATAATTTTTACATTACATCATGAAATATAAAAATACAACAAAATTGATTCCATAGACAACAATAAGATCCCATAGACTATCCCTACAAGTCAGTAATTATATTCTTCTTCACATCCTGGGAAAAATAAAATATAGAAAGGGATGAGCTTAGATGCTTAGTAAGGATAACAATATAGTGGATACTTTCATAAATAAGCATAAACATTTAAGTCAATGTATAAAACTAAAACAAAATACTTTTCAACATAAACTTCATCATAATATGGAAAATAAAAATCTAAATAATTCAATTTACTTACTCACATAGATATTATAATAGTTGAATAATTACATGCAATATCAATAGCCACTTTCATAATGATGGAATGCATAATGCCAAACTTTCATAACCACATAGTCAAGGCCTTGTTCCAAGACTACAAATAAAATTTTTTCAAAGCCTTGTTCCAAGACAGTATTTTGTCTCATGAGACCAACAGATGCATCGAGGAGCTATATCCGGCTCCACCCATCACTTACTAAGTCCAATGCATTCCTCATAGGAAAAGGTTTAAACATAACATAAACATTCATATTAAAACTAGCATATGAAATGTCAATAATTTATCTATAAACCATGAATGGTATAAAAATAAAACATACACAGTAAAACATATCACAAAACCTTCAATACAATATGGAAGTTTTTTATCATAATAATTCAACTTCAAATAAGCTTAAAATCCATCAAAGGATATTGACATAGATGAAATCAAAACCTTTTTAGAGAAATATCTATTTCTATTTTTTAATCAATTAAGAGTCACATAATTATAAAGAAAAAAATTAATTAGAAAATATTTCTATAACCTTTTAATGTAAGCTTTAACGATGTTGTAACGGCGGAAAATAGCTGCACCCGTCGTATAAGTTACAAAAACATTCTTACATTAATTTTGTTGAAAAGGTTATAAAGTAACTTGTTTGGAAAATGACAGAAATATTTTTTTCAAACCATTTTATAAAAGTTAAAATAAGGGTATAAATTCCTTTAACCAATATTCTAGTAAATTTTAATTTTTAAATACATTTTTAAGAAACATGGATGTGGATGATAAAGATGTCCTTGTAGATACTTACGTAAAAACAACCTCAAATAATAAAGAGATTGTGAAATTAACCCTTACCTTGTACTTTTCCTTGGTCGAGGGAAGGTTAACCTCCTATATAATGATGAAATAATTATTATTAATATATAAAAGAATTATATAAATTAATATTATATCATATATTATCGTTTAACATTGATTTGTTAATAATATCTTAGTATTATCATCATTTCAGGTGTTAACTGATTCATTTTCCTTTATATGCTTTGTTATGTAATTAATGTTTGTTATGGATAGGATGTATCTTATTCATATTCATAATTATATTAAGTCTTTAAACATTATTTTTAATTATCTAATGAAAATTGGTCTTGAATAGATGCGATGGGGAATGAATCTCATCGCATTCGTGGAGATGGTAATCCGTACATACGCACGAGCGATAATATCAGTATTTTGATATTAAAATTGTATAAAATGGGATGTTATATCATATATACAGAATAATAATCATGTTATATTCATTCTTTACATAAATTATAAATCATTATTTTACCCATCCAAATTATAATGTATTGAATAACAACTACATCACGACGTGGAGACGGTAAGTCGTACATATGAACGTATGGTGACATGTTATTCATAGGATGGATTGAATGATGAATATGGTTGTAAAATATTTATAATAACATCACAATATATAGAATATAGAGGATTTATTATTTTATAATGGAAACAATAAATAAAGAGGAAGATGAAGAACAAAGGGACTTCAAAGAGGTGATGAAATATTTACCTCTTCTTCGGGTTCTTCGTTTTGATTTGATTAAAAGGGCTACATAGGTTGTCTTTCCAACTAAATTAATGCCTCTAAAATGAATTGATTACAGTTGAGAGGGTATTTTGGTAGGTTTTTTCCAAGAAAAATGGCTTTTATGGTGTGAATTTGAGGTAAGGGGGAGTGCCCTTTTATAAGAAGGGTGAGGGGAACCTTTGGAAAAGCTTGAAATATTATTTTATAATAAAATAATTTTCTGTTTATAATGGCTCGAAAATGGATTCTTTAAAGGCTAATGTGTTAATGGATCTAAAAACACTCAACCAATAGGTTTTAAACTGGTTTGGGTCACTATATTAACTTTATCTTTTAGATTCCGATTTTAGTTAAATAGTTTGACATTTTCCAAGTCTCTTCGTATTTTTATATTATATGGTTAATAAACATACTATATTCTTCCAATAGAACCCCATGTGATTCATTAATGATAAAAATATAATTATATAAGTCTTTTGACCGAACCTTATATTTTTAATAATAGAATATCAATTAATAATATAATATTTGTTTTAAAAACTCTTCTATGTCAGTTTTGACACTATTTGATATTTGGTTTTTTCTAAATTCATAACAGCATTATTACTTCAAAAAAATTCATATAAAAAACCCTAAAATGTCACATTAACCTATAAAATTATTTTAATTTATAAAAAGACTCAAATTTCATTTATTTGGATATTTATAATATCAGTTAATTTAATATTTCTTTAATTAGGTAATTACTCCATCATCATTGTGTCATAAATGAATTAAATAATTTATATCTAAAAAATATAAATAAAATATCATCATGTATGAAATATTCTTATATTACTAATGAATATTTATGGATTAATTTATCTTATTTATAACCCTATATTAAAAATGTTTTAGTTATTAAAGTTTCATTTTAACTCTGTTAACTCTTCTTTGAATTAAATAATAATAAATGTATTAATCTAATCCAAGTGGAACAAAGAGGTTCATATTTTATTATTAAGGTTTATTTGGGTCTAATTATAGTTATCCAATAGAATTAGGACATGTTATAGGGTAATAATCATATCATTTTTACCCTTAATTGCCCTATTTACTTTTAACTGTGGTAAATAGAAGTAAAAAGATACTATTCACTAAAAAATATTTTCATCTTATTGAACCACATTTTACTTACTGATATCATCCATGTCTCTCATATTTTTGAAATTCAACTCACAGAAGTGGTAAAATTATGTTTTATGTAAATTGGCAAATTCTACTAGGAGGTGGGTAAAAGACGGTAGAAAGTTCAATAAAAAAAATTTATATCTAAAATTATTTTACACTAAATCTAATGAATTACATTGAAATTATATAGGTATTATGTATCTATTTTGACCTAAAATAAATTTTAGTAAAATAAATAATTATTTAAATAAAAATTCTGTTTTAAACTATAACTCAGTATTTTTCACTATTCATCAAAAATTGAAAGTTTTCAGAAAAATACCAAAAAAATCTCCCTAAGATAAATTCGATATTCTGAATCCAAAAATGAAGTCCATTTTAAAAGATAAAATTTATAAAATTTCAAAAAGTGGGTATTACTATTCATAACGGTTAGTTTGATTGTTGTGATGTGTTATAACTCAAAGTTGTGTACAACACACACTATTGTTTTATTCAAAGAGAAGTGTCCTATAGAAGATTGGGTATTATAACTTAATAGTGAAAGAAGACTTACCAGTTTCTTAAATGGGATGTTGTATTGCCTCAGGCACACCACCTCACATTCAAGAGGCTTTCACCTAGTCTTGATGGTCTAAGGTATTACTTTGGAGATACTATAACCTCATATTAGAGTAAAGCAACAAACATAATAAAAAACCAGCATCAATTGAAACAACCATATTATACATAAATAAATAATACAATAATTATATAGAAAACATAAATACTACAATATGAGAATACATCCCCCTTGACCACACATCGAGATGATCAAAGATACAAATAAATAATAGAATAAATTTATATGGAGTCTCAACTATAATAATATAACCTCATCTCATCCATCTCTTAATTTATTCCAATATATCCATCCAAAAAATTAAACATTGGACTATTTCCTACATTTAATAATGATCATGAGGACTATTTTCATACAAAATTTTTAAGAGCTCCCAATCAAGGTGTGAGTAAAATAGAGTATGCTACCACCAATAGTGTCCCTAATTGAACTATTAATGCAGTGTATGCACAATTGATATGATCAAAATTATAAAAACCATATGTAATTATAATAAAACAACCACAAAAATCATTGGGTTCTAAGGGGACACCTACAGTCAATTGTAAATTCTTCAACTAGTTCTATATGTCTTTGATTACAATGCATACCAGCTATGGGGAACCATTTTCCACCATAGAAGCTAAAGAGTGTAACCCGGGGGACCGGGTCCATTCCTAGAACATTTTTAGAAAAATATAGACTAAGGGGGATATTATCTTCCTAGAACTATTATGTTGAATATACCTAAGGGAAAACACTGATTGGAATATCATATAGTGTCAACATAGTGAATTCCAACTCAAAACCTCATAGCACATAAAACCAATTCATCCCTCCCTAGAACCTTATATAGCTCACATTATGGTTATCCCACCCTAGAATCATTATATACCATATATCCTATTATTCATATCACCTACTAGAAACCATTACCATGACATCATTACCTAGGGGTATCCCATATTGGTGCTTATTAATAAGTATACTCAAACTATTTCAGCTCACCTCAGAATTGGGTATAGAATACATCTGAGTGAATAATCCTCTTCAAAACATTACATAGAATACACCAAGGTCATCCAACACTATAACCATAATATATCACAAAACAATGAGGGGTGGGGATGTCCTCTACCCCTAACCCTTACTATGCCATCATTACTCAAGTGTATTCTACCAAAGAAGTTATAAATCATATTCTTTGGGGACCTATAGCTCACCTTGAAACATGGTATATATATATACATATATGCATTACACATACATGAGGGAATATCCCCTCCAGTACCTCATATCATACAACATGGGTTGGACACTTCCCTAACCCAATACAAATCATCTAGGTCAAACTCTCTTGTAAAAAACAATCCTTATTAATGCATCGATTCTATGATAAAAACGTCAATCCCTAATTATTTGTTTTGATACCCATGATCGTCCATACCTGGTTATTTATATAAACCATTAACAAACCAAAATCTCTATATATCTGCCTCTTCTAGATTATAATATCTCTAGTCAATCCCATCACTTTTAGGGAATAAAATCCATTTATATGACCCTGATAACATGATGTCTTCATCGAACTCATAGGAAACAAAATACAAGCATTATACTAGGGAGATGGAATAATTCCCATCCCACCTTCCTGTATGCATAGTTGGCCTTGCACACCCAAATATTCACTTATTGTTACCAATGGTATACTTACCTAGTTACTCAACCACATATATTGAGTAGGAACACTTTTCCATCTACCTAGTCGACTAGCCCAAATAATATAGGGGAAATCAAAGTTCTATATTCCCTATCCCATGGTCGACCATATTAATTTATAACTATTCCCTCCAAATATGGGTATAAGGAAACCTATAAAAATGTCAACCATGTTTAAATTATAAAATTTATTCACAGATGATGTATGAACTTATTGTATCACACATTGGTGATCAAGCCTCTAACCATCGATAACCAAGGATTCAAGTTAGTGTCTAGGAGTCCATCATGACCCTAAACACCAATATTCCATCTATGGGAATTAAAAAATAATTCATATAAGGTCAATTACAGAATTTTGGTGAAATAAAATATCACTGGAACATAAAAATGATTTATATACCATATGGATATGTTCCGAGAAAACCTAAAACATTTGGAGTTATTCCCATTAATCATGCTCGACCACTATCACCTAATCTCATCCATGCCTTTTCTGAGCTCATACTGTATCCCGATATCATAACTCAAGCATTTAAATTTAAAATAATAGATTATAAAAATACAAGAATTAATTATTATTTTCATTAAATATGAATAATTATCTAAAAACTCACCGAGTGGTGTCTTCTTAATAAAAGATTTATCAATAGTAGAAAAATTTTACATTGAATACTTCCAATACCACAATTAAAAAAAGACCAATCAAAAAACAATCGATCACTCTCAAATTATATTAAATTTAGTTAATAACTCAATAAAAATTTATAATGAGACATGACTCTAACCAAATATTGTGATATATCATGCAAGAATCCTCATGGGATATCCTCTTTCTCCATCGCAAAAAAAATCCTTTTCAAGTCAAGATGATTCACTATGCGTTAGGGGAATTTCCTCATAAACTCTAGCACAAATCTTCACAAACTAGAAGAGTTTAAGGGATACAATAATTAAAGGAATCATATGGAAGAACTCATCATGAACTACTAAAATATTTCCATTAAAACATTCCTCATCAAGGTTGATCAATGAAATTGAGAATGATAGGGTTAGTCAAATTATATATCTATCTTCACATGACTACTGACCATAAACAAAGGATTTTTGATCATTAAATGATGGTTCTGACCTGATTTTTTTAAAATAAATAAAATTTTCAGTCATAAACCACCCATAGGTATAGGGCTTGACCCCTCTATCTATCTTCATCATGGAGTGACCATTAAGGATCGATGTGTGACCACCCCAGTTATTGGGTTTCACCCTCATCTAATCATCATCATGACATGACCCCTCTGAGCTGTAATGTGACACCCCTTCTAAAGGAAATGAACATCAATTCAAATAATAATATCCTTCTTTTGGTATGCAAAAACTAATTTCATGATGTGACCCCCTGATCCCAACATAATGATCTTATCGTAGAAAAATTCCAAAAAGAGGTCACCCTTCCCCAACTCAAATATTCTACCAAGCACCACAAACACATCACTTGCCTTGAACCTGATCTAAAAGTATCTTCATGAGATGTTATATAATTATTTTTTTATTATATTCATAATTTTAAAAACGTTCATTTCTTCAAGACAAAATTCAATTTACCTATGAATTTGACAACCTGTAAAGACACATGTTTTTACATGAATATTTGTTTATTTTAATCAAGAAATGAATAATTAAATCTAAAAATTGGAATAATTATCCAACTGAATCCAATTAATAATTTAGAAGTAAAACTAAGTTCATTTACCTTCCATATTGGTCAACCAATTTTTCTATCATTGTTTAGATCTAGTGTATATTGAGAAAAATATATTCCAAATGAATCTTTATTTCCTTTCAATTGTCCGAGGGAATACCAAATATAATTTTTAATCTAATAGTGATATGGTGGATTAGTATATTATATGTGAAGTGTATCCTGAGGTTATCAGTCAAAATATCTATAGTCTTACGTATTATTCTAATGTGAAGAAAAATTCATGGAAAATCAATTTCTATAAGAAATAAAGATTATTATTATTCCTGATGTTTATTCAAGAAATTGGATTAAATGGATCAATATAATTGAGGTGAAACTTCAATCACCTAAAATTCAAGAATTTCGCATTTATCTTCATTAATTGATTCTTTTTTAAATTCATTGTATTCTGTAATAACATATGGGAGTTTTTAAAATGATTCTTCTTTTTTTAAAGATATTATTTGTAATGTTATTCTTATGTTTCATCATAAAAAAATTCGATGTACTATTTATTATGTTTGAGTTAGAGAAACTTTTTCCACTCATTTTTTTAACTTTCATATTTCATATAACTATCAATATTCAAAACAAAAATAATTCTTTGGGTCCTGTTTATTTGCCATAAATTTATCCATTTCAATGAAAAATTTACACAATGATGACTTTTGTAGGGAAATGAAATTATTCCTAAAATTCAATTTTGAATTTTTTTTTATCTCATTAATGTATGTATTTATGTTCACTGTGTATGGATTAACTGAGCTTGAGATTGAACCATCTATGAATAAATGAATATTAGTAGTATAAAAAATTGAGGAATCGTTTCCATTATATCACCAAATTGGGGGGAATCCAAGATCACATACATGGGGTGCAAATAGCCTTGAAGAACCTAAGATGACACATCCCATGATCTTGTTTAACTATGATTTGATTTATGACTACATCATGTTAGTAATTTATACATGTATATGTCATCTTACCCTATATAATTTTATATATATCATAATATTTTACTATCTTCTTATATAAGGAATATAAAAATTTATTAAAAGAATTTATCATCCATTAACATTGATAAGAAGAGATAAATTACCTAGAAATATGTTTCATAGGTAGTAAATATGAAAGGTATGATCATTAGTTTTATAAAATAAGAAATAAATATTCATTAATAATTTTAAAATGAAAAAACATATTTTAGGTATTGATTTTAACGATTGACACTATCTCTCAAGAAATAAGATAATTGGATTCTATTTAACATAATTTGGATCAAGAATCTAAATAACTAATAGGCAATGACTAAAAATTTGTAATATCTTGTTGATCAGTGGACATGAACACAAAACATGATACTGTTATTTTAACTATAATTAAACACTATTATTCTAGTGGATCATATAACTGAAATTTCAATCAAAGTGTTTCATACTATATATTTATTGTGAAAATAATAGCATTATATTATTATCCACATGGTAGAGTAACATTGATGAAACGAAAGTGGTTTGATTCAATAAAGTAAAAAATTATTATTTATTGATTAATACAAATTTAGATTTATTGAAATGAGTCACTTCATACATACTAATAATCTATTTTTTTGTAATTTTTTTTATAAACATGTTTTTATGAAAAATATAATATAAAACTAGAAATTTAAATCAATACTAAATTTATACCATGACATATTTTCTATTTTTTAAGAGATGAAATTGAAACCAAAATTTCCCTTATTAGTCATAACTAAAATTGTTTTTATGATGACAATAATAGATAAAATATCAAAGTTTGTAGTGAACCATATGTAGTGATGTTTAATTTATAAAATTTATGGTATCTGATATTAATAATCTAATTTATTTCTAATTGGATGATTTAGTGACTTTGGACTAATTTTTAAAAATGTAAACCATTAAAAAATTTAGTGTTTTTTAATGAATTATATATATATATATATTTCAAAATGATTATAATCTCTAATATCTATCATTTCTGTGTACATATATCATCAAAAAATTAAGTTCACTAAAAATGGGAAACTGTATTTCTAATCCAACAGTTACATTGAATTCATGACATTTCTTTAATATAGAAATGTTTTAAAATGGTTTTTCCATAGTTGAATAATTTTTATATATATTTAGTTCATTTTGATGATGATAAGAATTAATAAATTACATCTCATATAACTATAAGTATCATTAACACCATAAATTAACCTAGAATAGAAAACTATAGTTTCGACCTAATAGTTTTAGTGAGTTGAGGTCAATTTTTTTAATAAGTAAATGGACAATGTAGGTTTGGGTTTTGTTGAATAATTTTTAAATATTTTCATGAAAATTTCAATACAATAATAATATATCTATTTTGGATTCTATAACTATATATATCATTAGAGAAGAAGTTAATTAAAATTAAGAACTAAAGTGTTGAACCAATAATTTTAATAATTTGTAGATATTATTTTTATATGTAAACAATCAAAATTATTTTTGATGTATTTGAATTAGTTTTTTATATTTTCTTTATAATTAAAAAGTGACTGTAATTGTTCAATTATGGAATCCATAAATATATATATCCTACAAAAATACTTTTAAAAAATTTCAAATTTTAAGAATGCAATACAATAATGTAAAATAACTTTGGTATTTCACGTTATTTGTTAATAAAAGAAAACATTATAAAAATTAAATTGATACTATAGTGATATAAATATTTTAAATGAATATAAAGAAAATAATTTCTCTATTGATCATTGTTATAAAAAATAAAAAAAAATTAACTTGTAATTGTATAAATACTATATATGTATGTTTTGATATATTGTTTTCTAAGAAAAAGGAAATAAAAAAAAACTAAAAAAATTAAAGTGCTACATAAAAAATTTTATTTCTTGATTAGGTTATAAAATATCTTATAAAATATTTAAATTTTTAATTTTTTTAATTTATTATGTTTTTCCATCATTTTTTGTAATTTTTTCATTTAAAATTAGCATTCCTTGGTTACATTATGCCACCACTTCTTTATTGTTTGGATTTCTAATTAGTCAGACTTAATTATTTCTCTTCACAACTTATACCTTATTTTTAATTCCCATTAGTACTAAATTTATAAAATATATATATATATATATATATATATATATTATTTCTTTAAAGTTTATAAAAAATATTGAATAAATAAAAAGGAATAGATATTCTAATAACGATAGAAAAATGAGTCATGGTACTGCATCCTATTGTGAAAATATTGAGTATAGTAAATCTAATATATATTAACTAAAATATATTAACTATGAATTTTTAATTTATTTTTAAATTTATTTTGGGATAATCTTTCAAAGTGACCATTTTCTCCTAATCTATCACCTGATAGTGGTGAAAAGAAAAGTTGATCAAGTGGGGGAGGAAATATATGAACATTAATCACCTACCATACCAGATCCCAACCAGACCTATGATTATAAATCCCATCAAACATACCTCATCATCCTGCTATACCACATGAGGAACTAAGGATTTGACCAACTATACACACTCTCTATTTATATATTCTAAAATTCTTAAATACCTTTTTGATATCATATAATGGTTTCTTATACCTTCTACACTTTTCCACCCATTTCTACACCACCTCCAATTCCCAATTCCACTATATCTCCATTACATTATGCTCAAGATCATGTGAATTGTTCATTAAAATTTTATAAACATTAACATAATGTTTTTGAAACTACCCATCCTTCATAATATGGTTGTGCACCAAAGATTATAGATTCATCATAGACAATTAATTATCATTGATCAGGTATATGTTTACATGTTCATTAATTTTGATCACTTAAATTTTATTTTAGTTGTAATGTGTGTTAGTTATATTATTTTATATTTTTTTAATATATATTATAATAGTACATGTGGTTTTAATCATAGGTAATCTATATGTAATTGTCTTATATTATAATGGTAGAGTGTAATAAATAAAATTTATTTAATGGTAAATATATAAGAGGGTGTAGTTGTTTTTTGGAGATGCTAAAAAAATATATTGACATCATTCTCTGGAAAATAGTCTCATGAAGACAATGTTATGGGTCATGTCAAAGATATTGAATATATCGGTATATGGGTAATTAAATTTGTTAAATAATAATACACATTATTATTTTATTTAAAATAAATAAAGATTTTTGTTTTAGATTTACGATAACTTTTTGGTTGGCCAAGCTATATTGGAAACATGGTTGATAGAATTTGGGGAACTGTTTGTAGTATATAAGAATTATTAATATATATGATAAATAATTATAATTGGCACATTTATTTATGGTATTCAATATCATAATTATTTTCTTGTTACACTATACTAATAGATGATTATATAAAAATATAGTGATGAGTATAAGCGATAATTCCAATTTAAGAGTTTTTTACTACAAATGATTTTCATTTTTATAAACACTTTGTTTAATATCATTAAATTTTATATTTCATAATTCTTCAAAAATAAATTAAAAAAAGTTCTACTAAGAATATTCATACATTTTGATTAAAAGTAATATATTAACATGAGAGAAAATAAGTATTTTTAAAGTAAAAAAATCAGTTAAAATAATTTTTTTAAGGATGTTAGTTGAATAGAGTAACAAACAAGAGGTTATAGTTGTAGTTGAATTTATTATTTTTTTATTTTAGAAATAAAATATTTATTTTTATTATTTTGTTACATCTACAACCATTTTTTGTTGAGTTTGTAGAACATTAAAGGATATGTACCAAGAGAAAACTAGTTTCTTCTCGAGTGGAAAGAAAAAATATATTTGTTGTTTTAATTAAGAGATGAAGTATTTTATTGTAATTACAATCATTTTATTTTAACATTTTAAAATTTATTTCATAACTAAATATCATACTTATATTTTTATAGTTTTTTAGAGGCCTCTAATGAGAAAGAATGTGAAAACGTAAGTCCAAATGATCATTTTTGACAGGGATTAGGTTATAATCTCAAGGGGAGAGTCTGCTATAGACATGGAAATAGTATACTACCCATGAAGTATTGTCTTAGTATTAGAAATACAAACACCCTAGTAGAATTTATTTTTAATATACTCTTGAAGAAGAATAAGAGTCGAAAAAATTATCTATATGAGAGTGGAAAAGTAAAAAGTTTGATAAGAAGTTCACGATAACTATAATACTTTTTTTACATCACTTCCACCTGATAAAACTATAGTCTTTAATAAATTTATATCATTGATGAAATCTATATATGGTACCCCAGGTGATATTTATGATGTTCTTAGTCGTGTTTCTGGTTGTGAATTTTCTATTTATGATAGTGATTAAGTTTTATAAGATGATGAATATAGTTTAAATTTTCATGATGATGCTGATAGTTTTGATGACCATGACATTAGTGGTGTTCATCATAATAATTTTTAGAGTAAGATATTGATCAAATCAATTTGTGAATTAGTATATATGACCCATAAAGCATTGGGGATGGCTCTATATTACTAAAAATAATTTTATATATATTTAATCATTTGATTTTTATGTTAATAACTGGGGGAATTGAAAATTTTTGTTTTGTTTAGTAGAATTTTTTTGAGACTTCGTAATAGAAATGTAAGTCACCACCCGGTAGAATGACTACACTAAAAATACATGGAAACATTGTTATATACTTGTATCAATGGGTGTGATTAACCATTAGTATAGAGTATCCATTGTAAAGAACCTATATTAATGGTTTTAAGAAAATGTTAGTATATCTATGTCCTAATCGATAGTTTACTAATGGTTATGGAAAACATTGGAAAAAGTTATACCAATATTTTCAAAACCCATACCAATAGTTTAAAACTTTTTTTATAGCCATGATTTTCAATAGCACCTAAAACATGTATTCATATATAGGATATGAGAGAGATGTAATAATTAAAATAATTTAAGATTCAGGAAATGAATCTATCATGTATGTAATGTTATATACAATTCCTGATGTTTCTTATGACTTGGCCATGTTAGGAAGATATCATGAAGACCTGGGAGAGAAATATTGGTTTTCTATAAAGAATACAATAAAGTTCTCTAGGTTTATAATGGATAAGATCCATGTTTATGAGGATCTAGTTATGAGGGTATGCACATAAGAATGTTTAAAAGTAGATAAAAATTACAGTTGGGATGTGGTTTTTACCTTAATGCTAGATATGTGAGGTAGAATAGTTCTAAATATCCGATGGTTTACAATTATACAATAGACTCATATTACATAGAGATTATTATGAAAATAAAGAAGTAGTACAGATTTATAACATCATCTAATTGTTTAATGTTTTAACAATCAGTAAAGATAATGTCAATCTATATTTTTATAATATGGTAGAAGTGGTTTTCAATACCGATAAAATGGCATGTCATTAAATGAATCCTGCACTACAAAAGTATCACATATTGAGGTATTTCTCTAAAAGGGGTAATTTAATATAAATATTAGTATCCATAGGGGTAAATGTTGAAGACTCATTGACTAAAGTCGTGTCTCACCAAAACATAATAACCATGTGAGAGATTTACATTTCAATGTTCTTAGTCAAAGGATATTGTATATGGTGGAGTTTATAGGATTCAGTTTCATTCATTAAACAATAATTTTTTTAATTACCATAATATTTATAAATTTTTTATCACTTTATCATAATTTTTATAATAACATTAAGGTTATAATCCCCTTATATTATTTTCAATTTCAAAAGATTATGTATTTTCCTACTAAAATGAGAACCTAGATGCAAAAACAATATTCCTAAACTCATTTATTAGGGCCTAGATAACGTTTATTTGATGGTACATGAATGATGTTTGACTATAGAGTGTTTTGGGATCATAATACATTCATACTTCTCCTCACAATGTTCACACTTGGCTACCTCCATAAATATAGGTCATGAAGACAAAGCATCTAATATGAAGCCTATATTTTTATATTTAGTTTAATTTCCCTATATATGACTATGTATATGGGTGTATATATTTTAGATTATAATTAATCTATGTCATGAATCATGTATATTGATGTATGGAAGAAAACTATAATGGCTTATGCTTATGATAGAGTGGAATATACTGGGTATGTCATAAGTGATATAGAATTAATGGAATATGTAATGAAAATATTTTCTCTTCAAAATTAATGGATGTACATATATATGGCCCATTGATTTAAATAGAATCTTATGATTAAATATATGGAAAATGTAGATTTTTTGTTATTTTAATTATTTAATGTCAAAGAAAGATAAATTAGGCATATAAGGCGATGACATTAGTCTACATCCTTCTTGATGTAATATTAGAAGATAAAGAGATTATATTACATAGTAGTTTTTGTCGAAATATTTTTTACATTGAAAATTGAAAATATTTCTCTATGGGTGACTAGACATGTTTCTAGATGTCAATCATGGACTTTATGTATGTTCATCTAATGCTACTAAGTAAGAGGGATATATCAGAATACAATTTTTGTATCTAAAATATCATTAAATTATAATGAATTTAATAATGAGAAAAAATATTATCATCCACTTTTGGAATAATAATTATTGATGTAAAGTGGATCATGTAAATTCAATACAGAGATATGTGACTATAGAAAATATGAGTTGAATTTTATCTATTTTTTATTATATGAAATGATTATAGGTAAATATTTGTTTTTTTCACCAATTCAGTGAAGAGATTATAATATATATATTAATTTAGTTAGATTAATATTAAAATAATTATTTTTTCTAAATTTTAAGGAATATAATTTTTATTTATTTACCAAATGAATAATGTTTCATTAAATAAATATTTTATTACTATTTTTTAATAAATTCTATGTTAGAATATATGAGTCAATTTAATGGATAGATAGAAATAATATGTGATATTTAATATCATTTAAAAATATAATTAACTTTTTGTAGAAATGATATTTTAAAACAGAAGTCATGGGATATAATAATAATAATAATTTCATTATTTTACATGGGGTATTACTTAGTTTTAATTTATCAATAATATCCTATGTGAACTATCTATGTTTTACACTAAGTATATAATGAAAATGATTTCACATTATTTTTATGAGAATTTTTATTCATAATGGATGTCCTCTCAAGAATTATCTTGATCTTAGAGAGAAATTCCTCTCACTTCCATCAATAATATAGACAAAATATGAGAAAATTGTTGTGATCATTGAAAAATGATGTGGAGAAATTGAATATACTTCTCTATAACATGAATATTTAATAATGTAATTTGGAAAATCTAGAAGAATATGAACATACATCTATAGGAGTGATCATTTGGATTCTGAATGGAATTAATAATGATAAAAGAGAAGAAACATATTTTGACTGACAAAATTCATCATTTTAGGTAAATATATTTTTAAATTATGTACAAATTATATGTCAATGAACCCATATATTATATTTTTGGGTTATATTCTTTTAGTTCTTTAGATAATATCAATTGAGCCAAATGAAAACCCATATCCATGAACCTACACAAAACATCCAATGATCAATGAGACCTTCACTGTCTATTCTTTCATCCCTATATGTAATCAAGTTAATTCACATTCCCTGTCAATTAATTTGATCACACATCAATCATATGTTATTCATATCATGTGAAACATCAACCATTTATCCTAACTCTAGAGGAATCCGTAAACATAGAATAAACCTACTACTTATTTATCTTAAATATAATTTCCTCTCTTGACTAGAAATAAAAAAACCCATATAAATCATGTCACACTCACAATTAAATCTATCTAGATTCATAACTCTCCATGAATAGTGACTCTTCCTAACCAATGTACTATATACCTCATTTTGGTAAAAATCCATGAAACAACACCCAAGATTCCATTTTACATTAATTAGTGTAATACAAAATCTAGGATACCCATCCTATATCACTCACCATCATTAATTATCCCCATATCCATACTAACCACTCTTAGGTAAAATTTCACTATTCTCATGTTAATATAGGTGATATCACTATATTGAAACACATTTTAAAAAAATCATCATGATTGGGTCATGTTAAGTAAGAAATTACCAATAATGTATTTTTAAAACCACTTAATAATATATTTTTTTAGCTTTTATGCATCCTAAAAAATTTATTTTTGAAGAATAATTTCCTTATTAATAGACAATCATGCACATACAATGTGAACCTACATATTGAGTACCATGTGTGTATTTATTCATCTTATCATACCATCCTCGAAGTAAAACCATATCAACAACTCATCAACATAACAAATTATCAAAATTAGTTCAATTTTAATAGAAAATTTTAATTCTAAAAATTTTATCTCCCCGATAGCTTTGAATTACTCCCATATGGAATCTCTCCATGAATAAGTATGTATGTTTTATCATGTTTTGACAAATCTCAAATATTTCTATCATATAACAAATCCAAAGATAAATAATAAAAATTCTCTAATTATATTTTATTAATGTCTTAATATTCATCCCCATATCCATAGCTAAATATATATTTCAATATACCTCAAGAGTGACTCCTAGTAATTTAGATCCTACATACTGACATTGAGTTTCTGATAATATATTTTTGGGAGACAATAAATTTAGTAATATCTCAAATAAGAACATATAAAAAATTGAAAATTTCAAAATAATTTATAATTTTATAGTGAAATTTATAAAATTAAAGGGGTAATCTAACCATTATTGATAACATACACCACACAACAATAAAAAAACTCTTTTAATTCCATAAAATTCATACATCACAAAATAAATGATCTAGATGAACTATAATATACTCGAAGAATAAAAATAAATAAATAAGTAAACATAGCTACCGATATTCAGAATCTACACATAATTATCTCCATATACATACTGAGCTACTAAAAATCACTAACCAGACCTATGAACCCTTCTATAACCAACACACTGATATAAAATTTGTATTTCTTTCAAGTTTCAAATAAAGTGTGAGATCATAAAACTCAGTAAGGCGCCAAAAAAATCCCTAAATATGAACCAATATATATTTCCATGTGTTCAAATCATAAAATGAAATAATTAACATTTATCATAGGTCAATTTCATGATTAATCAAGCACTTATCAAGTAACATTGAATCTTGACCATACTGACTTCAACTGGAGACCACATTTTGGAAAAAACATCTAAAATTCATATTTATTAGTAAAATGTTCCATAGGTAAAAATATAAGTCATTTGCTGTAAAAAATATATCCCAAACATACTCATAGGGATCATGTAATCAATGTATATCTCAACTATTTTTATTGGCATATGATGCCCAAATTTATTCTGTTGAAACACCTGGAGTGTCCAATATATATTTTATATGATCTCATAACAATAATTTGAAATGAAATTTTCAAAAGTACATTCATAAGGATCGAGTGTCTAATATCTATTTTATCTGTTCTCGTAGCCCTTAGGTGGACCACATACATCATAAGCACACTCATAATGATTAGGTGGATATCATTCCTCTCATATAATTTCTTTAGTACTCCTTTGTTGTTCCTACCATTTCTGCAAAGATATTAATATAATATCCATCTTAGTAAATCATATAAACCTTTTCAGAATTCCCCTTCATATATTGAGGATTTCCAATCAGTACCTTACTTATCAATATCTTTGAGAGAACACGTTTTATATATCTAGATCATCAATATTTTAAAAGGCTTAAAATAGGCTTCTATCATCTACACATATATTTTTAATTTTGATTGGATACTCTTCTCAACTCCACAATTAATTAACAAAATTGAAGGCCCAACATCATAATCCATATCCTGAGTCAATTAACATTCCATAACACAAAAATTATATATTAAATTAAATCAAAATCATAGTGAAATAATCATACCAACACTATTCCTTAGCTAATAAAAAAATTTACAATATTAATATTTTATAATGACATACCATACTCTTATCCCTTGACTAATATCTACTTTCAAATCACAATGGTTGGGTACCCTATTAAATAAAGTATGAATTATCCATTTTGGTTATTCACATATCTTAGTGTAATTCCATATATGATATGATTCCCCTTTGGCTAAAACAAAACATTCCCCCATCCATTGTTCATGGAATTGATCCATGTTATATAGTTATAGAATATCCTACCCATGGTAGGACCCCTCTCAAAATTATTAAAATGACCCTATTTTTGTACCAATAATCACCATCTATATCATAAGTCACCTCAAACATGACGAATTATCCAATAAATATCTTTACTGACTAATTCCATTAATGGAAATATATAGAGGATCACTCAATTAGTGGTTAACCCACTAGTATTACATTTTTATAACTCCTTTTATGATTATAGTAGGTCTCTAAATCCCCATATCAATAATTCTATGTCAAACCTATGGAGTACACATCCTAGTTAATTGAAACCTCATAAGGTTTCTCAAGATACAACAACCTCATTCGCCCATATCCCATCACTCAAGGAGAAATATATTACACCCTTATGCGAGTACGCCCTAGGTTATTAGTGATTTCACCAAATTCTAAACACCCTATGTGAGGTCCTTTCCAAATGCTATCCTAGCTTATCACCACATCAGAGTTTCATAGTGACTGAATTTTAATGGGAACATTTGCGGGATCACTAAAACAATCCTACTCGATCAAATTTAATTCCATTTACTAATAAAAACATCATAGAATCTCAATAAGTTCATTTAAACTAGATTAAACATTATTTCACAGCACACAATTCATGTAATTAAATATATAAATGGTAAAAAAAAGGACCAATAACCCCATCCATAAAGTTACCTCCATTCTCTGGTGTTGAGTCATTAATCCTTTATCACCATTGGAATCCATGATATCTTAGTACACCAAAATTGATATTTAATTAATTATGAATAATTTATAAATGATTTGTGAAATTTATCCATTTTTATAACAATTTTAAATACTCATCATGAACAAATAACTTTGAGATACCTTAAGAAATGTCATAATATTGGCTTATGGATTGCTCTTGATCATCCCTAAAGTAAAACTCCCAACATCACATTTATATATGTTAGATAATTCATCATAAATGATTTAAATTAACCTAATAATTAAAAAAATAACTTAACATTCCTTGAAATAAGTAGAAACCACAACAATTCATCACTTTGAATCCAACTCTAGACATATCACATTAAATATACATTAATAAAATCTGATTCAGCTATGATATGTTGACATCAAACTCAAATACGTAGATAAGAAAATTCAAATTGTGTGTATATGGATGAAATAATTTAAGTAATATTAGAATTATTACCTTATTCAACATAGATAATACAATATGTATTGATTCTGTTTTTGTTGGATTAGTCCATTGAATATTTCAATCTGTATATTAGGATTTTTCCTTGTAATCGGTATAGTTTTTTTCTATCATAGGTCCATGTAATTGATATATTAAAATAATATATATTAATGAACACATAAAGATTATTTTGGAATAAATGAATTTCTCTTTGATTGGAACCTCAAAAAGGAATTCTAATACCACATTGGAATCCAAAATGTAGGGTTTCCCCTAGGCGTGGTATAAATTTGGTTAGTGTGGGGTGTTTTGTTAAAGGAAACTGGTGATGGATGCATTAAGTTAATTAAATATTTTATTTATAAAATTTATTTTATTTCCCAAGAACCTAATCATACTATATAAGTTTTTCATTATGGAAAATCTCTCAGGTTGGCTGCATAACCCTATGATATTATAGGAGAAGAAGAGGAGAACATTGTTTGTTTCAATGGACCTTGTAATATGGATCGATGAGGAATGATTGAGGATGGTATTAAAATGTACAGATGAATCAAGATCTTTTTCTTATTTTATATCTAATGAGTTCATCACCAACTATCAATATATTATTAAGGTAGGATATCTTAATTCATTGATTTCCAAAATAATTCTATTCATTAACCTTGGATTTCAAATATATACTTATATTTCAACATTTGAAATTCATTGCATGATACCAGTTCTTAACTAGTGTTCTTAAACCTAATTAAATTTGTTTTGTTTCTTCATTTCACCCCTAATCCGTTTTATGAAATCATTAGAAGGTATCTCCCCAAAAAATGGTGGGTTCAGATTATTCACATGATTTCCCCCACATTTATTTTTTTTTGTTCATCTTTGGCCCACGGGGTTTCAAGTCTATATTTTTGGGACACACTTGATCATTATTGAACCATTAGATTCATGGAAGATGTGTGAACAAATTAGATATTAGTGTATTTATTTTTTTCCTTGATTTGATGCAATATACGGGTGTTAGAAGCATGGTTTAGAGGCCTAATCATGGGTCTCTATCCATGGTAGTGGCAACCCATAGGGAAACTGTGATGGTAAATATCTATATATATCTCAATTTTCTAGAATCCAACAACCACCAATGGATCATGTGTGTTCATCCCTTGATCGGTGTTCTCTTGGGTGATTTAAGGTATAAATGGTGGTGTTGGCCCAGGTGAGACATGTTAATAGTTCTACTTATTATAAAAAATATTAAAAAATAGGGAATTTAATCTAGGAACACATGCCTTGGAATCCCATAGCTACATCATATAGGATTTTAGGTGAGATAAAAATCACACAACATGTGGTCGGACCCATATTTCGTATGACCCTACTCGGGCAGTCGAGCCAAGCGCCGAAAGAACATACCCATGATGATGTGCTGCTGGAAAATCCATGAATCCTAGAGAAAAAAACATGTATATGTACATTTTTATCCTATTCATGTTCTTTGGGTACATGCTCGGGGAACTATTCCACATTCTGGAGTACAAAAACACAAGCTAGGATACAGGGGAAGACATGGAGTACACATGCAATAATTGAATGGCATGTTCTTAGAATGGAGTACACATGCATACCCCTTAGTAGGAAATTCATGTTGTGTATCCCATGTAAAATCCTTGTAGTTCCACATGGATTCACAATATATGTCTAAGCATGGACATTCCTAGGTGTCCATGAAAAGACACATGCTATGTGACCCTATGTACAAACCTTTTAATTTTGATAGACAATTCCACCTTGTTTATCCCCTTCTTTGAGACATGTATTTGGTCCTGCGAGTAGAAATAATAAGTGTTTTTTCATGTAGAATGTTATAGAGGCCTTTTTGGGATTAGATATATGACATGAGTTGTTATAGGAATGGTGATTCCTTTAGTGATTCTTGGCTGATGAAAGTGATTAGTTTAGATCATCATAGAGATACTAAGGTTTGTACCCCATATCATATGAGGGTATTGGTCCCCCATAATCTTTGTATAGGTATATTTGGTACCCCCATACTACAATAGTTGTGGGTACTCTATCTATTGAGTGGAACCCCCATTGTTAAATATCTTGTTTGGAGTGAGTCCTCCACTCAAGATAAATCCCTCTCATATATGAAGCATAATGGTGAGTTGCAAGCCCACCATAAGGATTCATGAGATGTTACAAGATATTTAGGTCTAGGATATTGTTCTACCTCATCTATGACACATAATTGTGAGGATAATTCTCTCTACCCCATTTCTCATGAGGTTGTGCATGGTTCATAGATTGTATATCGGACATTTGGCATTAGGAGAAAACACTTCATTCTTAGCTGGGCTATGGATATAGAGATAACCTTTCTCTATCAGTTGAGTATTTCTATTATCATATTTAATATTTGGTTTACTTTATCATTATTTTTCATGGTTTGAGATGATTGTTGTTTATTTCTATTTCTTCCACTTCATGGGTTTTGTGGCATCATTCTAGTTATGTACATACTCACCGCTATATAGAATTTACCCACACATGTTGTGTTATATGTAGTCAACAAAGAGTTTAACAGTGACTTTAGTGGACCTATATTCAATGAATATTAACAATATTTCTAGGCATTGACATTGTTTGGGGGTTAGACTCTGATCTTTTTTCAAAATCTTCCTCCCCTTGGAGGTATCCCAAGGACATCTTCAATAAGGATGTCCTTATAATCTTACACTACCACTATAATCCAATGGATAAAAGTCCCGCTGAACCCAGTGTTAAACTCATTAACTGATGGGTTATAATATGCATCTTCTTTCCCATGAGTCCCACTCTCTCATCCATAAGATCCATCTCACCCACGAAGTAGAAACTTATCCCATATATATGAATCCATATAACTCTCAAACGGTGAATGTCTATCTAGGTTATTTGGATCGTCATGCCAAGTTGAAACACTTTTTTTCTTCCATGTAGTAGAGTTTGGTTGAGAGATTGGGGCAGTTTCATGTACAGATGATAATTTTGAAATATAGGGTACCCACAATGATCATCTCCAACAATGATGTTCAATTTACATCATGGTTGTAGAGAGGTTTATATTAGGATTTTGAGACATAGATATGGATGATAATATCATTTCACCCCTAGATTTTTTGTAATACTGAGTAGACTATCTACGTGTTTGAGGGTATACTGAGAGGCTATGTGATAGTTTTTAGATGGATCTGGGAGGATCCCTTTCAATTTATATAGTTTTTTCATAATAACTGTTATCAATCTATATTTTTTTGGAACCATATATAGAACACTATGGAGACAATATATGAATCCCTTATGATGTTAAGTGAATAGATAGACCCATCTGAATAGGTTAAAAATTGGGTAGGAAATGTCAAAGAAGGGTTATGTGATATATTAGAATTTAAGGATAGATCAATACTAATAAAAATATTACACAGACGAACATCATAAAAATTTGTATATCTAGAAGGGAGGCTATGTCTTCTTGGAAGCATCCCCAAATGTAATTTTAGATATTATTATAGGGAAGTAATTTATATCGAGGTTCCCTTGGTCATTAAAGATCCTAAGAATGGCTGAAATGTTTTCATTCTTTTTAGTCGTTCCCTCACAGTTAGACCAAGTTCATTACCTCTTCCAAGTTTTATAGTTTAGTAGATACATTCACAACTCATCACACATTATTGAATTGGGAGAGATGGTCATTGATGAAGGATCCACCTTTTTTGATTACTTGGTGATGATAGAGGACCAATTGGAGAGGAAGGTTCATACATGATCCATTCCATTGATTATAGTTCTTCAAAAGTAAAAAAATCATATAGGAGATCTCATGAGAGTGTGAGTGTTTGTTGTAGACTCAGTAACACCACCATCTTGTGTAGATTTTTCTTTTTAGATAGAAAATTAATTTATGGAGAGGATAATTTAATGGCTATAGTTTTTTTTGGGTTTGGTCATTTTAATATTTAAATATATACCTCATAATTTTTCTATTGACTCGTCATTGTGTTTGGGTGTCATAGTTCCTCATAATTAATATACTAAAAATATTTATAGATTTTAAAGCATGTGTGCGTATTTTTTTGGAATAAATGATTTTCTAATTTAATTACACCATGTATGAAGAATTCAAGAATATAATTTATTATAAAATATACTTTTTACCCTAGGTCAGAACAAAATGTGGTTGGTGTTAGAAGTTTGGCTGAGGGAATCCAAGGGGGTCTATTAGTTGATTTAAATAATTTATTTAATAAATTTATTATATTTCCCAAAAACCTATTCCTCCTTTATATGTACGCTGTTATGTAAAATCTATTGGGTCGAGCTTATAGCCCTTGGATATTAGAGGGGAGGAGGAGTAAATTTTTTTAGTGTTAATAGATCCAGGAATGTTGATAAAAAATGAACAATTTAATAAGGTTGTGAGATGAATAAACATAATGAGATATTATTATTCTTCCCTAGTGGATTAATTCTTCACCAACAATATATTTTTTATTTGCAGAAGGAAAAATGATTACTTTGATTTCCTCCATCTATATATTCATTAATCACGGGTTGCTTATATCTTCTTATTTTCCAATTTTTTCCATTCTTCACATGATATTAGTCCATAAATAATGTTCGTAATCCTTTTTGGCACCAAAGAAAACATTCTATAGGAATGTTCTATGAAGGAATGACTATTTTGGAGAAAACATAACCCCAAATGCCCCAAAATCACTCTTAAGATCTTGCTTCGTGAATCCCTGCACCTTCACAAATGGATAGATCTCACAATTATCCATGTACTGGAGTCTCATTTATTATTGTGTGAAGTATTGATCTCGAAACACTTCACGGTGAGTTTCAATGTTGTGAAACACTTCAAAAACCCTCTGAAGCATTGATGGTGTCTTAATGTGTATGATATTCAAAATCATAAATCAATGCCCATTAATGAAGCCCAAAAAATAATTTTGGACATCTAAAATATTCATGAAACCCTAATCCTATAAATAATCCCTCATTTAAATATTTTATGGGTGGTTACCTATCCTTTTGGCTTCTAAATTTCACTCAATTCGTGAACCTTTTGAGCATCAAAAACCAAAGATTAATGGATAAACCTATCTATCAATGCTTCGAAAAACACATTTTATTATTTTATTAAGAGCCCCCATCCTAGGTGGAGATTCATTTTGTAATGGAAAATGATCTTATAAAATAAATAAACTACCCTCAAAGGCTCTTAAGGATTTGTGAGGCACTCCTCGCATCAATCAGGACTTCTTGCTAAGGTAGGGTAACCATGTTTCACAGATCCTACTTCTTTTTGAAAGAACTAACCTACTTAAATCCCCTAAGCTTTACAAAACAACTCTATTAAAGGCCACATTCCTAAAAAACTCTTATGTAGGTCCTTTCTATGATTTCTTCTTTCTTTCTACCCTCATTTGTGAAGGTTGAGTACCCATGGCCCTTAAACCCATCCAGCATTGGTTCAACCACACCATGAGTCCCCATGTGACATATTCCACCCTTTCTTTTATCTTCCCACTTTTCTCCATGTGTGGATTGAGCCTCCGACCTACCTATCTCTTACCATCAATAGTATTTAATCCCCAACTTATTCATAGTATAGGGATGCTAATGTGGACATTTTGACTAAACAATCCACACATCGTTGTACTATAGTAGTTAGAAATACGTTCCCAACCAAGATGTGCATGAGGGGTGGCCACATAATCCTAGGGGGTAGGGATTGAGTACCTCCATGTCTATTTTTCATGATATAAAACTATATATTCCACACCCTAATCATTTGATGAGGAACTGCACAACAAATTCCACATCACATGTTGTAAAACTGTAGTATTACCCTGTACAATAAGCACATGATGCTCTATGTATGAGTGTCATGGGATGACCTCTAGTAGGATTTCCTATGTACCACTCACATGAAATGAGATCCTCCTTAGGCATCTCAATGTGTAATCCCCAAAACGTTACAACATAGAGAAATCCTCTCATGAAGGGAAGCTTAGTTATGTAAGTTTCACACCATCCCCCATTGATGCTCCTTTAACAACACAAGAATTTTTATTTAATTAAATTAAACTACAAGGATTGGTACTGTCAAATGAATAGGGTACAAATACCACCTCCCTAAGATTAAATCCTGACTAGTGGTAAAACTAGGTTCTCCTTCCTTGGGATGTACCTTATTGATTCACCCAAAGGGGTATTTTGATCAACCTCTTGGGTACTTCTCAAGGAGAATCTAAACCAATGGTAATCATATGTGCTCTATCCTATGGATACACCTCCATGATCTTACTTAAGGGGTGTTCTGATCAACCACTCGAGTTCACCTCAAGGGGCATCATAGACAATGGAAAACCTGGGTTCTTCCTATTAGGGCTAGAATGTCTTCATCATCCTTAACGTGTGTTCTGATCAACCTCATGGGATCACCACATGGGGAATCTGGGCCAATCGTAAACCTAGATGGTCCCTACTTGGGTTGTACCTCCCTAATCCACATTAAGGGGTGTTCTCATAAACATCTTTGGTTCACCTCAAGGGGTATGCCAAGAAATGGGAAACCTTGGGGATTCCTCTTGGGGACTAAAATCCATAATCATCCTTGAGGGGTGTTATAATCAATCTCCAAAGATATCCTCTACAGGTGTCTCAAAAAATGGTAAACCTAGGTGCTCCTTCCTATTGATGTACCTCTATGATACACTATAATGGGTGTTCTAATTAGAATATGAGGTTTTCTTAAAGGGTAATCCCAACCAATGGTAAGCTTAGGTTCACCATCCTAGGAACACACCTCCCTGATCCTCCTCAAGGGGTGTTCTAAAAAACCATTCAAACCCCTATCAATAGATATTCTGGTCCATCAATCCTAGATTCATCTCAATGTTCATTCAGTTTCACACCCTCCAGATCTCCCTCAAGTTGTTTTTTGATCTATTATAATGGGTTAACCATCTGGGTGTGACATATTACATCATAGGTACACATTTACTAGATCAAACTCAAGGTTAATCTTGATCCATACACCACAGATTCAACTCAAGTGGTGTTCTGATCTATTCATCATGGCCTCATCAAAAGGGGAGTTTTGATCAATCTTTTCAACCCATCTCAATGAATGTTCTGATCCATCCACCCTGGGATCACCTCCATGGGGCATTCCAATCTATTAATAATAATTTTAGGTGTGACATCACCCCTTCAAGGGATATACCTCCTTGATCTATATCAATTAGAGTTCTGATCACCAAAAATTTTCCTACAAGACATTAAACGTGTTCCCATTATGCCCCCATAAGACATTATACCTAGGCCCATTTCCACAAGATGTTGAAATCATCCCCTGATCTATCTTAACCAGACTATATCATATGTATCCATAGGACATAGATACTATGACATAACCCAAAATACATACCTCATATAATCATTGGATTCCTAGGATAAAAATCATAGGAATACATATGCCTTTGGAATTGTTGCCTCATGATCGACACATGAAACCTTGGGTCCTGTTTCACAAGATACCTCACATGATATTCCCTCCCTAGTGGTAAAATACTTGTGAAAAATACGCCCTGTGTCTATACATAAACCAGGATGACCAAAGTGACTACTATCAAAACTGATGATTGATTCCATGCCAAGAAAAAAAATAGAATGTCTCGACAGAAGCAGTGTAATTAAATAGTGTCCACAAAGAGATGGCATCAGAAATGAGTTACATGAACAAAATTTAACTATATGAGGGAGACCCAGACTAGGTGAAAATATCTAATGAGGAATCCATGTAAGGAGGAACCAACATCCCATTATCCAATTTTAATCAATGAGAAGACTCCACTAATGAATGTATAGAAGGAAACCCACCATTGGAATGTGAGAATACTAAGAAAAGAGACACACATCACATGCAGTCTCCTTCAAAGAATCATAAACAAAAATCATGAAATTGAAGTGAAACTCCTCTCCTCGACATGGGGACTAATAGAATTAGGGAATAAATAAATTTCTTATCATTGGATTAAAACATTAGGTTCCAGGTCCCACTAAGAAAATAGTGGGCCCAGTATGGAACTCACTAAAAATTGGTGTTTTTAGAAGTTGATCATCCTCAGCCTGAAACACTATCAGGGTGGATCCCTATCTATCTTTTGAAGATTTAATAATGATAGGTAATTTTGAATTAACATAACTATACATATATGGAGATATGAATCCACATTCACTAAAGGACCCCATCTAAAGGAAATTAGCCACACAATACACATAAGTGTAGGGGTATAAAAAATGTTAATGTGGAATTACATCATGCCACCACCTCCTCAATGAAATCTTCCATGAAATTAGTTATCATGTTTCCATGCCCTTTCACACCCTCATAGATCATCCATCGTAGTGTGATAAACACCCTCATACATCAGTATGAGTCATTACTATAAGCTATATGACCCCCCAGGACCTGTAGAAATCGAAACCTCGCTAATAATGCCACCCCAATGATAGAAACCATGGAAACCCACCCCACACTCCAATAAAGATTCTCTTTGGGAGTCTCTACCCATAGTGATCCTACGGTTTGATACCCTACACTGAGGAGGTGGGGGATTATTGATTCACCCCATCTATGAGTACTTTCGAGAAGCCACCAAGAAGGGAACCCATCAGGACCCATTAATTTTTGAAATGACTGATCCCTTAGGACAAAGAAGACATGCCACTTACTCCAGCTCTGCAAACCCCATTCTAAAACCACTGAATGAAAATGTTGTGTGCAAGGTTAGGATAAGGAATGATATGGTATATCATCTTCCACATCTCGAATGGAACCTAAAACCACTAGATCATTCCACTGAGTCCCTATAATACCTATAATGGGTGAATTGATATATGTCTTCATCTGATTGGATTCGAGGCCTCAACCACCTCATGAGAAGGATTGGTGGACTCTATCTATTTTTGTAACCACCGATAGCTATTGCAGGCCTATCAATAATGATGAGATGCAGTATAGAGGTCCTCCTAGCACTATTGCCAACCAAAGTGGATGTTTTTCAGCTCCATCAATACCCATTATGGAAGTGTTATTCATACTCCCACTCATGAACATTGAGGTCCTCCCCATATCTATTTTGACAAGTATGATCATCCTTAGGATCCAACCAACTATTGTGAATGTCTCCACCATTATAAATATGTTCCTTTCTCTAAAGAGTCGACCCTATATAGAATGGTGAATGTTCACCATCAAAGGTGGAATCCAAGGAAAAACTATATCTTCTTCAACATCATTGATCTTTCATACTTCGAGTACATCGAAGACTCTATAATGGTGTTACCACCCAAACTGTCATAGTTTGGGGTCGGATCCAAACATGTGTGGTTCTCCATATTACATCATGAAATACATAGGATCCTCAGATCCCTCCCAAAGTACATACAGGTGGATGAAGTTCATGATCTCTTTTAATTTCCCATGGTGCAGCCATCCCCATATCCATCACATCCCCACCTATGTACTTATATATTATACATATGAGAGATAATGTGGATTGTGTTGACTCCTCCAGATGATCATCATCTAGGGGAGCCATCGTTTAACACCACCACCCTTTTACATGAGACATTGGTGAACACCCAACCACTTAAGGATGTGATGATGTTGTTGGTGCTCCCTCCGAGAGATGTTCCAGTGTGTAGAGGATAGTTGAATTGTGAATTGATTCCTCTAGTAAAAAACCTACCCCAATACCAATTCACATAAGTGCCTCCAAATATCTCTTATACATCATGGAAAAATATTATGCTAATAAATAACATGGACCTCCCTCTAAGCAAGAAGGCATGTGGGAGGCCATAGCTGCTAATAAGTTTTCAGTGGTATTATGGCCATTTTTTACTCTCAAAATTGATGTTTTGGAATACCTCACTGACGGACATCCCATGTGTTTCTTCCAAGACATATAGGTGATTCTCAACCACAACAGTAACAACTAGTGGTTTTGTCTAATAATCTAGGCAAACCATAATAAAATCTATTGGCAGTGTCGAATTGTAACACCCCGAGATTTTATGAAAAATATTCTTTTTAATTTCAATAATGTCTTGTGTTGTACGCTACACCAAAAGGAGCTTTCACAACACGCATTCTTGACTTCCCTTTCATTACACGCAATCATGGCCTTCCTCGATAGCGTGTGTAGTATGCAATAACGAGTTTCACTAAATAGCAATATGCTATTAAAATATTATTAAAACTAGCCGTTATGAATAGTAATAACCACTTTTTGAAATTTTGTAAATTTTATTTTTCAAAATATACTTCATTTTTGGATTCATAATATCGAAATTATCTTAGGGTGAAATTTTGGTACTTTTCGGATAACTTTCATTTTCTGATGAATAGTGAAAATTACTAAATTTTAATTAAAAACAACCTTTTTAATCGAAATAATTAATAGTAATAAATTATTAATTTGAGTGGTTTTAAAGTATATTTAGAATATATTTTTAAAATTTAATACAATGTTGGTCGTTGGATGTAATTTCACATTTAAACCAGACATAAACAAGTGTCAATCTTTTGATAGTCATTATCTCTAAAGAACAAGCTATTTGTTTTGACGACGGAAATTAATTTTTAAATAAAGTAATGCAACTGATATGTTTTGAATTTTGTAAAATAGACATCATTTTTCAGTTCATAATATCAAATATATCTTAGGCCTAATTTTTGGTGTTTTTCTGGAAAATTTCATTTTTTGATGAATAGTGAAACCACTAAGTGGTAGTTAAAAAAAATGAATTTTTCATAAAACTTAATTTTACCACTTCTGTGAGTGGAATTTCAAAAATCTGAGAGACATGGTTGATATCAGTAAGTAAAATGTGGTTCAATGAGATGAAAATAATTTTTGGTGAATTGTAACTTTTTACTTTTTTTACCACGGTTAAAAGTAAATAGGGTAATTAAGGGTCAAAATGATATTATTATTACCCTAAAACATGTCCTAATTATATTGGATAAGTGTAATTTGACCAAAAACAACCTTAGGAATAAAATATGACCATTAAGTCCCACATGGATTAGATTAGGACATTTATTATTAATTTATTTAAAGAAGGGTTAAAATAGTTAAAATCAAAGTTTAATAAGTATATTATTTTTAATATAGGGTTATACATAAGATAAATTAGACTATAGATATTCATTAGAAAGCTAAAACGATTTCCTACATAATGGTATTTTATTTGTAATTTTTAGACATTAAATAATGTAATTTATTTATGACACAAAGATGATACAGTAATTATCTTACTAATGAAATATTGACATAATTGATGTTAGAAATACAAAAATAAATTTAATTTGAGACTTTTTATGAATTAAACTAATTTTATAGGTTAATATGACATGTTAGTATTGATATAATTAACTTTTTTCGAACTAATCAGTCTGTTATGAGTTTCACAAAAATCAATTACTAAATAGTGTCAAAATTGACATAAAATAGTTTTTAAAACAAATATTATATTATTAATTGTTATTTTATTCCTAAAAATATAAGGTTCGGACAAATGACTTAGATAAGGTAATATATATTACTAATAAACATCTTGGGGTTCGTTTGGCTTCTTATAGTAAGTTTATTAACCTTATAGTGTAAGAACACAAAAAGACACGGTAAAAGTAAAATTATCTAACTTAATGTTAAATCTAAATGATAAGGTTAAAATAGGAACCTAAACTTGTCTAAATTCTATTGGATGAGATTATTTCGACCCATACCCACTTTATCTTCGAAATAAATCAATTTGGAGCTATTTAAAACCGAATTTGGCTTTATAATAAAATAATATATTTAGTTATTCCAAAGGTGCCCCTCTCCTCCCTTATAAAAGGGCACCTCCTCCCGCTCTTCCTCACACCACTTTGAGCCTTCAAAATCAGCCAAACACTGACAAATTCTCTTCTCCACTTCCCTAGAAACATCCTAGAGGTCATGGTTTTCTTCAAAGACTAATTTTAGTGCCCTAAGAGGAGGATTCAAAGAGGCGCTTCAAAGAAGAGGTAATGTCCGTTACCGATTCTTTCCACTTTATTTCTTCTTCAACTTCTTCTTCTTAGGTTGTTTCATTGTGCAGTAACAACATCAGTATCACTCATATAATTATATGTTATTATAAGTATGAAACAACCCTATTTCACCATCTATCCATCCTACGGAAAATGAAATCACCGCACGTGCGTACGTACAGAATACTGTCTCAACGCCGTGGTGTAATCTATTTTCCACCCCCACCTTACTTGGATGGGTATAATGGTGTACATAATAACTATATATTATTATTGTAAAGTTATATTGATTCTTAAATAGTATAAATACACTCCAATACAATTCCACAATCATGAGAATGATATCATCGCTCGTGCGTACGTATGGACTACCGTGTCTGCGACGCGATGAGATTCATTCTCCACATTAACCATTCATGAATGATTATAAAGTATATATAAAAAGTAATCATGAAATATATGACATAATAATGATACTGGATTTATGTGTATATATATGTATGTCGTCTACTTAATTCCATTCAACTCAATAAGGAAACAAAAACAGCGTTCATGCGTACATACGGCCTACCGTCTCCGTGAACGGTGTATTTCGTTCCATTTACTGATCTATTATATATTTGTATATTCTGAATATATATTATATATAAATCATGTTTTATATTCTGGAATTAATTTATAATTATCTAAGTAATCATATGAATAATTACAAGTCAAAACACGGACGATAAATGAAACGATTTTACCCAAAACGCTTTTTAACATGGAATTTACAAAAGAACGGGTAATATAAAGTCATAAGTGAACCATATATGATATCATAACAATGATTATGATTCTGGAATAAGTCAATGAAATTATTTAAATTGTTATACCAGAGGTTCGGACACTTACAAAGCAAATTGGACCTAAGGTAAGGGATAATTGTGCAAATCTCATTTTTATCTGAGATTACTTATGCGTAAGTATTTACTGGGGTTATTGCTATCATCCATGTCCATGTTTTATAAAAGTGTATTCATGTATTTTTAAAGTCCTTTTATGCCCATTTTGACTTTTACCCCATGGTATGGAAGGAATCATTCTTGTGTTTACCCTACGAGGTACTTTAACTTTTCTGACAAAAGTACAAGAAGAATGTTTTTTAACTTATACGGCACAAAAAGATTTTTACAGTTTTATAAAGACTTATTTTCATGATGCTTCCTAAAAAGATTTCATGACTATTTTCAACAAAATCTCTTTCTTTTAAAATAGCATGACGTTTTGTGAAAAGAAATTGATTTTGAAGAAGAAAGTATATTTTCCTCAAGAATTCATTTCAAGTGTTTTATCAAAACCTTTTTCCATCTAAGATGACATTATTTCATATGTGTATGTTTCAAGTATAAACTCTCTATGATTTACATGGTTTCACTTTTCTTATTATGAAATTATATCCATTTCTTTTATATGTATTATGTGATTATGGGATGATGTTTATGAAACCCATTTTATTTATTAGGTTACTATGAATTATGTATGTTTATTTTGTGGCACAAGTAAGAATGATTTCATTATGAGATGGGTGAGACCAATATCTCCCTCCAATGCATTGGGTAAAGATTAATATCTCATGAGATAGACATGGCTGGAACGGCAAGTTAAACCGGTTCAGTAATATAGGATTGGAACAAGGATTGAACTCGATTCAGAAAGGGACGTTGTCCACTAAGATGGTCTTGGCAGCAATGCCTTGGCTACTATGGAAATCATATCATGTGCTTAATGGTTGCCACAATTACATGTTTTATTCCCATGCTATTTTATCATTCTTAATGTTTCTTTATGATCTATGCCTTATGTACTTCCATTTTTTGTGTCATTTCTCAAGCTTTTGATGTTTAAACATTATGTTCATGTTTTTATGTTCAAATGTATATGGTATGTTTTATTTTATCCATGCTTACCCTTACTGATAATTTGAGATCACCCTTTTTATGTTTTCTTTTCCCCAGGATATAAAGAAAGGTTTTAGGTATGGAAAAAAAGGAAGATCTTTATAGGAGATATTGAAGATCATTCACCATGATTAGAAGATTACGTTCCATGTTTCCAAAGACACTAAACTATTACGGTCCTTGTGTGTCTGTTTTTGTTATGTATTAATTATTCCGGTAAAGTAATGTAATGTCCACGTACGGAAAGCTTTGGGTCTCTATAGTTGGTATTAGAGGAAAAGTTTAGTCAACCTTTGGAAACTAGGATGCGAAAACGTTAGTGAGATCCATAGAGATATTTCTAAGGTATGTCTAGGGATGTCCCTAAGGATAAGTATATGTATAGGATATAGTCCTAGAACTATGGTAACTATATTAGGTTAAACCAAAGATGTTAGATATTGAAGTTACTCCCCCTTTATTATGATTTTGCCTCTCACACTATTCTTTTTGGGTTTTAGAAAATGGCTAGAAACAAGATGATTCATGATAATGGAGGATATGATGGAAAATGGAATGATATTCTTCATGAGAAACCAAATGAAATGGGATTTGGAAGTCCAAACATCATTATTATGCCGAATAAGCAATCTCATAATGTGATCAATAAAGTAAAATTTGGTGAGTTTCTTGACTCGGCTAATGAGAGAAAGATGGAGTTTCATGATGATCATAGAGCAAAGAAAGTTCAATTTCCCCTATGTAAATCATGTGGGAAGACGCATCAAGGAGAATGTTTCAAAGGAACTGGAAGATGCTTTGGGTGTGGAAAAGAAGGACACAAAGCCTGTAAGTGGAAAGGAAAAGGTTCAGTTAACACCAGGGATGAGGATAATGGTATTGCTACAACATCAACAATGGTTAAATGTTCTAAATGTGGAATGTACGGGCATTATGCAAACCAATGCCCTAAGGGAAAGTCTCATGAAGAGAATCAGTATGGTCGTATGGGTAGTATTTATGTTGATGATGATGAAGAGACTACAAATGATATGTGAGATGAAAGAATTGTTGAAGCTCAGTTAATGGTTTAAGAATGTAGTGGAATGATTACATGTTTATCATGTGTAATGTTGTATAAGTAATCTCATGGTACTATGGAACAAAGAGACATATAAGGATTGTTACACTGTTCTCTTTCCTTGAGTTTTGAAAGTGTATGATTAATGGTACCAGTATCCATGAAAGGTTATTCAGATATTTTTGGAATGTAGATGATATGCGCATAATGAAGGGATAAGGAGAAAATTAAATGTTTGATAGTATTCATGAGCTCATGATTGATATAAGGAGAAGTTTATATCATGGTTTGAGTATATAGAATTTTTGGATTTTGGTATGTGGAAAGAGTTAACTTTTGACAGCATTCATGTTTTCACTAAGGTTTAATGGGTATTCATTTTTCAAGAGAATACATGATTAAGGTATTCATATGATTAGAATGTGACCAACAAGATATATGGGGGATAAATGATGGTATTCACATGCTTTGTTGATGACATTTCAAGTAATCATTTTCTTTATACTATGAGCTTAGAATGAAGTATTTTATATAAGCCTAAATATTGGAATGGATTATGTTGGACATAAGTTAGTACTGTTTAAGGATAGAAATTTTTTTATAATATTTATGGGATGTTATAGTAATGTAGTTTTAGAAAAAGGACAACCTGCAGGACGGGTGACAACCCATCGTGTCAGACAAGGCTGTGGGAATCGAACCCACAACCGAAGTGCGACTGGCCTTTATTGCCTACCACTGGCCTACAGGAATTCCCTGTTTAGTAGAAACTAGTTTTATTATATTAAGCAGTATGATATATGATGTTTAAGTCCATTTTAGGAACAATATATGATTAATCTCACTATAGATGGACTTATGTATTATAACCTTTTGTTTGAGACAGATGGAATGACCAATCATTCTATCACATGATCTGCTAACACATCACAAATAACAAATTCAACTTCATTTCATTAAGGGATGAAGTGGAAATTGTTCAATTAACGAACAACAGTGAGATTGTACCAAAATCATGTAAGTATTTCTTTTAATTCATCAACTGTAGGGAAATGATATTGAAAACCAAAAATGTTTTCCTAGTGCCCTTATATCCGATGAATCAGATGGTACCTTAGATCATCACAAATCTATGGATTTGTGATTGCTAGCTTTTCCATATCCATGTTCTCTACCACTCTCCATTAGAACATGATGGTTAGATTTCTCTTCCATATCTATATTTTCATCTATGTGGAAACCCAGTGATTAGTTTATTTGGGCAACTGTTATGTTTCATACTTTTGTTTTTAAAGATTGGTTTTGGTATTCCTTTTTACGATTTGGGTTTATATTAAAGAATATTTCGAGGAGTAAAACATTTATAACCCTGACGAATTTCGAGAGCGAAATTCATTTTAAGGGGGGTAGAATGTAACACCCCAAGATTTTATGAAAAATATTCTTTTTAATTTCATTAATGTCTTGTGTTGTACGCCACACCAAAATGAGCTTGCACAACATGAATCCTTGACTTTCCTTGCATTACACGCAATCGCGACCTTCCTCGATAGCGTGTGTAGTACGCAATAACGAGTTTCACTAAACAACAATATGCTATTAAAATATTATTAAAACTAGCTATTATGAATAGTAATAACCACTTTTTGAAATTTTTAAAATTATATTTTTCAAAATGGACTTCATTTTTGGATTCGGAATATCGAAATTAGCTTAGGGTGAAATTTTGGTACTTTTCGGATAACTTTCATTTTCTGATGAATAGTGAAAATTACTAAATTTTAATTAAAAACACCCTTTTTAATCGAAGTAATTAATAGTGATAAATTATTAATTTGAGTGGTTTTAAAGTATATTTAGAATATATTTTTACAATTTAATACAATTTTGGTCATTGGATGTAATTTCACATTTAAACCAGACATAAACAAGTGTCAATCTTTTGATAGTTATTATCTCTTAAGAACATGCTATTTGTTTTGACGACTGGAATTAATTTTTAAATTAAGTAATGCAACTGATATGTTTTGAATTTGGAAAAAATAGACATCATTTTTCAGTTCATAATATCAAATATAGCTTAGGCCTAATTTTTGGTATTTTTCTGAAAACTTTCATTTTTTGATGAATAGTGAAACCGCTAAGTGGTAGTTAAAAAAATGAATTTTTCATAAAACTTAATTTTACCACTTCTGTGAGTGGAATTTCAAAAATCTGAGAGACACGGTTGATGTCTGTAAGTAAAATGTGGTTCAATGAGATGAAAATAATTTTTGGTGAATAGTAACTTTTTACTTTTTTTTACCACGGTTAAAAGTAAATTGGATAATTAAGGGTAAAAATGATATTATTATTACCCTAACACATGTCCTAATTCTATTGGATAAGTGTAATTCGACCAGAAACATCCTTAGGAATAAAATATGACCATTAAGGCCCACTTGGATTAGATTAGGAAAATTATTATTAATTTATTTAAAGAAGGGTTAAAATAGTTAAAATCAAAGTTTAATAAGTATATCATTTTTAATATAGGGTTATACATAAGATAAATTCGACTATAAATATTAATTAGAAATCTAAAAAGATTTCCTACATAATGGTATTTTTTGTAATTTTTAGATATTAAATAATTTAATTTATTTATGACACAAAGATGATGCAGTAATTATCTTATTAATGAAATATTGACATAATTGATGTTATAAATACCAAAATAAATGTAATTTGAGAATTTTTATGAATTCCACTAATTTTATAAGTTAATATGACATGTTATTATTGATATAATTAACTTTTTTCGAACTAATCAGTCTGTTATAATTTTCACAAAAATCAATTACTAAATAGTGTCAAAATTGACATAAAATGGTTTTTAAAACAAATATTATATTATTATTTGTTATTTTATTCCTAAAAATATAAGTTTCGGCCAAATGACTTATATAAGGTTATATATATTAATAATAAACAACTTGGGATTCGTTTGGCTTCTTATATTATGTTTATTAACTTTATAGTGTAAGAACACCAAAAGACACGGTAAAAGTAAAATTATCTAACTTAATGTTAAATCTAAATGATAAGGTTAAAATAGGAACCTAAACTTGTCTAAATTCTATTGTATGAGATTATTTCGACCCATACCCACCTTATCTTCGAAATAAATCAATTTTTATCTATTTAAAACCGAATTTTTCTTTCTAATAAAAAAATATTTTTCGTTATTCCAAAGGTGCCCCTCTCCTCCCTTATAAAAGGGCACCTCATCCCTCTCTTCCTCACACCACTTTGAGCCTTAAAGCTCGGCCAACCCCTTCCAAATTCTCTTCTCCAATTCCCTAGAAACATCCTAGAAGTCCTGGTCTTCTTCAAAGACCAATATTAGTGCCCTAAGAGGAGGACTCAAAGAGGCGCTTCAAAGAAGAGGTAATGTCTGTTACCGATTCTTTCAACATTATTTCTTCTTCCACTTATTCTTCTTAGGTTGTTTCATTATAAAGTAATAAAATCAGTACCACTCATATACTGATATTTTATTATAAGTATGAAACAACCTTATTTCACCATCTATCCAACCTACGGAAAATGAAATCACCACGCGTGCGTACGTACGGAATACCGTCTCCACGCCGTGGTGTAATCTACTTTCCACCACCACCTTACATGGATGGGTATAATGATGTACATAATAACTATATATGATTATTGTAAAGTGATATTTATTCTTAAATAGTATACATACACTCCAATACAATTCCACCATCATGAGAATGATATCATTGCTCGTGCGTACGTACGGACTACAGTCTTCGCGACGCGATGAGATTCATTCTCCACATTAACCATTCATGAATGATTATAAAGTATATATAATAAGTAATCATGAAATATATGACATAATAATGATACTGGATTTCTGTGTATATATATTTATGTCATCTACTTAATTCCATTCAACTCCATAAGGAAAAGAAAACTGCGTTCATGCGTACGTACGGCCTACCGTCTCCATGAACGGTGTATTTCTTTCCATTTACTAATATATTATATATATGTATATTTGGAATATATATTATATATATATCATGTTTTATATTCTGGAATTAAGTAATCATGATCAAAGTAATCATATGAATAATTACAAGTCAAAACACGGACGACAAATGAAACGACTTTACCCAAAACGCTCTTTAACATTGAATTTACAAAAGAACGGGTAATATAAAGTCATAAGTGAACCATATATGATATAATAACAATGAGTATGATTCTGGAATAATTCAATGACATTATTTAAATCATTATAAAGTGGGTTCGGACACTTACGAAGCAAATCAGACCTAAGGTAAGGGATAATTGTGCAAATCTCATTTTTATCCGAGATTACTTATTCATAAGTATTTACTGGGGTTATTGCTATCATCCATGTCCATTTTTTATAAAAGTGTATTCATGTATTTTTAAAGTCCTTTTATACCCATTTTTACTTTTACCCCATGGTATGGAAGGAATCATTCTTTTGTTTACCCTACGAGGTACTTTAACTTTTTCGATAAAAGTACAAGAAGAATTTTTTTTAACTTATACGGCACAAATAGATTTTTACAGTTTTATAAAGACTTATTTTCAGGATGCTTCCTAAAAATATTTCATGACTATTTTCAACAAAATATCTTTCTTTTAAAATAGAATGACATTTTGTGAAAAGAAATTGATTTTGAAGAAGAAAGGATATTTTCCTCAAGAATTCATTTCAAGTGTTTTATCAAAACCTTTTTCCATCTAAGATGACACTATTTCATATGTGTATGTTTCAAGTATAAAGTCTTTATGATTTACATGGATTCAATTTTCTTATTATGAAATGATATCCATTTCTTTTATATAGATTATGTGATTATGGGATGATGTTTATGAAACCCATTTTATTTATTGGGTTACTATGAATGATGTATGTTTATTTTGTGGCACAAGTAAGAATGATTTCATTATGAAATGGGTGGGACCTATATCTCCCTCCAATGCATTGGGTAAAGATTTATATCTCATGAGATAGACATGGCTGGAATGGCACGTTAAACCGGTTCAGTAATACAGGATTGGAACAGGGAGTGAACTCGATTCAGAAAGGGACTTTGTCCACTAAGATGGTCTTGGCAGCAATGCCTTGGCTAATATGGAAATTATATCATGTGATTAATGGTTTCCACAATTACATTTTTTATTCCCATGCTATTTTGTCATTCTTAATGTTTCTTTTTGATCTATGCCTTACGTACTTCCATGTTTTGTGTCATTTCTCAAGCTTTTGATGTTTAAACATTATGTTCATGTTTTTAGGTTCAAATGTATATGGTATATTTTATTTTATCCATGCTTACCCTTACTGAGCATTTGAGCTCACCCTTTTTATGTTTTCTTTTCCCCAGGATATAAAGAAAGGTTTTAGGTAAGAAACAAAAAGGAAGATCTTTATGGGAGATGTTGAAGATCTTTTACCACGATTAGAAGATTACGTTCCAAGTTTCCAAAGACACTAAACTATTACGGTCCTTATGTGTCTGTTTTTGTTATGTATTAAGTATTCCGCTAAAGTAATGTAATGTCCATGTACGTCAAGCTTTGGGTCTCTACATGAATGGTTGAGTTAATAGATCTCTTTGTGGTTATGCACATTGCGTCATATAAATATCATCAGACCCTCAAATATAATATCATCAAGAGACTCACATTTTTCACCATATTATGGAAGAGGAATCCCCATATTTTTATATATGAAGCTGGGGATAATATGATGCTCTCAACTTCTACCCCATCTTTTGAAAACCTGACATACTTTCTAATGATGGAAATTATGATCCGTGTATAGATACATTGAACATGGTTTCTAATAATATTCATGAGAATCAAGGAAAAAATGAAGAGTTTTATGGGGGAAATTTGTAACATCCCCAAATGATAAAGGGTTAAATGACTAAATGATATGACTCATGTCAACAAGGTGCACCTTCCTTTTCGGGATCCTACCTGGTTAGAACTCCACAGTTAAGCATGCTTGGCCTGGAGTAGTCATCGATAATTGATTTTGGGATTATGGTGGTGCTTGAAGAGATCCAATTTCTTTTCTATCAGGGTAGTTTCATGTCCCACTTGTCTAGTTTCCCCCAAAATTAATCAATGATCTTGTTCGTATAGATGGAAATTAGATATGATTTTTTTTTTGAAATTGACTGATGGATGAGTTTCCAAACCCTCTTGAGTAGTGTAATTACCAACCTTGGGATTAATATCACACTTCCCTACAAGACGCTAAGCATTCCTATCAAAATTATGATAATGTAAATTCATTTTTAGTTAGGAATAATCTTTAATAAATGTAAAATCGCTAATATTATTTTATATCCACTCTCACTACTCTCCTTGTGACCCCGAAAATGTGACATGTGGAGATCCCACAAAATGGAAAGAAATACCCAACAAAGGTGGATGACATGCTATCACCATTTAATTTTAGGAAAAATTGATTTGTGTCGTTAAATAGGAAGAAATACCATATGCAGAATTTGGGACACTTTATCTCAAGGTGTAGACTCATGTTGGGAACCCCTAAGAAGTAGGAGGCCACCAAGATCTTGTGTTTCATCCATACATTGAAAGGACATGTGGTTTTATTCTTTTACTAGTTTCCCATCGTGCCAATCACTAGTTGGTAGGAACTTCAATGGAAGTTTATCCACCATTAAATTTACACTATACACAAGAAAATTCTTAATGACCTCTTTAAATGAAAACAAAGTTCTGATGAGTGAGTCATATATTTTTTTCTCCATGTGAAATGACATCACGTACCCACTAAACATGTTGCGGACTCAAGATAAGCTACTAAAAAGGTGCATGGATAATTTTAAGAAAAATATTTTCCCTACCATCATCACAGATAAATTAAATGGAAGGTTCCTAGATTAATATGCTACATACCAACATCTGGAGGAAGTCTTGCAGCAGGCTATGAAAGCTTTCCTGTTACCTCTTCTAGATTCTTAGAGAAGCCCTGAAAAAGAATATACCACTACCAAATTATAGGTGGAGACCCCCAATTATTATATAGATGTTTGAACCTCTTCATCAAGAACCACGTCAAGTAAAATAACCCTACCATGATCATCCTTTCCTAGAATATAACCACTAGGCTTTGCCTCACTAAGCCTAGCTTCTACCTATATGAGAAAATGTGGCCCCATCACCTCATCATGGTCAGTCTCCCTGAGTTCCCTTTCCTAGGAAATAACATCATAACTATTCCTTCATAGATGAACATGTCCCAAGATATTTCATCATTGCCCTAGAAAAGGGATTCTGAGCTAACAGAGTATAGGAGACCCCAAGAGGCTGGACACACTGATAACCCTAACCATTTCTTGTACCATAGGATCATAGGACATACCATCGTGAAATTATATGTGTTCAAGGAATAGATCCAGGACCAAGTGGATAATAGTTCAGTCAAGTTAAGAAATGTCTTAATGCTGGTAACATAAATCTCCACCAATCCTGGTAGTGATAGGGAGGGTTTCGGTGAATGGAAGGCAACTTTTAGCCATTGAACACAATATAATGATGAATGGTTGGATTTTTGTGCAATACCTCATGCCAATTGTGTCATTCCTACACACATAAGAAATCCAGAGACTCCTTTTGTCATCAAGAATTATATGGATTTGACCTCTATGTCCACATTACTGCCATATGAATATCAAAAGAGCAGGAACCAACGATGCATGGGAAATCATAGTCCCCTATCGGTGATGAATCCTTCTTTGACCCTCTATGATTTAATTCCCCTAGAGTCACGAATCTCTCCCAGGGTTTGTTGGATATAAAAGACCCATCCTATGATGATTATGAGTATTCCACTATAAAAATTGTTGAGTTGGTGGACTTCTTCACACTTCTATGATGATTGGGTATATCAAGAAAACCCCATGGGTTCCTATAAGCATAGACCTTAATGGAGATTTTGAGGAAATGGAAACAACTGGAATGATCGGTTCAATGCCTAAAACCAATCCATGCATTATATTGAGACCAAAAAACATTTGTTGTGAAATACCATCCAGAAAAATTATATCTTCCCATTCCATATGATACTTTTCTTCAGTCAATCGTGTTAAGTGACCAAGAAGAGTAGCCATGATCACATTGTGATCAGACACAACTAGAGGTGGGCAATAATAAATAAAAGGATATTAAGCAGACAATGGTTCAAGGTGAGTTAACAGGTCAATAGCAAGATATTTGTAGTTATGGCCAGAAATTAGCAGCACAACAAGTGGAGTCCATCATACCTCCTACCAAAGAGCACCCCTATGGGAAAAATAATTTATTTGACATTGAATTATAAAGTAATGAATAACATCACTATCATATCAGTGAGGATTTTGATCTTCAAGGCCATACTCTTGTTAAAATAAATGTGTGAGGCCCTTGTAGAAGCTTTGAGGATCTACCTCTAGTTTTAAGTAGAGGTTGCCACAATAGTGGCCTACAATACAAAGTAGATCAAGCAAGGGTAATTCTAGGCCATCATTTTGTTATCTAGATTGGATGAGGAATCATTCAATCAAGGGAACATTCACCCTCTATAAATCACATTCCAGTTCATTGGTTTGGAGTTCCTTCACGACCTCGTTTTCACATGTTCTTGTATTAATCTCATTCCAACCCAAACTCTCCTCATGTTGAGGATGAACGAAGAAGATCTAACTTATTCCAACATGAATGTTTATGGCTACGAAAGAATATAGGGGAGACCATGTTTCATGAATCCTTTGATGAACCAGTTTTTCGGCATGATAGAAAGTTTTTAATTCATGGTTGTCTAAGAAGATACCGCCATCAATGTTTTACTGGGTAACCCCTATATTCATTTTCATTTTAAAGTCCCCTCATCATATCAGTAACACAAAAAATACTACCTAAATGGGTTAGTATGGGTATTTGAATGTGACTCATCCCCCTTTAACTCATGGGAAACTTTCTATCTAGATGGCAGCTATTACAAGAGGGAGGGGAAGAAAGATCAGACCAATGATGTTGAGCATGAAACCGCATCAACTATTCTATGGGCAGATCTAGATAACAATTTCATTCTCCAAATTCATTTATTGGAGGCCATGACCCTAGACATGGGATTTTTTTTTCATTTCCCATATAAAGGGATGTCACATCCCTAAATGGAAGGAACATGAAAATTTACCTATTACTCATGTGTAGGATATGATTGGGGGATACTAGAAGTCCCCACAAATATATAGAATAGAGAGGCTCTACCCATTTCTAACATTTCATTAAACTCCTTCCTTTTTTATAGACTAGGGTTGAATAACATAAATATGACTCACCTCTATTGTGTTAACATCAATGATGGTCCATGTAGTCGATGTCCTAATGGAATTGGATAGTCAACATCTATCACCATGGTTTTAGCAGATTAGGAGTCCCCTATGAGTATTTAGTATCCACCAAGTAGTCACTAGAGATACCCAAAATTGGTTTTCTTGGATGAAACTCTTCCCAAAAACTTTACAACATTGGATGGAGAAGAAGATTTGGATGACTATCCATTATCATTCGAATAGGTTTTCTCTACCACCATCAATGAGTTTATTTAGGTGAACCTTGAAACAGAGGAATGTTTAAGGTCAATATAGATCAGTGAAGTCGTGCCTCTAGAGGAGTAGCAGTAGTATATGAACCTCTTAAGGTGTCATCATGACGTATTCTCTTAAAGATATCATGAGATTCTAGGATGAGGAACTTGGGTCCCTTTCCACCATCTTGGTCTCCTAGTAAGTCATAGTGGTTTCAAGTATCCTCCCAAAACAATTCCCCCTATCATAGTGCCATGTTCGAGAATGAGGTTGATAAGCTTATCAAATTAAAATTTGTCAGCGAAATCCAATACCCCAAGTGGAATGAAAAAAATAATCCCATCTAAGAAGAAGAATAGTTCAATTAAATTATGTATCGACTTATAGGATCTCATTAATTATTTTCCAAATAATGATTTTCCCCTTTTAGTGATAGATATTTTTTATTGATTTTATAGACAGGTTCCAGGGCCTCTCTATTATGGATGGATATTCTAGGTACATCTCAAACGATATGGCTCATGAGGATGAGGATTGTTACACCTTTAGGGTACTATAAAGGACTTTCTATTATTATGTGATTCCCTTAGGCCTGAAGAATGGGGGATCCATTCATCATCGATCTATGAACATCATCTTCAAACTGTTTCTAGGGATTTTAGGGGAATGTTATGTGGAAAACATGGTAATCAAATCCCTCCAGTGTCAATATCATCATAGAGACCTTAAGAAACTGTTTTGTTTCCTATTCTCCTAACACTTGAAGTTAAACCCCTTGAAGTGTTCCTTCAGGATTACCATTTTGAAGTTTCTTGGAATCTTCATATGGTATATATAAATTGATATTGTACCAGATAAGATCAGTTCCATCATCCAGATGCCCCCCAAATATCCTTCAGGAGTTGAGAGGCCTCCATAGAGACATAGACTACATATGTTGATTCCTTTATAATATATTTTAAAATTGTTATATATTTTATAAGATAATGAATAAATGTATCATCTACCTATGGTATGGGGAATTATAGACCTCCTTTGAGGAAATAAATTACGATCTACAAAAAAATCTAGTTCTAATTCCACTCATATCAAGGAATCCTCTAGTCTTCTAAATGACCAACCTGGAATCATCCCTCTACACTATTCTTTCCTAGAATAACATTAAGGGTAGATAGAATATTTTATACTATCTCAAAAAAATTCACCTTGAAATAGAGATCATATACTCTCCTTTCAAGAAAAATTTCCTTGAGGGGGTTTTCTAGTTTAGAAGTTGAGGAATTATCTACAACATCATAAGATACAACTAGTGTCCCAATTACACCCACTAATATTTATCCTAAATCACCCCATGTTGACAGAATGTCTATCCCAATTTGTAGTAATCCTTTAACATTTTAACACCAGGTTAATTTTGTAGAAATCTGTCAAGGGGCATTGGAAGACATCCTAGCCATACACCCGAATTTTGAAGACTTTCCTCTGGAAATAAATTTCCATGATATAGATATATTTTCCATGGACCGAGCCACTCAATGTCACCATATGAATTTTAATGGGGCCTTCTGAAGCCCAACTGATAGAAGTTTCAATCTTCCCAAACTCTATAGGGTTGGTCTGGTGATCGTCTTCATCACTCATGTGCAGGTTGTCCTTACATACTCATTTCGAATGTCAAAAGGATTCCTCAACAAAGTGGAAGATTATTAGGCTCTATTTACTTCTCTAAAGATGGCCCTCGATATTTATGTCCCAAACTTGCATATGGAGGGAGAATCTGAGATAGACATTAAAATAGATTAATGGTGACTAAATCATTAGAATGTCAAAGCTTATTCCCTTGTTAGAGAAAAGTCACCAGCTAATATCTCAGTTCACTTTTTAACCAGATGTGACTAATTTCTTCATTCATAGAATGGTAGAGCCATATCCTTGCCAAGTTTGGCCACATCTCTTACAGAGCCTGGCCAGGATGACCTGTTCATTCTTGAGATGCATCATAGATTCATTTCTATAATCATTATGGATAATGATGTTGTCCAATGGTTGAACTAGAAAACTATCAGTGTTTCTTCATCATGATTCATGGGGTCCCCCACAGCATAGAAACCATCAAATTGAAAAAAAAACCTTTTTCTAAGTGTCTCTACCACAACCCTTTCACACTAGATTGAGCTGGGCATGACCAAATTCATTGGGGTGTAACATAGTTCACCCTCTAGAGAATGATTAAAATTTATTCAACACTCTAAAAAGTTTTTTTGATAAAATGATCCTCTTTTTATCAAAGGAGATGAGATTCCTCAGGTTATATTGGTACTTAATTCTAGGTCATTTGTTATCCCCCAAGAATCAGAGGCTAGGATACCTGGGTCCCACCATGGTTCATGGAAAGATTTATTATTCCAAAATGTGTGGTTCAAATTAAATTAATTCCAACATTTTACATTGACAACCAATGTTTCTCCACAATGGAATGTATTCTTTTACCTTTTCGGTATAGGAACTTGATATTAGAGGCATGTATCCACCAACAATATATTTGTTGTGAATCTCATTATAACTAAAACAGAATTATTCTCCATATGGGATGAATAAATTATTCTTAGAGATTGCATGGACTGATCAGTGATTTAGGTTTTGATCTCCCATATCATTCCTTGATTCAGAAACCCACACACCATTCTCAGCAAAAATGGAACCAGCTTTTGAAATGATGAGTGGTATAGATTTCAAACCATGTTCAACACCCAGTCAAACCATACATCCCACTCTCATGATTAGTTAAATAGATATATTAAGGTGTTCAAAATACCATATCTATCATTCTTTAGAGGATGGTGGGAAAGTATAAGAAGATTTGGATGGAGAAGCTCACCAATTCCCCCTAGGCCTATTAGAAAAAAACCCAAAATTCTACCCATGTGACACCATAATTACTAGTGTATAGAACAAAGGTAGTCCAATCCATTGAGATTCAATTTCAATCACTCCAAACACCTATATATAACCAAAATAAACCAATAAAAATAGGAAAAGTTAATCTAACTGAGATATAATCCCTTAAAGAGAACATGCTCTAGGTCTTTCAAAATATAGAGAGGCACCTAAATAAGATAGGAAGAGCATTCAATATTAAGTTTCTCCTCCACTCTTTCCTCCTACATGAAATTCTACATACCCTTATAATTCCAATGATACCTGAAAATATGCCTCCAAATATTGAGCTCAAGTGGGAAGGACCTTACATCATTCATATGGTTTATTCTAATGGTGCATACTCTTTGATCACCATGGGGAGTGATCGTATCACTCCTCCCACTAATTCCATGTTTCTCATGAAGTACATCACATTGAAATCATTCCATGTCCTAGATACATGACATTAAATTTTGTTCTTGTTACGAAATCTATGACCTTAATCAAAGTGCTTGAGTCCAAGTCACTTGACATTAAACTATGTGCGAGTCTTCTCAAAAATGTGTTGTGTGGTGTTGGAAACCCTCATTCCACATTCAGATCAGGTTTCTCATACCACCTCACTACACCTGTCATCTTAGGAAACTCACTCATTTTCCAGACTCTATAACCTTAAACAAGGATACCCTTATGCTCCAATCTCTATTAATATAAACTGGGAGATTATTTCCATGATAAAAATGTGTTGTGTGATGTTTGGATTCCATGGATAATTTGTGTTGGGATTATTACTCTGCCACAACACACATATTAGTTTTGGATACCCAATGTACTCAGTGTATGAGGCTAAACTCCTATTTTACCCCATTTTGAACTAGTATGCCTCTAAATAAGAAATCATAATTACATAATTCCCTAAAAATAGATTCCCCCTAAAAACCATGGAATGCATTAATTTCCCCACAAGAGAGGATATCCCATAATAATGTCGATCTTCTACCACACAGTGTTCCATAACAATGTGTTCCTAGATTCACATCCTCATGGGATACATTGGGATACCCAAAATTATCATAATAAGTCCCACCAATGAATTCATGGAATCCCTTATCCCATTATCCCCATCATGGTTTATGCATTAAGTACTTAAAAATATTCTTTCTTTAGTCTAGGCATCATGAGTTTAAACTATGTGAGAGCCTTCTTAGGAATGTGTTGTGTGGTAGTGGGCCTCCTTGGTACTTATTCACGTCGGGTTTTTCAGCCTATCACAATACACATATCCAATTTAAAAGATTAAGATAGGTCAAAACCCTATGATCTTAAAGTATGAGATCATGGTTCGAGCTTTAATATGTTGATCTAATATCCAATATCCATGAAATATGACCGTGAACTATTTACAAGAAAACATGGATTTAAATCCTACCCCTTGATGTGACCCATTGGTATACCCAAATATGTTATAGCGTGGAACCTAGAATATTGAATCAAACAAGGTTATTCCCTCATTCCATTTACACACTTAGAGCATTTCTTTTTTTGGATTTCAATCATGATTTTGTTCTATACAGACCCCTTAATGGTGATAGTGCCTTTGAAAATTGGCTCACCTCTCGTTTTGGGCGAACACCTTGATAGATAATTGGGAACAAATAGTGATCCTATGTTTGGGAAATAGTGAAATATCTAACATTCATTTTATTTCCCCATTCGTGACTAGTGGGGTTATGGTCCCAGTGTTTCTAATATGGTTGATAGTTAGTCCCTACCCATCAGTCCCCCCCTTATCCAAATCTTAGAGGTATTTTGTTGCCTCTTTTTCACCTTCCTATGTCGTAGTGGAATTCCAACACCAATGGCATCACCCCTATGTGAAAATAAACACATTGAGTAATAAGGTTAGTGTAAAATAGAAGTTATCAACCTATTATCTCATCAGTCCTAATGTGTGATTTCACATATTAGGAAATTCACATACCACACCTTGTTTCCAAACTGAGCATGGAACACAATGACTTAGGAGGTTCGGAAGGATGTGTACCAGGGTTGTGAAACTACACCAAAGATCCAAGGGTCAAAAATATATGATCATAATCTATGTGTTCCAGTCCAAGAAGTATGATTTTAAAATGTATGTTGGTCCTCTTAGTAATATGTTGTACGGTGTGAGCCTCATTTCCCCTTAATCTTGTCGATCATCCCATCATGTAGCATGACATGTATCTGTTTAAAAAAAGCCTAAGGACTATAACCTATTTTCAAAGACTAAGATCCTATACCCCAATCATCATGAATTTAAACTATATGAAAGCCACTCAAGAATATTTGGTGCAGCTCTAGGCCTCATTTTCCATCACTCACATCTGGTTTTTTACACCATCACGCTATATATCTTCATTTGATAACCCCTTCTAGAAGGTCCAAACTCTATTACCATAAACTAAGAGCCTATATTCCAAGAATCCCAACATCAAACTGTGTGTGGGTCTCCCTTGGTAATTTTTCATGTATCATGGTTCTTATAGTCCCTCATTCACATCGGGTTGTATCTTTCACTCTCTATATATTCCTATCAGAAAACTCTTTCTTGGTCTAAACTCTACTACCTTAAATTTAAAACACCCTAAGTGAAAAATCTATGACCTTGAACTAGTATCCATCCTATGGTCTATGAATCATGACCATAAACTATCTTTATTAGGTCCAAGTATAATGAAATTAACCTATTTTCATCCCCTATAGTCTGAGCTCTATGAATTTAAAATAAAAAGCTTGATGTCCCCAATATATGGTATTAAAATATAGAGTTACCTCATGAAAGTCTAGGATGACTCTAAATAAGAGATTAATTTTACCCTGTTTGAAATTGGGATGCCTCATGCGATAAGTATGAGATGGTCAAAAAAACCCTACCCCATTCCATGAACATTGGATCCCTTATATTAACCATGTGATACTGTAGATTCATCAACCCATCTACCCCTTGGACTCAATCATTGTCCAAGAATTATGACATTAAATTTTATGCATTTCATTTCATGTTACATATGTGGTACACTATCCTCCCATACTAATTCATGTTGGGTTATATCCCATTTGTTCCACAATAATTCCCTCAAATCCAACCTTCCACTATATTCTAACAATCATTACTTTAAACAGTTTGCATTGTAGACACATTCTAAGAATTATGAACTTAAATTATGTGCCATTCCTACATGTACATTTCTAGTACATGATCCTCTTTGGCCCCATTCAGGTCAGGTTTATCCTTTTTCATTCCATGCACAAATTTACAGTAAAAACTCCCCCACGGTCTACGAACTATAACCCTAAAAAATGTGACATTTTATTCTGGATAATTTTTTTGTACACAACCCTCCATTGTATCACTCACATTGGGTTTAACTATTTCAGAGAACACAAGTACACATGGAACAAACACTTCTAAAGTTAACACATCTTGACTTTAAACTAATCACCAATGGTTTGGGAATTAGTACTATAAACCACCTACCTATTTCCCATACCATATGGCCCTAAACTTTGTGAAACCATCTTTTGGGTCACTTCACATGGCGTAGGGCTACACAGACATATTTTAAACCCCTTTCAATCACATGTTCTATACAATATGACCTTAAACTATGTTCATAAACTGAAAAAAAAATACATGTGACTTGGATACCATCCTTATGGGATTTGTGGTGATTCCTAGAAATTCCATCACAAGGACCAGCATAAGATTCACCATTCTCCCATCCGTTACTCGCAGTGAAATCACCCCAAAAAGACCCACAATCATCTTTTCAATTAAATTCACAGTTAAATTACCTTCAACAATCAGTGGTTTTGGATTCCATTGTAGCCTAATAAGAGGAAGTAATTTCCTCCACGTATGACATTAAATGACATTATTATCTTAGGAAAGATTTACATTCCTCTGAAGAGGAGATGATTCTACCCTATAACAGACCATGAAGCCTTATAAGGAATATATGAGATAAATAATCTCAAACTTCTTTATCACATGATGCAAATATAAAACCTTGCTCTTTGTAAATTTTAGATCCATAATATCCATCTATGAGAAGATTGAACACTTTCGTACATGAGTGTAACCCCTTAATGACATCAGTCTTTTACCATGTCATGTTCTAGGGTCCAACCCTCGTGAAAATAATCTCTATGAAAGCTATCTCAGGAGGGTCTTCTATAGAATTAGGTATCTCACTTGGAACCCTTATTCACATTGACTAACATTTTCAATGCCAAATACATTCCTTATAGTCATACCCCCTTAGTCCAAGAATTATTACCATTAACTATTTGTAGGTGGGAAGTTATTTTTATCTTATGTTATCTATGCCCTATTTCTCATAATACTAAACTATAATTTTTTTCCATGCAATAGACACGGGATTCCCTTTTAACTTATAATTATAAATAAATGATGAGAATCTCATTGCATAAGCCATAGGTACCACATCCTGATCACATGAGGTAAAACTGTACAAATGCCTCATCATTACCATACAATGTAAATATATGTGTTTATAGTCCTCATTTCAGGATGTAAAACTACAATAAATTATATTCACTCACCTGAGAGGCCATTTTTGATGGTGATTGTAATCCAATTCATCATTCATTCAACTATAAATAAATATCTGAGATGATGCTTCCCTGGAAGATGAGTTTTAATTTTGTTTAGATCGATACGCCCACACCAATGTGCCCTAAAACAAGGCGGTGTAATTCCATGAATATTGGAATCCATTCATAGAATTCATCACTTGATTTCCACACTTCATATTCCCCTCATTTGGATCATCATCACCTTACACATATGAAGGTATTCACATAAAAAATGGTGTTAGGTTAAGACTCAAATACCATCCTAGGACAAAGTCTCAAATGATTTTCGATGGAATTTGAGATATGTTCTTTGTTTGAAGATGGTTAAAATGTGAAACTTAATTGTTTTCCCCATTATCGACTAAGAAATATGGATACAGTGTTTCTAAAATGGTCATTCATTTTCCTATATCTTCAATCCACCCCTATTTTGTTCTACATTTTTAGAATCGTGATTCACATTCCTCATTCCCATTTTTTCTGGTCAAAATCAATTAACATGGTGTTATAATATTTGGGCAATAGAGTACATTAGAAAACCAATGGGAAGTTCTAAGAGATGTGTTCTCTATCCATATCCTCTCTCATACCATAAAATATCATATGAATGATCAATCACATGGTTTTCCGTTATTCCACACACTGATCATGAATCTTGTTGGATTAGAAATTGATCATTTATTTTCGTAGAAATATGATCAATATGTGATAATAAAACAAGTAAATATTTTTTATCATGTAGGATTTGAAAAAAAACCAATGTATTGGAATATAAATCACATATTGGTGCCTCCACATTGCATAATTACATCAAATATTAACCATGTAGATTGAGAGAATTATATCAAATGACCTTTTATGAGTATATTCCATGATTTTTTGTCACTCTACCAAGTCTTATTTCTCCTCATCGGCCATTAGGTTAAAATATTTGGCTCTGATCCACTTATAGTTCTATTCATCCCAACTCTCCATCGCTAAGCATTTCACCTCTCCCACCCTGGCCTCAGCTGCCACCAACTGAGTCTTTAGGTTGCTGACATTCTAGGTTTTAGAAGCAATAACTATCATGTGCTCCTACACTAGCCCCTCAATGTGGGAAATATCACATTCATCCAATTTCAATTCTTGGGATCACTTTGCCTTATGCCTCTTCTTGTCCATTTCATGTGTCTACCACACTGAACATGCCCACTCCACAATGAAATATCAATCCAATGCATATAGGTTATTGGAATTCACCCCAAAGTTACCCAGACTGACTAACCAATGAAAAATATATCCCTCCCATCATGTCAATTATTATATCTAAGTGTTGGTGATGAAATTAAATACATATCTCCATACCTTGTGGTACATAATTTTATTCTCCAAAGTAAACTATGAGCTAGAATCTTCTAAATCTATAGGTGGTGTAGGCTCATATGGAGGGAATACCTACAATATATTATCTGGTGGATCCTCTATGATCAAGTCTTCAGTGATGAGAGGTTGTAGAACTGATCTATCTTCAATCATAAGCATCCAATAAACTATCCTAGGGAATAGTTTCTCCCGAGCCTCTTTGTTTATGGTGTATGATTATGTTTTCTCTTGTAGAACCATTGAGGTTGATGTAACATTCCCTACTTATTTAGATTCCCTTTTCTATGTCCCACTCTTTTGGTTATCCCCCGCCATCACCAGCACCAGAAATTCTATGGTAGACACAATAATGACAGCATCCCCAATCACTCAAACTCTTAGAATAATTTTTGTCTCTTACTTAATAAAAAAAATATCTATGAAATCCACCTCTTGAGGAGCCTATATTATCGAATCTTTCAATGAATATTCTTCATCCAACCTAGGTGTAGGCCCTTCTTTAAACCCCTCCATTGAGGGAACGATCTTAGGGGTCCCCTTTCATAGCACCTCTGTGTTTTTCCCAACTACCATGATCTCCTAATCCATCTTCACCTAGAGAGTAGTCTCCTCAATCACCACCTTAACCTCATGAAATGTAAGTGCATGTGTTGTTTCTAGTGGGTGAGTCATGGGCATCGTTTAAACTACCATTACAAAATTCATTAGTCAATATTTGGAATGAAAAGTATAAGATTCTATAAAATAAATGAGGAAAATACATACTTGAATTGTAAAATCATGTGAGAAGTTCCTAAAGGTTCATAGGTATACGCCCATTGGTAAGTCCCCTCCACGGCTACTGACCTAGTTGTAGGCACCTATAGTGGGATACTTGCTGCCATGGCATCAAGAAGGGACCTAACTCATTCCCTTTAAAGGGTTCGAGTGAAATTGTGTTCCTTTTTAATAAAATAATGAACCTCCCACCCCATCTGTACTAGACTTATGACCATGTAAAAACCCAAAGAGAGGTAGGAAATAACATTAGGAGTATGTTATATTTGAGACACATGAGATCTGAATATTTTCTTGGTCAGCAGTACTTATTCCTACTATAGAAGATCCTTGATAGGTCTTTCTTCCCTAGTAATCCTCTAACTCATTGGGTAAAGGTGTGGGCATCGCTAGCTTAGCTATTGAAAATTGTGGGGGAGAGGTCTTGTTCAGAAGTATTATTACCCTTTCGGTTAAAGGATGCTTAGTTCTGAGGTAATGGACCTAATATATAATCTCTACCACATGCCGCTCAATCTCATCTATAAACATGAAGAAGGTGACCTTGGCATGATCAATACCAGGGAGAAACATCCCATCCCTATTTAGATAATTCTATATCCTGCATAAAATTAGAAATCCTAGTTTCCCCATGCATTATGGAAGAAACAAACATATTGAGTGTCCAAACGGAACAACCACATCCTAGGAACATGGAATAATGTCCTCAAGACTTCCACAGAGGGCCCAAATTCCTCGTTCTACCACTTTATTAGGAGTGACTACCCTAGTGTTATTCCTATCATTAAAACTATTACCTATCTAGTCTCATGATCTATTAGATGAGCTGATATTTCCCTGACCGATGGGCCACCACTTCTACCATGGAATGCCCCCAACACCACTCATCTCTAGCCATATGGTTGAAGGGAATCCACTTCACTACCCCAGGTGGCCCTATACCTCGGTATATTCCAAATATATGTTCATTCCCACCTCTAAAAATATTAATGAACTTTACCATATGTGTAATTGGGTGGTGGCAGTTCATTCCACACCAACCCATCCGCATACGTAAACATGCACCAAAATGCATTATCATCAAAGGATAGAACTCATGTCACACCACTGTGTATTCATTAAATCTTATAATCTATAGGCACATGAAATATATAATGAATTGATGTAGATTGTATGTATTCCCTATTCTCTCTCAATCAACCCTCAACACTAGTACCCCACCTTGGATGGGTAGGAGGTACGATCTTGGTTTGATGATCTATGTACTATCATTAATCACCACCCACATTGAAAAGGGTAATACGTGAAATATTAGGTTCTCTTATAGCCTGATCTTCTCCAAAAATTTCACCAGACCAGACTAGAATGGATAACTCCCCATATTGTTCTGAATTACCAACCAAAAGTTTGTTTTGGTAGGAGAGATAGGGTTTGGGTACTCAAAACCTCCCATATATGTGGCCACCCTGTTGTACAAGAACTGGAGGGCCCACATTCTTGTAGTTACATCTTCCCTTAATTAATTTGGTGAAGTAATTTGTATAAATTCACTGGCATAGAGATATAAAACTTGAATCATTTTCTTTTCACCATCGTTTCAACTATTTTGACGGTTCTCTACTGCACCCACATATGTGTATCTGTCACTGAGATCATCCAGCCACAGATACTCTCTATGATGAAACCTTCCAGACTGACTATGATTTGAGCTTATGGATGGATAATCTATCCCCATAGTTGTCACATGATTGCCTCTAGAATCCCCCAATGAATGCCATCCTTGCCCTCTTGGTATCCTACAAGACATGTGTGTGGCCTCTATAGAAACGTCTTTACTAGCTCATCCCCTTTGACTGGATACACTCTTATTTCTTTCAAGAAATACCCAATAAACTACTTTAAAGGAAGATTCATCAACCCTATATTCTCTTTTCTGGTTCCCTGCACTAAATCCAAAAACACTACTGCTAAGGCCAAAAACTATTATTGACCACCACTGACATTCTTTATATGGCGGAATTATTAAAACATCCCCCTAAGATAATTATTCTGAAAATATTATAAAGGCCACAAAGGCTGCCAACAACCTCCCCATGATGTAGAGGAAATGTGTTAGTCCCTTGTGACCATCTTCTCAGAAACTTGAACATGATTTTCCAAGTATTACCGACATGGAACAATGAATCCCATGGTTCTTCAAAAATTCCTACTTTCTTCATCGCTACAAAATTTTAGAATGACACACATTCACAATAGGCTTATGCCTACTCATATATGATGTTATTTCTTTAGTGTAAATCATAATTATTTTTCCATCCCTTGAACAAATATCCTAAACACTCCTTGGGGATCATTTAATAATATGGTGGAGACACCTCATCTTCTATATTATCCCCATTAATATTTTTTGATATGGTGGTATATAATGTTCACTATAATTGGTACATGGTCCATCTATTTTTGGCCTACAACATTCATGCTCAATTTGTATTCCCCTAGTACACCTCTGAACTAGTAAGATGGCTCATCTCTGATCATCACTAGGATGAAGAACACATCTCTATGTTTTAACCTATAGAGAGGAAGACTCTCCTATAAAGGATATTCCATTTAACCATCTATAAATAGCACGATCAACTATTCATGTCTAAGGTGCTCCAGACTCTATTCCCAATCTTGATACCACTCACTATTTCTTCCCTTCATGTGATATCAGTTTTAACTCCCTATGATTCCATTTGATTCAAGAATTATTTGTTCTTTTTAGTTTATTTCACAAAATATTTTTTTAAAGATCATTCATGGAGCTCATCCATAGATCTGTGTCTCATGGAGGTTTCTTTACATAGATGCACTTCACAATTTCTAAATCGCTATAAAGCATTCAATGGTCTATGGTCCAAAAATATAGTACACTATGAAGTGTTCATGGAGCATAGTTTTTGGAGACCTAAATATTTATATAAAGAGAGAAAAAAGTATTTCATCATAAAAAATTATTAGGTATATGAGGGGAAAGTCCACTTGTTATATGAATGTGGCCAACACAAGATTCATGATGCCTCCGCTTCAAGGATCCTTCGTGAATGGTCATTTCAAGTTAGATTTTAAAATGATATTCATAAAATTGAGTTGATAAAAAATTTTAAATGATCCTCTATTAGAATAGGACCTTTCATTTCCCGATCATCTCCCAATTCGAGGAGGTGGGGGGGGCTTTTGTAAATTAAATATGTGTGATCCAAGAATAATTGTGGAATACACAACATGTTTGTATCAAATCTTAGAAAAATGGCACAATAATCTTTCTTAAGAGTCTTATTTGTGAATTCCTTATCTTTCACGAATAGTGAGAGCTCACAAAGATCCCTGTAATAGTGTTTCTTTTATGACATTGAGTTTCAGAATTAGGATGTGCATTAAGATCCTATAAAGCATTAACGATGTCTTCATGAGTACAACATTCAGACTCATGAAGCCGCACCCATTCACGAAGCACACAAATTATTCAAGAACAACCCCATTCTTCACAAAACCCCTTTCCTATAAATAACCCCCTCATTAAGATATTTTAGGGATGGTTAAAAAAAATTCATCTTCAAAAATTTTATGGATTTAATAATATCTTAAGCATCATGAACCAAAGAGATACAGATCACTAAAGGTATCCATGATTCATGAAAAAAATTCCCCATGTACCTAAGATCCTCCACCCCAGGAGGAGATTCCATTCACAAATTACTACCCACATCATGAAGGAATAATTACTTACGAGGGTCTTGAGTCTTCAAAAAGCACTTAGACTTCAACAAGAACTCCTCACATGAATCTAGACTTCTTTATCAGATAGGGTCACCCTATTTCATGATGGATACTCATTTGAAAATTCCATAACCTATATAAAGGACCTCTTTGTAAGGAACCAAGCTTCATGAAACATATATATAGGTCTTTTACATGATTCCTCATTATGTGGACCCTCCTTCATGATGTTTGATTGACTAGGCCCCCCCACACCCATCCATGACCGGTTCAGCTACTCCTAGAATCACTATGTTACCTATGCAAACCATTCATGTATCCACCCACTTAGCTCCAAGTTTTTATTGAGCATCCAACCTACCTTTATCTTCTTATTATAGGTACCATAACCCATATTTCTTCTCATTATAGGAATAATGGTGTGGACTTCATGACTAGCCACTCCTCCTATCGTTATACTCTAGAAGTTCCAAAATCATGCCCCAACTAGAGATACATTAGTGATGGTCACACGATCCTAATGGGTAGGGATTGAGTCCCTCCAGGTCCAAGATTCATGATGTGAAATCTTATAGCTCTACATCCAATTCATAAGATGTTAAACTAAAAGACACCATCAAAAAATCATGATGTAAAACTATAGTTTTACCCTGTTCAACAAACCTAGGATGATACCTATATGAGTGGAATTTATTTTCCTCCAGCAGGATGTCTTATGTACCACTCACATGGAATTAGATCCTCTATGGGTATCTAAATTTTTAATCCCCACACTATTCTAATTGTGTGAAATCCTCTTGTTATGGGAATATTTAACTCGCAAGCCCTAGACCATACCTCATTAATGCTTCTTCCATGATGTGATATTCTCTATAACATAACGTTAAATTGAAGGGATTATTCCTATCATGTGACTTTAAACTATAGAATTGAACTACTTAGGATTTGATCCCAATGTTCTGAACAGCATATGTAAGATTCCACCTTGAGGTTCCATCCCAACCAATGGTAAACCAAGGTGCTCCCACCTTGGGATGCACCTCCCTAATCCTTCATAAGGGGAGTTTCGATCAACAACCCAATTTCTCCTTATGGGGAATCCCACTAAATTGTAAACCTAGGTTATCACTCCTAGGGATGTACCTCCAGGATCCTCTTTAAAGGGTGTTTTATTTAATCTCTCCGGTATAACTCAAGGGTCTTCTTAGCCAATGGTAAACCTAGGTTCTCTCTCCCAGGGATGTACCTCCTTGAGCTTCCATAAAGGGTGTTCCAATCAATCTATTAGGTTCGCCTTAAGGGGTGTCCCAACCAATGGTAAACCTAGGTTGTCACTCATAGGGTTATACCTCCCTGATCCAACTTGAGTGGTGTTTGGATAAACCTCCAAGGTTTGACTCAAGGTGGATCGCAACTAATGGTAAACATAGGTTCTAAGTCATTGGGATTTACCACTCTGGTCTACCTAACGGGTTTTTCAGATTAACCACTTGTGTTCACCCCAAGGGGATTACCAAAAAATGTAAAACCTAGGTTCTCCCACCTATAGATATACCTCCATGATCCACCTTAACGGGTGTTCTAATCAACCTCTATGATTTTCCTCAAGGGGTGTCTTGAACAATGGTAAACATAGGAGATCATTCCTTTAGATTCACCACCCTAATCCACCTCAAGGTTATTTTTTATCAACCTTTTAGACTCATCTTGAAGAACATTCTAGTCCATCCATATTGAAATCATCATAAGGGGAGTTTTGGTTCACATCCTATAGATCTATCATAAGAGGAATTTTGTTACATTCTAATGAGTAAACCATTCAGGTGGGACATCTTCTTGCATATAGATACACCTCATTGATCTTCCTTAAGTGGCAGATTGACCCATTCAACCTAGATTAAACTCAAGGGGTGTTTTGATCCATTCATTCCTTATCTATATCAAGTGGAATAATGATCATCCTTCCAGAAACATCTCATATGATGTTTAGATCCGTCCACCTTCGGGTTAGCTGCATGAGGAAATACCATCCATCGATTAGACTTTTTAATGTGATGTATTCTCTTCTAGGGACACCTCTTTATTCTACAACAAGTGGAATTGTGATCACCCAACCTGTCCCCACAAGAAAATAATCATGTACACATCATGTCCCAACAAGACATAAAACATGTACCCATCTCCCCAAGACATTAAACTCTTAACTTGGTCTATCTCAACGAGACATTCTGATATATCACCACATGGCATAGATCCTATGAAATAAAATAAAATACATACCTAATACAAGCATGGGATGCCTGATGTAAAAAATCTTGGAAGACTTATTCCTTTGTAGTCAATACTTAATTATCCACATAGGATTCCTTGGGTTCCACACCTTAAGATATATCTAATGATATTTCCCCCCAAGAGGAAGAATACTTGTGACTAATCCACCCAATGTCTAGACATGTACAATGATTACCAATTTGACTACTCTATTGGATGAAGGATGCTCCCATATCAAGAAAATAAAAGAATTTCTAGATATAAATAGTGTATTTAACTAGAGCCCACAAAGTGATGGAATTGAGAATGAGTTGCACACACATGACTTAACACTAATAGGGTGACTGATACTATGAATCATTCACTATGGATGAATCTATGAAAAGAGGAAATGATAATCCCATCATCCCATTTTCACCAAGAAGCATACACCACTGATGAAAGTGATGAAATTCACTTACCTTTGGAAAGAATGAATATGGGGTAAAATTAATGCACATCATGCATGGGACCTAGAGAAAGTATCAAAAAATAAACTAATTAACCAATTTTTGTTCCTTGTTTTCACCCATGATATCCTTTACGAAATTATTATTTGAGATTACATTGCATAACCATGTTTTCACATTTCTCATTTTTTCTACTAATATTTATATATGTTCATCATTGTTTTCCCATGGGGTTGTGTGTCAATATTGTTGGGTTGGACTTAAAAATAATCATACCCTTAGATTTGATGAGGAATTGTGAACAAGTTTGAGATCAGTGGTTTCACATTGGATTGTGACACAATGAATGAAGTTCTTATTGGAGTCATGTATAAAAGGTGAAATCAGGGGACTTCGTCCCTGAGACATATGATGCAGAAGAACCATGTGGTGAGAAATAACATCAAACTATTTTGGTTGCTAGAATCTAGCCATTGATAATAGATTAGGCATGATCAACCCTAGATCTATGTTACTTCGTGCGATGTGAGGTGCAAATGGTGGCATCAATGGAACAAGAGAGACACATGAAGAGTTCTTAGGATTCAGGAATATCCCATCACACATAGAGTGTATTCTAGGAAAAAATTCCATATAATCTCCTAGATAAGAAAACTTGGGGGATGGGTGAAATAAATAGCAAAATCAATATAGATGGGACAAAGAATTATGTGGTCGAGCATGGGAAGAAAATCCATGCACTGAAGGCATAAGCCTAGAACATCATGTGGTTAGATATTCCATGTATCCTATGGGACATAATATATGTGTGTATGTAGCTAGATGATTTGTGTATCTTAGGTACACACCCAGTGCACTTAGGCATGGGATGGAGTACATAGGCACATATTGGAGTACATAGGAATAGGTTGGAGTCTACAATCACTGAGTAGAGTACACATGCATACACTCATTCAAGAAATACACTCTATATACCCCATTTACACACCATTTAGTTCCACATGTATTACTAAGATGTTTAATTAAAAGGACATGCCTATCTATCAGAGTGAGGAACTATGATGGGTGACCTTGTGTACCCAAAATGTACTTTTTATAGGAACTTCCACCTCTAATATCTTCTTTTTTCAAAACTCATATATGGGACCATGAAAAACATAACCTAAGAGGTTTTATTTATAGAACATAATGGGGTCCTTTTTTATCATCATTGATATGATATAATGTTTTAATAGTGTGGTTCTTCCTTCAGTGATTCTTGGGTAATGGAAGTGATCAAGTTTGATCATCAGAGATACACCAAGTTCAGTACCCCCTGTCACACAAGGGAATGATTACCCCCTACTATTTACATAGGTAGAGTTGATACCCTCAAATAATAAAATGGTAATGTGTCCTCTATCTATGTAGTGGAACCCTCCCTCCATATTCAAGCTATGGAGGGGAGTAGTTCCTCCACTTGAGAGAGATACCCCTCAGTTTTGAGAGTTCAGTGGTGAGGTATGAGCCCTTTTACATTAATTACTTATAGGATACTCATGATGACTGTCTAAGACACCGTGATCCCTCGAATGTGACACATAGTGGCAATGATAAGTCCCTCCACCCCATTTCTCACAAGGATTCACATGATTCTTCACTTATAGATGATACCTTTAAAGTTCTAGGAAAACCCAATATTCTTAGTTGGGTGATGGATATGGAGATCCCCATTATCTATAAATTGTGGTTTTTAATGAGAATATATGATGTTGGGTTTCCTTAATTCTCTAATTATTATAGGTTGGGTTTTCTGTTTTTTATTTTGATTTCTCCCCCATTGTAGTATTCATAGGGTGTATCTAGGTCTGTACATACTCAACCATGCATCAGATTTGACTACATGTGTTGTGTATTACAAATTCAACTGATAGATTAATAGGGGATTTGGTGGACCTCATGTCAGTGGAGCTTAATAATACATGGAGGTGTTAACCATGAATAATTTTTGGGCTCTGGGTTATGAATTTATGAACTTCCCCAATCAACCCTTTAAATTTGTTTTTTGTTTAGTTTTTTCCCTTTTATTTTGAGTTGGTGTGAAGTTTTCCTTTTTATATCATTCATATTATAGTTCCTTACTTTGATATATTTCTTTGAGGTTGTTTCGTGCATTGTTTACACCATAGATATTTTTGTTCATTAATTATATCTCCACACTATTTGGTGGAGAATTTTTGTGCATGTGTACATGGAATTTAGTCTATGGTGTCCCATTTTAGTGTTATTCCTACTCATCACTTGTTTCTAGCCCTTGGACCATTATAGGTGGGATTTGGATGTCTCACTTGGATTTCCACAAGAAAGACAAGCCTTGGTGGGTTGGTTCATGACATAATACAACCCAATTAGATTAAGAGAGGATGATGAGGGTAATAATTTAGAAGTACATACTAGTATTACTAATAGAAATAGGTTCCGTTGTTTTTTTAATAAAAAATCTAAAAATTACTATTTTATAGTGTTAGAAAAAAAATTTATAATAAACCAAGAACCAAGTGGTGTTGTCCTAGTAGAATCTGTCTCACCAAGTACCCAATGGTAAGCCAAAAAATAGGTGATGGATAATATAGTGGGATATCCTTATTGATCATTCTTAATGGTACCCAGTTATATCCTACTGGGAACCCATTGGCTCATGGAGCCACCTACTAATTTCTTTTTAATAACCCATTAGTTGGAAAAAAAACTTTGAGTATTTTATACCCACATTTCCAAATCCAAAGCATATATTTAACATCTATTTCCAAACCATTATTCCAAAATTAAAATTCACCACGGATAAAATTTTATGTAGTTTCAGATCTTCCTTGATTTAACTAACACCAAATTATGATGGTAATTATTAATGAATCCCACAACAAAGTCCAAATTTTTACACAATAAGATGGACAACCAATTTTTGATCCATTGGAACGATTCAATTTTTTATGAAAATTTTTTCACCATAAAACAAATGCCCAAGAATGTACATATTTATTTCATTTTGGGTTACAACCTGATTCTCATGTAGTATTTAATGATTCTACTCGTAGAAATATAATAAAAAAGACACCTTTGGTTTCTTATGAATTACTAAATGAATGATCATGTAATTCATTTTATTATCAATGTGATTAGGTTCACTTTAAATAATTTATTCATCTTATAGAGAAGACCCCCTGGTTGATCTCAATGGAAGAGGCACTTTTAAATAGTCATAGACTTCGAAAATGGCCAAAAATATATCTATAACCGAACCTAAATCACTATCTTGTGACCTATTTAGTGTATCACACATAATATAGGATCACATATTTTAATCACATGACAACAAAAAATTATCATATTTCAATGTAAGATAGAATAAAAACCACTTTGAAAAACATCCTATAAATAATGGAGACCAACTTATTTAATTATATGGTGGAATAAATTGGGAGGAGTACTACTCTATGGTTGGAATCAGGTATTATTGGGTTACAGAAACCCTCAAAAGGATGAATGTAATTATCAAGTTAATTATTATTTCTGATATTTTCATTACTAATGTCATGTGTTATCTCAGTAATGTGTACCTATTTCCCTTAATTCCCACAATACATAGTTGGGAGAAATTTATCACTTTATTTCTTTATTTATCCTTCTTTATTTAAACAGGTTGATGGAATTTCTTTTCCTCCTTCCATAGATTCATACTTCAATCTATTCTCCTTGTCCAAGTCTCCCTCATAGATTTATTTAATGTTTCTCAAAATTTATCCTAACACCATATCAAGGTGGATTCCTATTAATTAAAATACTTTTAACTTGATAATGTAGAAGCCTTTGGTCAGAGGAAGAAGGGATGTTGTTAAATTTTAGGAAATTATGGATGTTGGGTCGGTTAAGAACCTATAATGTATTATCCTTTTGATGTTGCAGGTATCTTATATGAGGTATCCTAGTTATGGAAACTAATGCATCCCATGCGGTCTATGAGGTTCTTGATTATAGGGGCACAAATTGTCTAATATTTTTTGACTTATGAATCCCATATTTATTGCATGAGGTTGGGATTCTGGACTAGGTCACAAGTTTAATGTCTCTTGGAGATGGGTGGGTCTCATGTTTAATGTCTTCTTGGGATAGAAGGGTCCAAATTTTAATATTGTGTGGAGATATATGAGTCACAGGTCTAACATATTTCCAATACATAAGAATCAAAATTTTAACGTATTTTTGAGATTGGTGGGTCACAAGATTAATGCCTTGATGAGATGGTTGGGTGGCTATATGTTTTCCCATGGGGGATAATTTCACCCTCATGATTTGGTTATGTGTGTCTCTTAAGGGGATTATTTCACACTTGGGGTGTGTTAGAGTTTGTCCCTAGGTTAGAGGATTTCATACATTGTATTTGGTTAGGTGTGTCCCTGTAGGGAATGATTTCACAACTGGGAGGTGGTGGAAATTATTGCTAGGGGGATTTCACATTTGGAGGGTTGTAGAGTGTGTCCCTATGGGTTATGATTTCACACTCAATATTTGAATAATTGTGTCCCCTTAGGGGATGATTTCACACATATGAGGGTGGTGGAGTGTGTCCTCAAGGGGGAATATTTCACAATCAGTGGTTTTTTATGATTGAACATAATGGAGGAATCCAACATAAATGTTAGTAAATATAGGTTAAACCCCATGTAGTTCTATGCTCTCATTTGGGACTATGTGAAATGATTGATACATGTAGTTTAACATCATGTGGTATATACAGTATTGATGTGAAAGGAGAATCAACCAGGGATGGTGTGGGGATTACAAAGAGAATCTACTTGAAGGAGGATTGTCATCCCATGGTGAGGGGGATAGTGGAATCAAATGTTGATCATAAATGGGGAATCCAATTTTCATAATAAGGGTAAGGCTATCATTTAACATCATAAGCTGAGGACATTTTCATGAAGTATAACATTATGCAACAATGACATAGATCTAGGAAATTTTACATTATGTACCTTTTACATTGATGGGGATACACCCCTTAGGGGAATTTTCAAGGAGAAAAGAATATCTAGAAAAGGATGATGTACGAGGATAGGAAATCCATTTCCATAGTGATTCCACCATTAGGGTACACCTTTTCATTGATCATATGCCTCATGGAAAGGGATGACATAAACACAGAATTGGATGAGTATAAATCAGGGGTCCAGATGTTAGGGTTCCTTTTATTAGGATGAAAAGGAATTATGATCCCTATGATTGGTAGAAAATGGTGGGTTAAAGGTAGTTCTTCAATTATAAGGTTTTTCGGGCCAGGGATAATAAATTTTTTTTACTCAACATTATTTTATTTCCTATAAATAGTCTTTCACAAGCTATGAGATCTTGAACATGTAAAAAACATGGATTTAGGAGGCATGGGTGTGTGAAACATTTGGTTTTGCAAAAAACTTATAGTTGTGAGAATTATGATTCTCTTTTGTGAACTTTATCAACCATAAGAATTTTTTTCATTATGATATATCCACCATATCCCAATATAAGTTGGGTTTCATAGGAGTTCATTCGTGAATTTTCTATACCATTGAGGGTCCATGGGCTTCTGGTGTTGTGAAATGTCATGGAAGATAGGTTTTCATGAGTGGGAGGGTTTATTTTTCTTATTTATATCCTTCTTTATGGAATTGGGGGGGTTATATTTATTGCTAAATTTGGTGTTCTATGACACAGAACATTACTATTGTGCATTACATGGTTTCATGATTTTCAACATTTTGTTGATGGGGCATAACCACACAACAATGGGGTTTGAAAACTCCTTTTCCATGTAACATTATGGTTATTCAAATGCATAATTGTGAGAAACACTTATATTTTTTGTGAAAAAATACTTTTTCATCATTTCTGACTTGCGTATAACCCACATAACTTTTATCTCTAGTGTCTCATTTCCCATTCATGTCATTTGACTATGAATTTGATCATTTTCATGAATCTCACAATATATTTTTGAAACATTCTCCTCAAACCTCGGATCTTCCTTCAAAGTGGGTATCATACTTAATTCATGGAAAACTAACCTTCTTAGAAATAGATTCATGTTTTCAGTGCCAAAAAATCCCCTATCCCCATGGATTTGGAGCTTTCGAGGGACTATATGCCTAGGTTCTTAAGGAAACAATAATGTGGATGGATGATTTCCTTATAGGTGAACAAAAATGACCTTGGGTCATGAACCCACATTCCACACTAACACAACCCATAATATATGTTCTTATAAATATAGATAGTTTCACTTCACACTGTCACATGACTTCTGTTCAAGATATTCCATATATCATGTGGGTAACTAATCATATTTGCGAAAAATCCTAATATTTTGGTCGTGAAGTTTTGTGAAACATCTTATTTTTTGTGAAATAGTTTCTACGCATTAGGTGAAATTTTTTATGAGTAGATAGCATGTTTCGTGACATGATGACATTTTTCAAACAATGTAAAGGCTTGTGTGACCTAGTCTCTTAATATAAACATATTTTAATAATGGAAAAATGTACAGATCATGATATATCCAAATTTGGTTCCATGAGCTGAAGGGATAAAATTGTGGGTTGTATGGAAATTTCCCTTCTAGAATAGTCATTTATTACATTAGAAATATCATGGGAATGATTATCAAAGCCTAGAAGGAATAAATGATGAGAATCACCTAAACCTACACAACTTTAGGTTTATGGACAATGTGGATACTGCATCCATTGAAGTGAACCTGCTATGGTAGTGGTTCTATTTTCACAATGATATTACCCACTACAACATCACAAATTTTGGTCATCCAATAAGGGAACATGGGGAAACTTCCATCTACTCTCTTAGTGGAAGGAAAAGGATGGTGATATGGGATATATTAGAGGATGAAGATCTACCATCCTACTATACAAGCATCTTTCAAACCATTATCCCAAACTACAACATAGTATGGTACATGGATTGGGATCAGTAGGCCACAGTAACATTACAGATGAGCAGGCATGGGTGTACTAGGTACAATTCACTTATCAAGAATATGTGGTTGATCTTCGCCACATCGGGTTGTACGAAGTGGTTTGGTCATATTAGTTTTATGTTTACTAACAATATGGGTTTCAAATAGAGCTCCTCAGCTTGTGGTTCCCAAACAACAACACCTTCCACCTCTATCATGGGGAAGTAGGGATCAGCTTTTAGGAACTCAAATTTATTATAGGGATCCCACTAATTGGATTTTAGTTTGATGAATCCCTTCCTATGCTGGACTACTGGGGTGAAATGGTGAAAAAAATTTCCGAAAGGTAAATCCTCATGGACCTATTTTCCATTGAAGTTAAGAATCATCATCCATTTCATCAGTACATTGTATTAAAAGCCCAGATACAGATATTTCTAATAACTCTAGAAGAAATGATTTCAAGTCAGCTGATTAAATTTTGAGTGTCGTAATAGAGGAGGAAGCCTAGATCATATTTGTTGATCATAGCGGAAGGGATCTATCAGGAGTGGGTATATAATATAAATAATGGATGGAATTTTTTATATCAATACACTTCATTTATAGACACCTTCCTATTTGGTTGGATGCTTCTAGTTAGGGAAACATTCATGGTTTTGTGACCTTGTATGCTTCTAATGGAAACAATTATGTTTCCTGGAAATAGGGTGAACCTGGGAGTATCAATACTGGCTCAACTCTCTAGTCAGTTGGGTCATGTATCAAGAGGAGGAATTCCCAGTAGGATCTATGGTCTATTCGAATTTTTTCATTCATGAATATTAGAAGATTTTGGGAGATAATAATTTAAGAGTACTTTACTCTACATGTTGTCCTAGAACCCTTACTCATCAACATCGTTGGTGTTCAGATGGTGAATCTTAATGAATTCGGGGATACAGTTAGCATCGACAACACCAAATTTACTCTTTCACTGATTCTCAACTCCATTCCATGTGATGGTTGATAATATAGAAGGAATGATAGAATAGTGGGAGTATTGTTAGACATTCCAAGGTGGGGTATTGGTTTCCAGAATAGATGGTAACACTTATATTGAATTGTATATCCCATCTCTTTTTTCCCAGAAGTTCAAATGAATCCATCAGTTGATGAAGTGAGTCTACATGGGCATCCATGAGGAAATACAACACTATATTCTATATTAGTTTTGGTGGATGTTCATAAGAATATTTCAATGCCGATCTCTCTAAAACTTTTTCTAATAAAGGATAACGGTATATCCATGTGAAATTATGTGTCAGCATGTAGGGAGAGTTGTGCAAGAAAGAGATTTGTGGGAGGAATAGAGAGTCAAATGGGTTACCTTTCATAGTACCTATCATGCCTCAAGGGTTGCCTCTATGGATTTTGTGGTGTAGCTCTATGGTTTTCTACAACCCTACCTCCTGATGTGGAAGGACTCTCTTAGAAGTTATTGTAGGATCATGTGGAGATATCTCAAGATGGATCCAATGTAAATAGTGAGTTCCCTTGAAAAAAGCCGTAGTACCTATTAAATCAAGTCACTGATTCTCACTTTCCCATTCTCTAAGAGGCTTGTGGATTGATGCATCTAACTCTGATGGTAGAACAGTTATGGTGGAGGTTGTCCCCGGAGAGAATCAAGCATCCAAATATTTTTCATTATAGAATCAATCTAGGGTAAACACAGATGATGGATTTTCATACCTCATAGATATGGATTCCATTTCATGATAATTTGTTGGGAGTAAATCTTACATCTTGTTAGGTTAGTTTGATGTTTGGAGATAATCATAAGGGGGAAATATCTACTAAAGAATCAACCATAGAGGAGTCAACTCTCAGTACCACATATGAGGCACCAGAGGAAAAGAATAGTATTAATATGCAACTGATTAAGAAAATAACTAACAAATAATAAGGGACACCAAAGAGGGTGATGGAATGATCGATATTTTTTCAATGAAGCAAGCCCAGTTTTTTGACCTTCCTATCTCTCCCATCTCTTATTGTTCAAAGGTTCTAAACCTATATTTTTTCATATACAGTATAATATAGGGGAGGGCCAAGGTGTCTATGTAAGAGGGGATGAGGGTTCCCCCTTAGGTACAATTAGACACGCCTTATAGTCTGTGACCAAGGCTACCAGAATGGGAGTGTATAATGAGGAGATAAAATGGTTGTATTTAGAGCTATTGGCCCTCTTAGTCATCAATGGGGGACCATGAATGGTCATTTTGATAGATACCTCTACCAAAAATGATGTAAATTATCATAGGAGTCACATAATATATCTCCCCATGCATCTAGGTAAGAATAATCTTAACTCAACCTAGGTCTCTTTGAACTTTCATAGATATGTTCAAGTGTATTGCATCAATATGTTTATTCTATACAACTCCAACATGAATAATACTAAGGGGTTAGATTCCTGTTCTTGAGGTGCCAACCATTGTCGAGGGATATCTAGTGGGTGAATTCACTTTAAAAATTCTAATACCATACTTTTACAAAACACTTTCTCTTTTTATGTGTTTCTTCCTTATGTGAGCCACATTTTCCAAATCCATAACAACTAGTCAAACTAACTGGCATGTTATTTGTAACACCACGAGATTTTATGAGAAATAATTTTTTTTCTTTGATGTCTTGTGTTGTACACTACACCAATATTATATTTCACAATACGCAATACCATATTAGCTTATAGTATACGCAAACAATATTCTTGGCTTGTGTTGCACGAAAGAGCGACCTTCCTCAATTGCATGTGTTGTACGCAATACTGAGTTTCACTAAACAGTGATATATTGTTATTATGAACTAGCTGTTATGAATAGTATTAACCATATTTTGAATTTTATAACAATATCATTTATCTTATACATATTCTAGAACATGGTATGAGAATAAAACAAATTTTCCAGGTAAAATAAGTACTTTTCAAAAAATGCAGTTTTGTCTCCTTTTGATGAAACACCCATTTTAAATCTAGTTTTTACATGTTTATATGTTCAATTTGTAAAATTAAACTTCTTATTTTGAATCAAGATTTAAAAATTTACATCGGATAAATTTTTTATACTTTTCTGATAACTTTCATATTTTGATGAATAGTAAAAATACGCTAAATATTTCTTAAAAACAACATTGTTTCATCAAGATAATTTATATAGTTAAATTTTAAAATTTAATGGTTTTAAGGTACAAATATAATTTATTTTTACTATTTAATATAATTTATGTCGTTATCATTAATTTTACATTGAATTCATAGGTAAAAACATTTCAATCTTTTGTAATGTCTTACCTTTTAAAAAATCATTTTCTTAACAATAGGATTAATTTTAAAATAAATACTGCAACTTCTTTGTTTTTAATTTTGAAAAATGGATTCCAAATTTGGAATCAGTAGGTCCAAATTATGTTAATAGGATACTTTTTATTTTTAGACATTATGAATAGTAACTACGATAATTTTTATTTACTATAGTTAATAGTAAATTAGGTAATTAAGGGTAAAAATATTATTATAAAATTACCCTAACACATGTCTTAATATAATTAGATTATTATATTTCATCCTAAAATATACTTGGGTCAAAATGGTAACTATTAGAATCCACTTGTATGTGATTAAGACCATTTATTTATTTTATTAATTGAAAGTGAAATATGTCTCACTCCAACTTTAATAATTTAATTATTTTTAATATAAAGTTATACAGAATATAAATTCAGTTTTAAGTAATAATTTGAAAGATAAAATTTTTTTATTTATCATGGTAATTTATTTGTAATTTTTAAGAAATATATAATTACATTAATATCTTATACATAAATGATGTAGAAATTATTTATTTAGTGAAAAATAAATAATATAGTTTTTATTAAACTAATAATAGCCATAAAAGGCCCAAATACCTGACCAAACCTTATTCTTAGTGTAAATATAAACCATAATCATACAAACATCTAATTTTTGACTATTTGGAGCCTTATAAAAGTGATTATGACAGTTATATTATCTTATTTTAAATGATGTCAAAGTTTTCACCTTCATAATTTAATAAAAATAACATTTTAAAGGTTGTGTGTTTTAGAAGGTAAATACGATTAAAAGTGTTCTTAAGAAATATATTAGATTTATCTTCATCATAGTATTTTATATTTAATTTTTATTTAACAAATAAGTATATTAAATAATTATAAAAAAAATATTGTAGTAATTATTTTATAAGAGAAATATCAAATAAATGGTTTTAAAAATATTAAAATAAATATTATATGAAATTATTAATATTCTACACAAATTTTCAAGATTAATATGAAATTTTAGGAGACTATTAAATATTTTTGTTCTAATATATCCTCTGTGTGGATTTTATTTAAATTCAAATAAATGAATAGTGTTAAAATTGACACTATAGTTATTTTATAAAAATAACATATTATCAAATTGTTTAAAATTCACAAAAATAATTAAAGATTATAAATTGAAATTTAAATGGTCTAAAATGTCATAAAGTATAAAATTATGGACAATTAAAAACACAAAATTATTTATTTATAACAATTTAAAATTTAGAATATTATTACCACAAATAAAATTAAATAGATTAAATAAGGATAAATCATGTTGATAAGGTTTAAAATAAATTACCAACATGTCTAAATATTATTTGTTGATAATATTACAACCCTATATAATCTAATATTTTGGATTTGAGTCATTTTTGGAGGTTTTTAAGTGGGGTTTTAGTTTATTATAAATTAATATTTTAGAGGTTTCTAAAAGTGTCCCTCTCCTCTCTTAAAAAAGGGCACCACCTCCCTCTCCTCTTAACAACACTTTAAGCCTTAAATATCACCCAAACCCTACCCATTTCTCTTCTCCACTTTCCTAGAAACATAATAGAGGTCCTGGTCTTCTTCAAAGACCAACTTTAGTGCCCGAAGAGGAGGTTTAGAAGAGGCGCGTCGAAGAAGAGGTAATATCCTTTACTGATTCTTTCCAAATCATTTCTTATTCTACTTCCTATTTTTTGTTGTTTAATAATAAAGTAATAACATCAGTATCACTCATATGCTGGTATGTTATTATAAATATGAACCAACCCTATTTCATCTTCTATCCATCCTACAGAAAACGAAATCATTACACGTGCATACGTACGGAATACCGTCTCCACACCATGGTGTAATCTTTTTTTCCACCACCACCTTACATGGATGGGTATAATGGTGTAAATAATAACTATATATGTTTATTATAACATGATACTAATTATGATATATTATATCATCCACACTAATTCCATTCAATAATTATGGGAACTATATCACCGCATGTGCGTACGTACGGATTACTGTCTCCACGACATGATGAGATTCATTCTCCAAGTTTACCATTCAAGAATGATTATAAAGTATATATAATAAATAATCTTGAAATATATGATATATTAATGATACTGGATTTATGTATATGTTATTTACTTACTTCCATTCAATTTAATCAGGAAAGGAAAACAGCATTCATTCATACGAACGACCTACTGTCTCCATGAACGGTTTATTTCTTTCCATTTATCGATCTATTATACATATGTATATTCTGAATATATATTATACATAAATAATTTTTTACATTTTTTAAGTAATTAATCATGATCTAATTAATCATATAAATAATTACAAGTTAAAACACGGATGATAAATGAAATGATTTTACCGAAAACGCTACTTTAACATGGAATTGACAAATGAACGGGTAATATAAAGTCATAAGTGAATCATATATGATATCATAAATATTATTATGTTTCTGTTACATGTTAATAATTTGTTTAAACTCACTATCCAAGAGTCTGGGACACATACAGAAGAAATTGGACATAAGTTAAGGGATAATTTTTCAATCTCATTTTTATCTGAGATTGCTTACATGTAGGTATTTACAGGGGTTATATTTTTCATCAATGACCATAAAATATATTTCATAAAGTGTCTAATATTTTTCCATGTATGTTTAAAGTCATTTTTACCCCTATTTGACTTTTACTTTCTGTTATGGAAGGAATCTTTTTTTTTGTTTACCATACGTGGTACTTTTTTTACTTTTCCATTAAAAGTACGAGAAGGATGTGTTTTTAACTTATACGGCATGAACAGATTTTTACAATTTCATAACACTTTATTTTCATGAATCTTAATCTATAATATTTCATTATAATTTTCAAAAAAAATCCTTATCTTGTAAAATTTCATGGAATTTTTTGAAAAGAAAATGATTTTGAATAAGAAAGGATATTTTCCTCAAGAATTTATTTCAAGTGTTTTATCAAAACCATTTTCCATCTAAGATGAAATTATTTAATATGTTTATATTTCATGTATAATTTATCTATTATTTATATGGTTTCATTTTTCTTATTATTAAATGATATCTATTTATTTTATATGGATTATGTTATGATGGGATGGTGTTTATGAAACCCATATTATTCATTGGGTTATGAAGAATGATTTATGTTTATTTTGTGGCACACAAAAGAATGATTTAATAATAATATGGGTGGGACCTATATATCCCTCCAATGCATTGGGAAAAGATTTATATCTCATGAGATAGACATGGATGGAATGCCAACTGAATCTGGTTCAGTAATATAGGGCTGGAACGGCAAGTAAACTCGATTCAGTAGTGGACTTTGTCCACTATGACGGTCTTGGTAGCAATGCCATGGGTACTATGGAAATCATAAAATGTGCTTAATGGTTTCTATAATTACATGTTTTATTCCCATGATATTTTCTCATGGTTAATTTTCCTTTATGATCTATTCCTTATACACTTCCAAGATTTATGTCATTACTCATGATTTTGATGTTTTATGTTCATGTTCTTACGTTCAAATGTTTGGGGACTATTTTATGTTCTCCATGTTTACCCTTACTGAGCATTTGAGCTCAAACTTTTTATGTTTTCCTTTCCCCATGATATAAAGAAATGTTTTGGGAAATAAATCCAATGGGGAAGATCTTTATGGGAGATGTTGATAATCTTTCACCATGATTAGAAGATTTTGTTCCGAGTTTCCAAAGACACTAAACTAATATGGTCTTTGGGTGTCTGCTTTTTTCATGTATTAAGTATTCTGAAAAAGTATTGTAATGTATATGTACGTCAAGATTTAGGTATCTACAGTTGGTATCAGAGCAAAGTTTTAGCGAACCTTTGGAATCTAGGATACAAAAACCTTAGTGAAATCCCTAGAGATATTTATAAGGTATGTCTAGGGATGTCTCTAAGGTTAAGAATGAGTATTGGTTATAGTCCTAGAATTACGGTAATGATCTTAGAATTAATACTAAGATGTTATATATTGAAGGTACTCACCATTTATTATGTTGTTTTCCTAGCATGATTTTTCCTCTCACACTATTTTTTGGGGTTTTAGACGATGGTTGGATGTCAAAAGAACCGTGTTGATCAATTTAATGGAAAATGCAATGATTTTCCTCCTAGACAAACCAATGTTATGGGATATGGAGTGAAAAATATTATTTCTATACTTACACAAGATATGAATCATTCTGGACTTCCAAATGAGCAGAGAAGGGAACAATATTCTATTGAGTCCATCATGAGGCAACGTCCACCTTCTTTCAGTGGGTCTTTTGATACACTTGTTGCTGAACAATGGATCAGTACCATTGAAAATATATTTTCCATAATTCACTGTTCAGAACATAAAAAATTCATTCTAGTTATTTACCATTTAAAAGGTGAAGCAGACCAGTGGTGGACTCTAATTAAGAATACGAGGCCCTAAGATGAAATTGAATCCATGGAATGGGATGAGTTCAAAAACTTATTTTTTAATAAGTACTTCCCTCGTATTCTATAAACAAAGATGGAAAAGGAGTTCCTTGAGCTTAAGAAAATGGATGATGAATCAGTTGGTATATACGAGGTGAATTTTACAAGGCTTGTAAGGTATGAATCTGGATTTATCATCCATCCTGAGAGTAAAGTCGATAGATTCTACAGTGGCTTAAAACCAAGTCTTTGAAGGGCCTTAGATATAAGTGACTTAAGTAACTACAAAGAAATTGTGCGATGTGCTATCAAGGTAGAACTAGAAGTTGTTGTTACATATCCATCTCATGGTTTTGATAAGAAACTAAAGATGGAGTTCAAGGAAAAATCTCAAAACAATGGTGAAAAGAAGGCAAATGTTTCGTTATGCTCAAAGTGTGGAAAGAAACATGGTAGAGATTGTCTTAAAGAGACTAGAAAATGTTTTTAAGTGTGGAAAAGAAGTTCATCAAGTAGCTGAGTGTCAAAGTAATGGAGAAAAGGTAGATAATTATGTAAATAGAGAAAATACTACAAAGAACGCACCACCAACACTTCAATGCTACAAGTTCAAGGAAATGGGGCATTATTCTAACCAATGCTCTAATAAAAGGGTTAATGATGATCGGCATAAAAAACCTATTAAGGAAAAGGATAAAGGGAAGTCACATGCGATCACTATTGCCGATGTTGAGTATGACAATGATGTGGTGGAATGATTAAGTATTTATGTAACAGGATTCCAAAATAATGTTGTGGAATCTCATTTATAGTATCATGGAATATTGGAATATCTATGTATTGGTTTATTTTGGTTTTCAATAATTTTATGGTACCGGTAACTATGAAAATTGATTGAAATATTTTTGAAAAGTAGATAATATGCACATGGTTGAAGGGATAAGGAGAAAATAATATGTTTGATAGTATTAATGATCTCATTATTGATATAAGGACAAAGTGATATCATGGTTTGAGTGTATACAAATTTTGGGATTTTGGTATGTGGAAAGAGTTAACTTTTGATAGCATTAAAGTTTTCACTAAGTTTGTATGGTAATTAATGTTTCAATAGAATACCTGATTAAGGTATTAAAATGTTCGGAATGTTACCAACAATATGTATATTATGATATATGGGGGATAAATGATGGTATTAACATACTTGGTAGATGACCTTTCTATTAGTCATTTTTTTATACTATGAGATTGGACAGAAGTATTTTCGATAAGCCTAAAGGTTGGAATGCATTAAGTTGGACATAATATAGTATTGTTTAAGGCTAGAAAATTTTGCTATTATTTCTGGAATGTTGTAACATTATAGTTTTAGAAAAAGGTCAACGTGCAGGATGGGCGACAACTCATCGCATCGGACAAGGTTGCGGGAATCAAACCCACAACCGAAGTGAGACGGGCCTTTATCACCTACCACTGGCCTACAAGAAGTCCTTGGTTTTTAGAAATTAGTTTTATTTTATTAAGTGGTATGATATATGAATTATAAGTCCATTTTGGATCCATATATGAATAATATCACCATTTATGGACTTATGTATATTTAATAACTTTTTCTAACCTTTTGTTAGACACAGATGGAATGACCCATCATTCTATCACATGATCTATTAACACTTCAAGAATGAAAAATTAAACTTCATTTAATTAAGATATTAATGGGAAATTGTTCAAGGAACGACCAACAGTGAGATGGTACCAAAATCAAAAGTATTTCTTCTCATTAAAGTTCTTCAACTTTAGGGAAATGATCTTGAAAATCAAAAATGTTGTCCTAGTGTCCTCATATCTGATGAATCAAATGGTAACTTAGAACATCACAAATTTATGTATTTGTGATTGTTGTCTTTTTTATAGCCATTTTCTATACCACTCTCTATCAGAACATGATGGTTAGATTTCTCTTCTATATTCATATTTTCACCTATATTCTACTATCTGGAAACCCATTGTTGAGTTACTTTGGGTGACCGTTATATTTCTATCTTTAATTTTTAATATTTATTTTTAGTATTACTTTTTATGATGTGGGTTTCTATAAAATAAAATTTCAAGTATTAAACGATTTATAACCACGATGAATTTCAAGGGCGAAATTCATTTTAAGGGGGGTAGAATGTAACACCATGAGATTTTATGAGAAATAATTTTTTTCCTTTCATGTCTTATGTCATACGCTACACCAATATTAGCTTAAACTATACACAACACCCTATTATCTTGTATTATATGCAAACACTATTCTTGTCTTGTGTTACATGAATGAGCGACCTTCCTCAATAGCATGTGTTGTACGCAATACTGAGTTTCACTAAAAAAAGATATATTGTTATTATGAAATAGCCGTTATGAATATTAGTAACCATATTTTGAAGTTTATAACAATATAATTCATATTACACAAATTCTATAACATTTTATGAGAAAAAAACAAATATTTTAGGTAAAATAAGTATTTTTCAAAAAATGCAGTTTTGCCACCTTTTGATGGCGCACCCATTTTAAATATAGTTTTTGACATGTTTATAAGTTCAATTTGACAAATTAAACTTCTTATTTTGAATCATGATATTAAAAAGTTACATTGGATATATTTGTTATACTTTTCTGATAAATTTCATATTTTGATGATTAGTAAAAATATGCTAAATTTTTCTTAAAAACAACTTTTTTCATCAAGATAATTTATATGGTTAAATTATAAAATTTAATGGTTTTAAAGTATAAATAAAATATATTTTTACCATTTAATATAATTTATGTCATTAGCATTAAATTTACATTGAATTCATAGGTAAAAACATTTCAATATTTTGTAATGTTTTATCTTTTAAAAAATCGTTTTCTTAATAATGTGATTAATTTCAAATTAATTACTGCATCTTCTGTGTTTTGAATTTTGAAAAATTTATTCCATATTTGGAATCGGTATGTCCAAATTATGTTAGTAGGATACTTTTTATTTTTATACATTATGAATAGTAACTATGGTTATTTTTATTTGCTATACATAAACGTAAATTAGGTAATTAAGGGTAAAAATAATATTATAAAATTAGCCTAACATATGTCTTAATATAATTAGATTACTTTATTTCGTCATAAAATATACTTGGGTCGAAATTATAACTATTATAACCCACTTGTATGTTATTAAGACCTTTAATTTATTTTTTAAGTGAAAGTGAAATATGTCTCACTGAAACTTTAATAATTAAATAATTTTTAATATAAGGTTATACAGAATATAAATTTGGTTATAAATACTCATTTGAACGCTAAAATGATTTTATTTATCATGGTAATTTATTTGTAATTTTTATGTAATATATAATTACATTAATAGATTATACATTAATGATTCAGAAATTATTTATTTAGTGAAACAAATATAGTTTTTATTAAACTAGTAATTCCCATAAAAGGCCAAAATACCTGACCAAAACATATTGGTAGTGTAAATATAAACCTCAATCATCCAAATGTCTAATTTTAGACTATTTTGAGCCTTATAAAAGCAATTATGACAATTATATTATTTTATTTTAAATGATTTCAATGTTGTCACTTTCATAATTTAATAAACATAACATTTTAAAGGTTGTGTGTTTTAGAAGATATATTCAATTAAAAGTATTCTTATGAAATATATTAGATTTATATTCATGATTGTATTTTATTTTTAATTTTTATGCGACAAATACGTATATTAAATAATTATACAAAAATATTGTAGTAATTATTTTATAAGAGAAATATCAAATAAATGGTATTAAAAATATTAAAAAAAAATTATATGAACTAATTAATATTCTCCATAAATTTTATAGATGAATACGACATTTTAGGATTCTATTAAATATTTTTGTTTGAATATATCCTCTGTGTGGATTTTATTTAAATTCAAATAAATGAATAGTGTCATAATTGACACTACTGGTATTTTATAAAATAACATGTTATAATTTTTTTTTTAAATCACAAAAATATTTAAAAATTATAAATTTAAATTTATATGGTCTAAAATGTCATAACGTATCCAATTATGGAAAATTAACAACATATAAGTAATTATTTATGACAATTTAAAATATAGAATATTATTACAACAAATAAAATTAAATAGATTAAATAAGGATCAATCAAGTTGATAAGGTTTACAATAAATTACCAACATGTCTAAATATTATTGGTTGATGATAATACAACCCTATATCATCTAATATTAGTATTTGAGTCATTTTTGTAGGTTTTTAATCGGGGATTGTGTTTATTTTAAATTAATATTTTAGAGATTTCTAAAAGTGCCCCTCTCCTCTCTTATAAAAGGGCACATCCTCCTTCTCCTCCCCACACCAATTTGAGCCTTCCAGATCGGTCAAACCATGCCCATTTCTCTTATACACTTCCCTAAATACATACTATAAGTCCTGGTCTTCTTAAAATACCATCTTTAGTTCCCTAAGAGAAGGTTTAGAAGAGGCGCGTCGAAGAAGAGGTAATATCCTCTACCGATTCTTTCAAATTCATTTCTTCTTCTACTTCATATTTTTTATTGGATCATAATAAATTAATAAAATCAGTATCTCTCATATACTTATATATTTTTATAAATATTACCCAACCCTATTTCGCCTTCTATCCATCCTATGGAAAATGGAATCACCGTGTGTGCGTACGTACGAAATATCGTCTCCACGTCGTGGTGTAATATGTTTTTCCACCACCACCTTAATGGGATGGGTATAATGGTGTAAAGAATATCTATATATGGTTACTATAACATGATACTAATTCTGAGATATTATATCATCCACTATAATTCAATCCAATAATTATGGGAACAATATCATCGCGCGTGCGTACGTACGAATTACTGTCTCCATAACACAATGAGATTCATTTTCCAAGTTAACCATTCAAGAATGATTAAAAATTATATATAATAAATAATAATGGAATATATGAAATATTAATGATACCAGATTTATGTATATTTTATTTACTTACTTCCATTCAATTTAATAAGTAAACTAAAACAGCGGTCATACATACGTACGACCTACTGTCTCCATGAACGGTGTATTTCTTTCCATTTATCGATCTATTATATATATGTATATTCTGAATATATATTATATATAAATAATTTTTTACATTCTAGAAGTAAGTAATCATGATCTAAGTAATCATATGAATAATTACAAGTCAAAACAAGGATGATAAATGAAACAATTTTACCCAAAATGCTACTTTAACATGGAATTGACAAATGAATGGGTAATATAAAGTCATAAGTGAATCATATATGATATCATAAATATTATTATGGTTCTGTTACAAGTTAATAATTTTTTTAAATCCACTATATAGGAGTCTCAGACACATACAGAAGAAATTGGACATAAGTTAAAGGATAATTTCTCAATCTCATTTTTATCCGAGATTTCTTATATGTAGGTATTTACTGGGGTTATATTTTTCATCCATGTCCACAAAATGTTTTTCATAAAGTGTTTAATATTCTTCCATTTATGTTTAAAGTAATGTTTACCCTTCTTTGACTTTTACTTTCTGTTATGTAAAGAATCATTCTTTTTTTTACCATACGTGATACTTATTGACTTTTTCTTTAAAAGTACGAGAAAATTGTTTTTTTAATATTATATGGCATGAACGGATTTTTAAAGTTTCATAATGCATTATTTTCATGAAGCTTACTCTATAAGATTTCATGAATATTTCCAATAAAATCCTTTTCTTTTAAAATTGCATGGGATTTTGTGAAAAGAAAATGATTTTGAAGAATAAAGGATATTTTCCTCAAGAATTCATTTCAAGTGTTTTATCAAAACCATTTTCCATCTAAGATAACAATATTTTTTAATGTTTATATTTTAAGTATAATTTCTCAATTATTTACATGGTTTCATTTTTCTTATGATGAAATGATATCCATTCATTTAATATGGACTATGTTATGATAGTATGGTGATTATGAAACCCATATTATTCTTTGGGTTATGATGAATGATTTATGTTTATTTTGTGGCACACGAAGGAATGATTTCATTATGATATGGGTGGGACCTATATCTCCCTCAAATGCATTGGGTAAAGATTTATATCTCATGAGATAAACATGGATGGAATGGAAACTGAATCTAGTTCAGTAATACAGGGCTCGAACGACAAGTAAACCCAGTTCAGTAATGGACTTTGTCCACTATGACAGTATTGGCAGAAATGCCTTGGCTACAATGGAAATCATAACATGTGCTTAATGGTTTCCACAATTACATGTTTTATCCCCATGCTATTTTATCATGGTTAATGTTCCTTTATAATATATTCCTTCTGAACTTCCAATATTTATGTCACTACTCATGATTTTAATGTTTTATGTTCATGTTCATACGTTCAAATGTTTAGGGATTGTTTTATGTTCTCCATGTTTACCCTTACTAAGCATTTGAGCTCACCCTTTTTATGTTTTCCTTTCCCCAGGATATAAATAAAGGTTTTAGGTAAGAAAACCAATGGGGAAGCTCTTTATGGGAGATGTTTAAAATCTTTCACCATGATTAGAAGAATATGTTCTGAGTTTCCAAAGACACTAAAGTAATACGGTCTTTGGGCATATATTTGTGTCATGTATTAAGTATTCCACAAAAGTAATGTAATGACTATGTATGTCAAGCATTGTGTATCTACATTATTTTTATAAAATTTATTAATATGGTGGGTTCCTAGGAAAAGACAATGGTTAGGGAACCTAGGGTGACTCCCCTATTATTTTAGGCAACACATAGGGGGGCGGTCATTCAAGGTGATCTGGCCTTCATCTAGAGAGACCATCCTGTCACAAACATCATTGATATATACAGAGTGGTAGAGCTCAAGGTTGTAAGAAATAGTGTTTCTAATGAATATTTAGATGAATAAATCCTCCATATCATCTTGGTCCTTGAACCATTATATGGAATAATGGATGAATACATTGTCTGTGTTGTCCTCACCACATTTCCAGAGAATGTACATGTTCCACAAAAATTAATTGGATTATTTTATGTATAACATCACTATAGAGAACCACATCATCCAATATAGGGCATGGAAGAGTATGTAGAACATTATCACCCCAACTATAATGACATATCCAATGATTCAGTTGGGATCCCTTTTCCACTGGCTATGAAACTTTAGCACCAGAGGGGTGAAATATAGTTCTCTTCATGAGTTGAACTGTGATTATCTCACTGAGTAGGTAGGTGCAAAAAATCAAGATTTTGATGTCTCCTAGAACATAGAGAAGTATAAGGGTACCAAGAATCTCTATGATACTGATCAAGAACATCAATGGATGTATGATAAGTGAATAAGAAAAAAATCTATCATCAACACCAAAAATGATATCATCATCCTATCAAGGGTCCACCTAGATGTAAAGGAAGATCGAGCAGAAGAGGTTTTATCTTAAATGAATGGGTGTAAAGATGAGAAAGACATGTGAAAATTAGGGTTAAAGAGATTTTCTTCATGGATGAGGAGCTAGAAGTTGAGATCATTAGGCTAAAACATTTTATGTAGGCTATAGACAAGAGGCTAGTTGTGTAGGAATGCTCAATTGAGGAGGTGATGCCCTATGAAGCATTATTTTTCGGGAAAAAAGAGAGTTTCCAATGTGTGGATGAACCTTGAAAATTTTTAAGCTTATTTTCTTTAATCTCCTTTTATGAAAAAACATTTTTATTTTTACGCACTTTAGTCAGATTAATGAGACAGACAATAATCAATCCCAAATCCCACATGAGTCATGATTGGTATGAGAATGAATGGAAAATCATGATTTTTTTCATTTATATGATTGTGTTCAATAATGGTTGAACACTCAGTGTCTGAACATGTTTATTGTCCACTAAGAGTGTCCTAGATGAGAAATTTTATATAGGGGAGTGGGACTCTTTAAGCAATCAACTTTCTTTATCAGTGCAAAATAGTGCACAAATGGGGTAATGCTAGGGGTTTTGAATTATACCAAAACATAGGGTTGATAATGGGAGTGAATTGAGATGAATAAAGCTTGGAACAAAACAAGGTGGTGGCATGATAATGGGGGATTACTCTTGATTGTGTTCAATACATATAATCCATTATTGTTTTACCAAGTATGGGGAAAATGAGGAATGTTTATTGAACTATTTAGCAACATAGGACCCATATTAATATTTCATCATAAGTTTTTCAAGGAATATTTCAAATATAGTATGTGATAAAAAAAATTTGTGGAAGCATTTCTGTTAGGGGGTTTGTTCAGACATGGAGGATGATGGGGATACAAATAAAGGGATAAAAAATCATAAGTATGAATTGGTAGATTTTTTTAATAGATTTTAAAACATTTGGAACTATACCACCATGGATTTGATCCCATTGTGTAGGCATGAAGTTCTAGCCAAAGTCCAAACCATTCATCCAAGTGTATAATTGTCTTGGTTGTTAAGTAATAGTCAAGGAACATGAATGGTGAGCTATGTGACTCGAAGAAAATAGAGGAAGGGGATTCCTGGTAGAGGGAACAAGATACTTTACAGTTTTGCCTCATGAAATGAGGAATATAGACACCCAGTTCGACACCATATGATGGGGACGATGTACACACAATTTAACATCATATGATGAGCATGATGAAAACAAAATTTAATTTGATGTTGTGATAATGATTAACACATAGTTTAAGGATATATGAAGAAGTTGATGTTCACATAGTATAATGTAATATGGGTAAGACATTTATATAATAGTTTAATACATTATGTCCAGTATGTCTAAATTGATGTGAATAACACATGCCCAACCAAGGTGATGGGGGAAAAAGAGGGTAATGAGGTAACTCCTATAGGGTTTTATTAAGAAAATAGAGATTAATATTTTTCTCTATTTTTTTTTCTTGAATTGATGGGTTCAGGAAGCACAAACAGGTTTCTATAAGCTTTTATATAGGGTCCCCTCTAGCTTTATACCTCTATCTTTTTATGACCATATTTTTTCCCAAGTCATTTGACTGAACTCATGCGGGTGGGGGAGGGGGTCCGAATCATTCTCATCTTTCCTTTACAAGTTTTCAGACTGAAATATATTTTTTACTCATGTTTTTGAATTTTTAATGTCATACTATTCAGACTAATATGTTTCAAATAGTTTAGGGGCATAATGATCAGAACATTGGGGTTGTAAATAGTGTAATTTAAAAATTCGAAGACCAAGTCCCCTGTATTAAGGTCATCGAGCTTGGAAAACGGTGTTACCAATATTTTAAGGTCTTAATTTTTTTACTAGAGAGTTGATCACTATAGAATGTGTCATATGATGCCAGAGGATTCAAAATAGAAAGAAATAGTTTTCATAGTAGGCACTTCAAAATGAAAATTAATATAGAGAAAGTCACAAAATATTTATGGTGATGATGTTTGGACCATTAAATTATGTTTATTAAATTAATGTGTTTTGAATAATGGGGAGGTAACTTGATTTAAATGAGGATCCTATGATCCCCAACCATACATAACATCTTAGAGACAACTTGCACATATCTTTAAGATCATGGTGTTTTGATCCAGTCTTTGATACCATATTCATAGAGTTCAGACTAATTGAAAATTGTTTAAATGTAATAATTATTAGACCATATGGAATTGAACCTTGAAGGAGTGTGTATGGCCTGAAATAGATGTGACATGATGTGAATTGAGGGATAAGGAGTCCCAATGAAACATTATACCATACCAAGATGACATTCACATAGTTAAAGGTAATGATTCTTGGACTTGAGCTCCTAGTTTATGGTTGTAGAGTTGGACCCTGACTCATTTTAAGGTCATAGAGATTGGACCAAAGTGTTCATTAGTGCATCTCAGCCTGTCTTGAGGAAAAATTCATTCCCATCTCCTAATAAATTGTAATTCATCCTCTGTGTGTGAAAAAATGAGTAGTATAAAATTATTGTTGTCTTTCGAGGAGAAAAAAATGGGGGAAAATCTCTACAAATATGGTATTCCCTATAAGTGTATATCATGGCTTCCATGGCTGAGATAGTAAAAGGGGAAATAAAAATGGTTGGGGAAAAATAGTTTCCCATATTTTAAAAAAAATATAACAACATAGGTTTAAAATGGGGAGAAAATGTAGGATCCACTGTTGGCCATGTTTGAAACATGGGAGACAACATTTTTTACCAAGGATATTCAAGGCATGATCCCATGACAACATGTGGGCTATTTTTTCTGAGAACCATTACCAGTGGGAAGCACATTCCAATCTGGAGGAGGCTAGTTATCAAAATTAAAGAAATAATGAATACTGAATGTGGAAGTGGGGAATGTCCCAGAGGGAATGTTGAGTTCCACTGGGACCTATTAAACCATGTGTTCTAATGCGTTAAATGAGAATAATTATATGTGAGGAAAAAGACTAAAACAGAATATGGTGGATCCTAGAAATGAGTGTATGGTAGTGTTGGACATGGATTTGATATTTGGGTGTCACTGTGTATCCTATGGGAATTGGAATCAAGACATATATAGATATGTAATGCAGTGAAGTAGAAAACCAACACTTGATGGAACATTCCTCTTTAGATAGGTTGTTGAATAATCTCAAATTTTTCATATAAAGTATCCTATGTATTTTCCATTGGTTTAGACTTTATATGAATTTCATTTTCTTTGGATGGTAGTTTTGGTAATCCCATACTTTTTATATGAGGCATTAGAGTTTCATGTGGGGTAAGCCTACATTTTCATATCATTTAATGAGGATGTTGGTTTTTGTAATCTCATGCTTGTCATATGAGGAATCATGGTTTCATATTGGGTATGGATATAGTTTAATGGCATCTGCTGAGGAATTTTGGCTTTTTAGTTTAAAGTCCTTGAACTCAAATTATTAAAGCTACCAATTAAGGTACATAGAGCTCTGAACAAGGGGGAAATACTATTTTGAGGCTGTAGATACTAGACCAAACGGTGTGGTTATCCAAAAAGTATTTTTATGAATGAGAGAGTGATAATCAGATATGAATTGAGGGATTAGTTACCCTATTATATACAGAACATGAAAAATTGTACCTAGGTTGATATCATGATGATGTGGTGAAAAAGACTTCTTAATGATGTGATGATGGGAGATTAACTGAGGATATGGGATTTGGGCATCGCTACACATCACATGGGACTGATAATCAATTTAGGAATTATTCTGGAGCGTGGAATGGAAGGAGACTAACATCGATAGGGGAATTTCCTTTTGATTGAGGGGACATAATGATCTAATATGTGTGATATGAGGATTACCAAATTTATATCGGGTAAGGATATTATTTAATGTCATGTGAAAATGATTTTTTGGGGGCTTACACATTTTTTTACCCATTCTTTTATTCCTCATGTCGAGTCCTCTAGGATTCCTGATTCATTGGTGAGGGAAGGAATGTAATTGGGGATTATACCAAAATAGGGGTCCCATAAGGGAATTTTGGGGTGATAGAACCATCATTAAGGGTTTTTTTGAGATGAATTCATAGTTGGTCTTGTATATAAGATATTTAACAGTCACTACATATTCCATGGGAATGGGAATAAATCCACACATTATTTTTGAAATAGGTTGGGGAATTGGATTTCTAAAAATATATCGATGAACTAACCCATGATAATGATAAGAAGACACTCATAGTTTAAATTACTAATTACTAGAATAATGGGATTTAGAGAACAATATAAATTCATGATCCTTGGACTGGGGGAATGTTTTATTTAGGGGAGATTTTTGGAATCAAATATGTAAAACCTAATGTGAAAGGATTGAAACATAATCCCAACAACCACACAAATACCCTAAAACAAACTACACATAGTTTATGGTTATAATTCTTGGAACATGTGCTAATGGTAAAAATGTTGTTGACTATAATTCTTCTTGAAGGGGAAGGGTTTATGATGAATTGGGTGATGGGACCAAATAAATGAGACATGGCATCACTACATATCCCATGGGAATTTGAATCAACCCACACATAGTTATGGAACACAACAAAGTAGGAGTTCGATGCTAAAAATGGGATGGTTTCATATCTATTGAGGGAACTAAAGCATCCCACGACTTCCATGGGGTATCACATGTTCATGAAATAGGGTAAGGAAATATATTATCTTCATGTTATGATGATTTTGGTTCTTCTGGCCATATCACAATTGGTATTGGAGGTATAATATAAATATAGAATAACATAGAGATGTTGTTTAATGTCCTGGACTAAGGACTTTGGGCCTTTTAGCTTAATTTCATAAAACATGGACTATAATTGCTATAATTTTAAAGTCGTAGTTTTTATTTCAAAGTGGATGTAAACAGTTTAAGGTCATAATGATTTGACCAAAGGGGTTTCTTTTAGTTAAAGGTTATTGATCTCAGACCTTGATTTTTACAGTTTAAGGTCATATAGCATTGATTGTGGATTCTAGTTTAAGGTCACAAATTTTTTACCATGGTTTCATGTGAATTAATTCTTGAGAAGTTTTATGTTGGTGGGATTTTTGATATGATATCCATACATGATGATTAATAGGTATTCCCCATTTGAATAGAACTTATAGATAAAGAAATTTCTTTTATTATCCAGTGATAGTGAATGAATTTTAATACTATATTTTATTTTTTTATTAATAGGATATTGAGGTAATAGAATTCAATCATTTTGATGAATATTATAAATTGAGTATTAAAAATGTATCTGATTTGGTACAAGTAATTTAAAAAGTATAATCCTATCTAGTGACTCACAATCCTTAGGACAATCATAGAAGATATGAAAAGTATAAGTCTGAGAATTATTTATTTTCATATTATGTATAGATATGGAAATTATTTAACTTAACAATGAGTTTTAAATATTTGGATGAAAGGATATATTATCCTACTGAAAGGGGATAAATATACTTTAAACGTTATTGGTATCATTGTATTATACTTATTAAATATGTGGAATATAATTTATTAATGTTTTTTACCCCAATTGAAATAGTTAAGAAAACATCAATGAAGTTAATGATTTTATTATTTATGTGTTTCACCATCAAAATTTTTATTTATTTTATGATCATGATGAAAATAAAGAATCAATATGTTTCCATAATATAGAAGGTTTCATTGACAAGGGAAGAAACTATTTAAAACAATGAAGATGGTTTTTCTACTGGAGTTGAAGATTTTTTTTGCTAAATCAAACAGATATTAATTCGAGGTATAGGTTAACAAAAAATCATAATTTTAAATAGTATATAAAAGCAGGTTCTTCTCCTCCATGGATGAAAAATAAGGTTAAAAAATTGTTGATGATGCATATATATGATTGATGAATATAAAAAATGAACATATATATGGTGATCTAGAGTTTTGTCTTGATATGGAAGAGGACCTAGCCTTGAATTAAAATACTCATGTTGGTTTAAATGATGTTGATAAAATGAAGAAGAAGAAAAATAACATATTTTATAAAGTTAAATTTATGGAGTTCCTTATAGAAGGATTTCAGTGAGCTCGTGTACACTTCCATGTTACTGGTCAAGAAGGATCCTTTTCAATATATCCATTATCATTTATTCAACCAATACATAATCTGACCAATGTTTCTAGACCTACTCTATTAGAACCATAATGATTTAGAACATAAAATTTTCATATTTCTATTTTGAAATGATAAATTAAAGTTGTGGAAGTTGAAAAATATGTTTCAAAATGGGATAAATTTGATGTTCAGGGATGTGTGAAGGAATCATGGAAAGGCAATTTAAGAAGTGATGTGATGTTAGAACCACAATTATACAAATAGTCACTATAATAGTCAAAATAATCATCAGATGAGGAAGAAGAAGAAGTGGAAGAAGATGAATAAGAAGAGTGTTTTTTTAAGACCCCATCTTAGATGACTCAGTCCCAAAAATATGTCGAGTTATATGTTTTTGAGAAAAAACAAGGTGCTAAAAAGGACGAAGGAAATCACAAATCTAACACAATTTTTTTGGATAATGGTATATCAAATAAGAATATTGATGTTATTTTACTATCAGAGGCTATGAAAAAAAATATAAATAGAAAGTGAATGTATAGGCATGTACTTATTAGCAACATATTATTTATGTTTCAATGGGCTAATCCTTTTTTTAAAATAGTGAATCTAATCAAAGGTTTGAAATGTGTTTTACTTATTTTAATGAATCATTGAAAAAAATTATTTATATTTTATATTTCCTAGTATTTAATCATAATGAATACACATTTAAAGAAGGTTGAAAAGTTTTTTAATACTTGATGCTTCTAAATAGCTAGCTTGCACCACTGTGAAAAAATCAATCAGATTTCAAATACTTCAAAGATGATTCTATACTAGAAATAATAATGGTAAAAAAAATTAGATTGTTGAAACAGAAGAGGATAAAAAATTTCATGATGTTTTAATTGAACATGTTAAGACACCATATTCCTATATTTTTTTATTATTTTTAAAAAAATTTATGATGTTTTTGATAAGTTCCCATTTATTTATTAGTTGATGAATTTTTCATAATCTCGTGATCAAGAAATCATAGAACAAAATAAAAATAATTTCTCTCTCGATGAAGTTTTCTTTTTGAAATCATGTAACTGAAAATCAATTTTCATGAAGAAGATGTCAAAATATAATTAAACAGATTCAATACATTCATGTTCTAGAAGATAAGGTTGATAAGTCAAAATCATTATCAAAATAGTGAGATTACAATCATAATAAATTTAGAAATATTAATTTCATTGTAAATAAATTTCAGATGATGGATTGATATTTTCCCTAGAAATCTTAATATAGAAAAAACATTGATCGAATTTTTTTTCAAAGAATCAATATTTATAAAATTTTTATTAATTTTATTTTCCAATCATTATTTTTTTGAATGTAATTATTACATTCATAGATGAATTTTTATTTTAAAAATTTGTTTCATAATTTTTTTCTAACATTTTTGGTATATTTTCCCCTCAAATATTATTTTAGAAAAACAAAAGGGGGAATGTATATTTTATTAGGGTTTAATGGTAGTGAATTTATTATAGGTATTAATTTTAATAAGTTCTTATCATACCACTATTCTATAAAAATTGATGAATTTTTTTCGAATAAAAAGTGAGTTTAAATGATAGGGGAGATAATAATGAAATGGGGAGAATTTTTTTTTAAGAAGAAGAAAATAAGGATGTTATTTAATTTAAACATGGATTATAATTTTCCAAAAGTCCTTATTTTTTCTTTTTAATTGTTGGGATTTTTACATTTTAAAATGTGGAAGATTGTTTAGTAAAATGTTATACTTTCTTGACATTCTATACTTAGTTTTAAAAATCACAAAACAATTTCTTAAAAACATTGTTTTACTAGATTTTTATTTCTAATAATTTTATAATGTTTTGTAGAAAAATGTTTATTCAACATATAAATATTTCTAACTTAATGAATATAAATTTTTTACACTATGTTTGGTCTATAAGCCTAACTCTATCTAGTTCACCAAACTAAATATGTCTGGTCCATCGAACTGACTATGTCTGGGTCATTGGATTTAAAAAAGTTTGATTCATCAAACTAATGAACTCAAGTCCATTAGATTGAAAATGTTTTGTTCATCAAATTGAATGAGTTTAGTATATTGAATTGATTGAGTTTAGTCTATCAAAATGAAAAAGTATGATCAATTAGATTAACATGGTTTCTTATTCATTAGGGTAAAATAATTTATTCCATCATAATAATAATGTTTATAATTGGATGGTCAAAATTATTTCTAAATGATGAAAAAAATTTACAACATTGTAATGATTCTATCAAAAAAACATTGTATTAAGACAAATAGAAAATGATAAGATGTTAATACGGAGTTCATATAAGGTTATTACAACCAACTCTATGAACCATGGAGTATGACCATTGGAGTTGTTCCAATAAATTGTGGTGTATTAGAAGATATGGGATATGATTCTTTTGTGACACAGCCTGTATGGTTCTTACTATGCGATAACATATTGTTACTTACACTTTGTATATCCTAAAAGAGTTTTTTTATGAGATCTGAGTGAGGATTATAAATTCCGTAAAATAATTCATTTTTATTTGTTGTGTTTGAACTAGTTTTAGATCATGGACTTTTGGGGATAAGAAGACTGTTCATTCTGATCTGGTTAGTCGGGGGGATTCTAGGTATAAGATGAAAGAGATGATTATGATCCCTATTATTGATGGATTTCTTATTAAAGAAATATAGTCCATATTTTGTTTAAAATGTGGATAAATTAAGACAATGTTACTGAAATCGTTTAAATTGATGGTTAAATTTGTCTTATTTCTTTTATAAGGTTTTTTTAGTTTTACATTAGAACATTGAAATTTTTTATTTTACTTTTTTTATTAAGTTTATTATTCTTATTGTAATTTATATTTATAATTTTTTACTTTTATTAAATTTATTAAACTAAAAAATATTAGATGATATGTGTTTATTATATATAGTCTATGAACATCAGTTGATGTTTATGCCTCATAAGTCATAACTAAGAGGGTGGTATTTTTAGTTAGTTTATTTTTTCAAAATAAAATTCAACCCTCTCTTATAAAAATTTACATACTCTTCAATAATACACTCCCTAGGTCTCTATAGACCTTAGTAATGTTTGAAAACCCTCTATGATGTCCTGTAATTATTATATTAATGCTTATTACCATAATAAATTTATAAAATGGCTCAATTTCTAAGGGTAAATGTGTGAGATTTCTACAACAGACCAATAAGGTCATACATAATTCAATTTACTCACCCAATCCCCATATACTGTCACACAGGCCATTAATACCCACATAACTATATTTTCACATCAAATAATACTTGAAATCACATATAAAATTAGTAAACCCTAGGACTACCTACCATATCCATTGAGTTACCCTAATTTAATGATTCCCAATCATCCATCCCGAATCACCATAGTCATCCCTGATATCATGTATCATTAAAAGTGATTTTTAATTAATTAAATATAATTTATCATTTATTCCCATAATTTATCAATAAGTGGCATAATTTTGATAAAATCATCATGTGATACAAACTCACTGAAACCTCAAGTACTATATTTACAATGGCCCATCGCATTCTCTAATCCTTTTCACTTATAGAAGTGCCAAAATACCATTTCAATTTTCTATGAAATTTATAACTAAATCAATTAAATTATCATTGAAATTAAAAACATAATATGTATATAACTTCACTAAAAACTAGATAAACCAAGCATGTATATGATATTAAATCCTTTTTTGTCCACCAAACATGAATGAACCATCATTAAAATTTAATTTTACTACACTACAGTGAAATTATCCTAAAATTTCATCAAATTTCATATTTCAATCTAAAGTGAGGGATGAAGGAGTAGAAATGAGAATATATTGAAGGAATATTACCTCAATTAATGTAGAGTATCAAACCTAACCCATCTAAATTGAGTGATTAATATAAGGGTAATTCAACTGAAGGGTAGTAAAACCTCCCCTCTATGTTACCCAAAAAAGGGGACACCTATGAGGGAGAGCATTCACTAGAAATCGTATAATATCCATTTCACATATTTTTTAAATAATAAACCTATACTTTAACAAGTACTTATGGGCTCTATCCTGACTACTTAGTGGTGACCCACTAGGCACCCGATAGGAAAACCAATTGGGGATACCCATTGGTGAGTCTAACATGAACATAGTGTTTTCATATCAGGTACTTGGTGGATCTAAAGACAAACCTAAAATTTATTATTAATTACCAACACCTAAAAAATTTCACTAAATATTTTTAAACTAGCAATACCACCCCAAAAATCCACATTTAACGTCCTTTGCATCTTCCCATAATCTTTATCCCAATCTAAATTCAATATGATTTATTCTAATTAGATATAGTTCTTTTATACTCTGACTCTTCCCTGATTCCACCAAAAAACAATGTTTGACATCATAACAATCTCACATCATTTATGATCTTCTATAAATTTATTTTTTTATGCCTAAAATACTTTATCGACCATTGGTATTCGATGAATTGTCATCATCCCTAAGTATTTTATTTCTTATGGGTATACTACCACTGGGCTTAAGATAATAAAACTATAAAATATTATAATTTCTCTCAATACAGTCTTCTATATAAGTTGATCATACATAAAATGACATAGCCATGTTAGATTCAAAAAACATTACCACTAATCTTGAATGAGGTTCTCAAATTGATGCCATATTTTATAAAATTGATTTGAAAAAATAAAAAACCTATACTTTGTGGTGAAGTCTAAATCCACTGACTCAATAATGGTGTCTCACTCTTAGTGGAATTTATATATTACCCACTTATCGATGTAAATCATTAATGTTTCAAATTGATGGTCTATGCTATATCATAATCCACCCATATACATAAGTTATTATTTCCTAATCATTTATACCTACAATTATAAATCACCTAATTGAGTCTGTGTGTATTTGATGAATCCACAATTTTTTGTTCACATAATCACTATCTCTTTATACCACAGATGGTCACAAATTTCAAGAGCCTCATTAGTTTCTCCCCAAAAATTAACCTTATTCTTTCTTAAACACAATTAATTCCTCCTAAAATAAATAGACCATTATCCACATCTAGATAACTTCCAATAATAATATATATCATACTTTTTTCATCCAATGACTCTTATAAAACCTCATTGAAATCTTGTATAGTTTCATTGGGCATTTCAAAATCAATTTTCAATAAAATTCACTAAAAAAGATTATACCATCCAGTAATTAATTTCATGATCCCCATTTTGAGATTTATAATATCCTTGATTTATGATAACTAACCTGATCTAATTCTATCATAATAAAAATATCATCACTCAAAATCGATGATTATTTTACACCCAAAGATCCACCATACTATACTTATTCAACTGTCTACGACCATAAGCATGCTTCACACTACCATTATATAGTCTATACCATTATATTGAAAGTTTCAAAATTCCACTTATTAATATCATAATAAATTTGAGACCCTCTCTAATGTTTTTAGTAACCACACCATGTCCCTCATCCCATTATTTTTCTTTAGAATCCATTAATCACCTCACCATATTTCACTATTATCAATAGGCCACACATCAAAATTCACATTGGATAATTAATTTACCAACCCACCTAAAATATTTTCCATTTAATTAGTATATAATGAATAACTCATCCCCCACATTAGTCATAACATAATCTTTTTGTACACACAAATCAATATATGAATAATTTCAAATAAAATATATTATTAAATTACTCATGCACAATTTATTATCATTGGGATTAACTCTAATATATATTTATTAGTCATAAAAAAGTGTCTCAAATGTTAATATGGAAATTCATACCTTAAACACAACCTAGGAATGATCACACATTATTTCCTACTATAATCCCATGACATGACTCTGACTAATCAGAAAATTAAGAGTCATGGGCTCTATCACCATCACAGAAGCACCCCTTATGGTCATACACCCCATATTGTTCTCAAGTTACTAATCATATATATTAGTTCTAACACATAGATATACCTATAATTATAACTATAAAAACAAAATTGCATCTATAAATTTCTATAAAAAAATATTCATAGACATGTATGTAACCACGTCATAAGATGTTATTCAACACCCTTTTAATCCAAATTTATAAAATTTTATCAACATTTGATCATTCCTAAAATGGTTAAAAATTTAACCATTATTAGGTTGAGAATAGTTTATGATATCTCATTTTCAAATTCTTAATATTAAAACTCACTCTCATGTCTTCATAGATGGATAGAGTTTATATCAATCCTCTCACAATGGATCATAACCACTATAATTTTCTATCGAATTATATTCATCTCTAGGGGAACACACTAACATAACCCTTTAATAAAAATAAAATCATACCACAAATGGTTATATTACATCTATCCAAGGAAGTCACACCAAAGAATACGACTATTCCTTTCATTCCTATGGAAACACAACTCCCTTAAAACGTTATATATTATAGTTGGCTACCTAGAAATAATTGATTTTTTTATTTTAATTAATGAAAATTTTATATATTCCTTATTATAAGATTATTTTTCTTTTTGCATACCACTAATATGATAATGTAATTATTTTATTTGTCACATAAAAATTATATATCATTTCCCTATAATAATGAAATTTTATATGTTCTATGAAAATATTTTTAAACATATGTCCTATAGTCTATAAGACACCTAGATGAAATGATATAGATGATATTTGAATATTAGGTGTTGGGGAACATAATAAATTAAATATATTCTCGTGGTTTTTTACTTGGTAATATCTATGAAGATATGTTATAAGGATTCTATTGATAATTGAAATTTCAAATGTTGGTGCTTCATTGTATATTCAAATATTTGAATGTATATATTGGTCCTTATACTAGAGATTATTATTAATTTATATAATGAATCATTTACTTCTATTTATGAATTAAAAACATGATGATATATAATCATACCAAGGTAGTATATATTAGGAGTTCTATAAGTGTCAGCTAATTAATTGAATAAATCATAGAGGTATTTTTCCTTTCCATAACAATGGAAGAAGATATATATCACAAATTTATTAAAATAAAACTATATGATTAAATCCATGGCCATTTTAATTTATGGATGCGTTCATATAAAAAAATTTAGAGAAATATTAATCAACAATATAGGGTGATGAAAAAAGTAAGAAGCCTATTTTATGATATTTCGGTGGATAAAACAATTATATAACATAGTACTATATTTTGGAAGGTTTTTTTCATTGTGACTATAACATAATTCTCAATAGGTTCCTTGATGGGATACTATATTCTAATCTAGAACCATAGGTATGTTTACCTAATGCAACTGAGAAATATTCCTACTAGTCCACTCACTAAATATATCTAGAATATCATTAAATTATATTGTATTAATTTTTTAATGTTAATACTATTTTCATCATGTGGAATAATAATTATAAATTAAAGTTGATCTCATAAATTTAATCATATGATATTATCGATAGTAATATATAAGCTGAATTGTATATCTTGTTTATTATTAAAAAAGGAAGTATATATATATATTCACTAATTTAGTTAATAGATAAATAAATTAAAAAATTTAGTTTTAGGAATATTAAAATAAATATTTATTCATGATTTCAGTGAATATAATAATTAATTTTTTATTGATTAGAATATTTTCATTTGAATAAAAAATTTATTATTCAAGGTTCTATAAATTTCAAAAGAGGATTAATCAGTAGAGATAATGGCCCCATGGAAATATTATTTCTTATTTAATGTCATTTAACAATATGTATAAATATAAAATATGTGATATTTAAATATATTCATGTTATGAGATATAACAAAAATAATATAATTATTATATGACCTAGGATATTACCTAGATAAAATATACCGATAAGGGAATGCGTGTAATTTTTTATGTTTAACAATTAGTATATAAGAAATAATCTATCACATTTCTATAGTGAAAATTATTCCGCACACTAACAAATGTCTCAAGAATTCTCTCGGGCCTAGAGAGAATATTCTCACATCACCCCTCTCAAGAACATAGATAAAAAAATAGAATCATATTGTAATAAAAATATATTGACATTATTTTCATGAATATATAGTGATAGAACCTAGTGATTCAATAACACCAATCGACAATTTATGAAGTATGTTTTGATTCAACTGTTGGTTTCTTAATTTAGATTCTCAATAGAAATGAAAATGAAAAATGTATGAAAATTGATTTCGGTCAATGTAATTCATGGTTTTAGGAAATTATAGTTTTAAATTTATTATAAATTAAATATGAAATACCCCTCCAGTATATTATAGGGTTTTACTAATTATATTATTTGGATATTATCCATGGAAACTGATGAAAATTTGTAATCAACCTCATGTTAATTACTTTTTTGTTCCCTATATCCTTCTTATTGAATACAAATGGCCACATTCTGATTTTAAATTATTTATAACTTTCTTGATAAATTTTCTATTTCGTGTATGTTTTCAATTCCATATTTTTACTTTTAATACAAAAGTTGAAATAACATATTCATCAAAAAATTTATTGCCAAGAATAGTCCAATACATATGGGCAATTCTGGAATATCTAATCTGGAGGTGACAATGTCACTAGGTATAGGACATGGATAGACACCATTTAACAGTCATATACTATCTATTTACACATGGTCAACTCTAAAATCGTGTGGTAAATATAAATATTAGATCACCATGTTCCTTGGTATGTAATGTCACTACATTAGAAACACTGATTTTCACTAAAAAAAATTTTACTAGGATTACTCTATGTGTGTATGCCATACATGTCATACAACCCCATGGGGTTTTTGACCTCAACTAATTCATGGTAGTATATGTGGTCAAATACATTTTTTCACTACATGACACATATTGATTGACATCGAAGGGAAAAAATAATATATTTACTATGCAATGTGTAACTAAAATTTACATTCCATGTAACTCATTTCCACTCATGAGAGGAACACACCAAGTAATTTTGTATGGGTTGTGTGGGTATACATGGTAAATTTTTAATCTTCATGTAAAATTTGTAACTACATGACATATAACCTTCATCATATAATACATTTAATTCATGTTTATTGTTATAAGTACATTCAGTGTACACAATGAAATGTGGTGTGGTCATACAGGCCATACAAAAAATGTTGATAGACCAAAGGAACTATAAACTGTGTATATCATGAAATTATTTTCATGGATAAATTCTATGTATGTGCACTATAAATGATATGAATAAATTACAAATTGAGTCAAAAGGATTCTCAAGTAACAACAAAATCCATGAAATTATTAAATTCCAGAAGTCAATTTAATATAATGTCAATGATACACATCATGTGTCTCCATTATATAAATTTTGTATATACTTATTTTAAATATATATTTTAATTTAATTTAAAATATTTAAATATTATAGGATGGGAATCTCATTATTAGTCAATAATTTATTTTATAGAATATTAAATAGATAATTCATTAATTAATTAATTTAATTACTCATTAATTATAATAAATATATCTCAAATAAGATGGATTAAAATTAATTCTATAAAGTCTAAGTATGTACTCATTACATATTATGATTGATCATGGATTTGAATTTATTGTGATTTTTCTAGATTTATTTATTTATTTTAATTATTTATTACATGGTTTAATGTAATATTTCATATTATATTAAATATAATGATATATGAATCATACCATATCCTTCATTATGTGTAGGACTATGTATCCGAGGATGATTTTATAATATTCTAAACCTATTGTTTATCTCATCAAATGGTGAGTGATCATTTGTAAAATATGGAGCTCAAAATGATTGGAGACTATCTAGGACCCAATCTATGGTGAATCTAACCAAAAAGATGTATATAAGAATATAGAAATGTCGTAACTAATGCCATGAATAGTCTTACGGAGTCATTCCTCATAGGTTTGTGGTCATTTTATCACTACCCAATAAACCAACTAGTTGATAAAATTTCTTGATCATATCATATATTATTTTTATTTTATCAATATATGGTTATTTAATTATTTATATGATACCCGGTTTATTTTGACTACTAAATATGATCCCATAATGTATATGAATTAACTAAAATTATAAATATAAAATAAAATAAATATATTATGATTAAATTATTTTATTAAACATATAAAAATAATTATTGAAATTATACATAATAGTAAAAATGTTTTTAATAATAAAATATATAATTTTTACAGATTTGTTAATCAAATTACATAAATCAAAATATGATGTGAGTAAACACCATCCGTATTTAGATTTAAGTTACAATAATTATAAAATGTGTTAGATAAGGAATATTCCTAGGGAACATTCAGTTACTGGGGAGTTATAACATAATTAATGGTCTGAATTAGCCAAATTGGTATTAAGGGTAACAACTATATTATACCTAATACAAATTGGAGGCATGTATTTTGAGAATATGAGAATAGGATTTCTTGTTTAGGGAGTTCACTCAATAGATAATTTAGCCATTTTTGAATGTAGTTCAAAACTAATTCCTACCAAAAATAACTTTATGTAATTTACCATTCTATAGTTTGGGTTATTATAAGAGAAATTTGAATCCTTACCACTAGAATTTTCGAGAAATTAAATTTTTCGAATACAGTGGTGAGGGAAATTGAAATTTGATAAAATAGTGGGGAAATAAAAAAATTACATAGTATATCATAATTGGTAAACAATATATAGTGATAAATATCTACTTTTTTATTGTAGAAAAGTATAATAAATTTTTCTATGTGACAATCACTATAATATATCTAAGTGAATGATAATCGCTTGAACTGTGATATCTTCTAGAAATTGAATATATTCTTTCATATTTTATTATTCAAAAAATCAAAGATTTACTTATTTGATTTTTCAATACCTACTAGACATTATTAGGGACTAATGGGGAGGGGATAAGTATATTCTTGAAACATGTGGAAAAAGAATTGGATTTCCAGTGTCTCATATTGTCACCCATGACTAGTGATCTCTAGAAGCTTCGTAAATACATGGATCATTGCCATTTATTCATTATGATATATCATAGAAGAAATCAAGAAAATATAGGTACTAATTATCAATGTAACCCTTTACATGAAATCTAAAATAAAGTTTTATTTCCTGAATTTCATGAAGTTATGATAATTGGAAATGTTTACTATTTAGATATTAGAGGATTCTTGTTTTCTAAGGAATTGTGTGAAGTTATCTCTATATCTCCTCACTTCCTTTAAGATTATCATGTCTTATTGTGAATTAAAATAAGAATAATATAGATGAATCACTCCCTCATTTTATAACATTAATTTTCCATGAATATAAATACATAAAGTAAGAAAACCTTTAATCTTTATCATAGAAAATATGAAATGAAAGGGAAAAAGTATAAAGAAAATTAAAATTCAATGGAAACTTAACCCAAAAATTTACAAAAATTGTAAAATATACAAGGAGTTTAAATATGATAATGCATTTTGTTTTTTTATTAAACAATAATCCATTATAATGAAAACTATTCTTTGGTAACAATGTTAGGAGAAAATTTAGTTTTATTCATTATCAATTGAAATATATCCATTTATATAAATTTATTATTTGAATAATAATTTTTTTCTAACATTTATACCCATATACATGAACCATGTAATATTAGAATTATTAATAAAGGTGAGGTATATCATTAAAATTCCAATGGATGGAGACAAGCTATGAAATATATATGAGACAACCATCTCATATTACTATAATGAGTGATTTTAATTTTAAATAATTGATATTATGTTTCTACTGTATTCATGGAAATAATTTATGTGTATTTTTTATAAATGGATGACTTTTATTCATGTTTGAAAATAAATAACTCAAATTTTATAAAAAAATGGCTTAGAAGGATCCTTCAATCACTTTGTGGGGGGTGAATCAGAGTGAACGAATTTTACAAATTTCTTTATTTTTAGTTTTCCCTCTTAATAATCAAACCTATGAACTATTTAAGAATAATTTTTTTGTAAATGAATTCCCTAAACAAAATACCATATGGAATTTAGTGACAAAAAAGATATAAACACAAATTATTTTTACAAGCTTCGATCCTAATGTGGGTATATAATCATTTCTATGCTCGTGTACAATTTTTTACACAAATTTTACCATTAGGGTAATAAAGTGATCACAATTTTTAGAAGGTATGATTTTTATATCTAAACATACACTTATGTTTTTACTCTGGAAAAAACCATAGGTTAGGGTTAACATTCCAATAATTAATTATATTACTATCTCCCAATAATTTTTTACTATCCCAACTGATTCCTTTTAGTTTCTCCCACCAGTTCACAATGGGTACTTTCGAACTCCAAAGTGAACCAGATCTTCCTTTAGAATAAGTTTGGAAATGATCTAGAATAATAATGGATTCTATTTTAGGAATATGATTTTGATAAGAAATTTATCTTATTTTACAACAATAAGAACATTATCCCTATTATCTCGAGTATCCTAATGTACCATCCTTATTTAGGACAAAGATAGATGGCCTTTCTCCCATAAATCAATCCTCAAAGATCCTTCAATGAAATTTAATTATAGAAACTTCTTAATTTCCATGATTATTTTAATTGTTAATAAGAACTATAAAAATTTCATGTCAGTCACTCTCTCAAACCCACTCTTCCTTCTTATATCATCCACATCTTTATTCACTTTTACCTTTGATGACCATGATATTATTTCTAGATTGTCATCATTTTTATATCATTCTATTTAATTTGTACATAGTATATTCTACTAAATGAAATATTGATTACTTCTCCCTCACTTATATTTATTCCCACACTTTAGGTTATTCTTCTTAATATTTTATAGAATCATGTGAATATATTTCAATATATTAAATATTAAAATCCCATGATAATAGATAAGAAATACTATTAATAATTATCACTCTTTCTTTTTCATGCCATCTTACCTAGATTTGTTTAAAATATTATGTACATAGAAAACTGGCCATGAAATTATTATGATTTCCTCATTGATATTCACCATTTTAATACTCAATAACATCTTTAGAATACCAAATAACAATGAATGAATCTCTATCTCTATCTTTCTATATCTCTCAAATTTTATTCCTACTCACGATGGTCAAAATATTCATGTACTCTTCTTCTATATAAAATATGAATATCATTATCCACATGTGGATGACCACATCACTAAAAAATTGCAGTGTGAAATACCTCTTTAAAATGAACTCCTTTTTTATCTCAATTATATTTCACTCTCTTGGTTATTCAATGAGGAATAATCTTTATCCTCATAGTGAAACCTTTATCCACATATATTTGATATTATTATGTTCATTATCCAAATATTCATGATATTTATCATTTTTATATTACAAAATCATTGTATGGATTTTATCTCTAGACATCTCATATTTTCTTAAATAGTTAACCTATTAGTGGGGATTTCATACTCTTATGTATAATTTGGGGAGACTGGTTAACCCATATGTACCAACTTAACAGTGTTTACACATCCTTTTGATAATACTTATATATATTATGGTATTTTGGATTCAACATCACATATTAAAGTGGATATTTTAATTTATCGAATCTTTTTCCTATTAAGTACATTTATGTATTGCCTTTTAGGATTTTCATAACTCTTGCATATCAAGAAACTTACTCTTATATATCATAGTGACTTATGTACTTTGAAAAATTATTATCTTCACGGTATAGTATGCCCTTAAATATTGTATTTTCAATAGATAAACCCTTTATACCATATTGATCATCCCTTATATACAAAGTACCTTATAAAATTGTTTAATACCATAAAACTCCAGAATATCTAGAACTGTTTCAAAACTGTTTATAAAATCATCAAAACAATGGTCATATCATACCATACCAATTAATCTACTAAAATCATAAATTACTCTAGGAGATCATCAAAAATTCTTAGAACTCTTCATCAACAGTCCCAATGAATATAATCTACATATGTGTACTCTATTTGAGGCTTTCCAAGAATATTCATTACCTAAACACTTCCCAACATCAAACTCAATTTTTTTCCAATCCAACATTCATGTGTATTAAATAAGATATGAAAAAGTCTTCAATATTGATTACTATCGGTTGGTTCCTCACTACTATATCAATATTTTCAAATACATGAGGAACATTTTATAGACATATATGGTTCCGCACTATTAAAACTATATTTATATGGACCATGTCATATAGAGTGATTTCATCTTCCATGAAAAGTTACCATTGATTATTGTACAGTCCAACTCAAAAATAATTAGATGTTAATATTATACTTCCTTGAATATGTTAAACAAAAAAACTACCAGAATTAAAAATCATCTCTTTTACTATCAATCTAAGCTGACATCTAATTCTTATTTTTCCATTATGTTTGAGAAACATGTTAATATCATGATTCTATCACCATTATAGACTTATGAATGGGTCATTCTATCTATATATAAAATTTAATAACATAATATATATATCTCTCATTAGATAATTAGATACATCTAAACTATATATATTGAATTCTTCAATCTTTAATCAACTTTAGGAAATATTAAGTTTACTTATAATTAACAGTTTGAGAAAGAATTAAAATCTCTTTATTAAAATATAGTTGGGAACTTCAATATCTCTTTTTGTATTTTTAGTCAATACCCATTTCAATTTCACTCATATCAAAATTAAATAAAATATTTTTCTTGCCTTATTATTAATAAATGAAAATATGTAACGATTAGGTAAAATCCACTTTATCCTATAATCTTACCCTGATTTAAAATTTAAATTTTCCACATTATAAACCATTATGCAATTGAGATAACGGTGGTTTCATATTTATTTTATTAAATGTGTGATAAATTAACCAAATCTATGTCTACATGATTATGATTAATGTTTAAAATAAGTTTGATTAACCGAGACAATAATTTTTTCCATAAAATTATTCAGATTATGATATTAACACTAAAGTTAACATTCACATAAAAACCATTCAAGTGAAAGAATGATACTTTCTCTTTCCAACTAATCATATCCCCCTAATAAAATTAGAAACAATATTATCAACATAATAATGAGAATGTTTTTTTTCATATGTTATTCCTAGATTTTATTAAACCTATCAAGATTTCATATTCACATGCAATAATTTTATATGGTAATTTAATGATTTTTTTCTCACTTAAAGGGATGAATTCCATCACCTCTCTAGAATGGTTGATTGCAATTGAATGTATTGAAATGTGGTAAAATGACATAATTTAATGTATTAAATGATGTTTAACACTACATAATGAAATACTTTCACAAAATTATACTACTGTTCTGATACATATCACCTTAAATCTTCTTCAGATAATAGAAAAATATCATATGAGAATACGGGGATATTTTTTAATTCATGAGAGGAAACCTTATTCTCAACATAGATACAAAATATTTGTACCTATAAAATTATGAAACTCTTCATGGTTTCTGATCTGATTTTCCAAACATGATCATGTATGGAAATCATAGTCTTCTTACTTTATAAAAATTTCTTCTTTTGAGGAATATAATTTTCCCATTAGCTGGTAAGGGATGTTCATTATTGTGTTCTTTCTCAATATTATTTTCGTTTTCTAAGTACATTGGCCATATGACCATGCATTACATAAAAACATTCTTGTTTTTCTTATTATTTGGAAATTGTTTTTTCATATAAACATTCTTTACACATGTAATAATTTGATATTTTTCTTTATTTTTCATCCTCTCATTCTATCCCAGTGGTTGTTTATTAAATTTATTAAGATTTCATCAAGTCTATTTGGGACTTTCCTATATATCCTCAATAACCTTCACATTTCCCTTATCTAAGAACTTCTCTATTAATTCTTCTTGGGTGTCTTTCACCAAACTAATTCACTTGTTTCCCTCTTGGATTGATTATTTTGTATGTTCTAGTTATCTTCCTCTAACATTAATGTTAACATATTATCTGAAAAAATCCATGATGTTTCCTTTTCATCCATGGTAAAACTATCTTCTCTTTGGTGTAATGTCCTTATAAAGATTCTTCTTGGGTGTACCTTGCATACAAAAATTCCTTTTTTTAAATAAAAATGTTGATTCACAACATTTTCTTTCATTGATTTTTATGATTGAGTTACCCTATTACATCGTCAACAGTTGAAACATTCTTGGATGTCTTATACTCTCACTCATCATCATAATGTCTAAATATGTTGTAATTATTGAATAAATCCTCAAGGAATTGAGTTATGTTTCTAGTGAATAGATTTATTCTCTTATGAGAACTTTTTTCTCGTTTATCATTGACCCCCTTAATATCGGAATTCTATTATCTCTATGAATTTCTTTATTTTTTCAAAAAAACAATTTTTATGCCTATAAATTTTAATTAACAAATTGTAACCAATGATCCTTGGTCTTTTTCATTAAACCCTATCCACTCAACGTTTATAGATTTTGGTTTTCGGTAAAAATTCATCTTTTTTGGGTCGTAAGGGAAGGTGATTTTATTATATATGATCAAATCCACCATTAATGTAATTATGCGTTTTTTATCAATTTAATTCACCTATATTTTCCCAGAATTTTATTTTCGATGAGTACAAATAGATGAAAAAAATAGGATAAAATTACTTTTCTAGGATAAGGGTTTCATACTTTCTTAGTCCTATAGTAGATATATCATTAGAAGATCTCAATAAATTTTTCCTCTGATTTGAGTGTTTTTATAAGAAATTAACTTATCATATACATTCATTATAACACATATTCTAAGAATTATTTTTGAATTATTAACTTGGTTCATCTCTAAATTTCTTATTTCTACCTCTAACTCAAGATACCTCATATCACCACACCAAAATAAGAGTTTAGTGGTGGCTTAAATCCCCACAAAATTATTTATCAATTGTTTTCCAAAACTACCACAAAATCATGTGTTCCTAATTATTTAGCAACAATTTTGAAATAATTAGGAAAATCATTTAGCTGCCGTTTAAACTTCCCTTAAATCATTTCACAATGATTTTTTGATTATTTTTATTTACTTTTTTATAGTTATATGTTGAATACCTATTAATTATTTAGTATTTTTTATTATATTATATTATATTTATTAATAATTTAATATTTATTTATTACTTATTTCTTATTCATCTTGTAATATATATCATGTAGAAATTCCGCATATATATGTGTTGGGTGAGATTTGAACCCCTTACATTTGGCAATTATACAACTACTTTATAACTTCAGTGGTGAGGAAAAATTCATATACATATTTATACACACACACACACACACATAAATACATATAAATAGGTATATAAAAATAATATTATTGAAGAAAAAAATAATAAATAATAAATAATAAAACAACAAATAAATAATAAATAATAAATAATAAATACTAAACAAATGAATTATAAATAATTAATATTAATTAATAAATATAACATAATGTATAAATCAAAAATAAATAAATAAATGATATAATAATAAATAGTAGTAATTAATTAATAAATATTAAGTAATAAATAAACAAATAATGAATATATAATGAATATATATTGAATAAATAATAAATAACAAATAAGTAAATAAATAATAAATTTATAATAAATTTATAATAAATTTATAATAAAAAAATAATAATTAATTAATGAATACGTTATAATTTAAATTCAAATATGTAATAAATAACACATTTAAAATAATAATAACAAAGTAATAAATTAAAAATTAATTGACAACAAATATATAAACCATATATAAATATTAAATTAATTGAAAAATTAATAAATAATAATTAATTAATATATAATAAATAATAAATGAGTGGTAAACAAACAATAAATAAATACATAAAAAATACTTAATAAATATTAAATAAATTAGAAATTATAAATAATTAATAAATAATAAATAATAAATAATGCATTAAAAATAAATTAATAATGAATAGTGCATTAATAATAAATTAAAAATTAAAAATATTTATATAAAATGTGAAATAATTTATAATACATAATAAGTTCAAATTAATAAATAATTTATAATTAAATGATAAATTATTAGCAAAATAATAACGAATTAAATAATAATACATATTAAATATGTAATAAATTAAATAATAAATTATAAACAATATGTCATAAATAGAAAATAGTAAATACGTACATATAAATAAAAATTAAATATTTTAAATACAATTATACATATGTTATAAAAATATATAAAAATAAATAAATTTACATAAATGTATTTAAATAGAAGCATGTACAAACACACAAACCAACCAAAAAATACAAATTAATATATATACCATCGTCATATACATAAATATTCATTATTGAATATAGATATACATAAATGGATATAAATATCACTAAATATATAATGAATTTTACATAAATATTTATAAACCAAAAATTATAAAACCTAAATATTTATAAACACACAATACTATATAATTTAATGTAAATATAAGTATAAATATATATATATATCATAATTTTAAAAAAAATTGAGGGGAAAACCTCTTTTATTAAAAAAAACAAATCTCCTTATAAAGACTGGGAAAATAAAAAAACCCATTACAGTGACCAAATGAGAACGAAAGCAGTAACAGGGCACAAAGGCCTTACATGAGGCAACAAGAGTTTGAGGAGGTGTCGTGGGCTTCTTTTGGGCCTGGAGACTTAGTTTTTTGTAAAAATGCATTGGGTTATATGGTTATTAGAAACCATGAAACCCATGCCACATGGTTTTAGGAAATTGTGATAGGAATTTTTCAAGGTATCAGGAGGCCAAAGAGTTTAAGGAAACCATGCATCAATGGGTTCATTCCCATGCAAACCACCTACAATTTTAAGTATATGCTGAATGCACAGTCAACTCACTATTTTTCAAATCATACATTGTGACCATGTGAGGGGTGAGAGAGGATGTTTTCCTATGAAAATGTTAGGGGATGGTTTTTCAATCAGTGTGCATGAACCGTGCATGGTCTCCCTTGAGGTAGAGAAGGGTTCATTATTAGAACACAGTTTGGCCTACCATGAGGACAAGTCATGAGGCCCAATAATTAGAGGGGGATTTAATATATTTTTATTACATAAATTAAAACTCATACCCCTCCTTCTATTTTCATTCTTCAGTAGACCCTCCCCCATTTGAGAGATTCTTCAAGCCTAAAGTTACTCTTTGATCTGATTCATCTATATGATGTTTGGTTTAGGAATTGATAGACTTGTTGGATCTATACCATTATGTTATATATTTATCTTGTGTTGTCCTTTGCTGTTTTTCATATCAATAAAGTTATTTTTGTGAAAACTAATATTCCTGGTTTCTAGGGTTTTATTCCGTTCATCATTTTACTATTAATCAAAACCCAATAAGAGGTTTATATTGGATGAGTGTTCTAGTACGTGTATCCAAAAGGTTGACTATACCATTCCCTCAATGTTTACTATATTATATGCCTATTTGGAACTATTACACATGCTATACTTTCTAACATTGCACCTAAAATTAATTTAATTCCTTGAATAAATTGTTGGTACCTGATTAGGTTTCCTAATAATTATAATTTTATTATTGGAGGTTGTTATCCCTAAACTAAGAAACCCATTATTTGTTCCCTTGTATCTTCCCAATGTATTACCAACCCGTTGGGTATGTGTGATATTTCCACCAGATTTAAGATCCTTTCTGATTTAAATGAGAATAAATGAATGATTAGGATAAGGATTATTCATCCTATAAAATTTTATAACATGATGTTTAAATGGATTAATTTATTAAATAGAAAATGTGTAAATGGGTTAGGAGAACTCATGAATTATGAATGATATTGAAATGGATTATGAATTTATTAATCTTGATAATGGTAATGGGTACTATGGAAAAGATCCTTGGTTCTTAATTCCATTATATTTCATGTTAATATTTACTCCATAGGGTTTGATTTTGGTAGTGGATTCCTTGGACAAGCTCCATAAGTCCTAATTTCGTAGGATACCAAGTGAATTTGTAGCCCGTGGATCCGGATTGCATGGAATCACATTAGACATGCTCTGTTGACAAGAAACTTGATATCCTCCAAAAACATTACATATTTTCCATCAACTTGATCCATAAACACAAATAGGATGCATTTCCATCTATACCTTCAATCTGACCCTCTGTTATGTAACTCTAGATTACATGATATAATCTATTATGGATTTTATACACTTTTTTACATGACATGGATATTGTTTATGATTTTTCTATGCTTGACGATAACCCTGGTATGGTTATTTGGTTATAGTTTACAGACTAGAGAGTTATCACTCATGTTTATTTATTACTTATAGCTACCCTTGTGTATGGAATATTGAATGTTGTTTATAGGGAGCCATGTATGTCTGGAGAGAATCACACATTTCATTCATTACTGGTATATGTTTGATAAATAATTCACAATTCTTTGTTTTATATTACATAGAGTGGAAAAGTTATAAACACCATTGATGGTGTCCCGTTGAGTGTTATCTCACACCCTATTCAGTCCACAATTGGGTATCTGGATAGACTTCATGAATGTCATTAGGGACCAAGGCAAGAACAAACTGTATGATGCTTGATATGATCATTTCATAGGATCAGGGGAGCATAGAATCGATATAGGCTCATGATTGTATTTAGAGATAGTACTTTAAGTATTTTTTTTACTTTTGATACATGTACTGCATGTTTTTCCTATTAACATGTATTTATTATAATTTTTTAGAGACATAAAATACATCATATTGCATATGAAACATTTTTTGGATTATTTATAATTTTAGTATTCTTGATGTTTATCTTTTTTATTATGTTATGTGATTTATATTATTTTTCTACTGTTGACTAATATGTTAGTTCCACTTCTTAACACTCTAACATGAGTAAATAGTTACCCCAAAGACATAACCAAGGACCTCGCTACTAGTCAGAAACTTTTGGTATATGGGGAGGCGCTCTTGAGACCATGTGACCCATTAGTTAGGGGAATCATTTAGTGTCTCCTAGGAAGGGACATTAAAATGCGGTATTAGAGAGGGATTCATTTTTCTAGATTTACTATGTTGAGATAATAGAAAGGGTATTATGATGGATAAGAATTTTGTAATGACTTGTGCCTGTGAGTATCTATCACATGTATAGAAAAAATCCAAATTACTTAGACTGAGAAATTTATGTTATGTATTATGATCATTATAGTTGATTTGAATTCACTGTTGGTTGAAAATCCTGATGTTGGATATTTATTATGATTACAGATATTTTATACTTTTTTTGATAAGGTTGGGGCATGCCATCTCTTGCATCATTTTTGGCATGAGTTATAATTCACATCATTTGCATTATGTCGTGCCATTTAGGGTTCATTGGTTCCCCACAAGACATTTAATACATGTTCCTTGAGTTATATACCTATTTTGGAAATTTAAACAGAGTATTAAGAGGCAAAATTGGTTCTCAGAGTGCCTAACGCAACCTAAACATCTTTTCCCTACATATGCTATATCAGACACCCAAAGAAACCAATTATGGAATATTGGGTTATGAACCGTTGGTTGTAAGGGCTGGAACATGATATGGTTTGGGTTAAGTAGATACCACACTTCTAAATATAATTTTTATGGGACATTTTTTATTATAAGTGGTGTCAAACATAGGAATCCATCTAGTATTTGTGGAAAAATTATTCTCCCAAATACTCATAAACTCACATGGATTGAGAAGAGAATATTAAAATTGGACATTAAAGATTGTGACTGAGAGTTTAAACTGGTATGTCCTTCTGTCTCTTTTGGAATCAATTATTTTGATGGTTCAAAAGTTGTTTCTAATATTCTTTTGCAGGATCAAAATAGGTTCTCTGTGAATATTGAATGTAATTTTCGTTCTAAGAACCACAATGTTTCATCGAGAATTGATGATCCTCCAAAAAATGTTCAGAATTCCCTCATTCTTTATTCCCCATATTTAAAAAATATGAGTATACACTACGATGATAGTGAATCACTTCCTGAAACTTAGGAGAAATCCTCTAGAATTATGCTTTCTTATTTTATGTCAAGCTCCATGAAAGGTAAAAAAACCAATTAATCCATTTAGATGTATACATCACTCTAAACCCCAAGAAGACTCAGAAGCATAGAGACTATTATAATATTGAGAGGACAATTTTCACTAGATCCTTGGAGATATTTAAGATAAAAAAGAGGATATTCCTCCATAGTCAGTTACTATTGATCTTATTTGTTCATACATTGAAAATGATGGTCCAAGTAGAAATTTTATTGATGATGATCCTGCATTGAGAGATGATTATAGAATTGAGGAACAATTTATCGAACCTTTGATAATATCGATGTATGAGCATGATGAAATTGTTCTACAAAAATGAAAAAATTTATAAATTCATCTAGACACCAATCTCGAAATTTAAAATATAATTCCTACCAAAATAGTAGATGAAGATAAGAGGAACTGTAACTTTACCTTCAATGAAATACCATGGTAATCAATTTATAGTTTGAATCTTTTTCTAATGATATTTTCGTGGTTTTTGTAGGGATATTTTTATTGGTTCTTTAACATAATTAGGATGTTCTTTTTATTCTTTTTTTGTATCCATTGAGTTGTGGGTTAATTTTTTTTTTGTTCACTCTACTGGCTTTTGAGATTTCAATGATATAATGTTTATTTGTAAGTATTAATATATTGTTTTCCATCATTTTAGTGATCAATAATTTTTTTGGAATCTTTTTTTGGATGGACACATGGTCTTTTCATTGAAATTTTGATGGGTTTTCAAGTATATTAGAGATTTATGTTTCTGGTGACACACCACTTCAACAACTTTAAAGATGAACAGTTCAATCTATTATGATCTTGGGAGAAGGCACAAATGTTTCTCAATGGATATTTCATCTCTATACGATGAGGACATTTTTTATGTTGTTTGTTGTCGATAATTTGAATATGCTCTTGAAATTCACCTTTTCTAGTTATGTAAGACAACTTCAATGCAATGGTTTTTTAATGTTGAGAAAATATTACAATTAGAGGTGCTAGTGGAGTTATTTGAAATTTTTTTTAGTCCAGCTACACTTAAGGGACATGTAAAGTAAAAAATATTGATGATTTTGATAACACTATTGATTCTTATAAACTTAAATAATCTTCACTACTAATGATTTTATGATGATTGAACTGATTTCTTTTCAAACTTTTCACCATACCTTTGGGGACATGCCTAATGATGGTTATGAAATCTTGCTACTACCTTGGATGACATGATGAATTTTTCTATGTTTAAGGATGTGTGTATAGAAATGTTGGTTTTTATTCTATATTTTCATATTTCTCCTTTCTCTTCAAACTTTTTCAATCTTGTGACGCCTTATTTATGTATTGTAACATGATTATATTTTTAATAATTTTTTTGGGGACATGAACTGGGTGACCAATTCAAGGCTCAATCTGTTTAAAAAAGAAATTGAAAATGAGAAACATAGAACAGGTCCTTTAAATGTTTTTAGAGTGAGATATTAGTAGTGTCTCTAGTGTTTTTTCAGTTGTTCATATTACTTAATCATGGACATTGGGAATGGAAGAGTGGTGTTTCTTTTTATGGGATGTATTTGAACTTTACTAAACTTTCATTTGTGTGATTATAATTATCTATCTTTCTGGAGGCTTGTGTTTGGAATTTAAAAGTCATTCTACCAGGGTGAACTCTAGTCATAATATGGGAGGGTGGTGGTGAACATGATTCATAGGAGGTGGTCCCTAGTAAAATAGTACTTCCTTTTATATTTATAGTTCTGGAACTAATATTTTTACCTAATAAGCGTACTGATGAATTGTTCCAAGAGGTTTTCATAAGCACTATAAAGACATTTCAGTGAGACCTGTAACCTGCCTCATATATGGAAGAGCAAACAGATATATTATAGTAGCAGTATCATCCCACGTTTTCTAGGGATGATAGTGCACAAGCTGCTGAGATATGATTTGAGACTATCTTTTATTTTTTTTAATCATCAATAGAATCATATTTATAGGAGACTTTTTCACATGACTTATATTATTTGTAGAGAATATAAGCACCAGTGGAATGTTTGGATCTATGATTATTTACTCTGAGTTATTGTTTGGAGGGATTTACAATCTATGTTTTATGGATAATTTTTCTCTAAGACCCAAAGAGATAAAAGAGACAAATATTTTATTCATTTGAACCAGGGTGTGATGACTGTTATGGAGTATTTGGAACACTTTATATATCTTCAACATTTTTCTCATATTTATCATACTGATGATTCATCGAGGAAGACAAACTTAGAGGAAGGTATGAGGATTTCCATTCGATCATAGGTAACCATGATTCAGTTGAAAACTATTATATAAATGTTGAATCATGATAAATTTAATGAAAATAATGGTGGAATCTGGGGTCATAAAGAATGGTAGATCAGCCTCCCAACCCAAAGGTCCAGTTTCAACTCTCAGAATACATTATTTTGATGCTTCATGTAATGGGAGTTCCATCCATGATATTGGTGATAGTATTTTTTTCTTCTATCATCGATGTGGGAGATGTGGATATATGAGGAGTTTGTGTGATAGAGTCTAAGTCATGTGTCGAGATTGTAGTTGGATGATCTATGTACAATGATTCCTATATAACTTTTGTCTAGTATTCAGTTAAAGAGAATCAACTCTGATTCCATGTTCATGAGAAGGATTCATAGCTCCTCATTGGGGTGGGAGATAAATTAGTATTTTTGGTTTAATCAAAGGTGATGTTCAAGGTTGAGTCATTCAAAACCTAGTGGTATTGTTACAGTAGAGTAGGCCTACTCTGGATAGTGAGAAAGTTTTCCAGGGCCACAGTTCAGTCTAGATACATTCTATTAAGTCTAAACCAAAGGAAAATAGCACCAAGCTATCTATGGTGATATGTAAAATCTTATTTGACTATACTATAATATCTTCTCTTTTATGATATAGGTGTTTGTTATACTTTCATATATGTACTTTTTTTAGATCCTATAGATAATTGTTCAATATTTTGATGGAATAGTGACTTTGGAAAATAAAATGGGGATGAGAGAAAAGTGTGTAAACCATAATAGGTATTTCCCCCATGATATTAGTGGGAGTCACGTCATATGGGATCCTTCTTACCTTGGGATTATAGGGTTTGGTTTCATACTCAGAATAAAATTGGTAGTTTTTTATCATATCCATTTTGATTTCTATTCCCATAGGGTGACCCTCACATCACCAAATGCCAGAGATTTTATTTAGAAGGAATAATAAGATGTCCATACGAGTATATATGGATTATACCATCATTGGCTAGGTAGGATGATATAAAAAATTTCTAGTTTATATCTAGATGATCATAGAACATGTCAAGAATACATTCCTCTAGTGGTTGATTGTTTTAGGGATGTTTTCCTTGATGACTTTTTTTGGTTTACATCTTATGAGATATGTGGATTTACAAATAGAGCTAGTATTAGGAGTTTCACATTTATTTTTTTAATTATTGGATGGATAATACAATGTTATTGGAGCTCAATAGGTAGCTAAAAGACATAGAAGAAATGGGGTTTATAAGACATGGTACATCTCTGTGGGGTTCACTATACCTTTTCATAAAAAAGTGGATGGTACACTCAGGATGTATATGTATTTAAAGAAATAGAACTAGATGATGGTCAATAAGAGGTATCCCTTGAAAAATATATAGGAAACCTTTCACCAACATTGAAGAACCCATGTGTTCTCAACAATTGATTTGAGGCCAGGTTACCCTGATGTGTGTGTTCGAATAGAAGAAATAAATCATAATGATTTTCCAAAAAGGTATAGTCTATTTTAGTATTTAGTTATGTCATTTAGTCTCACAAATTCATCAAAAGATTTCATGGTGCCGATGAACCATGATTTCCATCTGTATCTAAATGCATTTTGGTGGCATTCATGGAAGATATCTTAGTTTATTACCATAATTGACCAAACCATGCCAAACATCTTTAGATTGCATTGTATACACTTAAATATAAATAGTTATATATTAATATAAAAAAGGATTAACTTATTTATGGTAAGGATTAACTTCCTAAGTCGTATAATATTAGAGACAATAGTATAATTTTACACAGAGAATGAAGGATCTATAGATTCTTAGGAGAATTTGAATACCTTTTTTGACATATGGAGTTTCTTGGGGATAGATAGAAACTATAGTAATTTTATAAAATACTTAATATTCTTGGAACCACCTCTAACAGGGTTTACTATGAAGTGGATAAAGTTTGTATGATCAAATACATATGAGAAAACTATTTAAGATCCAAAATGAAGATTGGATTTAGTGACAGTATTGATTTATTAAGATATGGAATGATGGTGTACATTAAATTGTGATTCCTCATGTATTGGGGTAGGATCAATTCTGATGAAGGGAGATAGAGTTTTTGCCTATGTGTTTCATCAGCTGAGGTCGCATGAGAGGAACTAATTAACACATGATCATGAGCTAGCCATGGTGGTACATTCCTTTCACTATTAGAGGAACTATTTATAGAGAGAGTTTTTTATTGTGTAAATGGACCACAAAATCCTCAATTAAAAATTTATATAGTATTATTTGAATTTGAGGAAAAAAAGGTTGGTTGAGTACCTACAGTAATTTAAATTTAATCTTGCATATACTCCCAATAAGGGAAATGAATTTCTTGATGCACTAAGTAGGAGGAATAAAATACAAAATATTCAGGAAGATATTATCATGTTGTATCTTATGGCCTTGTTTTTTGAGATTCACTTGGAGTTATAGAATATCCAAGGGAATAATTTCATTTCTTCTTTAGTTGTGAGCTCCAATCTTTTGGATATAGTGAGGATGATATAGTTATCCGATGCTAAGGGCCTCATCAAATGAGAGAGTGTGGAAGTTGGGGATCTACATCCTAGTTGGACCATCAGTATAGAGAAAATTATGTGTATTCATGGTCATGTTTGGGTTTCAATATACATATGTAAGGAGATTATGTGAGTGTTTGACACCTCAACTGGAGTGGTAAACACTTAAATCACGAAGATGTATCATTATATGGGCTATAGATATTGGTGTCTGGCTATGAAATGAGAGGAAGTTGGTTTTTTCATAAGGTTTTCCACATTTCAGTAGTTAGAGGAAGAACACCAGTGACTAGCTAGGATTTTATGTAAGTTACATATTCCTGAGTGGAAATTGGATGATGATGTGATTGATTTCAAGACCATATTTCTACATTTTATTGGATGTGGTGATGATGTGTGGGTTATTTGAGACATGATCGTGAATGTGTACCATTTTTTACCTATTAGAGAGACTTTATGAGAACATGATCTTGGGAAAAATTATATCTATGAGATTCTATTCATTCATGGGTTTTCTCATAGTGTTTTATCATAAAGATACACTTGATTCAAATCTAGATTCTTGGGGAGCTTATATTAGGTATTGGGTACATAGGTGATTTTGATCATAACAAACCTCCCTCAGACCAATGGCCAGTTAGAGCACACGATTCAAGATCTTGAGGACATGCTTAGAGCATGTGTCCCTGATTTTAGGCCTCTTGGGAGAGGCATATACCAATAGTTAATTTCTCACCTAACAATAATTATCAGAAGACTATAAAAATGGTCCCTTATGAGGATTTATATATTAGGCCATGTCGGTCACCCCTGTATTGGTTAGAGGAAGGAGAGGCAGTATTACATGGACTACATCTCATGCAGGAGACATCAAAGAAAGTACACTTGATCTAAAGTGGATGGTTTCATCTCATTCTACTTAGAAATATTATACTGATAATTTTTGATGAATTTTATAGTTCAAGGTCAGGGTTTAGGTATTTCTACAAATTTTTTTAAGGATAAGACATAGACATATTTGTAGATATGGAATTATTTCACCAGGATATGTTGGGTTGTTTGAGATTTTATAGAGTCAGAACAGTATCCTATCAATTGTAGTTACCTAAGAGCTATAGAACCATGCAAGGGGTATTCCACAAATCTTAGTTGCACTATTATAAATAAAGACCATCTCATAATCAATATCTGGATGAGGTTAATCTTCTATTAGATGTGTCATTTAAAGGGAATCTTATTCATATCTTTGTGTACAACATGAAGCTTCTCTACGGCTGGTCAGTTCCTCTTCTATAGGTGTTATAGTATAATGACAGATTATAAGACAAATCTTGGGATCTGAAAGCCAACGTACATGCTCAACTATTGGAGTTATTCTCGGTAGATTCATGAACAACCTTGTATGGGAGGTTCATGGAATAATTTCTTGAAAAAAGAAATATTATAATATCTTATGTTTTCTTTTTAGGTAAAAATATTTTAATTTTTAGTTTAAATTCTTGTTTTTTTACCTAATGTGAATGCTTAATGATGTTATTAGAGTTTGGAGGTGGTGTTTGGGGAATTTTTGGAGCTAAAATACTCAGTTTTTTGAAAAGGAATCTAGGACGCACTATTAGAAGGAACCATTCATCCCCAAACAAAACATTTAAGGAAACTATGTGGGAGATTTTCAAGGTAACATGAGGCCTCTTGGTTTTAGTAATTCATGTATCCATGGGAGAATTCCAATGCAAGCCACATGAAATTCTTAGCAGATGATTAACCCATGTTTGGGTCACTGTTTCTCTAACGATGTGTTATGACCATCAAATGAGAGCTAGAAGACAATGTCTTAGGGTAATGTTTTCACATTATTTTTCAATCTATACATATTAACTATGTGAGGTCTCCCTTAAGGAAGATAATGGATCATTTTTTGTGAATAGTATGGAAAATCATGCGTCCAAACCATGTGACCTAGTAATTAGATGGGAATTTACAATTTTCTCTTACATCACCAAGAAATCAAACCCCTCTATATATTTTCATTCTCCAAAGGATCCTCTACTCATTTTACAGATTCTTAAATCCTAAAGGTAGGGTATGGTTCGATTCATCTAAACAATTTACGATTCAATCACCAATCATATTCTTTGATCCACACCGGTAATATATAAATTTATCTTGTGTCATCCTACATTTGTATATCTTATCGAAAGTGTTATTTAAGAGTAAGCTACTATGACATATTTCTAGGGTCTTTATTGATTTGTTGTTTTTATTTCCATCTGATCAAAATCATATGTTGATACTAGAATGGTGTTCCTCCAGGTGTATACATTAGGTGTTCTATAACATTCCCTTAAGTATTGGTGTTTTATATGACTGGTTTTAGTTATTCCAAACATCAGACATTCCTTCATTTTCACTAAAATTAATTGATTGACTTTAATAAATTGTGGGAACCAAATTAGGATTCCCACATAGGGTCTTTTATCATTGGAGGTTTGTAGCCCAAACCTAGGCCACCAATGAGCTGTGCCATTGTATCACCCTAAAGTGTTAACACCCTATTTGATGTGTGTGTGTGTTGGATCCCTCCACTAGATTAAGGAAACATATTGATTTGAATGAGAATTAAATGAATGGATATGAGAGAGATTATTTCACTTCTGAAATGTGAAAATGTGATGTTCAAATGGTTCAACAATTTAAATGGAAAATGTTAAAATGGGTTGGATGAGCTCGTGAATTGTGAAAGATAATGAGATAGATTATGAAATAATTGTTCTGGATGATGGTAGTGGATATCTTGTTTAAAATATTTGGATTGAGATTAAATTATATTCCATGTAAATTTCTACTGTATGGGTCATGATTATGGTAGTGGATGACTTGGATAAGCTCCTTAGATCTCGATCCCATAGGATGACATGGTAATTTCTACCTCATGGATTCATACTTTTTGGGCTCACATTGGACATGTTCTATGGAAATGCTCCTTGGACTCCACCATAGTTGTTACCAAGTTACCATTTAGATGACCCATGGAATCGATGAGGGTTAATTGGTCATATATACCCTAGATTTGAGCCTTAGTATCTTGGAATTGGATTACATGGAATTGGTTGTTGTGGATGTTGTACACTTTATTACACAACTTAGATAATGTGGATATTATTTCAAGGATTGAAGATAGAACTGGTATGGCTATCAGGTTACAAATTTAGACTACAGAGTTATCACACCCCTTTATTTATAATTTAAAAAATCCATTATTTATAGAATATTGACTACTGTTTACAAGGATCCATTTTCGACTTGATGGGAAAAAATGTTACATTCATTACTATTAAACCTATGATATATACTGCACACATATTTGGTTTATTTTACACATACTGGACATGTTATAGACACAATTGGTGATTTCTTAACCATTGTTATCTCAAAGCATGTTCAAGCATTTTTTGGGTACCTTGACAGTCTTCATGGATACAGGTAGGGATCGGTGAAAGCACCCACTGTATGATTCTTTATATGATCATTGTTTAGGAAAAGGGGAGCAGAATACTGAACTTGGATCATGGTAATATTTAGAAGAAAAAAAATTTAATATTTTGATACATGTACTTTATGGGTTTCCAATTTCCATGCATTTCCTTACATTTTGTGTAGAGACATGACATATTTAATATTGTACACTACACTATTTTTGGATTATTTATTATTATAGTATTTTGGATGTTTACTTCTCTAAATTGTTCACTTAATTATATTATACTCATTTTATTAACAGAAATGTTTACACCATATTGTTACACTCTCGCATTAGGGAATAGTCTCCCCAAAAATAAATCCAAGGTCCTCGCTGCTAGTCGGCTGCCTCTTGCATACAGGGATGCACTGTTGAGTCCATGTGACCCACCTTCTTGGACCACCATTTAGTGGACCATAGGTCGAGATGTTACGTAAATATTTATAAATATTTATAAATATATATAAATATTGAAAATAAAGGATTAGAACATATTAATATATATGCATAGATCAAATTATATATAATTTTAAATAAATATACAAAAATGAAAAGAAACACATACACACAAATGCACATATTTAATATAGATAATAAATTCCAAAATTATTAAAAACCAGACCAATTACAACTCCATCAAATCAACAGGAATTTAAAACCATAGAATAGATTCATAGAGGACCCAATAAGAATATAAATTCACTCTTAAACAAATAAAAAATAACATTGAATGTTCTAAAACCATGGTATAAAATAAAATCTAATTTACAGACATTTGGGAACTTTTCACCTCTATCAAATTGTGACTAGGGCAACCAAGATAACATGTTATAGATCATATTGCATGCATTAAGTTGATATATGGAAAAGATCAAATGTATACCTAGATAAAACGTTATGGTAGTTGAAAGTTGAAGTTAATATTTTAACTTCACTTAAAATGTTAATAAATATTATTATATTAATTATCACAAAATTATTATGTAATTTAATTTTTATCATTTAATTATATTTAATTTAATAGGTTTTAGAGCTTAAATGGATTATATAATCAATAATTATGGTCATTTTAATTTTGATGTCTTCTTATCAACTTATTCTTGAATTAATTAATGTTTCAGGTATATACATACAAATAATTATAAATATTTACTTATTAATAAATAATAATAAATTAAAATAATAAAAAATAAAAAAAATATTTTAAATATTAAATAATAACCATTAATAATTAATAACATCTAATTATTAAATATATAATATTTTTTCTTTTAATTTTGTAGTGATTTATAAAAACAACGATTAATTAGCTTTTCATAACCACTATTAAATATAACTAAAAAATTAAATTTTCAAAACCATATTTATTAGATGTTTTTTAAAAAATTTGTCAAATTTTTTTCTTGATGTTTTTAGCAGTAGTTTTCAAAAACACTTCTAAAGAACCATTGTAAAAATTTATCTTTATTTAGTATTTTGGAAAAAAAATCTCATCCTTAACCCCATTCTCTATTTATATTTTCTATTTGATTCTCAATCCCCTTACTTTTTTATTTTATAGAAATATTATTATCGTTTAAACTTGTATACCTGATTTCCAATTGAGAATATCTGACCATAATGACTTCATATAATAAATGAAACATTTCTATAAATATTATATTAATCTAAAATTTCAAACAACCATATTTCTAAAATAATACTTCATAAAAGGATGTTTTTTATAAATAAATAAATAAATATTTTCCCTTGGATTCAACAAGTTGGGTGATAGTTATTCACTTTTGGGCCTTTTTAGAAAATCATTTCTTGGTATCATCACCTTCCAATTACAATATTATTTTTTATCGTGTTTTCCAATTATAAAATAAAATATACCAGTGAAAACATAAAAAATAAAACTCTTCAAATAATCCATGACTTAAAAGAGATTATCAATGAATTCAATTGACTAATAATAATAACAACTTTCATATGATCCTTTTAGAGGTTCATTATTAAAACATTTATTATAAAAACTACCACTTTCATTAACATCATGTAGCTATTAATAATATTCCCCCATTAGATTTTTTATCAACCTATTAGATTATTTTATTCATGTTCTTTAGGGTATTGGCCACAACCTCCATGTGTGTGTTAAATGGTATGGAAAATGTATTCTATAATTGAGGAAAATCAGAACCTTATTCAGTCTTATTATTTTTATAATTAAGACATCTGGGAATAGAAAATATAGATCCAATAAGTAGAATCCTAGATTATCTATAATGAATTTATAAAAAACAATACCACATTGAAGGAAATAAATAAATAAACATTAAAGAAAAATATATTTTCATAAGGTTTGGTCCCAATGTGAGAAGCAATAGATCCATATGGTCAGGTCCAGTTTGAGTCTCGTATTTTATCAGTAGTGTATAAATTGTATTACAATGGGTGGGAAGGTATCATCCTAAATCCAAAAACTACTATGATGTTTTTTATTCTAGTTTAAACCTTAGGTCAATGCCAATATCTATATCCCTAGGAAAATCACTATCTCTTGATAGTTGAATAGTCTCTTGAATGGTTCCTCATACTGGCTCCCTCCTGTTCATAATGGGTATTTTCGAAATCCCTAAAACATAAGATCTTATTTATTATTTTTGATGACACTATACCACATAATAAGATATTCTTCCTCAGAATAGGTCTTAGATAACAAATATATATTATTTTATAGCAGTTCTTGCAACTAACTTTGTGTCTCAAGTATTCTAACATATTGATTTTATTCTGGATCAGGATTAATATCCTCTCTTAATCAATACAATATTGTTTGAACCATTTGGGGTTATTAAACAAATCATTAAATTAATATCTAAGAGACTCAATGTAGTTGAAAAAAAAAAGAAACTGAACTAGTGTGTCACTTTCAATAACCCTCTAATTGTTCTTGCTTTATTGCATCTTATTAATTATATTATTTCTTTAATAAAAAATCATTTTCTTCTCAGATTGTCATTATATTCTATCACACTACACTTCTTATATAGTATTGATATTTATAGAAATATTTATTGGGATGTTCTCTTCCATATATATACATTCACACACTTTTTATTAATATTTCAAAGAATCACAATAATTTTTTTATTTTATGAAAATAGAATTTTCATGACAATAAATAACAAGATATTATCAAATATTTTCATTATTCAATTCTCATTTCATTTTATCAAAATTGAGTTTCTATAATATTAAATACACATAAAACTGGTCATGATGTGTTGATGATTTCTTTATTGATATTCAACCATTACATATTCATTAACAAATATCGAATACTAAATAAAAAAGACCAAATATTGAACTCAGGTTTGGAATATCTCTCAACTTACTTTCCTCATAATTATTCTCATAATCTTGGAAACCACCTATTATCCATGAAATAAAAACATGATTTTTCACATTTGAATGTCCACATACAATGAAATATGTCTTCAGGGAACAATCCATTCTCTATCTTCTTTGGTTTTTCACTGTTTCATGATTATATTCTTCATTGTGAAATTTTATCCCTAATATCTTATAATGTATCACAATAATTCTCCAAGTAACCAAGATATTTATATTTATAATATAAATAAATACTCTTTTGAAGAGATCTATAGACATATAACATTTTCTAAAAAAAATTAACCCTTACATGAGAATTTCTTACACATGTGTGTGTCGTGGGAAGACTTATTAACACTTATAAATTTACATGAAACCATTATGTATCATTTTTTGACACTTATATATGTAATATAAGTATGGAATCACCATAATATAACAAAATGGAACTAGAACTTCATAAAAATATTCTATCCCTTAGTACATTTATGTATTGCATTTGTGAATAATGATAATTCTTACATATCAAGAAAATGACTCTTATGTATTATAGTGGCATGGGAACTTTTTCATATTCTAGTGTATACAAAAAATTATACATAGATAAAACATTTGATACACTACAATTCATCTTTTATTCATATATTTAATTTTTAACTTCTATATTGATATAAAAAATTGGAATTTTATCAACTTCTTCAAAACTACTCAAAATATTTTCAAACTACTTTGTGCTTCTCCAACTAACCCAATTATTCTTAAAATAACATAATGACCCAAAGATTATATAAAAACATATCTAAATTATTCAGTGCAATTCTCAAATCATATTTGTATCATACTTGTTCTCCATTTAGTTTTTTCTAAGAAACATAATATCTTAAACATTTCCTAGCATTAAAATAGTATTTCAAAAACACATCATCTATGTTTATTAAAATATATATTCTTTTGAATTCATGGTAGAAAACACATGATTGTTCCTCACTCTTCCAGATTGCTTTCTAACTAGATGATGAACTATGTTTGATAGATATTATTCCTCACTCTTTCATCTATCATTATAAGAAAAATTTGGTATATAATTATTTCATATTTTGTCAGCACTTTTCAATTATTCTTATACAATCCAACTCATCAATCATTATATTTTAAAGGCCTGATTCCTTGAATCAATTTATCTAATAAATCCATAAAATAAAAAATTTCTCCTTTACTATTAATCAATTATATAATCTATATCTTCATTTCCCATAAACGTATGATTAGCATTTCAATATCCGGATTTAATCACTATTTCTAAATTATGAATGGATCTTCCTCTACATATCCACTATAATGGAAAAAAAATATATCATATAGCTACTCCAATTGTATAACAACCCCATCATTGATATCTTAAATATTCTGTCAAATTTAGCATATATATATTTCAATTAAAATTGATATATTGAGAAAAATTAAATTCTCTTAATCATAATTCATTTAGGAACTTTAATAAATATAACATATGTTATTGGATGAAATATTTGAATCATAATTTTTATGTACCAGAAAATAAAAATATAGTATTGGAAAACAAATTAAATGTATAGTTCACATGACTCATATCGTTCCCAGTTGTTCCACCATCAGTTCGGTCATATAAACAAGAAGTAGTTGAAAAAATTATATGAAGAATAGTATTTAGACTCATTTGAGATAGAAGACATAGATATAAGTTATACTTGATTATAAGTAAAGAATGGTAAATATGTATTTATTATAAATTGTAAATGATTCATAAAGATTCTATAATTAGTTTTCACAAATTTGTGTGAAATATTTCTAGAGGAATAAAGAGGTTGATACACTTGCTTCATATGTTTTACTAAAGAATTTTTTTTTATTTTGATTTATCTATTCAAGAATGGATTAGATAATCAAATTTTTATGATCATAAATAAACCTTCCATAGATAGAAGTAGTGAATATCTTAAGAAACAATTCATCGATTATCTAGATGACTATGTGATATTTTCTCAAATCACTCCTTTTTATACATAATAGTGGAAGGGTTACTATGAAAGGGTGAATCTCACCGTATTGTACATGCTAAGATTAATGTTAAGGGATAAATATATTCCCTTATCATTTTATGGATATAAACTATAGACTATGTAATCTATACCATATGAGTTATGGTTGGGAAAATATTTTATTTATTATATAAACTTGTATGGGGATACATGGTGTTTTTAAGGATCTTCTGAGTTGAAAATATTATCCTGAAGACTGTAGTGAATATTTTTAGGTTATCATAAAGAAAAAATGATGTAATATATTTAATTATCTAGATAAAAGGTGAATGAGGACAAATTGTTTGCATTTCTTATAAGTAAACCCATATCTAAAAGTTTTTTTCATGGAATGTTTGAGATCAATGATGTTAATCCTCAAGATGTTAAAGATTTATCATAGAAAAAAAATCTCAAGAACCAATGAAAGATATTTTCTAGACACACAGATACTACGTAGAAGGACTAGAGTGGTCATAGAAACAAAGAGATAAGTTTTTCTTATCAATATGCATGGTGAGTCATTATTAGTTTATATTAATGAAAATTTATCATATAAAGAAAAAATAATTAGATACAAAGTTTATAAGTGTCAAGATTCCCTAAATTATAAAATAGATTCCATGCACAAAAACTGAGTTTGAGATTTAGAAGATACCAAATATTATGTAAATATTATTGGGATAAAATATTTATTGAAGAAGAAACAATACTAGGATGTTAAAGTTAGTACTTATAAATCATGGCTCATTGAAAAACGTTTTATGAAATGTTAAGTCATGGAATATGAAGAATGCTTTTAACTAGTAACTATATTGAAATACATTATAATTATGCCTCCGAAAATATTTTATCAAGATTGTGAGTTTTTTTCAAATGGATGTTAAAAGTGTTTCCCTTAACAAAAATATTGTGGAAGATTTGTACATGACACAACTAAAATGGTTTATGACAACAAAGGATGAAAGTAAGGTATAAATGATACATATATCCATTTATGTGTAAAATCAAAGATCATGATCTCGAAACATTCATTTTCATGGATCCATAATATAATTTTGTTTCATAAATAATGAAGGGGAGCCTTGTGTTTTCAACTGGTTCATTGATAGTACAATAGTTCCTCTTATAGAATCTATTACTGATATATTATTGATGGTAAACAATATGAAAAATAAATAAATTTAGTTAGATGTAGATAAATGAATTTATCTTCAGGAAATACTTAGTTTAATTTACCTACATTCTAAGGAATATGATCTATCGAGATTGATCTTGGAATCTTCAAGGACCAAATCATGGTATATACATTAAAAAGGTAGTTAGAATTTTCAATATAAAATAATCCAATAGGGTATTGATTCCAAATTTCCATGGTAAAAATATCTCACTATTGGAAATATGTTCTATACCAAAAAAACCTATAATAATGGTTTTAACAAACCATTCGTATATTTTAACCACGTACTAATTGTTTTTTTAAAACTTTTGGTATAAGTTTTCTATACGAATGGAATTTTAAAAACTTTTTTTATAGTGTAACTATACCAAAAAATTTAATAAACGGTTTGTATAGGGTAAACACCACTAAATTAATGTGACCCCCCTTCTTAGGTGCAATTTCTCACTTCTCCATATATAGTCTCACTAACCCCTGTAATTTCCGTCATTTGACTTGTATTTTTTATTTTTTTTTCATCTATTTTTTGGTGAAGTCTTTTAGGTATATAGTTTTATTTCAATTATATATTATTTTATTATCTTAGTTCTCAATTTCAAGAAGTAGATTACAATCGAGATCTAGGTTCTGATGTTGCAAATATTTAATTGTGTTTTTATTATTTTTTGGCCACATAAATACCAACCATTACTTTTATTCTTTATCTTGTGGAAAAAACACATAGAATATTTGGATTCCTCATTTAAAATAAGTGTTTATTCAAACATATATTGGTTTGCATAATCCTAAGAAAATTAATTCCTTTAATTCTTTTTTTATTGATTTTTTTGTATTTATTATGGTTAAATAAATGATGACTGTAATATCTTGAATTTATTTTCATTATAATGCGATAAATAGTGGGTTTTCCTTAAATATCTACTAATCTAATGTTTAAAATTATTGTAATAGAATGTGCTTAATGATATTTAATTTTCATTTGAAATAAGTTATGTTATTCTAATTAATTATTTACGGTGTATTATAAATAGTTAATTCCATGGTTTTGAGAGTTTTTTTCCAAATGTAAAGAATAATTTTAATTCATATGAATTTTTTGGGTGATTATTATTATGAATAATTATTATTTATTTTTATTTATACCATTATAATGGGTTGTTATCAATAATTACTTGAATTGATATCCATGTTATTGGTCAATTTTTTCAAATATCCCAAACTATACATATTCTCTTATAAAAAATGAATTGTTTGAAATTAATATGAATATGTTATTTAATAAATTTAATAAATTTTTTATAGAGTGTTTTTAATTTTTTTATAACTAGGGAGTGGTTTTTATTTAAATTTAAAATATTGTAACTATATTTATTATTGTGAAGATAATGTAAAATAGTGTACTTTTAATTTTTTTCATAATATTTTTCTTTTTTATTAAATTTTTCACATGATAAAAAAATGAGGAAGTTCATGATAGTGATATATAATGGTATGTGGTCATAAACATTAGAGTTTATTTTTTTCTTTTTAATGATGTTCTATATGATTTACCTCACCTTAAACCACACATCAGACGTCAATTTATCCTTTTTTCTATTTTATTTCCTTCTATCATAAAATTACAACAAATACATTGACCTTCCTCATGGTTTAGTTCTCCCATAACTTAGGACTATCTCAAATTCATAAACTAATCTAAAAATTAGTCAATAGTGTGAAAAACCAAATATAAATAATTTTTTACATATGGAATTGTTAGGTTTTTCTATTATGTATTAAAAATATTCATTACTTTTAGTAATTTTATAATTATAGTCTCTGAGGTTTATAATAATAATAAATTATTATTTTTTTGTATAAAAATATTGAGAATTTGGACATATGAAACTGATATAATCTTGATCATGTTTTAAAATAATATGGATTTCATTATAAATTTTTAATTTAATAATATTTTAGATGGAGTAATTATATTCTTACCTTTTTATAATTGTGTTATAATATAATGGTTATGTCGGAAAACTTTAGTTTCTATATAACAAAATTTCTTTTTAAAACTAACTATTATTTCTGGAATCATAATGGAGAGATAAAATTCATCCTAGAATATTCATAATATAAATGATAGGAGTGAAATTTTTAATTTTATATTTGACTAGTTTTTTATTCATCATTTTGAGAAAAAAGTATTCCAATTCAAGAATTCAATAGTATGAGTACATAGGATTAAACTATTGAAAATGATGATATTGGGAGAGTGAAAAAATTGATTGATTATTACAGGAATCTTGTATTTTAGGACATTCATAAAATGATAGAGATGGAATTTATTATGTTATTGTATCGTACAAAAATTAAATATTTAATCTATAATACTGAAATCAATTATCTTCTTAACTTTTTAGAGTACTTACATATGGATGTTGTAGATATTCTTAGTAGTCATTATATGGAATGAATATTAATTAATTAACTTGATTTATCGGATTCAATAAAATTCAGATTTTCTTAAATATTATTTCTATTTTTGGATTAAACAATAAGCCTAAATGACTATAATAAATGTTGTATATCTCGATTGAAGAAAATTTCCAATGGAACACTATATCGTATTGAATAGAATATTATATGAATTCTTCTATTGATATATTGGTTCAAAAATATTTTCTTTTCAGATGAATATCAACAAATATGTGATGGAATGGTATTTTAAGAATTATTGATAATGATGAGTTGGTTCATCGTGCGAATTGAGTGTCATAGATAACAATAAATGCATGATATCTTGGATTTGTATATTAGTTAAGTAATATATGGTTAGTTCTTTCATTTTTTAATTTTTATCAGTTTGGTCCTATTTTTTCATTCACACAACATGGGGGAAAATTCCATTCACAATTATAAACTTGATCTATTAATGTATATGAAAAAACTAGTTACTTTATTTTTTTATAACTGTATCTGGTCATTTTTATCAAATCAATTATATATATTTGAACCATCAATATTTTAAAAAAATAGTTTATCTATCTTTGGAATGTGGTTGTGTTCACATGCAATGCATATTCAAATGACACTTCTCATATCTATGTTGTACCTATGTGGATGAGAATAATATCAGGATGAATCACAAATGATAATATATCTAATATTAATTTTATGAAGAATACATGATCCAGAATTCTTAAATGTATTCATAGAAACAATTTCATGGGAAATCAATGATTCTTGAAAATGACTCATCCATACTGAAAAAATAATCAACGGTTTGACAATAAAATTGACCCTGGAAGGCCACCTTAGTATATATATGGAACTGGTATAATTAATGAATTAAAATTTAACACCTATGTAACACCCCGACCCTAATTACCAAGATTCAGTGCATTATTACATAACATTGGCATGATCACAAAAGATCATGTCTCCAAAGACCGATTAGTTTAGTATCCATGGAAGTGCTAGATACCTTCATAAGGTTTACATCACATCATGAAATGGAAAACTACAACAACATTGTCTCTATAGACAAAAATGAGATCCCACAGACTATCCATATAGGTCAGTCATAATATACTTCTTCGCATCCAGGGAAAAATAAAACATAGAAAGGGGTGATCTCAGAATCTTAGTAAGGATAACAATATAGAGGAAACTTTCATAAATAAGCATAAACATTTCAGGCAACTTAAAACTAAAACAAAAGCATTTTCAACATAAACATCATTATGATATGGAAAATATAAATCAAAATAATGTCATTTACTTACTCAAATGGATATTCTACTAGTCAAATAGTCACATGCAATATCAATAGCCACTTTCATAATGATGGAATGCATAATTCCAGACTTTCATAACCACATAGTCAAGGACATGTGCCAAGACTAAAAATAATATTTTTTCAAGGCCTTATGCCAAAATAATAGTTTGTTGCATGATACCTACAGATGCATCGAGGAGCTATAGAGGGCTTCACCCATCACTTACTAACTCCAATGCATTCCTCATATGAAAAGGTTTAAACATAACATAAACATTCATATTAAAACTAGTATACAAAATGTCAATACTTTATCCATAAACCATGAATGGTATAAAAATGACACATCCATAGTCAAAAATATCAGAAAACCTTCAATAAGATATGGATGTTTTGTATCATAATAAATTAACTTCAAATAAGCTTAAAATCCATCATAGGATGTTGACATAGATGAAATAAAAACCATTTTAGGGAAATATCTCTTTCTATTTTAAAATAATTTAAGAGTCACATAATTATAAAGAAAACATTTATTTTGAAAATACTCTTATAAACTTTTAAGGGAAGCTTCGACGATGTTGTAACGGCGGAAAATAGTCATACCCACCGTATAAGTTAAAAAAACATTCATACCTTAATTGTGTCGAAAAGGTCATAAAGTACATTGTTTGAAAAATGACTGAAAGATTCCTTTCAAATCATATTATAAAAATCTAAATAAGGGTATAAATGTCTTTAATCCATAGTCTAGTTAATATTAAAAAAATTTAAATACATTTTTAAGAAACAAGAGTGTGGATGATACAAATGTCCTAGTAGATACTTACATAAAAACAACTTCGGATAAGAAAGAGATTGTGAAATTAACCCTTAACTTGTACATTTAATTAGTCAGGGGTAGGTTAACCTCATGTATAATGGTGAAATAATTTTTACTAAGTTATAAAAGAATCATATATATTAATATGATATCATATATAATCTTTTTACATTGCTTTGTTAATAATATCTTAGTATTATCGTCGTTTCGGGTGTTAACTGATTTATTTTCCTTTATATGAGTTGTTATGTAAGTAATGTTTGTTATGTATAGGATGTATATTATTCATATTCATAATTATATTAAGTCTTTAAACATTAATTTTAATCATCTAATGAAAATTAGTCTTGAATAGTTGTGTTGGGGGATGAATCTCATCGCGTTCGTGGAGACGGTAATCCGTACGTACGCAAGAGCAATAATATCATTTTTTTTAAAAATTAAAATAATATAATATAGGATTTTATATCATATATAAAGAATAATAATCATGTTATATTCATTATTTACATCAATTATACATCATTATTATACCCACCCAAATTATAATGAATTGAATAACAACTACACCACGATGTGGAGACGGTAAGTCGTACGTACGCACGTATGATGACATGTTATTCATAGGATGGATAGAATAATGAATATGGTTTTACCATATTTATAATAACATCATAGTATATAGAAGATACTAGACGTATTATTTTAGAATTTAAATGACAAATAAAGAGCAAGTGTAAGAAGAAAGTAACTTGAAAGAGGTGGTGAAATATTTACCTCTTCTTCGGGTTCTTCCTTTTGATTTAATCAAAAGTGCTCCTTAAGTTGGATTTATGACTAAAGGAAGGAATCTAGGATAAATTAAGGATAGTTTAGAGGGTATTTAGGTAGGGGTTGGTTGATCCAAATGGCTTTTAAGGTGTGAATTTGAGGGAAGGGGAGTGCCCTTTATTAAGAGGGGTGAGGGGAACCTTAGGAAAATCTAGAAATAATATTTTATAATAAATTAATTTTCGGTATATAATGGCTCAAAAATGGATTATTTAAAATATAAGGTGGAGATGGGTCGAAAACCACTCAACCAATAGGTTTTAGACAGGTTTGTTTCACAATACTAACTTTATCATTTAGATTTAACTTTTTGTTAAATAGTTTGACATTTACCATGTCTCTTTGTATTTTTATATTATATGGTTAATAAACTTACTATATACTTCCAAGTGATCCCTAAGTTGTTCATTAACGATTTACCTATCATTATATAAGTCTTTTGGCCAAACTTTATATTTTTAGGAATAGAATAACAAATAATAATATAATATTTGTTTTAAAAACATTTTTATGTCAATTTTGACACTATTTGGTATTTTGTTTTTTCAAAATTTATAACAACATTATTAATTCGAAAAAAATTCATCTAACAAACCCTAATATGTCACATTAACCTAGAAAATTATTTAAATTCATAAAAATACTCAAATTATATTTATATGGATATTTATAATATCAATTATTTTAATATTTAATTAATTAGGTAATTACTACATCATCATTGTGCCATAAATAAATTCAATTATTAAATGTTATAAAAATATAAATAAAATACCATTATTTAAGAAATAATTTTAAATTTCTAATGAATATTTATAGTAGAGTTTATCTTATGTATAACCCCATATTAAAAATGTTTTAGTTATTAAACATTGACTTTAACTATTTTAACTCTTCTTTGAATTAAATAATAATAAATTTCCTATTCAAATCCAAGTGGATAAAAGAGGTTCATATTTTATTCCTAAGGTTTTTTTGGTCTAATTATAGTTATCAAATAGAATTAGGACATGTGTTAGGGTAATAATAATATCATTTTTACCCTTAATTTCTCTATTTACTTTTAACCGTGAAAAATAAAAGTTAAAAGTTACTATTCTCCAAAAATTATTTTCATCTTATTGAACCACATTTTACTTACTAATATCAACCTTTTCTATCTTATTTTTTAAATTCAACTCAGAGAAATGATAAAATTAATTTTTATGTAAATTTTCAAATGCTCCTAGGAGGTGGGTAAAAGATAGTAAAAAGTTCAATAAATATTATATATATCTAAAATTATTTTAAACTGAATCCAATAAATTACATTGAACTTATATAGGTACTATGTATCTTTTTTGACATAAAATAAATTTAAATAAAATAAATAATTATTTAAATTAAAATTCTATTTTAAACTATAACACATTATTTTTCACTATTTATCAAAAATTTAAATTTTTCAGAAAAAACCCAAAAATTCGCCCTAAGATAAATTCAATATTCCGAATCCAAAAATGAAGTCCATTTTGAAATAATAAATTTTGAAAATTTAAAAAAGTGGGTATTACTATTCATAATGGCTAGATTGATTGGTTGTGGTGTGATATAACACGAAGTTACATACAACACACGCTATTATTTTATTTAAAGAGAAGCGTACTATGGAAGCTTGGGGTGTTACATTCACCCCTCCTTAAAATAATTTTTTCCCTGAAGTTTCTAGAGTATTACTGTATAAAAGGACTCAGGTGGTTCTTCATCATAAGTTCCTTGGGTTCCTGTGTTACCTCTTCCATCTTATGGTTTCTCTATAGAACGTTTACTAGATGAGTTGTCCGGTTTCTCAACACTTATTATCTTGTATCAAGAACCGTGATAGGCTATTCGCAACAAGACAGATTGGGTTCCAGTTCTATTTCCTCATAGATAAGTACATACGTTGGGTCAGGCATGTATTTTATCAATAGTGATACGTGGAATACATCGTGAACTTTGGAGAGACTTGGCGGCATTTCCAAATAGTAAGATACAACCCCAATTAGTTCTTGAATTTCAAAAGTTCTGATATACATGGGACTTAATTTTACATTCTTATCAAAATGTATAACACCCTTCCAAGGAGATACCTTTAAGAAAACATGATCTCTTACCTGAAATTTCAAATACTTCCTTCGGTTTTCAGCATAGCTCTTCTGCCTACTTTGAGATGCCTTGATTTGGTTTTGGATTACCTTTACCTTTTCCATCGTTTCCTCCAAAAGTTTTGGGCCTACAAGTTTTCTTTCACCGACATCATCCCAACAGGTTGGTGTGAGACATCTCTTTCCATATAATGCTTCATATGGTGCCATCTAAATAATTTAATGGAAGATATTGTTATACAAAAATTCTACCAAAGGTAAATATTGATCCCACATAAATTCAAAGTAAAGTGAGAATGATATCAACATGTCTTTTAAGTTTTGAATAGTCTGTTCTGATTGTCCATCATTTTGGGGGTGGTAGGCAGTGCTCAAATGAAGTTCAGTATCCAGGGATTTCTGAATATGTTTCTAGAATCTTGATGTAAAACATGGATCACGATTATAAATAATTGATAGTGGTACTCTATGAAGTCTTACAACTTCATTAATATATAGTCTTTCTAAACGTTCAAGTGGTAAATCTTCTCTTATAGAAAGAAAATGTGCTGACTTTGTAAGTTGATCAACAATGACCCATATTTCATCATTCCTTCTAGGAGTCTTTGGTAGTCCCATGACAAAGTCCATCGTAATATTATCCCATTTCCACTCTGGTATGGGAAGAGGTTGCATGACTCCTCTAGGTTGTTTCCTTCCAGCTTTCACTTATTGAAAAACCATACATCTAGACACAAAATCAGCAATCCCCCTCTTCATGTTGTCCCACCAAAAATGTTCCTTCAAATCTCTATACATCTTAGTGCTACTATGGTGTATTGAGAAATTGGAACTGTGAGCATCATCCAATAATTCCCTTTTTAGATCAGGTATATCGGGAACACAAAGCCTCTTCCCAAATTTCAAAATTCCATCTTCATACACAAATTCACTTAATCTCCCATCATTCATAGCTTCAATCTTCTTTTGAAACTAATCATCATTGTTATGAGAATAATTTATCCTTTCTAGTAAAGATGGTTTAGCAACCATTTGAAAAAGAATTGATGTTTCACCTTCCATGGTTATTCCCATATCCATATTTACTAGATCCATGTTTATAAGATCCTTTTCAACTCTGATCTTAATCAAAACTCCATGATCCTTTCTACTCAAAGCATTTTCCACCTTATTTTCCTTCCCCAGGTGGTATTGTATAGTGAAATCATAATCCATGAGTAGTTTAAGCCATCACATTTGCCTCGTGTTGAGTTATTTTTGTGAGAATATATAATTCAAACTCCTGTGATCGTTATATATCTCACATTTTTCACCATAGATACAGTGTCTCCAAATCTTCAAAGAAAATATTACAGCTTCGAACTCAAGATAATGAGTAGAATAGTTTTTCTCATGATTTTTTAGCTGTATTTATGTATAGGCAATAACCCTATCATTCTGTATAAGGACACAACCAAGTCCTTTCTTTGAAGCATCACTATAAATAACAAACCCTTCATTCCCCAATGGTAAAGTCAAGATATGATAATTGACTAATATTTTCTTCAGTTCTTCAAAATATTATTCACACTCGTTTGTCCAAATAAATTTAACCCCTTTACATGTGAGCTTGGTTAATGGGTTATCCAACTAGGAAAAATTCTGGATGAAATGTCGTTAATGACCTGATAAACCAATAAAACTACGTTCCTCAGTTATACTCATCGGTGCTGGCCATTCTTGGATTGCCTTTGTCTTATAAAGATCAACAGAGATTCCATCTTTAGAGATAATATGGCCAAGAAAAGATATCTCATGATTCCAGAATTCACACTTTCTAAACTTCCCATATAATTCATGTCTTGTAAGAGTCTTCAAAACAATGCGCAAGGGATTTTCAGGATCTTCGTAGCTTTTGGAGTATACCAAGATATCATTAATAAATACCACTAAAAAGTCACCAATATATTTTTTGAAAACTCTATTCCTTAGATCCATGAATACAGAAGATGCATTAGTCAATCCAAAAGGCATTACTGTAAACTCATAATGCCCGTACCTGGTTCGAAATGCTGTTTTCGGAATTTCTTCCTTCTTCACACATGACTGATGATATCCAGATCAAAGTTAAATCTTTGAAAAGTATTTAGCTCCATGAAGTTGGTTGAATAAATCATCAATGCGAGGTAGGGTATACTTGTTCTTTATTGTTATAGCATTGATCTTCCTTTAGTCAATGCACAACCTCATAGATCCATCTTTATTCTTAACAAAAGGGACAGGGGCTCCCCATGGAGAAACACTATGGAAAATAAATCCCTTATTACTCAATTCCTCTATTTGTTTCTTTACTTCCACTAATTCCATAGTTTCCATTCTATAAGGGGCCCTCGAACTAGGAATTAAATCAATAAAAAAGTCAATTTCTCGTTCTAGAGGATGTCCAGGTAAATCTTCTGAAAACACATCAACATATTCCTTCACAATAGGTACATACTCTATTTGAAAATTCCATTCCTCACCCATAGTTATTTCATTCTCTTCCTCTCAAATAATTGAATTTAGTTGAGCTATTGAGGGTGGATCTAGATAAGAATTAGGTGGTGAAGATTCTTCTCTAAATATATGGTTTTCTTTATCATCATCATTAAAAATAGTAACCTTCTTATTCTTACAATATTTTTTTGCATTATGGTCCGAAATCCAATCCATACGGACGATTATATCAAATTAAATCATGGGTATGATGATGAGATCTGTAGATAAAGAACATTTATATGCCCTGATGGGGATTGATTCACAAAACATTGTTGCAATTGTACATCCCTTAAGAGTTTTCACTAACAACTCCCTTGTTAAATGAAATTGGAAATATATAATTTTCTTAGCAAACTGGGAAGATATGAAATAATGCGATGATCCAAAATAAAATAAATCATTCACTAAACTTGAGAAACCATTAAATTACCAGCCACTACATCTTTCAGAGCTTTAACCTCAGCAGTAGTGATAGCATAAGATTGGCCTTGATCCCTTGGCCTTTTCTGAGGTAAGTTCCCCTAACACTTAGGACATTCATTTTTATAATTCCCCCTTTCTCTACAATTGTATCATTCAACATTGACAGCCTCTTTCTTCCCCTTTCAATCACAAGCTTGGTGGCCTTTTTCACCACCCTTGTAACAGACTCCCATTCCCTTTTGGAAAGTACCGGGCTCTTTCTTCCCAAATTTACTACAGGATGGATATTCATGTTTTCCCTTCTTCCCCTTATTTCCATTTCAAGAGTGTTCAGCATATCTCTTCTTCTCTTGCTTTGATTTAAAGTCATAAGACTTATAGAATTCTTTTTCTGTCTTGATAGCACATGAGACAATATCCTCATACGATGAGAAGGATTGTGAGACTAATGCTCGGTGGAGAAATGGTTTTAACCAATACAAAAATGATCAATATTACATCTTGGGTTACATATATAATCTGCAGCATGCCTTGCTAACCTTGTAAAGTTAGCCACATACTTTGCGACATTCCCATCCTCCTTTTACCTCAGACTCAGAAATTGTCTTCCCATATCCGCTCAATGGTCATGAAGAAAGTATTTTTCTAAGAAAATATCTTTAAACTCCCTCCATTCTATATTTCAAACTTCATCATCTTCCTTTGTGTTTTGAATCAATGAACACCATTGATCATCATCTCCAGTGAGGCGGTAAACTAACATACCAACTTTTTCCCTTTCACTACTCCCCAAGGCACGGAATATTTTCTCTAAGGAATTTATCCATTTCTTGGATACAAGTGTATTTGTACCCCCAATGAATTTTGGTGGTTATTTCCTCATGAAGCGATCTAACATTGATCCTCCACACTACGGATCAGGGTGCTGTATACGGGTAAGGTTATTATTCATAACCTGAGTAAGTTGTCCCAGTATGGTGATTAATTGATCAGTACCAGTTCCATCACCAACTCCACTATAATTATCTTGAGTAGGAGGTAAATCCCTACATGGAGTGTGTGCATTGATACGGTTTTTATTCCTTCCACTAGGCACCATTTCTAAACAACGGCATAAACTAGATTAGTTTATGAATCGCAATACATAAATCCAAACTTGTAAAACACTTAACATAAATGGAACAGTTTATGGATATAATCTATAATCATAAAAATGTTTTCTTTGAGGAATTATATACTCATAAACCCTTCATAATGGTTTTTAATGAAAATGATAATTATCCTAAGCGTATCCCCTCAGAGTTTCGTAACCAAGAGTGGAGCAAGGACCATTGTCGTGCAATAGTACCTGTTCGAGTCTAGCTCAAAGCGGCGTTTTCGGGTTTTACCCCTAGGTACATCTGTGCCAGAGTCGCATCTACCTGCTTGTATCCAAGCAGGGATGTATTGCTTGGAAAACTCACAAAATCTCTACAATACCAAAATTCTAGGAAGTTATTATATAATAATCCTCAAAGTCCATCTTAGGGCTTTGTGCTCTAATCAGAGTTCATCCAAATCTAGTTTCCAAGGTTTGTACTAAACTTCCTCTGATACCAACTATAATTCCACAACCCCAGTTACCTAGAGTTGGTGCATTACTACATAATATTGGCATGATCACAATAGATCATGTCTCGAAAGACCTATTAGTTTAGTAGCCTTGGAAGTGCTACATAAATTCATATGGTTTACATTACATCATGAAATGGAAAACTACAACAACATTGTTTCCGTATACAACACTGAGATCCCATAGACTATCCCTACAGGTTAGTCATAATATAATTCTTCTCATCCTGGGAAAAATAAAATATATAAAGGGGTGATCTCAGATGCTCAGTAAGGATAAAAATATAGCGGATACTTTCATAAATATTCATAAACATTTAAGGTAATGTATAAAACTAAAACAAAATACTTTTCAACATAAACTTCATCATAATATGGAAAATATAAATCAAAATAATTCCATTTACTTGTTCACATATATATTCTACTAGTCGAATAATCACATGCAATATCAATAGCCACTTTCATAATAATGAAATGCATAATGCCAGACTTTCATAACCACATAGTCAAGGCCTTGTGCCAAGACTACAAATAAAATTTTGTCAAGGCCTTATTCCAAGACACTAGTTTGTCTCATGAGACCTACCGATGCATCGAGGAGCTATAGCAGGCTCCACCCATCACTTACTAAGTCCAATGCATTTCTCATATGAAAAGGTTTAAACATAACATAAACATCGTATTAAAACTAGCATATGAAATGTCAATACTTTATCCATAAACCATGAATGGAATAAAAATAACTCATCCATAGTAAAACATTTCACAAAACCTTCAATACAATATGGATGTTTTGTATCATAATAAATCAACTTCAAATAAGCTTAAAATCCATCAAAGGATGTTGACATAGATGAAATCAAAACCTTTTTAGAGAAATATCTCTTTCTATTTTGTAATCATTTAAGAGTCACATAATTATAAAGAAAAAATTTATTTTGAAAATATCTTTATAACCTTTTAAGGGAATCTTCGACGATGTCGTAACGGCAGAAAATAGCCGCACCCTCCATATAAGTTAAAAAAACATTCTTACCTTAATTTTGTCAAAAAAGGTCATAAAGTACCTTATTTGAAAAATGATGGAAATATTCCTTTCAAACCATTTTATAAAAATTTAAATAATAGTATAAATGTCTTTAACCCATAGTTTAGTAAATAGTAAAAAAAATGAAATACATTTTTAAGAAACATAGATGTGGATGATAGAGATGTACATGTAGATACTTACGTAAAAACAACCTCGGATAATAAAGAGACTGTGAAATTAACCCTTACCTTGTACTTTTCCTTGGTCGAGGGTAGTTTATGTCACGACCCGCCCTCGGGGTCCGTGTCGTGACTACCCCAAGCCCACCTTCCATAGGCCATGGGCTGGCGACTAGCACCAAGGCGTAAATCCCAGTAAAATGGGAAGGCATTGCCTTTGTAAAGTAAACAAACACCACAGAGAAAGCAAGCGGAAAGTAAACACTAAGCAAAAGCAGAGTATAACTGAAAGTGCGGAAAAGTAAATGGGCCAGTATACAAACCCAAACTGAAAGTAAAGTACAACTCGAAAGGGAAAACATCAACTGAAAGGTAAAAGCCGCTACACCGAGCTGTCCACTGGAAATCCCAACTGAAGGGTGGGTACAGATAGCTCCTCTGCTCCACGGGTCCCGCCGTCCGCTCCGAGCACGTCCCGCCCAGTGGTCCACCTCCAGGTACCGTCCTGCTCTGCAAGGCTCAGCTAAGATCAACGCTGTCCGTCGTCTGCAACCAACACAACGTAGTGTGGGCAAAGCCCGTGCAGGGGTGAGTATAAGCTACTCAGTAGGGACCCCGAGACCCCTGAAGGTCTCTCAAAATCCACAAAGGATAAACCACGAAGAAAGGTACAATCACGAAGTAACAACCGACACTGCTTAGGTATATACCCATACATATACCTAAGTCATCAATTTCAAATACGCTCCAACCTCCGAGCCCAAGTACAACTCAGTCCACACAGGAAAGTAAACGTATTCCACACAGGAAAGCAAAACGTAATCCACACAGGATTGCACAACACAATCCACACAGGAAAGCAACAGGATTCAGCTCACACAGGTATACTTCTTCAAAGGACGATAAAGATGATCTCTGATCCATCTAAGTCGTCGGACCCACGTAGGATCGATAGGTAACTAACCCCCGCAAAAGACCCACACAGGATTGGGCCCACGTAGGACCTGTAGATAATCACCGCAAAGACCCACACAGGATCGGGCCCACACAGGACCTGTAGGCGCTGGTTCACACAGGACCGCTGAGCGCAAAGACCCACACAGGATCGGACCCACACAGGATCGGGCCCACACAGGACCTGTAGCACTGATCCACGTAGGATCGCTGAGTGCTGTAGTCGTCGTCGTCGAATCCACACAGGATCTCTGTACTGTCGTCGTCGCAGTCACAGTAGTAGTAGCAGCAGTAGTAGTCACAGTAACAGTCGCAGCCAGCACTAGGGTTCTCGCACACAGCAAGCTCGTTCGGAGGGTCCACTTCACGAGCCGAGAGGCTGATACATCAACTGTCACAAAGTCCAGAGTTTATGTATCCAAAAGTTCCGTATCAGCGACAGGAACTCAACGCAACAGACGGCGCGTCGATCGGACGCCCGGTCTGAGAGTTATTGGCATTTTTGTCCCCGGGGCCCGGTTGGTTTTTAAAGCAAAACCAACCCGACCGTACTCCACCTGCGTCCAAACCTCGAGCAGAGTATGCCAAAAGATCCGTCTCACTAAGAGGAACACAACACAGCTGACGGCACTTCAATCGGACGTCCGTAGCTCAAGATATGAGTGTTTCCGCTCCGAAGGCCCGGTTGGTTTCGTGAACGAACCAACCCGGCCGAACACAAAGTAATCCGAAACTTTGGGTGCAATATACCGAAACGACCGCCTCGATCCAAGGATCGTGTTGCCGCAGACGGTTCGTCATTCGGAGGTCCGTGGCTCAAGTTATGGCCAAAAGACCGAAGACGTCACGAAAACGGGGGGTCCGGGTCCGGGCCAACCCGGCCCGACCCCCCCCCCCCCCCCCCCCGGGTCGGCCCGGCGCGACCCGGCCCGGCGGCCTGCCTGGCCGCGTGGCCAGAGGAAGCTCGGTCGTCCGGCCGAGCGTGTGAAACGGGGGGCGGCGCGGCAAAATACCGCGCCCCTATTTTTTTTAACGGCCCCCACCGCACGTGGGGGGGGGGGGCTGACTCAAGGGGAAACTGGGGGTTTCAATCCCCCGGATTTACTAGATCACGGCCGGCTTTAAGCCGGCCGTTTTCATTACACGCGGGACCTGCGGGTCCCGCTTCATTGGCAAGCCGGCGGCCGGCACGGATATGGCGTCGCGGATGAACCGTGTCCTTCGGCGAAGAAGTTCTTCGTTGAAGAACGGCGTTCTTCGTGTTCTTCGTCGAGGTTGAAGAAGATGAAGAAACAAGAAGAACCTTCCCAACTCTCCCAAGGAGACAAAACTAAAACCCAAAATAAAATAAGACTCTATCTTATTTTATTAACACAACAACACACTAGAATTTCAAGAGTTTGAAATTCAAAACACACACACAACTCACCTTATTTAAGTCTAAAGTTATAACTTAAGATATCATAACTTATGAGGGAGTTGAGGGGTTTTAGAGGATATGAAGAGGTGGGGTTCGTGTGGGCCCCACCACCCTCATAACCTCCCAAGGGAGGTTGGGTGGTTACCCAACATCCAACAAGAGATATCACTTAGAGTAAAATAATAAAAATTGTAGTGTAATTACAAAGTAAACATCCACAATTTTTATTATCAACACTCGCATGAACGAAACTCCAGAACAGGAGTTCCTAAGCGTTTAACGGCGCTACGGTTCCATCGGTGCCATCGGAATTCGATTCCGGGCACCGGTTCAAAAGTTAGAAAATCCCGCTCGTTCATTCACTGAACGTACCCGAGCCAAACTTCAGAAATTGATTTCGGGCACACCGGGCCTCGGAATCAGGTGCCGTCAGAAACCGCGTTCTTGTAAAATTCCAAAGAAAATTAAGAAAAAATTTCCCTTGAATTTTACGGGTCTTTACAGTTTAACCTCCTATATAATGGTGAAATAATTTTTATTAAATTATACAAGATCATATACATTAATATGATATCATATATGATCGTTTAACATTGCTTTGTTAATAATATCTTAGTATTATCGTCGTTTCGGGTGTTAACTGATTCATTTTCTTATATATTATTTGTTACATAATTAATGTTATTTATCAGTAGGATGTATATTATTCATATTCAGAATGATATTAATTCTTTAAAAATTATTTTTTATCATTTAATGAAAATTGGTCTTAAATATATTTGATGGGGAACGAATCTCATCGTGTTCGTGGAGACGATAATCCATACGTACGTACGAGCGATAATATCATTATTTTGATATTAAATTCATATATAATGGGATTTTATATCATATATACAGAATAATAATCATGTTATATTCATTATTTACATCAATTATATATCATTATTATACCCAGCCAAATTATAATGTATTGAAAAACAATTACACCATGACGTGGAGACGGTAAGCCGTACGTACGCACGTATGGTGACATGTTATTCATAGGATGGATAAAATAACGAATATAGTTGTACCATATTTATAATAAACTCACAGTATATAGAAGATACTGAAGTTATTATTTTAGAAAGGAAAGAACAAAGAAAGAGGAAGTTGAATAAGAAAGGAACTTCAAAGAGGTGATGAAATATTTACCTCTTCTTCGGGTTCTTACTATTGATTTGATCAAAAGGGATACATAGTTTGGATTTCTGAGTAAATTAAGGACTCTAGGATGAAGGTAGGAAAGTTGACAGGGTATTTGGGTAGGTTTTGGCCGAGCCAAATGGCTTTGAAGTTGTGAATTTTAGGGAAGGGGGAATGCCATTTTAAAGAGGGGTGAGGGGCACCTTAGGAAAAGCTTGAAATATTATTTTATAATAAAATCATTTTCAGTTTCTAGTAGCTAAAAGTGGATTATTTAAAGGCTAAGGTGGGTATGGATCGAAAACCACTCAACCAGTAGGTTTTATATGGGTTTGGGTCACTATATTAACTTTATCTTTTAGATTTAACTTTTAGTTAAATAGTTTCACATTTACCATGTCTCTTCGTATTTTTATATTATATGGTTAATACACATATTATATTCTTCCAATAGAACCCCAAGTGATTCATTAATGATGCACCTATAATTTTATAAGTCTTTTGGCCGAACCTTATATTTTTAATAATATAATATTTGTTTTAAAAACTCTTTTATGTCAATTTTGACACTATTTGGTGTTTGGTTTTTTCTAAATTCATAACAGCATTATTACATGGAAAAAAATTCATCTAACAAACCCTAATATGTCATATTAACTTATAAAATTATTTTATTTCATAAACAGACTCAAATTTCATTTATTTGGATATTTATAATATCAATTATTTTAATATTTCTTTAATTAGGTTATTACTACATCATCATTGTGTCATAAATAAATTAAATTATTTATGTCTAAAAAATATAAATAAAATATATTCATGTAGGAAATATCCTTATATTTATAATTAATTTTTATAGTTTAATTTATATTATATATTACCCTATATTAAAAAAATAGTTATTAAACATTCATTTTAACTCTGTTAACTCTTCTTTGAATTAAATAATAATAAATGTCCTAATATATTCCATGAGGACCAAAGAGGTTCATATTTTATTTATAGTGTTTTTATTTGTCTAATTATTGTTATCCAATAGAATTAGGACATGTGTTAGGGTAATAATAATATAATTTTTACCCTTAATTACCTTATTTACTTTTAACCGTGGTAAATAAAAGTAAAAAGTTACTATTACCCAAAAATTATTTTCATCTTATTGAACCACATTTTACTTACTGATATCCTCCGTGTCTCTAATAGTTTTGAAATTCAACTCAAAGAAGCTGTAAAATTATGTTTTATGTAAATTTGCAAATGCTTCTAGGAGGTGGGTAAAACACAGTAAAAAGATCAATAAAAAAATTTTATATCTAAAATTATTTTAAATTGACTCCAATGAATTACATTGAACTTATATAATTATTATGTATATATTTAAACCTAAAATAAATTTAAATAAAATAAATAATTATTTAAATTAAAATTCAGTTTTAAACTATAACACAGTATTTTTCACTATTCATCAAAAATTGAAATTTTTCAGAAAAACCCCGAAAATCCACCCTAAGATAAATTCGATATTCTGAATCCAAAAATGAAGTCCATTTTGAAAGATAAAATTTTGAAAATTTCAAAAAGTGGTTATTACTGTTCATAGCGGCTAGATTGATTGGTTGTGGTGTGGTAGAACTTGAAGTTGTGTACAACACACGCTATTGTTTTATTCAAAGAGAAGTGCACCATTGAAGCTTGGGGTGTTACAACCTAACAGTGAAAGAAAACTTAACGGTTTCCTAAATGGGATGTAGTATGGCCTCAGGCACACCACCTCACATTCCAGAGGCTTTCAGCTAGTCTTGATGGTCTAAGGTGTCAACTTGGAGATACTATAACCTCATATTAGAGTAAAGCAACAAAGAAAATAAAAATCCAACGTCAACTGAAACAACCATATGATACATAAATAAATAATACAATAATTATATAGAAAACATAAATACTACAATACGAGAATACATCCCCCTTGACCACACATCAAGATGATCAAAGATACAAATAAATAATAGAATAAATTTATATGGAGTCTCAACTATAGTAGTCTGACCTCATCTCATCCATCTCTTAATTTATTCCAATATATCCATCCAAAAAATTAATCCTTGGCCTATTTCCTACATATAATAATTATCATGAGGACTATTTTCATACAAAAGTGTTAGGATCTATCAATCAAGGTGTGAGTAAAATAGAGTATGCTACCACCAATAGTGTCCCTAATAGAACTATTAATGCAGTGGATGCACAACTGATATGATCAAAATTATAAAAACCCTATGTAATTATAATAAAACAACCACAAAAATCATTGGGTTCTAAGGGGGAACCTGTGGTCAACAGTAAATGTTGCAGCTAGTTCTATATGTCTTTGAGTACAATGCATACCAGCTAAGGGGAACCATTTTCCACCATAGAAGTGTAACTCGGGGTGACCGGGTCCATTCCCAGAACATTTTTAGAAAAATATAGACTAAGGGGAATATTTGCTTCATAAAACTATTATATTGAATATACCAAAGGGAAAACACTCATTGGAATATCATATAGTGTCAATATAGTGAATTCCAACTCAAAACCTCATAGCACATATAGCCAATTCATTCTTCCCTAGAACCTTATATAGCACACATTATGGTTATCCCACCCTAAGATCATTATATACCATATACCCTATTATCTATATCACCTACTAGAAACCATTACCATGACATCATTACCTAGGGGTATCCCATATTGGTGCTTGTCAATAAGTATAGTCAAAATATTTCAGCTCACCCTGGAATTGTGTATAGAATACATCTTGGGGAATAATCCTATTCAAAACATTACATAGCATACACTAAGGTCATCCGACACTAGAACCATAATATATCACAAAACAATGAGGGTTGGGGATGTCCTTAACCCCTAACCATTACTATTCCATTATTACTAAAGCGTATCCTACTAAAGAAGTTATAAATCATATACTTTGGGGACTGATAGCTCACCTCGAAACCTGGTATATATATATATATACATACATAAATTCATTACACATACATGAGGGAATATCCCTTCCAGTACCTCATATCATACCACATGGGTTGGACACTTCCCAAACCCAATACAAATCATCTTGGTCATACTCTCTTGTAAACAAACAATCCTTATTAATGCATTGATTCTATAATAAAAACTTCAATCCCTAATTATTTATGTTCACACCCATGATCATCACAAATCATTTTTTTATCATTTTAAAAACCGGTTTATGGGTTTCTGGTACCCATACAATAGAAACCAAGTACCACAAATCCCAAAAAGTTTGAAATTTCAGAATTCAAAAACACCTCCAACATTCCCTTGAGCCGCGAGCCTACCACCTCAAGCCGTGAGCCTGCACCAGATCTGACACGCCATGAGCTTTAGAAAAATCCACTACACTGGATCTCCGGTGAGCTTCACCGGCATATGTTGTCACCTCCAACATCAACGCCGGAAAGAACCCGTCGTCGCTTCCACAAATCAAGGATCCACAAAAAACATCACCCGCACCACAGAAAATCATAAATCCAAAAAATCAGACACAACTGGTGCACATCAAGAACCACATCAACCAGAAAACAAGATAACTGCAGCGATTCACAAACATCGCAGAACCACCAAGAACTAAACCAATAAAATTTCTAAAGCCGCCATCCCAACCGCTGTAAAAGACCTCATAAGACCCTCAAACCACTCAACCACTGTGGTCCAAGAGAGGACCTTCAAACCCTAAGAAACTCACCACAGGACCAATGAGCTACCGAGAATAAAACCTAAAGCACTCTAAAGAGTATTCCAGTGACAAGGCGAAACATCGCAACCCAGTAAAAAACCTGCATATCTGAATCACAAACCAGAGAATCCCATAGCACAAATCCACAGCATGAGATGAATCCATAGAACCACCGCAGAGAGCACAGATGGATCCGTAAAAAAACCACCACCAGAGGGAGGCGCTGGAGGGAAAAACCCTAGCGCAACCTTCTCAAAAAGCACTCAACCAAAGACATCAGAGAGGTAACCTTCAAACCATTAACAATATCACAAATAAAAAAAGAAGTGAACACCTCCCCTCCCCAGACCAGACCAACTCCATCGTCAGACTTCAAATGGACATCGACGCGTTGAGACCAGCCGTGCAGCGCCATCACCCAGCCGCGCAACGCTATCGTCCATGCCTGGTTATTTATATAAACCATTAACAAACCAAAATCTCTATATATCTTCCCATCCTCGATTATAATATCTCTGGTCATTCCCATCACATTCAGGGAATAAAATCCCTTTATATAACCATGATCACATGATGGCTTCATCAACCTCATAGGAAACAAAATACAAGCATTATACTTGGGAGATGGAATAATTCCCATCCCACCTCCCAGTTATCATAGTTGTCATTGCACACCCAAATATTCACTTATTGTTACCAATGGTATACTTACATAGTTACTCACACATATATTGAGTAGGAACACTTTTCCATCTACCTAGTCGACTAGCCCAAATAGTATTGGGGAAATCAAAGTTCTATATGTCCCATCCCATGGTCGACCATCTTAATTCATAACTATTCCCTCCAAATATGGGTATAAGGGAACCTATAAAAAGTTACACCATGTTTAAATTATCAAATTTATGTACATATAAAGTATGAACTTGTAGTATCACACATTGGTGATCAAGACTCTAACCATCGATAACCAACGATTCAAGTTAGTGTCTAGGGGTCCATCATGTCCCTCAACACCAATATTCCTTCTATGGGAATTAAAAAACAATTAATATGTGGTTAATTAGACAATTTTGGTAAAATAAAATATCAGTGGAACATAAAAATGATTTATATACCATATGGATATGTTCTGAGACGACCTACAACATGTGGAGGTGTTCCCATTAATCATGCTCAACCACCATCACCTAAGCTCATCCATGCCTTTTCTAAGCTCATATTGTATCCTAATATCATAACTCAAGCATTTAAATTAAAAATCATAGATTATAAAAAATACACGAATTAATTATTATTTTCATTAAATATGAATAATTACCTAAAAACTAACTGATTGGTGTCTTCCAAATAAAATCTTGATCAATAGTAGTAAACTTTTCCATGAAATACTTCCAATACCACAATTAAATAAACTCCAATAAAAAAATAATCGATCACTCTCAAATTTTATTAAATTTAATTAATAACTCAATTAAAATTTATAATGACACATTCCTCTAACAAAATAATGTAATATATCATGGAAGCAACCTCACGGGATATCCACTTTCTCCATCGTAAACACAATTCTTATCAAATCAATATGATTCACTATGGGTTAGGGGAATTTCCTCATGAACCCTAGAAAAAATCTTCAAAAATAGAAGATTTTAAAGGATCCAATAATTAAAGGAAAAATAGGGAAGAACTCATCATTAACTACTAAAAGATTTCAATTAAAACTTACATCCTCAAGGGTGATCAATGAAATTGAAAATGATAGGGGTAGTTAAATTAAATATCCCTCTTCGCATGACTACTGACCAAAAACCAAAGGTATTTTGATCATTAAATGAAGGTTCTAAACTGATTTTTTGAAAATAAATAAAATTTTCATTCATAAACCACCCATAGGTATAGGTATTTACCCCTCTACCTATCTTCGTCATGGAGTGAACCTTAAGGATCGATGTGTTACCACCCCAGTTATTGGGTTTTACCCTCATCTAATCATCATCATGACATAACCCCTCTGAGTTGTAATGTGACACCCCTTCTAAAAGAAAATGAACATCAATTAAAAGAATATTATATTTATTTTGGTATGCAAAAACTAATTTCACGATGTGACGCCCTGATCCCAACATAATGATCTTATTGTAGAAAATTTCCAAAAATATGTCACCCTTCCCCCACTCAAGCATTCTACCAAGCACTGCAAACACATCACTAGCCTTGACCTTGATCTAAAAATATATTTATGAGATGTTATATTATTATTTTTTATTATACTCATAATTTTAAAAACATTCATTGCTACAAGACAAAATTCAATTTCCCTATGAATTTGAAAACCTGTAAAGACACATGTTTTTACATGAATATATGTTTCTTTTATTCAATAAATGTATAATTAAATATAAAAATTAGAATAATTATCCCAAGGAATCCAATTAATATTTTAGAAGGAAAACTAACTTCATTTACTTTCCATATTGGTCAGAAAATTTTTCTATCACAGTTTAGATCTAGTGTATATTGAGAAAAATATATTCCAAATGTATCTTTATTTCCTTTCAATTTTCCGAGGGAATAACAAATATAATTTTTAATTCTATAGTGATATGGCGGATTAGTTTATTAGATGTGAAGTGTATCCTAAGTTTATCAGTAAAAATAACTAGAGTCTTACCTATTATTCTAATGTGAAGAAAAATGCATAGAAAAACAATTTCTATAAGAAATAAAAATATTAATTTTCCTGATGGTTATTCAAGAAATTGGATTAAATGGATGAATATAATTGAGGTGAAACATCAATCACCTAAAATTCATGAATTTCACATTTATCATCATTAATTGATTCTTATCAAAATTCATTGTTTTTTGTAATAATATATGGGAGATGTTAATTTGATTCTTCCATTTTTTAAAGATATTATTTGTAATGTTATTCCTATGTTTCTTCATAAAGAAAATTTCAACATAATATTTATTAGGTTTGAGTTAGAGAAACATTTTACACTAATTTTTTTAACTTTCATATTTCATATAACTATCAATATTCAAAACTAAAATAATTTTTTGGGTCCTATTTATTTTCCCTAGATTTATCCTTTTGAATGAAAAAATTACACAATGATGACTTATGTAGGGAAAAGGAATTATCCCTAAAATTAAATTTTGAATTTTTTTATCTCAAAAATGTATGTATTTATGTTCATTATATATGGATGAATTGATCTTGAGATTGAACCATCCAATAATAAATGAATATGAGTAGTATAACAAATTGGGGAATCTTTTCCTTTATATCACCAAATTGGGGGGAATCCAAGATCACATAAATGGGGTGACAATAGCCTTGAAGAACCTAAGATGACATATCCCATGATCTTGTTTAACTATGATTTGATTTATGACTAAATAATCTAAGTAATTATAAATGTATATGTCATCTTACCCTATATAATTTTACATATATCATAATATTTTAATATCTTCTTATATAAGGAATATAAAAAATTTAGAAGAATTTATCATCCATTAACATTGATAAGAAGAGATAAATTACCTAGAAACTTGTTTATTAGGTAGTTAATATGAATGGTTTGATCATTAGTTTTATAAAATAAGAAATAAATATTCATTAATAATTTTAATATGAAAAAATATATATTTTAGGTATTGATTTTAACGATTGACACTATCTCTCAAGAAATAAGATAATTGGATTCTATTTTTCAAAATTTGATTCAAGAATGTAAATAAATAATAGGCAATGACTAAAACAATTTTATAACTAGTTGATCAGTGGATATGAACACAAAACATGATAGTGTTATTTTAACTATAATTAAACACTATTATTCTAGTGGATCATATATCTGAAATTTCAATCAAATTGATTCATATTATATATTTATTGTGAAAATAATATTATTATATTGTTACTCACATGGTTCAGTAAATTTGATGAAATGAAAGTGGTTTTATTCAATGAAGTAAAAATGATTATTTATTGATGAATACAAATTTAGATTTATTGAAATGGGTCACTTCATAAATACTAATAATCTAATTTTTGGTAATTAGTTTATAAACATATTTTTGGCAAAAAATCATATAAAACTAGAATTTTAAATCAATACTAAAGTTATACCATGACATTTTTAATATTTTGGAAGAGATGGAAATGAAACAAAAAATTCTGTCATTATTCATAACTAAAATGGTTCTTATGATGACAATAATAGATAAAATATAAAAGTTTGTAGTGAACCATATGTAGTGATAGTTATTTTATAAAATTGATGTTATGTGATATTGATAAGATAATTTATATCTAATTTGTTGATTTAGTGACTTTGGGTTAATTTTTAATAATGTAAACCGTTAAAAAATTTGGTTTTTTTGAATGAATTATATATATATATATATATATTACAACATGATTATAATCTCTAATATCTATCATTTCTATGTACATATATCATCAAAAAAGTAATTTTACTAAAAATGGAAAACTATATTTCTAATCCAACAGTTACATTGAATTCATGACATTTCTTTGATATGTAAATGTTTTAAAATGTTTTTTTCCATAGTTGAATAATTTTTATATATATTTAGTTCATTTTGATGATGATAGGAATTAATAAATTACATCTCCTATAACTATAAGTATCATTAACACCCTAAATTAAACTATAATAGAAAACCATAGTTTCAACCTAATAGATTTAGTGAGTTAAGGTCAATTTGTTTAATAAGTAAATGGTCAATGTCGGTTTGGGTTTTGTTAAATAATTTTTAAATATTCTCATGAAAATTTCAATACAATAATAATAACTCGATTTTTAATTCTATAAATATATATATCACTATAGAAGAAGTTAATTAAAATTAAAAACTTAATTGTTAAACCAATAGTTTTAAAAAGTTGTAGATACTATTTTCATATGTAAACAATCAAGATTATTTTGGATGTATTTGAATTAATTTTTTATATTTTCTTTATAATTAAAAAGTGACAATAATTATTCAATTATATAATCCATAAATATATATATCCTAGAAAAATACTTATAAAACATAACATTATAAATATTAAATTGATAATATAGTGATATAAAAAATTTCAATGAATGTAAAGAAAATAATTACTTTATTGATCATTGATATAAAAAATAAAAAATAAATTAACTTTTAATTATATAAATATTATATATGTATGTTTTGATATATTGTTTTTTAAGAAAAATGAAATCAAAACAAACTAAAATATTTTAAAGTGCTACATCAAAATATTTATTTATTGATTTGGTTATAATATATCTTATGAAATGTTTAAATTTTTAATTTTTTTAATTTATTATGTATTTCCATAATTTTTTGTCATTTTTTATCATTTCAAATTAGCATTCCTTGGTTATAGTATGCCCCCACTTCTTTATTGTTTAGATTTATAATTAGTTAGACTTAATTATTTCTCTTCACAATTTATACCTTATTTTTAATTCCCATTAGTAATAAATTTATAAAAAATATATTTTTTTATTTCTTTAAAGTTTATGAAAAATATTGAATAAATAAAAAGGAATAGATATTCTAATAATGATAGAAAAATGAGAGTCATGGTACTGCATCCTCTTGTAAAAATATTGAGTATAATAAATCTAATATATATCAACTAAAATATATTAACTATGAATTTTTAATTAATTTCTAAATTTATTTTGGGATAATATTTCAAAGAGACCATTTTATTCTGATCTATCACCAGATAGTGGTTATAGGAACAGTTGATCAAGTTTGGGTGGAAATATAGGAACTTTAATCACCTGCCATACCGAATCCCAACCAGGCCTATGATTATAAATCCCATCAAACATACCTCATCATCCTACTATACCACACGAGGCACTAAGGATTTGACCAACTATATACACTCTTTATTTTATATAGTCTAAAATTCTTAAATACCTTTTTTATATTGTATAATGTTTTCTTATACCTTTTACACTTTTCAACCCATTTCTACACCACCTCCAATTCCCACATCCACTATATCTCAATTACATTATGCTCATGATCTTGTGAATTATTCTTTATCATTTTATAACCATTAACATAATGTATTTGAACCTACCCATCCTTCACAATATAGTTGTGCACAAAAGATTATAAATTCATCATAGACAATTAATTATCATTGATCAGGTATATATTTACATGTTTATTAATTTTGATCGCTTAAATTTTATTTTAGTTGAAATGTGTGTTAGTTATATTATATTATTTTTTATTTTTTAATATATATTTTAATAGTCCATATGGTATTAATCATAGGTAAGCTATATGGAATTTTAATATATTATTATGGTAGAGTGTAATAAATAAAATTTATTGAATGGTAAATATAGAATAGGGTGTAGATGTTTTTTGGAGGTGCTAAAAAAATATATTGACATCATTATCTGGAAAATAGTCTCATGAAGACAATTTTATCAGTCATGTCAAAGATATTGAATATATAGGTATATGTGTAATGAAATTCTTTAAATTGTTGTACACATTAGTATTTTATTTAACAAAAATAAATATTTTGGTTTCAGATATATAATAACTTTCTGGATGGCCAAGCAATGTGGGCAACATGGTTGATTTAATCTGGGAAAATGTTTGTAGTATATAAGATTGATTAATATATATGATAAATAATTATAATTGGCATATTTATATATGGTATTCAATATCATAATTATTTTCCTGTTATACTATACTTATATATTATTATATAAAAATATATTGATGTGTTTAAGCCATAATTCAAATTTAAGAGTTTTTTACTACAAATGAATTTCGTTTTTATTAACACTTTGTTTAATATCATTGAATTTTATATTTCATAATTCTTCAAAAATAAATTAAAAAAAGTTCTATGAAGAATATTCATACATTTTTATTAACAATAGTATATGAACATGAGAGATCATAAGTATTTTTAAAGTAAAAAAATTAGTTCATATAATTTGTTTAAGGATTTTAGTTGAATAGAGTAAAAAACAAGAGGTTATAGTTGTAGTTGAATTTATTATTTGTTTATTTTATAAATGAAATATTTTTTATTATTTTTTTCTTACACTCACAACTGTTTGTGGTAGATTTTTTAGAACATTAAAGGATATGTACCAAGAGAAAAATATTTTTTTCTCAAGTGGAAAGAATAAATAAATTTGTTTTGTTAATTAAGAGATGAAGAATTTTATTATAATTACAATCATACTATTTTAACATTTTAATATTTATTTCATAACTAAATATCATACTTATATTTTCTATAGTTTTTTAGAGGCCTCCAAAGAGAAATAATGTGAAAAAATAAGTCCAAATGATCATTTGTGACAGGGATTAGGTTATAATCTCAAGGGGATAGTCCACTATAGACTTATAAATAGTATAATACCTATGAGGTTTTCTCTTAATATAGAAAATCCAAACACCATAGTAGAATTGATTTTTAATAGACTCCTGAAGAAGAATAAGAGGACGAAAAATTATCCATATGGGAGTGGAAAATTAAAAAGGTTGATAAGTAGTTCATGATAACTATAATGATTTATTTACATCACTTCCACCTGATAAAACTGTAGTCTTTAATAAATTTATATCAACGATGAAATCCATATTTAGTACCCCAGACGATATTAATGATGTTCTCAGTCGTAGTTCTGGTGGTGAATTTTCTATTTATGATAGTGATGATGTTTTATAAGATGATGAATATAGTGGGAATTTTCATGATGATGGTGATGGTTATGATGACCAAGACATTAGTGGTGTCCATCATAATAATTTTTTATAGTAAGATATTAATCAAATCAATTTATGAATTAGTATTTATGACCCATCAAGAATTGTGGATGGGGCGTTATTACTAAAAATAATTTGATATATATTTAATGATTTGATTTTTATGTTAACAACTAGTGGAATTAAAAAAATTTGTTTTGTTTATAAGAATTTTTTTCAGACTTTATAATAGAAATGTAAGTCAGCACCTAGTGGAATGACTACACTAAAAATAGCTGGAAACATTGGTATATCCTTGTACCAATGGGTGTGAGGAACCATTAGTATAGAGTATCTATTGTAAATAACCTATATCAATGGTTTTAGGAAAATTTTAGTATATCTATGTCCTCATTAATAGTTTACCAATGGTTATGGAAAACATTGGAAAAAGTTATACCAATATTTTTAAAACCCATACCAATATTTTAAAACTGTTTTAATAGCCATGATTTTCAATATCACCTAAAACATGTATTCATATATAGGATATTAGAGGTATTTAATAATTAAAATACTTTATGATTTAGGAAATTAATATATCATGTATGTAATGTTATATACAATTCCCGGTGTTTCTTATGACTTGATCATGTTATGAAGATATCATGAAGACCTGGGAGAGAAATATTGTTTTTCTATAAAGACTACCATAAAGTTCTTGAGGTTTATAAGTGATAAGTTACATGGTTTTGAGGAGCTAGTTGTGAGGGTATACACATATGCTAGTTTAAAAATAGATCAAAATTATAGTTAGGATGTGGTTTTTACCTTAATGATAGTTATGTGAGGTAGAATAGTTCTAAATATCTGATGGTTTACAATTATACAATAGACTCATATTACAAAGATGATTATTATGAAACTAAATAAGTAGTATAGATTTCTAACATCATCAATGTTTTCAGTGTTTTAACAATCAGTAAAGATAGTTTCAATCTATATTTTTATAATATGGTAGAAGTGGTTCTGAATACCGATAAAATGTCATGTCATTAAATGAATCCTATACTACAAAAGTATCACCTATTGAGGTATTTTTCTAAAAGGGGTAATGTAATATAAATATGAGTAGCCACAGGGGTGAATGTTGAAGACTCATTGACTAAAGTCGTGTCTCACCAAAACATGATAACCATGTGAGAGATTTACATTTCAATGTTCTTAGTCAAAGGATATTGTAAAAGGTGGAGTTTATAGGATTCAATTTCATTAATTCAACAATTATTTTTTTAATTATCATAATATATATAAATTTATTATCACTTTCTCATAATTTTTATAATAACATTAATGTTATAATCCCCTTATATTATTTTCAATTTCAAAATATTAATTATTTCCCTACAAAAATGAGAACCTAGATGCCAAAACAATATTCCTAAACTCATTTCCTAGGTCCTAGATAACGTTTTTTTTTGTACATGAATGATGTTTGACTGTAGAGTGTTTTGGGAACATAATACATTGATAAATCTCCTCACAAAGTTCACACTTGGCTACCTCCATAAATAGAGATCATGAAGACATACCATCTAATATGAATCCTATATTTTTATATTTCATTTAATTTCCCTATATATGACTATGTATATTGGTGTATATATTTTAGATTATTATTAATGTGTATCATAAATCAGTTATATTGATGTATGGATGAAAACTATGATGACCTGTGCTTATGATAAAGTGGCATATTCTGGGTATGTCATAAGTGATATAGAATTTATTGAATATGTAATGAAAATATTTTCTCTTCAAAATTAATGGATGTACATATATATGGCCCATTTATTGAAATAGAATCTTATGATTAAATAAATGGAAAATGTATCTTTTTGATTTTTTTCATTATTGAATGTCAAAGAAAGATAAATTAGGCATATAAGGTGATGACATTAGTGTACATCCTTCTTGACGTAATATTGGAATATAAAGAGATTATATTATATAGTAGTTTCCATAGAAATAATTTTTACATTGGAAAATGAAAATATTTTTCTATGGGTGACTAAAATTTTTTCTAGATGTCAATCATGGACTTTATGTATGTTCACCCAATGCTACTAAGTAAGAGGGATATATGGGAAAAAATAAGTGTATCTAAAATATCATTAAATTTCATTGAATTTAATAATGAGAATAAATATTATTATCCACTTTTGGAATAATAATTATTGATGTAAAATGGATCATGTAAATTTAATATAGGGATATGTGAATATAGAAAATATGTGCTGAATTTTATCTATTGTTTATTATATAAAATGATAATAGGTAAATATTTGTTTTTTTTTACCAATTCAGTTAAGAGATTATAATATATATTTATTTATTTTGTTATATGAATATTAAAATAATTATTTATTCTAAATTTTAAGGAATATAATATTTATTTATTTATCAAATGAATAATGTTTCTTTAAATAAATATTTTATTACAATTTTTTAATAAATTCTATGGTAGAATAGATGAGTCAGGATAATAGACAGATATAAATAATATATTATATTTAATATCATTTAAAAATATTAATTACCTTTTGTAGAAATGATATTTGAAAAACAGAAGTCATGGGATATAATAATAATAATAATAATCTCATTATTTTACATGAGGTATTACTTATATTTAATTTATCAATAAGATCCTATGTGAACTATCTATGTTTTACACTAAGTACATAATGAAAATAGTTTCACATTATTATCATGAGAATTGTTATTCATAATGGATGTCCTCTCAATAATTATCTTGATCCTAGAGAGAAATTCCTCTCACTCCCATCAATAATATAGACAAAACAAGAGAAAATTGTTGTGATCATTGAATAATGATGTAGAGAAATTGAATCTATTTCTCTATAACTTGAATATTCAAGAATTTAATTTGGAAATCCTAGGAGAATATGAACATACATATAGAGATGTGATCATTTGGATTCTGAATGGAATTAATAATGATAAAATAGAAGAAATATATTTTGATTGACGAAATTATTCATTTTAGGTAATTATATTTTTAAATTATGTACAAATTATTTGTCAATGAACCCATATATTAGATTTTTGGGTTACATTCATTTAGTTCTTTAGATAATATCAATTGATCCAAATGAAAACCCATATCCATGAACCTTCACAAAACTTCCCATGATCTATGAGACCTTCATTGTCTATTCTTTCATCCCTATATGTAATCAAGTTAATTCATGTTCCCAATCAATTAATTTGATCGCACATCAATCATATGTTACTCATATCATGTGAAACATCAAACATTTATCCAAACTCCAGAGGAATCACTGAACATAGAATAAACCTACTACTTATTTATCTTAAATATTATTATCTCTCTTGACTAGAAATAAAAAAACCTATATAAATCATATCACACTCACAATTAAATATATCTAGATTCATAAATCTCCATAAATAGGGACTCTTCCTAACCATTGTACTATAAACTTCACGTTGGTCAAAAGTTATGAAACAACACCCATGATTCCATTTTACATTAATTAGTGTAATACAAAATCTAGGATACCCATCCCACACCACTCACCATCATCAGTTATCCCTATATCCATACTAACCAATCTTAGGTAAAATTTCATTATTATTATGTTAATATCAGTGATATCACTATATTGAAATAAATTTTTAAAAAATCATCATGACTGGGTCATGTTAAGTAAGAAACCACTAATAATTTATTTTAAAAACCACTTAATAATTTATTTTTTTAGCTTTTATACATCCTAAATAATTTATTTTTGAAGAATAATTTCCTTAATATCAGACAATCGTGCACATACAATGTGAACCTAGATATTGAGTACTATGTGTGTATTCATTCATCTTCTCATCCCATCCTAGAAGTAAAACCATATCAACATCTCATCAATATAACAAATTATCAAAATCAACTCAATTTTAGTAGAAAATTTTAATTTTAAAAATTTTATCTCCCCAATATCTCTGAATTACTCCCATATAGAATCTCCCCATTAATAAGTATAGATTTTTTCTCATGTTTTGATAAATCTCAAATATTTCTAGCATATAACAAATCACAAGATAAATAATAACAATTCTCTAATTACATTTTATTAATGTCTTAATATTCATCACCATATCTATAGCTAAATATAGAGTTCAATATACCTCAAGAGTGACTCCCAGTAATATAGAGCCTACATACTGACTTTGAGTTTCTGATAATATATTTTTGGGAGACAATAACATTAGTAATATATCAAATAAGAACATATAAATAATTGAAAATTTCATAATAATTTATAATTTTACAGTGAAATTTATAAAATTAAAGGGTTAATCTAACCATTATTGATAACATACGCCACACAATAATAAATAAACTCTCTTAATTCCATAAAATTCATAAGTCACAAAAGAAACCATATAGTTGACCTATAATATACTCGAAGAATTAAAATAAATAAATAAGTAAACATAGCTACCGATATTTAGAATCTACACATTACTATCTCCATATTCATATTGAGCTACTACATATCACTAACCAGACCTATGAACCCTTCTATAACCAACACACTGATATAAAATTTTTATATCTATCAAGTTTCGAATAAAGTGTGTGATCATAAAACTCAGTAAGGCTCCAAAAAAATCCATAAATATGAACTAATATATATTTTCATTCATTCAAAGCATAAAATGAAATAATTAACATTTATCATATGTAAATTTCACTATTAATCAATAACTTATCAAGAAACATTGAATCTTGAACATACCGGCTTCAACTAGAGACCACATTTTGAGAAAAACATCTACAATTCATATTTATTATGAAAATGTTCCATAGGTAAAAATATAAGGCATTTGGTGTAAAAAAATATATCCCAAACATAATCATAGAAATCATGTAACCAATGTATATCTCAACTATTTTTATTGGCATATAATGCCCAAATTTATTCTAAGAAAACACATTGAGTGTCCAACATCTATTTTATCTGATCTCATAACAATAATTTGAAATTAAATTATCAAAAGTATATTCATAAGGATCGAGTGTCTAATATCTATTTTATCTCTTCTCGTATCCCTTAGGTGTCCCACATACATCATAAGCACACTCATAAGTATTTGGTGGATATCATTCCTCTCATATAATTTCTTTAGTACTCATTTTCTGTTCCTACCATTTCTACAAAGATAGTAATATAATATCTATCTAATTAAATCTTATAAACTCATTTAGAATTCACCCCCATATATTAAGGATTTCCAATCAGAACCTTACTTATCAATATCTTTGAGAGAACATGTTTTATATATCTAGATCATCAATATTTTAATAGGCTTAAAATAGGCTTATATCATCTACACATATCCTTTTAATTATGATTGTATACTCTTCTAAACTCCTCAATTAATTACCAAAATTGAAGGCCCAACATCATCATCCATATCCTGAGTCAATTAACATTCCATAACACAAAAATTATATATTAAATTCAATCAAAATCATAGTGAAATAATCATACCAACACTATCCATTAGCTAATAAAATAATTTAAAATAATAATAGTGTATAATGACATACCATACTCTTATCCCTTGACTAATATCTACTTTCGAATCACATGGGTTGGGTACCTTATTAAATTAAGTATGAATTATACATTTTTGTTATTCACATATCTAAGTGTAATTCCCTATATGATATGATTGTTTTTTGGCTATAACAATACTTTCCCCCATCCATTTTTCATGGAATTGATCTATGTTATATGGTTATATAATATCCAACCCATGGTAGGACCCCTCTCAAAATTGTTAAAATGACCATATTTTTGTACCAATAATCACCATCCATATCATAAGTCACATCAAATATGATGAATTATCCAATAAATATCTTTACTAACTAATTCCATCAATGGAAATATATAGTGGATGACTCACTTAGTGGTTAAACCACTAGTATTACATTTTTATAACTCCTTTTATGATCATAATAGGTCTCTAAATCCCCGTATCAATAATTCTATGTCAAACCTATAGAGTACACACACTAGTTAACTGAAACCTCATAAGGTTTATCAAGATACACCAAACTCATTCGCCCATATCCCATCACTCAAGTAGAAATATATTACACCCTTATACAAGTCCTCCCTAGGTTATTAGTGATGTCACCAAATTCTAAACACCCTATGTGAGGTCCTTTCCAAATTCTATCCTAGCTTATCACCACATCAGAGTTTTATAGAGACTCAATTTTAATGGGAACATATGTGGGATCACTAAAACAACCCTACTAGATCAAATTTAATTCCATTTACTAATAAAAACATCAAAGAAAATCAATCAGTTCATTTAAACTAGATTACCCATTATTTCACAACACACAATTCATGTAATTAAATATATAACTGGTAAAACAAAGGACCAATAACCTCATCCATAAAGTTACCTCCATTCTGTGGTGTTGAGTCATTCATCCCCAATCACCATGGGAATCCATGATATCTTAGTTCACCAAAATGGATATTTAATTAATTATGAATAATTTATAAATGATTTGTGAAATTTATCCATTTTTATAATGATTTTAAAAACTCACCATGAAAAAATAACTTTGATATACCTTAAGAAATGTCATAAGATTGGCTTATGGATTTCTCTTGAACATACCTAAAGTAAAACCCCCCAACATCACATTTATATATGTTAGACAATTCATTATAAATAATTTAATTTACCCTAATAATTATAAAAATAACTTAATATTCCTTGAAATGAACAGAAACCACAATAATTCATCACTTTGAAGCCAACTCTAGACATATCACATTTAATCTACATTAATAAAATTTGATATAGCTATGATATGTTGACATCAAACTCAAATACCTAGATAAATAAATTCAAAATTTGACTATATGGATGAAATAATGTAAGGAAGATGAAAGATATTACCTTATTAAACATAGATAATACAATACTTATTGATTATGTTTTTTGTTGGATTAGTCCATTGAATATTTCAATTTGTATATTAAAATTTTTCCATGGAGTCAGTATAGTTTTTTTCTATCATAGTACCCTGTAATTGATATATTAAAATAATATGTATTAAGGAACACATAAGGATTTTTTTGGAATAAATGTTTTTCTCATTGATTGGGACCTCAAATAAGAATTCTAATACCACATTGGATTCCAAAATGTAGGGTTTCCCCTAGGCATGGTATAAAGTTGGTTAGTGTGGGATGTTTGGTTGATGGAAACTGGTGATGGATGCATTAAGTGAATTGAATATTTTATTTTTAAAATTTATTTAATTTCCCAAGAACCTAATCATACTATATTTGTTTTTCATTATGGAAAATATCCTAGGTTGGATGCATAACCCTATGATATTATAGGAGAGGAATAGAAGAACATTATTTGAGTCAATGGACCTTATAATATGGATCTATGACGAAAGATTAAGGATGGTATTAATATGTATAAATGAATCAAGATATTTTTCTTATTTTATAGCAAATGAGTTCATCACCAACTATCAATCTATTATTAAGGTGGGATATCTTAATTCATTGATTTCCACACTCATTCTATTCTTTAACCTTGGATTTCAAATATATACTTATTTTTCAACATTTGAAATTCTTTTCCTGATCCCAGTTCTTAACTAGTGTTCTTAAACCTAATTAAATTTGTTTTGTTCCTTCATTTCACCCCTGATCCACTTTATGAAATCATTGGAAGGGTTCTCCCCAAAATACGATGGGTTCACATTGTTCACATTTTTTCCCACACATTTCTTTATTTTGTTCATCTTTGGATGATGGGGTTTCAAGTCTATATTTTTGGGCCACACTTGATCATGATTGAACCATCAGATTCATGGAAGATGCGTGAAAAAATAATATATTAGTGTGTTTTTATTTGGTCTTGATGTGATGCAATATACGGGTGTTAGAAGCATGGTTCAGAGGCCTGATCATGGGTCTCTATCCATGGGAGTGGAAAACTAGAGGGAAATGTGGTGGAAAATATCTATATATAGCTCAGGTTTCTGGAATCCAACAACCACCAATGGATTAGGTGTGGTCATCCCTTGATCGTTGTTCTCTTGGGTGATTAAAGGTATAAATGGTGGTGGTGGCTGAGGTGAGACAAGTTAATAGTTCTCCGTATTATAGAAAATATCGACAAATAGGGAATTTAATCTAGGAACACATGCCTTGGAATCCCATATCTACATCATCTAGGGTTTTAGGTCAGATAAAAATCACACAACATGTGGCCGGACCCATAATTTTTATGACCCTACTCGGGCAGTCGTGCCATGCGCCGAAGGAACATACCCATGACGATGTGCTGTTGTACAATCCATGCATCCTAGGGAAAAAACATGTATATGTAAATGTTTAAACTATTCATGTTCTTTCAGTACATGCTCAGTGCACTATTTCACATTCTGGAGTACACAAACACAAGCTAGGTTACAGGGGAAGACATGGAGTACACATGAAATAATTGAATGGCATGTGCTTAGAATGTAGTAAACATGCATACCCCTTAGTAGGAAATACATGTTGTGTATCGCATGTAAAATCCATGTAGTTACACATAGATTCAAAATATATTTATATGCATGGACATTCCTAGGTGTCCATGAAAAGACACATGATATGTGACCCTATGTACAAACCTTTTACTTTGGATAGTCAATTCTGCCTTGTTTATCACCTTTAAGACATGGATTTGGTCCTACGAGTGGCTATAATAAGTATTTTTTCATGTAGAATGTGATAGAGGAATTTTTTGGATTTAATATATGACATGAGTTGTTGTAGGAATGATGATTCCTTCAGTGATTCTTGGATGATCAAAGTGATCAGTTTAGATCATCATAGAGATACTGAGGTTTATACCCCATATCATATGAGGGTACTGGTCCCCCATACTATTTGTATAGGTAGATTTGGTACCCCATACTACAATGGGTGTGGGTACTCTATATATTTCGTGGAACCCCCATTGTTCAATATCTTGTGGGGAGTGAGTCATCCACTCAAGATAAATCCCCTCATATATAAAGCATTGTGGTGAGTAGCAAGCCCACCATAAGGATTCATGATTTGTTACATTCTATTCAGGTCTAAGATATTGTTCAACCTCATCTATGGCACATAATGGTGAGGATACTTCCCTCTACCCCATTTCTCATGAGGTTGTGCATGGTTTATAGATTTTATATGGGACATTTGGTGTTAGGAGAAAACACTTCATTCTTAGTTGGGAAATGGATATGGAGATACTGTTTCTCTACCAGTTGAGTCTTATTATTATCATATGTAATATTTTGTTTACATTCTCATTATTTATCATGGTTTGAGATGATTTTTGTTTATTTTTATTTCTTCCACTTCATGGGTTTCTTGGAATTATTCTATTAATTTACATACTCACCGTTATATAAGATTTACCCACACATGTTTTGTTATTTCTAGTCAAAAAATTGATTAAAAGTTACTTTAGTGTACCTATATTCAATGAATCTTAACAATATTTCAAGGCACTGACTGTGTTTGGTGGTTAGAATCTGGGATCTTTTTTCCAGATCTTCCTCCCCTTGGAGGTATCCCAAGGACATCTTCAATAAGGATGTCCTTATAAACCTACACTACCACTATAATCCAATGGGTAAAAGTCCCACTACACCAAGTGTTAAACTCATTAACTGATGGGCTATAAGATGCATCTTCTTTCCCACGTGTCCCACTCTCTCATCCATAATATCTATCTCACCCACAAAGTAGTAACTCATCCCATTTATATTAATCCATGTAACTCTCAAGTGGTGAATGTTTATCAAGGTTATTTTGATATTCAGGCCAAGTTAAAACACTTTTTTCCACCATGTAGTACAGTTTGGTTGAGAGTTTGGGGTAGTTTCATGTACGAATGATAATTTTGAAATATGGGGTACCCACAATGATCATATCCAACAATGATGTTCTATTTACATAATGGTTGTAGAGAGGTTTATATTTGGATTTTGGGACATAGATATGGATGATAATATCATTTCACCCCCAGATTATTGGTAAGACTGAGTAGACTATCTAGGTGTTTGAGGGTATACTAAGAGGCTATGTGATAGTTTTTAGATGGATCTGGGAGGATCACTTTCCATTTATATAGTTTTTTCATAATAACTGTTATCAATCTATTCTTTTTGTGGAACCATATAGAGAACACTATGGAGACACTACATGAATCCCTTATGATGTTAAGTGAATAGAGAAACCAATCTTAATAGGTTAAAAATTGGGTAGGCAATGTCAAAGAAGGGTTATGTGATCTATTATAATTTAAGGATAGATCAATACTAATAGAAATCTTCCACATACCAACATCATAAAACTTTTTAGTTCTAGAAGAGAGAATATTTCTTCTTGGATTCATCCACAAAGGTAATTTAAGATATTATTATGGGGCTGTAATTTATACCGAGGTTCGCTTGGTCATTCAAGATCCTAAGAATGGTTGGAAAGTTTTCATTCTTTTTAGTCATTCCCACACAGTTGGACCAAGTTCATGACCTCTTCCAAGTGTTGTAGTTTAGGTGATACATTCACAACTCATCACTCATTATTGAATTTGGAGAGATGGTCATTGAAGAAGGATCCACATTTTTTGATTACTTGGTGGTGATAGAGGACCAATTGGAGAGGAAGGTGCATAGATGATCTATTCCATTGGTTATAGTGATTTAGATGTAAAAAATAATATAGGAGAGCTCATGGTAATGTTAGTGTCAGTTGTAGATTCGGTAACCCCACCATCTTGTGTAGCCTTTTCTTTTTATAGAAAAAATTAAGTGATGGAGAGGAGAATTTAATGACTCTAGTTTTTTTTGGGTTTGGTCATTTTAATATTTAAATATATACCTCATAATTTTTCTATTGACTCTTCATTGTTTCTGGGTGTCATAGTTACTCACAAATAATATACTGAAAATATTTATAGATATTAAAGCATGTGTGTACATGTTTTTGGAATAAATGATTTTCTAATTCAATGACACCTTGTATGAAGAGTTCAATAATTTAATTGATTCTAAAATATAATTTTTACCCTAGGTGAGCACAAAATGTGGTTAGTGTAAGATGTTTGGATGAGGGGAGCCGGGGGTGGGTCTATTAGTTGAATTAAATAATTTATTTAATAAATTTATTATATTTCCCAAAAACCTAATCCTCTTTTATATGTACGCTGTTATGTAAAATCTATTGGGTCTATCTTATAGCCCTTAGATATTAGAGGGGAGGAGGGGTAAATTTTTTTAGTGCTAATATATCCAATAATGTTGATAAAAAATGAACAATTTAAGAAGGTTGTGATATGAATAAACACAATGAGATATTATTATTCTTCCCTATTGGATTAATTCTTCACCAATGATCTATTTGTTATTTGCAGAAGGTAAAATGATTACTTTTATTTCCTCCATCTATATATTCATTAATCATGGGTTTCTTATATCTTCTTATTTTCCAATTTTTTCCATTCTTCACAATATATTAGTCAATAAATAATGTTCTTAAACATTTTTGGCACCAAAGAACACATTCCATAGGAATTTTCGATGAAGGCATGACTGTTTTGGAGAAAATATAAGCCCAAATGGCCCAAAATCACTCTTAAGATCTTGTTTTGTGAATCCCTACACCTTCACAAATGGATATATCTGACAATTATCCATGTACTACAGTCTCATTTATGATTTTTTGAAGTATTGATTGCAAACCTCTTCACGGTGAGTTTCTAAGTCATGAAATGCTTCAAAAATCCATGAATCATTGATGATGTCTTAATGTGAATGATATTCAAAATCATAAATTAATGCCTTTTAATGAAGCCCAAAAAATATTTTTCAACATCTAAAATATTCATGAAACCCCAATCCTATAAATACACCCTCATTTAAATATTTTAGGGTTGGTTACATAACCTTTTGGCTTATAAATTTCACTCAATTCACGAAACTTCATAGCATCAAAAATCAAAGATTAATGGATAAACCTAGCTATCAGTGCTTTGAAAAACACATTTTATTATTTTATTAAGAGCCCCCATCCTAGGTGGAGATTCATTTTGAAATTTAAAATGATCTTTGAAAAGAAAAAATGCCCTCAAAGGATCTTAAGGATTTGTGAGGCACTCCTCTCATCAATCAGGTCTTCCTTCTGAGGTAGGGTAACCATGTTTCATAGATCATACTCCTTTTTTAAGGAACTAACCTCCTTAAATCACCTAAGATTCCCAAAACAACTTTATTAAAGGCCCCATTCCTCAAAAAACTCCTATTTATGGCCTTTCTATGATTTATTCTTTCTTTCGACCCTTATTCAGGAAGGTTGAGTGCCCATGGCCCCCACACCCATCCAGGATTAGTTCAACCGCACCATGAGTCCCCATGTGACATATTCCACTTTTTCTTGTATCTTCCCACTTTTCTCCATGTGTGGATTGAGCCTCCTATATACCTATTTCTTCCCATCAATGGTATTGTATCCCTAATTTATTCATAGTATAGGGATGGTAATGTGGACATTTTGACTAAACAATCTGCACATCGTTGTACTATAGCAGTTATTAATACATGCCCAACCTAGATGTTCATGAGGGGTGGCCACATAATCCTAGGGGGTAGGGATTTAGTACCTCCACATCTAATTTTCATGATATAAAACTACATAGTTCCACACCCTAATCATTTTATGTTAAACTGCACAACAAATTCCTCATCACGTGTTGTAAAACTGTTGTATTACCCAGTACAATAAGCAAATAATTCTATATGTATGAGTGGAATTAGATGACCTATATTAGGATTTCTTATGTACCACTCACATGAAATGAGATCCTCCTCAGGCAGCTCAATGCATAATCTCCAAAAATTTACAACATAGAGAAATCCTCTCATGAAGGGAAGCTTAGTTATGTAAGTTTCACACCATCCCCCATTGATGCTCCTTTCACGACACAAGAATTTCTATATTATTAAATTAAACTACATGGATTGTTACTGTCAAATGAATAGGGTAGAAATGCCACCTCCCTAAGATTCAATCCTAGCTAGTGGTAAAACTGGGTTCTCCTTCCTTGGGATGCACCGTATTGATTCACCTTAAGGGGTATTTTGATCAACCTCTTGGGTACTTCTCAAGGAGAATCTAAACCAATGGTAATCTTAGGTGCTCTATCCTATGGATGTACCTCCATGATCTTTCTTAAGGGGCGTTTTGATCAACCACACGAGTTCACCTCAAGGGGTGTCATAGACAATGGAAAACCTAGGTTCTCCCTCCTAGGGGTATAATGTCTTCTATAGTCCTTAAGGGGTGATTTGATCAACCTCCTGGGATCACCACATGGGGAATCCTTGCCAACCATAAACCCAGATGATCCCTACTAGGGTCGTACCTCCCTAATCCACATTAAGGGGTGTTCTCATAACCATCTTTGGTTCACCTCAAGGGGGATGCCAAGAAATGGGAAACCTTGGGGCTTCCTCTTAGGGACTAAAATCCATAATCATCCTTGAGGGGTGTTATAATCAATCTTCAAAGATAGCCTCTTTGGGTGTCTCAAAAAATGGTAAACCTAGGTGCTCCCTCCTATTGATGTACCTCAATGATACATTGTAATGGGTGTTCTAATTAGAATATGAGGTTTGCTTGAGGGGGCATCCCAACCAATGGTAAGCTTAGGTTCACCGTCCTAGGGACGCACCTCCATGATCCTCTTCAAGGGGTGTTCTGAAAAACCTTTCAAACCCCTATCAATAGACATTCTGGTCCATCAATCCTAGATTCATCTCAATATTCATTTAGGTTCACACCCTCCTTATTTGCCTCAAGTTGTTTTTTGATCTATTCTAATGGGTAAACCATCTGGGTGTGACATATTCCATCCTAGGTACACATTTACTTGATCAACCTCAAGGGTAATCTTGATCCGTACACCACTGATTCAACTCAAGTGGTGTTCTGATCCATTCATCATTGACTCATCAAAAGGGGAGTTTTGATCAATATTTTCAACCCGTCTCAATGAATGTTTTGATCCATCCACCCTAGGATCACCGCCACGGGTCATTCCAATCTATTTATAATAATTTTAGGTGTGAAATCACCCCTTCCAAGGATACACCTCCTTGATCTATATTAATGAGAGTTCTGATCACCAAACATTTTCCTATAAGACATTAAACATGTTCCCATTATTCCCCCATAAGACATTATACATGGGCCCATTTCCACAAGATGTTAAAATCATCCCATGATCTGTCTCAACCAGACTATATCATACGTATCCATAGGACATAGAACCTATGACATAACCCAAAATACATACCTCATATAAGAATTGGATTCCTAGGATAAAAATTTTTGGAATACATACACCTTTGGAATTGTTACCTCATGATAGACACATGATACCTTGGGTCCTATTTCACAAGATGCCTCACATGATATTCCCTCCCTAGAGGTAGAATACTTGTGAACAATACCCCCTGTGTCTATACATAATCCATGATTTCCAAAGTCACTACTCTCATAACTGATGGTTGATTCTATGCCAAGAAAAAAAATATAATATCTAGACAGAATCTGTGTAATTAAATAGTGTCCACAAACAGATGGCATAGGAAATCAGTTACATGAACATAATTTAACTCTATGAGGGAGACCTGTACTAGGAGAAAATATACAATGAGTAATCCATGTAAAAAAGAACCAACATCCCATTATCCTATTTTAATCAATGAGAAGATGCCTCTAATGAATGTATAGAAAGAAACCCACCATTGGAATGTGAGATTACTAGGAAAAGAGACCCACATCACATGTAGTATACTTCAAATCATCAGAAACAAAAATCATGAAACTGGAGTGAAACTATTCTCCTAGACATCGGGACTAATAGAATTGGGGAATAAATAAATTTCTTGTCCCTGGATTCAAACATTAGGTTCTAGGTCCCACTAAGAAAATAGTGGTCCTGATATGGAAGTCACTAGAAATTGGGGTTTTTAGAAGTTGAGAATCCTCGGCCTACAACACTATCAAGGTGGATCCCTATCTATCTTCTAAAGATTGAATAATGATAGGGAATTTTGAGTTAACTATATTATACATATATGGAGAGCTGAAACCAAATTCACTAAAGGACCACATCTATAAGAAATTTTCTACACAACACACATAGGTGTAGGGGTATAAGAAATGTTAACGTGGAATTACATCATCCCACAGCCTCCTCAATGAAATATTCCATGACTTTAGTTATCAAGTTTCCATTCACTGTCACACCCTTAGAGATCATTCATCATAGTGTGATAAACACCCTCGTACATCAGTAATAGTCATTACCATAAGGTATATGACCCTCCAGGACCTGTAGAAATAAAAACCTCACCAATAATGCCACCCCCATGATAGAAACCATAGAAAACCATCCCACACTCCAATAATTATTCTCTTTGGGAGTCTCTTCCCATAGTGATCCTATGACTTGATCCCCTACACTGAGGATGTGTGGGATTCTAGATTCACCCCATCTATGAGTACTTTCGAGTAGACACCAAGAAGGGAACCCATCAGGCCCCATGAATTTTGGAAATGACTGATCCCTTAGGACAAAGAAGACATGCCATTTAATCCATCTCTGCAGACCCCTGTCCAAAACCACTGAATGAAAATGTTGTGTGCAAGGTTAGGATAAAGAACTATATGGTATATCATCCTTCACGTCTTGAATGGAACCTAAAACCACTAGATCATTCCACCAAGTCCCTATAATACCTATAATATGTGAATAGGGATATGTCTTCATCTGATTGGGATCGAGGCCGCAACCACCTCATGAGAAGGACGGGTGGACTCTATCAATTTTTGGAACCACCGATAGTTATTGTAGGCCTATCCATAATGATGAGATGCAGTATAGAGGTCCTCCCAGCACTATCTCCAACCAAAGTGGAGGTTTTTTCAGCTCCATCAATACCCATTATGGAAGTGTTCTTTATACTCCCACTCATGAATATTGAGGTCCTCCCCATGTCCATTTCGACTAATATGATAATCCTTAGGGTCCAACCAACTATTTTGAATGTATCAACCATTCTAAAGATATTCCTTTCTATAAAGAGTTTACCCTATATAGAATGGTGAATGCTCACCATCATAGGTGGAATCCAAGGAAAAACTATGTCTTCTTAAACATCGTTGATCTTTCATACTTTGAGGACATTGAAGACTCTATAATGGTGTTACCACCCAAACTGTTAGATTTTTGGGTCAGAGCCAGACATGTGTGGTTTTCCATATTGGATCATGAAATCCATATGATCATCAGATCCCTCCCAAAGTACATACAGGTGGAGGAAGTTCAAGATCCCTTCTAATTTCCCACAGTGCAGCCATCCCCATATCCATCACTTCCCCACCTATGTACTTATATATTATACATATGAGAGATAATGTAGATTGTGCTGACTCCTCCAAATGATGATCATCCAACTGAGACATCATTGAACACCACCACTCTTTCACATGAGATAGTAGTGAACACCCAACCACTTAAGGATGTGATGATGTTGTTGGTGCTACCTTCGAGAGATGTTCCAGTGTGTAGAGGATAGTTGACTTGTGAAGCGATTCCTCTAGTAAAAAATCTACCCCAATACCAATCCACTTAGGTGCCTCCAAATATCTCTTATCCATCATGGATAGATATTAGGATAACCAAGAATATGGACCTCCCTCTAAGTAAGAGGGAATGTGGGAGGTCAAGCTGCTAATCATTTTTCAGTGGTATTATGGCAATTTTTTACTCTCAAAAATGATGATTTGGAGTACCTCACTGACGGACATCCCATGTGTTTATTCCAGGACATCTAGGTGATTCTCCACCACATCAGTAACAACTAGTGGTTTTGTCTAAGAATCTACGAAAACCATAATAAAATCTATTGGTAGCGTCGAATGGTTGAGTTGGTAGATCTCTTAGTGGTTATGCACATTGCGTCATATAACTATCATCAGACCCTAAAATACAATTGCATCAAGAGACTCACATTTTTCCACCATTTTATGGAAGAGGTATCCCCATATGTTTATATCCAAAGCTAGGGATAGTATGTTGCTCTTAACTTCTACCCCATCTTTTGACAACCTGAATTACTTTCTAATGATGGAAATTATGCTCCGTGTATAGATACAGTGAACATGGTTTCTCCTAATATTCCCGAGAATCAGGGAAAAGCTGAAGAGTTTTATGGGGGGAAATTCTCCAATGGGTAGCACAATACTAGAATAAAAATCACAAATGGATATTTACCCTTTATAAAAAGGGTGTAAATTGGGCTCATGGGTCTCATAGTTACACTACCCAGCCATCAGAACATTGAAAAGGTTAAGAAGCATGTTGGGACCTCTAATCCCTTAGATTTAAAACCAAAGATAATGGTCAATCATAAGGTAGCATCCCTACTACATAAGGTTACAGATTATAATAGGATCATAAATGATCTCTTCGCTGATCGATTTTGGGATTTTTTTAGTGCTCGACGAGATCCAACTTCTTTTCTATCAGGGTAGTTTCATGTCACCTTGTCTAGTTTCCCCCAGATTTAATCAATGATATTATTCATATAGATGTAAATTATATATGAATTTTTTGAAATTGACTGAGGGATGAGTTTCCAAACCCTCTCAAGTAGCGTAATTACCAACCTCGGGATCTATATCACACTTCCCTGCAAGCCGCTAAGCATTCCTATCAAGTTGATGATCATGTAAATTCATTTTTAGTTAGGAATAATCTTAAATAAAAGTAAACTCACTAATATTATTTTATATCCACTCTCACTACTCTCCTTGTGACCCTGAAAATGTGACATGTGGTGATCCCACAAAATGTAAAGAAATACACAACAAGGGTGGATGACATGATATCACCCTCGAATTTCAGGAACCATTGATTTATGTCATTCAACAGGAAGAAAGACTATATGCAGAATTTGGGACACTTTATCTCAAGGTGTAGACTCATGTTGGGAACCCCTAAGAAGTAGGAGGCCACCAAGATCTTGTGTTTCATCGATATATTGAAAGGATATGTGGTTTTCTTCTTTAACTAGTTTCCCATTATGCCAATCACTAGTTGGGAGGAACATCAATAGAAGTTTCTCCACCATTTAATTTCCACTATGCACAAGAAAATTATTAATGACCTTTTTAAATGAAAACAAAGGTCTTATGAGTGAGTTATATATTTTTTCTCCATGTGGAATGACATCACGTATCCACTTGACAGGTTGCGTACTCAAGAGAAGCTACTAAAAAGGTGCATGGATAATTTTAAGAAAAATATTTTCCCTACCATCATCACTCATAAATTAAAAGGAAGGTTTCCATATTAATATGCTATAGACCAACATATAGTGGATGTATTGCATTAGGATATGAAATATTTCCTGTTACCTCTTCAAGATTCTTCGAGAATCCCTGAAAAAGAAGACATCACTACCATATTTTAGGTGGAGACCCCCAATTATTATATATTTGTTTGACTCTCTTATTGAATAACCACGTCAAGTAAAAGAACCCTACCATGATCAGCCTTTCTGGGAACAAAACCTCTAGGCTTTGCCTCACTAAGACTATCTTCAACCTATATGAGAAAATGTGGCCCCATCACCTCGTCACGGTCAGTCTCCCTGAGTTCCCTTTCCTAGTAAATAAAATCATAACTATTCTTTCAAGGATGAACATGTCCCAAGATATTTCATCACTGCCCTAGAAAATGGATTTTGAGCTAACAAAGTATAGGAGACCCTAAGAGGCTGGACACACTGATAACCCTAACCATTTCCCATACCATAGGATCATTGGACATACCATCATGGAATTATATGTGTTCAAGGAATAGATCCAGGACCAAGTGGATAATAGTTCAGTCAAGTTAGGAAATGTCTTGATGCTGGTAACACATATCTCCACCAATACTGGTAGTGATAGGGAGGGTTCTGGGGAATGGAAGGAAACTTTTAGCCATTGAACACATTAGTTTGATGAATGGTTGGATCTTCATGGAATCATTCATGCCAATTGTGTCATTCCTACATACCTAGGAAATCTAGATACTCCTTTTGTCATTACAAATTATATGGATTTGACCTCTATGTCCACATTGCTGCCATCTGAATATCAAAAGAGCAGGCTCCAATGATGAAAGGGAAATAAAAGTCCTCTACCGGTGATGAATCCTTCTTTGAACCTCTATAATTTAATTCCCCTAGAGTCATGAATCTCTCCCAGGGTTTTCCAAAAATTATAAGACCCATCCTATGATGATTATGAGTATTCCACTATAAAAATTGTTGAGTTAGTGGACTTCTTCAAACTTCCCTGGTGATTGGGTATATCAAGACAACCTCATGGGTTCCTATAAGCATAGACCTTAATAGAGAGTTTGAGGAAATGGAAACAACTATAATGATCAGTTTGATGCCTAAAACCAATCCATACATTCTATTGAGACCAAAAAACATGTGTTGTGAAAATATCATCCAGAAAAATTATATTTTCCTATTCCATATGATACTTTTTCTCAGTCGACCATGTTAAGTGACCAAGAAGAGTATCCATGATCACATTGTGATCAGTCACAACTAAAGGTGGATAAGAATAAATCAAAGGAAAGTGAGTAGACAATGGTTCAAGGTGATTTAACTGGTAAATAGCAAGATATTTGTAGTTATGTCTAGAAATCAACAGCACAACAAGTGGAGTCCATCATACCTCCTACCAAAGAGCACCCCTATGAGAAAAGGAATTTATTTAGTGTTGAAGTATGAAGTAATAAAGAAAATCACTATCATATTAGTGATGATTTTGATCTTCAAGGCCATACTCTTGTTAAAATAAATGTGTGAGACCCTTGTAGAAGCTTTGAGGATCCACCTCTATTTTTAAGTAGAGGTTGTCGCAGTAGTGGCCTACTATGCAGAGTTGATCAAGCAAGGATAATTATAGGCCATCATTTTGTTCTCTAGAGTGGATGAGGAATCATTCATTCAAGGTAACATTCTCCCTCTATACATCACATTCTAGTTCATTGGTTATAGTTCCTTCACGACCTCGTTTCCACATGTTCTTGTATTAATCTCATTCCAACCCAAACTCTCCTTATGATGGGGGTCACCGAGGAAGATCTAACTTCTTCTGACATGAATGTTTTTGGTTATGAAAGAATAGAGTAGAGACCATGTTTCAGGAATCATTTCATGAACCGGTTTTTTTCCATGATAGAAAGTTTTTAATTCATGGTTGTCTCACAAGATACTGCATATAATGTTTTACTGGGTAGCCCCTATATTCATTTTTATTTTGCAGTCCCATCCTCATATCAGTAATATAGAAAATACTACCTCATTGGGTTATTATGGGTATATGATGGTGATTAATCCCCCTTTAACTCATGGGAAACTTTCTATCTAGACAGAGGCTATTACAAGAGAGAGGGGAAGAAAGATCAGACCAATGAGGTTGAGTATGAAACCACAACATCTATTCTATGCACAGATCTAGATAACAATTTCATTATCCAAATTCATTTATTGGAGTCCATGACCCTAGACATGGGAAGTTTTTTTTCATTTCCTATAGAAAGGGATGTCACATACCTAAATGGAAGTAACATTAAAAATTACCTAGTACTCTTATGGAGGATATGATTGGGCAATACTAGAAGTCCCCACAAATATATAGAATTGAGAGGCTCTACCCATTGCTAACATTTCATTGAAATCCTTCCTTTTTTATAGACTAGGGTTGAATCACATAAATATGACTCACCTCCATTTATTTAACATCAATCATGGTCCATGTAGTCGATGTCCTAATGGAATTGGATAGCCAACATCTATCACCATGGTTTTAGCATATTAGGGGTCCCCTATGAGTATTTAGTATCCACCAATTGGTCACCAGAGATACCCAGAATTGGTTGTCTTGGATGAAACACCCCCCAAAAACTATAAAACATTGGATGGAGAAGAAGATTTGGGTTACTATACTTTATCATTTAAAGATGGTTTCTCTACCACCATCAATGAGTTGATTTAGGTGAACCTTGAAACAGAGGAAGGTTTAACATCAATGTAGATCAGTGAAGTCATGCCTCTAGAGGATTAGTAGTAGTATACGAACCTCTTAAAGTGTCATCATGACGTATTCTCTTAAATATATGATGAGATTCTAGGATAAGTCACTTGGGTCCCTTTCCACCATCTTGGTCTCCTAGTAAGTCATTGTGGTTTCAAGTATCCTCCCAAAACAATTCCCCCCTATCATAGTGCCATGTTCGAGAATGAGGTAGATAAGCTTATCAAATTCAAATTTTTCAGTGAAATCCAATACCCCAAGTGGAATGAAAAAATAATCCCATATAAGAAGAAGAATAGGTCGATCAAATTATGTATCGACTTCTAGAATCTCATAAATATTTTCTAAATGATGATTATCCACTTTTAGTGATAGATATTTTTTATTGATTTTATAGCCAGGTTCAAGGCCTCTCTATTATGGATAGATATTCTAGGTACATCCAAAATGATATGGCGCCCAAGGATGAGGATTATTACACCTTTAGTGTACTATAAGGTACTTTATATTATTATGTGATTCCCTTAGGCCTGAAGAATGAGGGAGCCATTCATCATCGATATATGAACATCATCTTCAAACTATTTATAGGGATTCTAGGGGAATGTTATGTGGAAAACATGGTCATCAAATCCCTCCAGTTTCAATATCATCTTAGAGACCTTAAGAAACTTTTTTGTCTCCTATTCTCCTGGCACTTGAAGTTGAACCCCTTAAAGTGTTCCTTCAGGATTTCCATTTTGAAATTTCTTGGAATCTTCAAATGGTATATATACATTGATATTGTACCAGATAAGATCAATACCATCATCCATATGCCCCCCCCCCAAACAACCTTCAAGAGTTGAGAGGCCTCCATGGAGACATAGACTACATATATTGATTCATTTATAATATATTTAAAAAGTGTTATATCTTTTATAGGATAATTAATAAAAGTCTCATCTACCTATGGTATGGGGAATTCTAGACCGCCTTTGAGGAAATAAATTACGATCTACGAAAAAAATATAGTTCTAATTCCACTCATATCAAGGAATCCTCTAGTCTTCTAAATGACTAACCTGGAATCGTCCCTCTACACTATTCCTTCCTATAATAACATTAAGGTTAGAGAAAATAGTTTATACTATCTCAGAAGCATTCACCTTGAAACAGAGATCGTATACTCGCCTTTAAAGAAACATTTCCTTGAGGGGGGTTTTCTAGTTTAGAAGTTGAGGAATTATCTACAACATCATAAGATACAGCTAGTGTCTCAATTATAACCACTAACATATATTTTAAATAACCCCGTTTTGATGGAATGTCTAGACCAATGTGTAGTAATCCTTTAACATTTTAACATTAGGTTAATTTTTTAGAAACCTTTCAAGGGTTATGCCTTAGAAGACATCCTAGCCACGCACCCAGATTTTGAAGAGTTTCCTCTGGAAATCAATTTCCAAGATATGGCTATATTTTTAGTGGACCGGGCAATTCGATGTCGACATATAAATTTTAATGGGGCATTCTGAAGCCCAACTGATATATGGTTCAATCTTCCCAAACTCCATAGGGTTGGTCTGGTGATTTTCTTCATCACCCCTATACAGGTTGTCCTTACATACTCATTCAAAATGTCAAAAGGATACCTCAACAAAGTGAAAGAGTATTAGGCTCTATTTAATTCTCTAAAGATGGCCCAAGAGATTGATGTCCCAAACCTACATATAGAGGGAGAATCTGATATAGACATTAAAATAGATTAATGGTGACTACATCATTAGAAATTCAAATCTTATTCCATTTTTAGAGCAAAGTCGCCAGCTAATATCCCAGTTCCCTTCTTAACCAGATGTGACTAATTTCATCAATCACAGAATGGTAGAGCTATATCCTTGCCCAGTTTGGCCACATCTCTTGCAGAGCTTGACCAGGATGACCTATTCATTCTTACGATTCATCATATATTCATTTCTCCAATCATTATGGATAACGATTTTTTTTAATGGGTGAACTAGAAAACTACCAGTGCTTCTTAATCATGATTCATGGGGTACCCCGTAGCATAGGAACCATCAAATTAAAGAAAATAATTTTTCTAAGTGTCTCTATCACAACCCTTTCACACTAGATTGAGCTGAGCATGACCAAATTCGCTGGGGTGTAGCACAGTTCACCCTATAGAGAATGATTAAAATTGAGTCAACCCTCTAAAAACTTCTTTTGATAAAATCAACCTCTGTTTTAATAAAGGATATGAGATTCCTCTGGTTATATTGAAACTTAATTCTAGTTCCTTTATTACCCATCATGTGGGATTAAATCTATCCCGCAAGAATCAGAGGCTAGGCTACTTGTGTCCCACCATGGTTCATGGAAAGATTGATTATTCCAAAATGTGTGATTCATATTAAATTGATTCCAACCTTTTACATTGACAACCAATTTTTCTCCACAATGGAATTTATTCTATTCCCTTTTCGGTATGATAACATGATATCAGAGGCCTGTATCCACCAACAATATCTTTGTAGTGAATCTCATTATAACTAAAATAGAATTATTCTCCATATGGGATGAAGAAATTATTCTTGGAGATTGCATGGACTGATTAGTGATTGAGGTTTTGATCTCCCAAACAATACATCCCACTCTCATGAGTAGTTAAATAGATAGATTAAGGTGTTAAAAATACCATATCTAACATTTTTCAGAGGATGGTGGGAAATTACAAGAATATTTGGATGGACAAGCTCCCCATTTCCCTCTAGGCCTATTGGAAAACAACCCAAAATTCCACCCAACTGACACCATAATTACTAGTGTATGGAAGAAAGGTAGTCCTGTCCATTGAGATTCAATTTCAATCACTCTAAACACCTATATATAACCAAAAGAAACCAATAAAAATAGAAAAATTTCGTCTAACTGAGATATAATCCCTTAAATAGAACATGCTCTAGGTCTTTCACAATATAGAGAGGCACCTAAATAAGATGGGAAGAGCATTCAATAATAAGTTTCTCCTCCTCTATTTCTTCCAACATGAAATTCTACATGCCCTTATATTTCCAATGATACCTAAAAAGATGCCTCCAAAGTTTGATCCCAAGTGGGAAGGACCTTACATCATTTATATGGTTTATTCTAATTTTTCATACTCTTTGATCACCATGGAGAGTGATCATATCACTCCTCCCACCAATTTTGTGTTTCTTATGAAGTACATCACAGGGAAATCATTCCATGTCCTAGATACATGAAATTAAATTATGTTCTTGTTACCAAATCTAAGACCTTAATCAAAGTGATTGAGTCCAAGACACTTGACAATAAACTATGTGTGAGTTTTCTCAAAAATGTATTTTGTGGTGTTGGTCACCCTCATTCCACATTCAGATCAGGTTTCTCATACCACCACACTACACCTGTCATCTTAAAAAACTCACTCATGGTCCAGACTCTATGACCTTAAACAAGGATACCCTTATGCTCTAATCTCTATTAATATAAACTGGGAGATTATTTCCATGATAAAAATGTGTTGTTTGAAGTTGGGATTCCATGGATAATTCGTGTTGGGATTATTACTCTTCCACAACTCACATATTAGTTTTGGATACTCAACGTCCTCAGTGCACAAGGATAAACTCCTATTTTACCCCATTTTGAACTAGTATGCCTCTAAATAAGAAATCGTCATTTCATAATTCACTAAAAATAGATTCCACTTAAAAACCATGGGATGCCTTAACTTCCCCACAAGAGAGGATCTCCCCTAATAATGTCGATCTTCTACCACACAGTGTTCCATAACTATGTGTTCTTAGATTCACATCCTCATGGGATACATCGGGATGCCCAAAATTATCATATTAAGTCCCATCAATGAATTCATGAAATCCCTTATCCCATTATCCCTACCATGGTTTATTCATTAAGGACATAAAAATATTCTTTCCTTAGTCTATGAATCACGAGTTTAAACTGTGTGAGAGCCTTCTTAGGAATGTGTTTCATTGTAGTGGGCCTCCATGGAACTTATTCATGTCGGGTTTTTCACCCCATCACACTACCTATATAAATTTTTAAGATTAAGATAGGTCCAAACTCTGTGATCTTAAAGTATGATATCGTGGTTCAAGCTTTAATAAGTTGAACTAATATCCAAAATCAATGAAATATGACTGTGAATTATTTACAAGAAAAAATAGATTTAAATCATACCCATTGATATGACCCATTGGTATGCCCAAATATACTATAGCGTGGAACCTAGAATATTGAATCCAACAAGGATATTCCCTCATTCCATTTACACACTTCGAGTATTTCTTTTTTTGGATTTCAATCATGCTTTTGTTCTAGACAGACCCCCTAACGGTAATGGTGCCTGGGTAAATTGGTTCATCTCCCATTTTGGGCCAACACCTTGATGGATAATTGGGAACAAATAGTGATACTATGTTTGGGACATGGTGAAATATCTAACATTCATTTTCTTTCCCCATTCGTAACTGGTGGGGTTATGGTCCTAGTGTTTCTAATATGGCCAATAGTTAGTACCTACCCATTAGTCTATCCCTTATCCAAATCTTAGAGGTATTTTGTTAACTTTTTTTATCATCTTAAGTCGTGGTGGAATTCCAAAACCCATGGCATCACCCCTATGTGAAAATGAACACATTGAGTAATAAGGTTAGTGTAAAATAGAAGTTATGAACCTATTATCTCATCGGTCCTAATGTGTGCTTTCACGTATCAGGAAGTTCCCATACCACTCCTTATTTCCAAACCGAGAATGGAATACAATGACATAGCAGGTTTGTAAGGATGTGTACTAGGGTGGTGAAACTACACAAAATATCCTAGGGTCAAAAATATATGATCATAAACTAGGAGTTCCAGTCCAAGAATTATGATTTTAAAATGTATGGTGGTCCTCTTAGTAATATTTCTTATGGTGTGCGCCTCATTTCCCATTAATCTTGTCAAGCTTACCATCATGTAGCATGACATGTATCTATTTAAAAAATCATAAGGACTATAATCTATTTTCATATACTAAGATCCTATACCCCAATCATCATGAATTTAAACTATATGAAAGCCACTCTAGAATATGTGGTTTGGCTCTAGGCCTCATTTTCCATCATTCACATATGGTTTTTTACACCATCGCGCTACATATCTTCATTTGATAACCCCTTCTAGAAGGTCCAAACTCTATTACCATAAACTAAGAGCTTATTTTCCAAGAATCCCAACATCAAACTATGTGCGGGTATCCCTTGGTAATTTTTCATATAGCATGGTCCTCCTAGTCCCTCATTCACATCAGGTTGTATCTTTTTCACTCTATATATTTCTATCAGAAAACTATTTCTTGGTCTAAACTCTACTACCTTAAATTCACAGCCCCATAAGTGAAAAATCTATGACCTTAAACTAGTATCTATCCTATGGTCTATGAATCATGACCTTGAACTATCTTTAGTAGGTCCAAGTATTATGAAATTAACCTATTTTCAACCCTATGAATTTAAACTACAGATCCTGATATCCCCAACGTAGTGTATTAAACTATAGAGATACCTCATGAATGACTAAGATGAATCTAAATAAGAGATTAATTTTACCTCATTTGAAATTGGGATTCCTCATGCGATAAGTATGAGATAGTCAAAAAACCCCTACCCCATTCCATGAACATGGGATCCCTTATATTAACCATGGGATACTGCAGATTCATCAACCCATCTACTCCTTGGGCTCAATCACTGTCCAAGCATTATTACTATAAATTTTATGCATTTTATTTCATGTTACACATGTCGTACACTATCATCCCAGACTCATTCATGTTGGGTTATATCTCTTTTGTTCCACAATAATTCCCTCGAATCCAACCTTCAACTATATTCCAAAAATCATAACTTTAAACAGTTATCACTGTAGAAACATTCTAAGAATTACAAACTTAAATTATCTTCCATAGTTACATGGTACTTTTTTGGTACATGATCCTCTTTGGCCCCATTCATGTCAGGTTTATCCTTTTTCTTTCCATGCACACATTTAGAGTAAAAACTCTTCCATGGTCCAACCACTATAACCCTAAACAATGTGACATTTTCTTCTTGATACTTGTATTGTACATATCCCTCCATTGTATCACTCACATTGGGTTTAAATCTTTCAGGAAACACAAGTACACATCGAACAAACACTTCTAAAGTTCATACATCGTGACTTTAAACTAATCACCAATGGTTTGTGAATTAGGACTGTAAACCCCCTACCTTTTTCCCATACCATATGGCCCTAAACTATGTGAAACTATCTTTTGGTTCACTTCACATGGTTTAGGGCTATACAAACATCCTTTAAACCCCTTTTCATCACATGTTCTAGACCATATGACCTTAAACTATGTTCATAAACTGAAAAAACTACATGTGACTTGGTTCCCATCCTTATGGGATATGTGGTGATTCCTAGACATTCCATCACCAGGACTAACAGAATATTCACCATGCGCCCATCCGTTACTCGCAGTGAAATCACCCCAAAATGTCCCACAATCATCTTTTCAATTAAATTCACCATTAAAATACCTTTAAAAATCAGTGGTTTTGGATTCCCTTATAGCCTGTTAATAGGAAGGAATGTCCTTAGCGTATGACATTAAATGACATTATTATCTTAGGGAAGATTGGCATGCCTCTAAAGAGGAGACGATTCTACAATATAACAGACCATTAAGCCCTATAAAGAATATATGAGATAAATAATCTATAATGTCTTTATCACATGATGTAAATCTAAAACCTTACCCTTTATAAATTTGTGATCCCTCATATCCAAGTATGAGAATATTTAACACTTTCATACAAGAGTGTAACCCCTTAATGACATCAGTCTTATACCATCTCATGTTCTAGGGTCCAACCCTCATGAAAATAATCTCTATGAAAGCTATATCATGAGGGTATTCTATAGAATTAGGTGGCTCACTTGGAACCCTTATTCACATTGAGTAACATTTTAAATGCCACATAAATTCCTTAGAGTCACACCCCCTTAGTCCAAGAATTATGACCATTAACTATTTGCAAGAGGGATGTTATTATTAGCTTATGTTATCTATTCCCTCTTTCTCATAATACTAAACTATGATTTTTTTTCATGAAATGAACATGGGATTCCCTTTTAACTTATCATTATAAATAAATGATGAGAATCTCATTGCATAATCCATAGGTACCACATCCTGATCACCTGAGGTAAAACTGTATAAATGCCTCATCCTTACCATACAATGTAAATATATGGGTTGATAATCCTCATTTGAGGATGTAAAACTATAAGAAATTATATTCCCTCACCTGAGAGGCCATTTACTATAGTGATTTTAATCCACTTCATTGTTCATTAAACTATCAATCAGTATCTAAGATGATGCTTCCCTGGAAGATGAGTTTGAATTTTTTTCAGATCGATACGCCCAAACCAATGTGCCCTAAAACAAGGTGGTGTAATTCCAAGAGTATTGGAATCCATTCATAAAATTCATCACTTGATTCCCACACTTAATATTCTCCTCATTTGGATCATCATCACCTTACACATATGAAGGTATTCACATAAAAAAATGTTGCTAGGTTAAGACCCAAATACCCTCCTAGGACAAAGTCACAAATGATTTTCGATGGCATTTGAGATATGTTCTTTGTTTTGAACACAGTTAGAATGTGACACTTAATTTTTTTCCCCATTCTTGACTAAGAAATATGGATACAGTGTTTATAACATGTTCATTCATTTTCCTATATCTTCAATCCACCCCTATTTTGTTCTACATTTTCGGAATTGTGATTCACATTCCCCATTCCCATTTTTTCAGGTCAAATTCAATTAACATGATGTTTTCATATTTCGGAAACAGAGTATATTAGAAAACCAATGGGAATTTCTAAGAGACTTGTTATATATCCATATCCTCTCTCATCCCATAAAAACTCATATGAATGATCAATCACATGGTTGTCCATTGTTCCACACACTGAGCATGAATCTTGTTGGATTAGGAATTGATCATTGATTTTAGTACAAATATGATAAATATGTGATAATAAAAAAAAGGAAATATTTTTTATCATGTAGGAGTTGAAAAAAACCAATGTATTGGAATATAAATCACATATTGGTGCCTCCACATTGAAAAATTACATCAAATATTAACCTTGGAGATTGAGCGAATGAGATCAAATGAAATTTTCTGAGTATATTCCAAATTTTTTTGTCACTCTACCAGGTCTTATTTCTCCTCATCAGTCATTGGTTTAACATATTTGGCTTTGATCCACTTCTAGTTCTATTCATCTCAGCTCTTAGCTGCCAAGGGTTTCACCTCTCCCACCTTGGCCTCAGCTGCCACCAACTGAGTCTTTAGGTTGTTGACATTCTTGGTTTTAGAAGCAATAACTATCGTGTGCTCCTACACTAGCCCCTCAAGGTAAGAAATATCACATTCATCCAATTGAAATTCTTGGGATCACTTTTCCTTATGAATCTTCTTGTCTATTTCATGTGTCTGACACACTGAACCTGCCCACTTGATAATGAAATATCAATCCAATGCATATAGGTTATTGGAATTCACCCCACTGTTCCCCAGACTAATTAACAAATGAAAAATATATCCCTTATATCATATCAGTTATTATTTCAAAGTGTTGGTGATGAAATTACATACATATCTTCATGCCTTGTGGTACATAATCCTATTCTCCTAAGTAACCTATGAGCTATAATCTTCTAAATCTATAGGAAGTGCAGACTCATATAGAGGGAATACCTACGATATATTGTTAGGTGGATACTCTATGATCAAGTCTTTAGTTATGAGAGGTTCGAGAACTGATCCATCTTCGATCATAAGCAGTCAAAGAACTATCATAGGGAATAGTTTCTCCCGTGCCTCTTTGTTGATGGTGTATGATTGTGTTTCCTCTTGTAGAAAAACTGAGGTTGATGTGACTTTCCCTACTTATTTGGATTCCCTTTTCTATGGCCCACTCTTTGCCTTAGCCCCCGCTATCACCAACACTAGAAATTCCATGGTAGACAAAATAATAACAGCATCCCCAATCACTTATGCTCTTAGTATAATTTTTGTCTCTTACTTCATCAAAAAAATTCTATGAAATCCACCTCTTGAGGAGCCTATATTATTGGATCTTTCAATAAATATTCTTCATCCAACCTAGTTGTAGGCCCTTCTTTAAACCCCTTCATTGAGGAAACGATCTTAGCATTCCCCTTTCGTAGCACCTCTGTGTTTTTTCCATCTACCATGATCTCCTAATCCAACTTCACCTAGAGAGTAATCTCCTCCATCACCACCTTAACATCATGAAATGTTAGTGCATGCTTTTTTTCTAGTGGATGAGTCATGATCATCATTTGAACTACCATTCCAAAATTCGTTAGTCAATAATAATAATTAAAAGTAAAAGATTCAATAGAATAAATTAGGGAAATACATACTTGTATTATACAATAATGTTAGAAGTTTCTAAATGTTCATAGGTATACACCCATTAGTAAGTCCCCTCCATGGCTACTGACCTATCTGGAGGCACCGATAGTGGGCTACTTGCTGCCATGACATCAAGAAGGGACCTAACTCATTACCCTTAAAGGGTTCGAGTGAAATTTTGTTCCTTTTCAATAAAATAATGAACCTCCCACCCCATCTGTACTTGAATTATGCCCAAGTAAAAAACCAAAGAGAGGTAAGAAATAGCATTAAGAGTATCTTATATTTGAGACACATGAGATCTGAGTATTTTCTTGGTCAGTAGTACTGATTCCAACTTTGAAGTGCCAGGATATGTCTTGCTTCCCCAGTAATCCTCTAACTCATTGGGTAAAGGGGTGGCCATATCTAGCTTAGCTATCGAAAATTGTGGGGGAGAGGCCTTGTTCAGAATCATTGTTACCCTTTCGGTTATAGGAAGCTTAGTTCTTATGGAATGGACCTAGTTTGGAATCTCTACCACATACCACTCTATCTCATTTGGAAACATGATGAAGGTGACCTTGTCATGATCAATACTAGGGAGAAACATCCCATCCCAATTGAGATACTTATATATCCTGCATAAAATAGATAATTACATGTAGAAATCCTAGTTTCCCCATGAATTAGGGAAGAAACAAACATATGGAATGTCCAAATGGAACAACCACATCCCAGGAGCTTGGAATAATTTCCATAAGACTTACATAGAGGGACCAAATTCCTTGTTCTGCCACTTTCTTAGGAGTTATTATCCTAGTGTTACTCCTCTCGTTAAAACTATTACCTATCTGGTCCTATGAGCTATTAGAAGAGCTGATACTTCCTTGACAGATGGGCCACCACTTCCACCATGGAATTCCCTAAACACCACTCATCTCCAGCCCTATGGTTGAGGGGAATCTACTAAACTGCCCTAGGTGTCCCTCTACCTCAGTATATTCACAAGATATTATCATTTCCAGCTCTAAAAATATTAATGAACTTTACCATATGTGGAACTGGGTGGTGGCAGTTCATTCCACACCAACCCATCCTCGCATGTAAACATGCTCCAAAATGACTTATCATAGATGTATATAATTCATGTCACACCACTGTGTATTCATTATATCTTATAATCTATAGGCACATGAAATATATAATGAATTGATGTAGATTTTATTGATTTCCTATTGGCTCTCAATAAACCCTCAACACTAGTTCCCCACCTTGGATGGCCAAGAGGTACAATCTCGGCTTAATGATATGTGTATTATCATTAATCACCACCCACATTGAAAAGGGTAATATGTGAAATATTAGGTTCTCTTCTAGCCAGATCTTCTCTAAAAATTCCCCCAGACCAAACTAGAATGGATGGCTCCCTATATTGTTCTAAATTACCAACCAAAAGTGTGTTTTGGTAGGAGAGATAGGGTTTGGGTACTCAAAACCTCCCATATAAGTGGCCACCCAACTGTACAAGAACCGGAGGGCCCACACAAATGTAGTTATATCTTCCCTTAACTAATGTGGTGATGTAATTTGTATAACTTCACTGGAATAGAGATATAAAAATTGAATCATTGCATATTCACCATCGTTTCAACTATTATAATGGTTCTCGACTCCACCCACATATGTGTATCCATCACTAATATCATTCGGCCACAGATACTCTCTATGATGAAACATTCTATACTGACTATGATTTGAGTTTCTGGATTGATGTTCTATCCCCATAGCTGCCACATGATTTCCTCCATAATCCCCCAATAAGAGCCATCATTTCCCTATTGGTATCCAATAATACATGTGTGTGCCCAATTCAGAAATGTCTTTACTAGCTCATCCCCTTTGACTAGATATAATTTTGGTTCTTTCAAGAAATACACGATCAACTACTTTAAAGGAAGATTTCTCACCCCTATATTCTCTTTTTTGGTTCCCTGCACTAAATCCAACAACACCACTACTAAGGCCAAAAAACTATTATTGATCATCATAGACATTATTTATAGGGTGGAATTATTAAAACATCCCCCTAAGATAATTATTCTAACAATATTATAAAGGCCCATGAGGCTTCCACCAACCTCCCCATGATGTAGAGGAAACGTGTTGGTCCCTAGTGACCATATTCTAAAGAAAATGAACATGATTTTCCCATTATTAAATACATGGAACAATGAATCCCATTATTCTTCACAAATCCCTACTTTCTTCATCACTACTTCAAAATTGTAGTATGACACACATTCCTAATAGGCTAATGCCTACTCATATAGGAAGTTATTTCTTTGGTGTAAATCATAATTATTTTTCCATCCCTTGACCAAATCTCATAAACACTCCTTGTAGATCATTTAATAATATGGTGGAGACACCTCATCTTCCATATTATCGCCATAAATATTTGTTGATATGGTGTTAGATAATGTTCACTATAATTGGCACATGGTCCTTCCATTTTTTGGCCTAAAACATTCATGTTCCATTGGTATTCCCCTAGTACACCTATGAACTAGTAAGATGGATCATCTCTGCTCATCACTAGGATAAAGACCTCATCTCTTAGTTTGAACATATAGAGAGGAAGACTCTTCCATAAAGGATATTCAATTTAAGCATCTATCAATAGCATGATAAACTATTCATGTCTAAGGTGCTCCAGACTCTATTCCCAATCTTAATATCACTCATTATTTCTTCCCTTCGAGTGGTATCAGTGGTAACTCCCTATGATTCCATTTGATTCAAGAATTATTTGATCTTTTTAGTTTATTTCAAAAATGATTTTATCAATGATCATTCATGGAGCTTGTCTGTAGATCTGTGTCTCGTGGAGGTTTCTTTACATAGATGCATTTCACGATTTCTAAATCGCTATAAAGCATTCAAGGGGATATGGTCCAAAAATATAGTACACTATGAAGTGCTCGTGGAGAATAGTTTGTGGAGACCTAAAGATTTATGACAAGTGATAAAGAAGTAATTCATCATAAAAATTCTTAGGGATATGAGGGGACGGTCCACTTTTTATATGAATGTGGCTGACACAAGATTCATGATGACCTATGCTTCCAGTATCCATCATGAATGGTCATTTCGAGTGAGATTTTAAAATGATATTCCTAAAATTGAGTTTATCAACAATTTTAAATGATCCTCTATTAGAATAGGACCTTCCCTTTCCCCATCATCTCCCAATTCGAGGAGGTGGGGGGGCTTTTGGAAATTAAATATTTGTGATCCATGAATAATTGTGGAATACACAACATGTTTGTATCAAATCCTAAACAAAATGGCGTAATAATCTATCTTAAGAGTCTTCTTTTTGAATTCATTATCTTTCACGAATAGTGAGAGCTCACAAATATCCATGTAATAGTGTTTCTTCTATGACATTGAGTTTCAGAATCATGATGTGCAATGAGATACTATAAATCATTAACGATGTCATCATGAGTACATCATTCAGACTCATGAAGCTGCACCCATTCACGAAGCACACCAATTATTCAAGAACAACCACATTCTTTGCGAACCCCCTTTCCAATAAATAACCCCCTCATTAATATATTTTAGGGATAGTTTCCCAAACATTTCATCTTCCAAACTTTTTTTTATTTAAAAATCTCTTAATCATCATGAACCAAAGAGATACGGATCACTGAAGGAATCCAGGATTCATGAATAAAATTTCCCCATGTACCTAAGAGCCTCCACCCCGGGAAGAGATTCCATTCACAAATTATTACACACATCATGAAGGAAGAATTACTTAACAGGATCTTGAGTCTTTAAAAATCTTCAAAAAGCACTCCTCTCATAAATCTAGACTTCCTTATGAGGTAGGGTCACCCTATTTCATGAAGGATACTCATTTGAAAAGCCCCTAACCTATATAAAGGACCTCTATGTAAGGAACCAAGATTCATGAAACATATCTATAGGTATTTTACATTATTTCTCATTATGTGGAACCTCCTTCATGATGTTTGATTGACTAGGGCCCCCCACACCCATCCAAGACTAGTTCAGCTACTCCTGGAATCCCTATGTGACCTATGCCACCCATTCATGTGTCCACCCACATAACTCCAAGTGTGGATTGAGCCTCCAACCTACCTTTATCTTATTATTATAGGTACCATAACACCTATATCCTATTCATTATAGGAATAATGGTGCGGACTTCATGACTAGCCAATCCTCTTATCGTTATACTCTAGAAGTTCCATAGCCATGTCCCATGTAGAGATACATTAGTGATGGTCATGTAAGCCTAATGGGTAGGGATTGAGTCCCTCCATGTCCAAGATTAATGATGTGAAATATTATATCTCTACATCCAATTCATAAGATGTTAAACTAAAAGACACCATCATCAACACATGACGTAAAAATATAGTCTTACCCTGTTCAACAAACATAGGATGATCCCTATATGAGTAGAATGGGTTTTACACCAGTAGGATATCCTATGTACCACTCACATGGAATTAGATCGTCCATGGGTATCTAAATTTTTAATCCCCACACTATTCTAATTGTGTGAAATCCTCTTGTTATGGGAATATTTAACTTGAAAGCCCCACAAGATACCTCATTAATGCTCCTTCCATGATGTGATATTCTATATAACATGACATTAAACTGCATGGATTGTTCCTATCATGTGACCTTAAACTATAGCGTTAAACTACCCAGGATTTGATCCCTATCTTCCGAATAGCATATGTAAGATTCCACCTTGGGGTTCCATCCCATCCAATGGTAAACCAAGGTGCTCCCACCTTGGGATGCACCTCCCTAATCCTCCTTAAGGGGTGTTTTGATCAACCTTCTAGTTTATCTTTATGGGGCATCCCAATGAATTGTAAACCTGGGTTCTCACTCATAGGGATATACCTCCAGGATCCTCTTTAAAGTTTGTTTTGTTAAATATCTCGGGTATTCCTCAAGGGGCATCTCAGCCAATGGTAAACCTAGGTTCTCTCTCCCAGGGATGTACCTACTTGAGCTTCCATAAAGGGTATTTTGATCAATATATTGGGTTCGTCTCAAGGGGTGTCCTAGCCGATGGTAAACCTAGGTTCTCACTCATAGGGTTATACCTCCCTGATCCAACTTAAGTGGTGTTTGGATAAACCTCCAAGGTTTGACTCAAGGTGGCTAGCAACTAATGGTAAAAATAGGTTCTAAATCATTGGGATATACCTCCCTGATCTACCTAAAGGGTTGTTTGGATCAACCACTTCTGTTCACCCCAAGGGGATTCCCAAACAATGTCAAACCTAGCTTCTCCCACCTATGGATATACCTCCATGATCCACCTTAACAGGTGTTCTAATCAACCTCTATGCTTCTCCTTTAGGGGTGTCTTGAACAATGGTAAACATAGGTGATCTTTCCTTTAGATTCACCTCCCTAATCCACCTCAAGGGTATTTATGATCAACCTTTCAGACTCATCTCAAAGAACATTATAGTCCATCCATCTTAGATTCATCATAAGGGGAGTTTCGGTTCATATTTTATAGATCTATCATAATGGTAATTTTGATCCATTTTAATGAGTAAACCATTCGGGTGGGACATCTTCTTGCATATGGATACACCTAATTGATCTTCCTTAAGTGGAAGATTGACCCATTCACCCTAGATTAAACTCAAGGGGTGTTTTTATCCATTCATTCCTCATTTATATCAAGGGTAATAATGATCATCCTTCTTGATACATCTCATATGATGTTTAGATCCATCCACCTTTAGGTTGACTCTATGAGGAAATACCATCCATTGATAATACTTTTAAATGTGATGTCTTCTCTTCTAGGGACACCTCCTTATTCTACCATAAGTGAAATTTTGATCACCCAACCAATTCCCGCAAGAAATTAATCATGTACACATCATATCCCAACAAGACATTAACCATGTACCCATCTCCCCAAGACATTAAACTCTTCCCTGTTCCATCTCAACTAGACATTCTTATCTATCACCACATGGCATAGATCCTATGAAATATATGAAAATACATACCTCATACAAGAATGGGATGCATGATGTAAAAAATCCTAGAAGTCTTATTCCTTTGTAGTCATTACTTAATCATCCACATAAGATTCCTTGGGTTCCACACCTTAAGATATATTTGATGAGATTTCCCCCCAAGAGGAAGAATACCTATGACTAATCCACCCAATGTCTAGACATGTAAAATTATTACCAATTTGACTACTATATTGGATGAAGGATGCTCCCATATCAAGAAAAAAATAATGTCTAGACAGAAACAGTTTAATTAACTGGAGTCCACAAAGTGATGGAACCGGGAATGAGTTCCACACACATGACTTAACACTAGGAGGGTGACCCAGAATAGGAAAAATTCACTGCGGATTAATATATAAAAGGAGGAAATGATAATCCCATCATACCATTTTCACTAAGAAGCATACACCACTGATGAAAGTGATGAAATTCACCCACCATTGGAATCATGAATATTGGGTAAAAGTGATGCACATCATGCATGGTCCCTAGAGAAAGTGTCATAAAATAAACTAATTAACCAATTTTTTTGCCTTGTTTTCACCCATGATATCCTTTATTAAATTATTATATGAGATTACATTGTATAACCATGTTTTCACGTTTTTTAATTTTTCTACCCATATTTATATATGTTCATCATTGTTTTCCCATGGATTTCTGTGTTAACATTGTAGGGTTGTATTTTCAAACAATCATACCCTTAGATTTGATGAGAAATTGTGAACAAGTTTGAGATCAGTGTTTTCAGATTGGATTGTGATACAATGAAATAAGTTCTTATTGGAGTCATGTATAAAAGTTAAAATCAGGGGGCTTCATCCATGAGACAGATGATACAGAAGAACCATGTGGTGAGAAAGAACATCAAACTATTTGGGTTTCTAGAATCTATCCATTGACAATAGATTAGGCATGATCAACCCTAGATCTATGTTAGATGGTGTGATATGAGGTGTAAATAGTGGCATCAATGGAACATGAGAGACACATGAAGAGTTCTTAGGATTAATGAATATCCTATCATATATAGAGTGTATTCTCGGAAAAAATTCCATATAATCTTCTATATAAGAAAACTAGGGGATGGGTGAAATAAATATCAAAATCCATATAGATGGTCCCAAGAATTATGTGGATGAGCTTGGGAATCAAATCCATGCACTGAAGGCACAAGCCTAGGACATCATGTGGTTATATATGCCATGTATCCTAGGAGACACAATATATGTGTGTATGCAGCTAGATGATCTGTGTATCGTAGGTACATACCAAGTGCACTTGGGCATGGGATGGAGTACAAAGGCATATATTGGAGTACAAAGGAATAGGTTGGAGTCTACAATCACTGAGTTGCATACACATACATACACTCATTCAAGAAATACTCTCTATGTACCCCATGTACACACCATGTAGTTCCACATGTATTACTAATATGTGTACTTAAAAGGACATGCCTAGCTATCGAAGCAAGGAAACATGATGGTAACCTTGTGTACCCAAAATGTACTTTTTATAGGAACTTCCACCTCTAATATCTTCTTTTTTAAAAACTCATATATAAGGCCATGAAAAACATAACCTAAGAGGTTTTATTTATATAACATAATGGGGGCCTTTTTTATCATCATATATATGATACAATGTTATATTAGTATTGTTCTTCCTTCAGTGATTCTTTGCCAATGGAAGTGATCATGTTTGATAATCAGAGATACACCAAGTTCAGTACGCCCTGTCACACAGGGGAACAATTACCCCATACTATTTACATAGGTAGAGTCATTACCCTCTAATAAAAAAATGGTAATGGGTCCTCTATCTATGTAGTGGAACCCTCCCTCCATATTCAAGATATAGAGGGGAGTAGTTCCTTCACTTGAGAGAGATACCCCTTAGTTTTGAGAGTGCAGTGGTGAGGTATGATCCCTTTTACATTAATTACTGAGAGGTTATTCATGATGACTGGCTAAGAGACTATGATCCCTCGAATGTGACACATAGTGGCGATGATAAGTCCCTCCACCCCATTTCTCACAAGGATTCACATGATTCTTCACTTATATATGATACATTTAGAGTTGTACGAAAACCCTTTATTCTTATTAGGGTAGTGGAGAAGAAGATACCCATTATCTATCAATTGTGGTTTTTAATGAGAATATATGATGTTGGGTTTCATTACTTCTCTAATTATTATAGGTTGGGTTGTCTGTTGTTTATTTCGATTTCTCCCCCATTGTAGTATTCGTAGGGTGTATCTAGGTATGTACATACTCAACCATGCATCAAATTTGACTACATGTGTTTTGTATTATGAATTCAACTGATAGATTAATAGGGGATTTGGTGGACCTCATGTCAGTGGAGCTTAATAATACATGGAGGTGTTAACCATGAAGAATTGTTAGGCTTTGGGTTATGAATTTAAGAACTTCCCCACTCAACCCTTTAATGTTGTTTTTTGTTTAGTTTTTCCCCTTTTATTTTGAGTGGTTGTGAATTTTTCCTCTTTATATCATTCATATTACAGTTCCTTACTTTAATATATTTCTTTGAGGTTGTTTCATGCATTGTTTACACCATAGATATTTTTGTTCTTTAATTATATCTCCACACTATTTCGTGGAGCTATTTTTTTCATGTGTACATTTAATTTAGGCTAAGGTGTCCCATTTTAGTGTTATTCCTACTCAGCACTTGTTTCTATCCCTTGGACCATTATAGGTGGGATTTGGATGTCGCACTTGGATTACCACAAGAAAGATGATCCTTGGTGGGTTGTTTCATGACACAATACAACCCAATAAGATTAAGGGAGGATGACGAGGGTAATAATTAAGAAGTAGAGGCTAATATTACTAATAGAAATATGTTCCCTTGGTTTTTCTAATAAAAAATCTAAAAATTACTATTTTTTAGTGTTAAAAAATAAATTTAGGATAAACCAAGAACCTAGTGGCCCTATCCTAATAGCCTCTGTCTCACCAAGTACCTAATGGTAATCTGAAAAACACATGAGGGATAATATAGTGGGATATCCTTATTGATCATTCTTATTGGTACCCAGTTATATCCTACTGGGAACCCATTGGCTCATGGAGCCACCTTCTAATTTCTTTTTAATAACCCAATAGTTGGAAACAAACCCTGAGTATTTTCTACCCACATTTCCAAATCCAAAGCCTCTATTTAACATCTATTTCCAAACCATTCTTCCAAAATTAAAATTCACCATGGATGAAATTTTATGTGGTTTCAGATCTTCCTTGATTTCACTATAACCCAATTATGAGGGTTATTATTAATGAATCCCACAACAAAGTCAGAATTTTTACATAATAATATGGAGAACCAATTTTTGATCCATTGGAGCGATTCAATTTTTTTATGAAAATTTTCTCACCATAAAAAAAACATGCCCAGGAATGTACACATTTAGTTCATTTTGGGTTACAACCTGATGTTAATGTAGTATTTAATGATTCCACTCGTATAAATATAATAAATAAGACACCCGAGGTTTCTTATGAATTACTAAATGAATTATCATGTAATTAAATTTATTATCAATGTGATCAGGTTCACTTTAAATAATGTATCCATCTTATGGAGAAGACCCCCTGGTTGATCTCAATGGACGATGCACTTTTTAAATAGTCATAGACTTTGAAAATGGCCAAAAATTTATCTATAACTGAACCTAAATCAATATCTTGTGACCTATTCAGTATATCACAGATAATATAGGATCACATATTTTAATCATAAGACAACAAAAAATTATAATATTTCAATGTAAGATATAATAAAAACCACTTTAAAAAAACATCCTATAAATAGTGGAGACCAACTTATTTAATTATATGATGGAATAAATTGGGAGGAGTACCACTCAATGGTTTGAATCACTACCACAAAAACAGTTTTTCCCAACGCCCCCCCATTTATCAGCGCTAATGAAAAAGTGTTGATATGGGGGGGGCCTTTATCAGCGCTCAAAAAAGCGATGATAAAAGTACCCCTTTATCAGCACTTTTTTTAGCGCTGATAAAGCCCCCCCCCCACCTTTATCAGCACTTTTTTTAGCGCTGATAAAGGGACACCCTTTATCAGTGCTTGTTTAGTAGAGCTGATAAAGGGTCGAATTCAAAAAAAATTAAAAAAATATATTAATATATTAATATATAAATATAATTATATTGATATAGATATAATATATAATTTTTAAATATATTTTAGATAAGTATAAATGTACATTAACGCTTAATATACATAATATATAAGATATTTAGTGAAAATGGCTTCTTAAAAAATTCAAAAAAAATTAATTAATAATTTACTAATTATTATGGAGTAGTAGTCATTTAATAACAATTTGAAGACTAAAAAATTAAAAAAAAATTAAAAAAAGATCCAAAATAAGTTGAAAACGCAACTCAAACTTCAAACGGTCATAACTTTTGATCCGGGTGTCCGTTTGCGCTCTACCACATATCAAATCGAAGCCTGCGACGAGCTCTACGTCGTTGTGAGTCGAGGGGAACCCAGTCAAGCGTTTTTTCGAGGCCAAAAGAGGCCCAAAATTCCTCTAAAATTGAGTTTTTAGTCGGCGTACCCATATTTTTTAACATTTTGTGGGTTTTCAGCCTCATTTGAGGGGGTATTATTTGATTTTTTGGTGGGTACTAAATTTATTCCATGGTATTACATTCATATTGATATTATGTCTTTGAAATTTTATCTTTTTGTATAATGCACTACTATTTATAATCGAATATATAACTATATGTACATATTTTTTATATATTGACACCTAAAAAATAAATTTTTAAAATAAATAATTAAACATATTTACATATAAAATATATTAGCTCTATATAAATAATAACTAATATGCATTTTATTTAAAATACCAATATATGAATATTTATATAACTACTATATATTAATATAACAATATATATATATATATATATATATATATATATTAATCTAGCTATATATATATATATTAATATAACTACATATATATTAATATAACTACATATATATATTAATATCACTATAAATATATATATTAATATCACTATAAATATATATATTCATATAACTATATATATATATGTATATTAATATAAATATATATTACTATACGAATAAATATAACTATATATATATAAATAGAGATATATATTAATATAACTATATATATATATTAATATAACTATATATATTAATATAAATATATATTACTGTAAAAATAAATACAACTATATATATATAAATGGAGTTATATAATAATATAACTATATATATATTAATATCACTATATATATATTAATATCACTATATATATATATTAATATAACTATATATATATTAATATAACTATATATATATATATTAATATAACTATATATATATATATTAATATAATTATATATATATATATATATATATATATATATATTAATATAAATATATATTACTATACGAATAAATATAACTATATATATAGAGAGAGAGAGAGATCATGAAATAGCAAACAAATAAAAATAGAGTAGTGGTAAGGACTTAGGCACGCAGGGGGGAGGTCTCGGGTTCAAAACCTGCTGGAGGCAGATACGCGCGCATGGGGGTGGATGTTGGGGGCTAGTGTTGATAAAGGGTGGAGGGGGTGCGTGCAGGCACTGTAGGGGAAAAAAAGCACTGTTAAAAGGGGGATCAAGCACTATAAAATCCCCCCCATGATTGGCATGATTTTTTTATTTTTTTGCAATTTTTTTAAATAACTTTAAATTTTTTAATTTTTTTTATTTTTTTAACTTTTATCAGCACTTTTTTAAAAGCGCTGATAAACGGGTCCTCTATCAGCACTAAAACGAAAGCGCTGATAAAGGAAGCGGTGATATAGGACCCCTTTATCAGCGCTAAAAAAATCGCTGATAAAAGACCCCTTTTATTATGACATTTTTTTAGCGCTGATAAAGGGGACCCCCTTTATCTTTGCCGGCTTTAACAGCGCTTTTCCTAGCACTGTTAAAGGACCTTTTTAGTGCTGATAAAGGGCATATTTGTAGTAGTGAATCATGGATTTTTGGGTTATAGAAACCCTTAAAAGGTTCAATGTAATTATCAAGTTAATTATTATTTCTGATATTTTCATTGCTGATGTCATGTGATATCTCAGCAGTGTGTACCTATTTCCCTTCATTCCCACAATCCATAGTTGGGGGAAATTTATCACTTTATTTCTTTATTTATCCTCCATTATTGAAATTGGATGATGGAATTTCTTTTCGTCCTTCCATAGATTCGTACTTCAATCTATTCTCTTTTTCTAAGTCTCCCTCATAGATTTATGTAATGTTTCTCAAAATTTATCCGAACACCATCTCAAGGTGGATTCCTGTTATTAAGATACTTTTGACTTGACAAGGTAGAAACCTTTGGTCAGAGGACGTAGGAATGTTGTTAAATTTTAGGTAATTATGGATGTTGTGTCGGTTAAGAACCAGTAATGTATTCTCCTTTTGATGTTGCAAGCATCTCATATGAGGCATCCTAGTTATGGAAACTAATGCATCCCATGCGGTCTATGAGGTTGTTGATGCTAGGATCACAATTAGTCTAATATTTTTTACCTTATGAATCCCATATTTATTGCATGAGGTTGGGATTATGGACCAGGTCACAAGTTTAATATCTCTTGGAGATGGGTGGGTCTCATGTTTAATGTCTTCTGGGGATATAAGGGTTAAAATTTTAACATTGTGTGGAGATAGGTGATCATAGGTCTAACATATTTCCAATACATAAGAATCAAAATTTTAACATATTTTTGAGATTGGTGGGTTACAAGATTAATACCTTAAAGAGATGGTTGGGTGGCTATATGTTTTCCCATGGGGGATGATTTCACACTCAGGATTTGGTTATGTGTGTCTCCTAAGGGAATTATTTCACACTTGGGGTGTGTTAGAGTGCTTCCCAAGGTTAGAGGATTTCACACATTGTATTTGTTTAGGTGTGTCCCTGTAGAGAATTATTTCACAACTGGGAGGTGGTGGAAACTATTGCCAGGGGGATTTCACATTTGGAGGGTTGTAGAGTCTGTTCCTATGGGTGATGATTTCAAACTCAATATTTAGTTAATTGTGTCCTCATAGGGGGTGATTTCACATATAAGAGGGTGGTGGAGTGTGTCCTCAAGGGGGAATATTTCACAATCAGTGGTTTTTTATGATTGAACATAATGGAGGAATCCAACATACATGTTAGTAAATATGGGTTAAAACCCATGTAGTTCTATGTTATCATCTGGGACTGTGTGAAATGATTTATACATGTAGTATAACATCATGTAGTATATACAGTATTGGTGTGAAAGGATAATCAACCAGGGATGGTTTGGGGATTACGAAGGCAAGCTACTCGAAGGAGGATTGTCATCCCATAGTGAGGGGGATAGTGGAATCAAATGATGATCATAAATGGGGAATCCAATGTTCATCAAAAGGGTAAGACTATAATTTAAGATCATGTGCTGAGGAAATTGTCATGAAGTCTAACATTATACAACAATGACATATATCTAGGAAATTTTACATTATGTATCTTTTACATTGATAGGGATACAATCCTTGAAGGAATTTTCAAGGAGAGAAGAATATCTAGAAAAGGATGATGTATGAGGATGGGAAATCCATTCCCAAGTGATTCCACCATTAGGGAACACATTTTCATTGATCATATGCCTCTTGGAAGGGAATGACATAAACACAAAATTGGATGAGTATAAATTAGGGGTCCTGATGTTAAGGTGCCTTTTATTAGGACAAAAAGGAATTATGATCCCTATGCTTGGTAGAAAAAGGTGGGTTAAAGGTCGTTCTTCAATTATAAGGGTTTTTGGGCCAGGGATAATAATTTTTTTGTACTAAACATTATTTTATTTCCTAGAAATAGTCTTTTATAATCTATGGGATCTTTAACATGTACAAAACATGGATTCATGAGGCATGGTTGTGAGAAACATTTGGTTTTGCAAAAAACTTATGGTTATGAGAAATATGATTCTCTTCTCTGAACTTTATCAACCTTAATAATTTTTTCATTATGATATCTCCACCATATCCCAATACGACATGGGTTCCATAGGAGTTCATTCATGAATTTTCTATACCATTGAGGGTCCATGGGATTCTGGTGTTGTGCAATGTCATGGAAGATAGGTTTTCATGAGTGGGAGGGTTTATTTTTCTTATGTATATCCTTCCTTAAGGAATTAGGGATAGGTTATATTTATAGCTAAAATTTGTGTACTATGAAACACAACTTTACTATTGTGCATTACATGGTTTCATGATTTTCAACATTTTTTTGATGGGGCCTAACCACACAACAATGGGTTTTGATGACTCCTTTTCCATGTAACATTACAGTTATTAAAATGAATAATTGAGAGATAACACTTATATTTTGTGTGTAAATTCCTTTTCCATCATTTCTGACTTGCATAGCACCCACTGAACTTTTATCTCTAGTGTCTTCTTTTCCATTCATCTCCTTTGACTATGAATTTGATTATTTTAATGCATCACACAATAGATTTTTGAAACCTTCTCATCAACCCCAGGATGTTCCTTCAAGGTGGGTCTCATACTTGGTTCATGAAAAACTAGGCTTCTTAGAAAGAGATACATGTTTTCAGTGCCAAACAATCCCCTACCCCCATGGATTTGGAGCTTTCGGGGGACTATAAGGCTAGGTTCTCAAAGAAACTTTGACGTGGATGTATGATTCCCTTATAGGTGAAAAACATTGACCTTGGGCCATGAACCCACATTCCACACTAGCACAACCCATCATCTATGTTCTTATAAATAGAGATAGCTTCACTTTACACTGTCACATGACTTCTGTTCAGGATAATCCATATATCATGTGGGTAACTAATCATATTTGCAAAAAATCCTAATATTTTTGTCGTGAATTTCTGTGAAATATCTTATTTTTGTGAAACAGTTTCTATGCATTAGGTGAAATTTTGTATGAGTAGCTAACATGTTTCGTGACATGGTGACATTTTTCAAACAAAGCAAAGACTTGCATGACCTAGTCTCTTAATATGAACATATTTTAATAATGTACAGATCATGATATGACCAAATTTTGTTCCACGAGCTAAAGGGATGAAATTGTGGGTTGTATGGAAATTTCCTTTCTAGAATAGTCATTTATTACAATAGAGATATCATGGGAATGTTTATTGAAACCTAGAAGGAATAAATGATGAGTATCACCTAAACCTATACAACTTTGGGTTTATGGACAATGTGGATATTGCAACCATTGAAGTGAACATGATATGGTAGTGGTTCTCTTTTCACAATGAGATTACCCACTACAACATCACAAATTTGGGTCATCCAATAAGGGAACATGGGGAAACTGCCATCTACTCTCTTAGTGGAAGGAAAAGGATGGTGATATGGGATATATTAGAGAATGAAAAGTTACCATCCTACTATGCAAGAATCATACAAACCATTATCCTGAATTACAACATAGTATGGTACATGTATTGGGATCAGTAGGCCACGGTAACATTGCAGATGAGCAGGCATGGGTGTACTAGGTACAATTCACTTATCAAGAATATTTGGCTGATCTACGCCACATCGGGTTGTATGAAGCAGTTTGGATATCTCAATTATATGTTTATAGACAATATGATTTTCTACTAGAGCTCCTCAGCTAGTGGTTCCCTAAAAACAACACCTTCCACCTCTATCATGGGGAAGTCGGGATTAGATTTTGGGAACTCAAATTCATTATAGGGATCCCACTAATTAGATTTTAGTTTGATGAATTCCTTCCTATGGTGAACTCATGGGGTGACATGGTGAAAAAAGTTTCCACAAGGTAAATCCTCATGGACATGTTGTCCATTGAAGTTATGAATCATCATCCATTTCATCTGTACATTGTATTAAAAACCCAGATACGGATATTTTTAATAACTCAAGTCAGCCGATGAAATTTTGATTATCATAATAGAAGAGGAATCCCATATCATAATGGATGATCCTAGCGGAAGGGATCTATCAGGAGTGGGTATATAATATAAGTAATGGATGGAATTTGGTAGATCAATATACTTCATTTCTAGACACCTTCCTAAGTTTTTGGATGCTTCTAGTTAAGGAAACATGCATGGGATTGTGACTTGGGATGCTTCTAATGTAAACAATTATGTTTCCTAGAAACAAGGTGAACCTGGGAGTATCAATACTGGATCAACTCTCTAGTCAGTTGGGTCATGTATCAAGAGGAGGAATTCCCAGTAGGATCTATGGTATATTCCAATTTTTTCAATCATGAATAGTAGAAGATTTTGTGAGATAATAATTTAAGAGTACTTTACTCTACATGTTGTCCTATAACCCTTACTCATCAACATCATCAGTGTTCATATGGTGAATCTTAATGAATTCAGGGATAAGGTTAGAATCGACAACACTAAATTTACTCTTTCACCGATTATTGACTCTATTCCATGTAATTATTGATAATATAGAAGGAATGCTAGAATAGTGGGAGTATCATTAGACATTCCAAGGTGGGGTATTGTTTTCCAGAATATATGGTAACACTTATATTGAATCTTATAGCCCATATCTTTTTTCCCAGAAGTTTAAATGCATCCATCAGTTGATGAATTGATTCTACATGGGCATCCATGAGGAAATACAACATTTTATTCTACATTAGTTTTGGTGTATGGTCATAAGAAATTTTCAATGCCTATCTCTCTCAAAAATTTTCTAATAAAGGATAATGGCATATCCATGTGAAATTATGTGTCAACATATAGGGGGAGTTGTGAAAGAAAGAGAGTTGTGGGAGGAATAGGGTGCCAAATGGGTTATCTTTCAGAGTACCCATCATGCCTCAAGGGCTGCCTCTAAGGATTTTGTGGTGTAGCTCTAGGATTTTCTACACCCATGCCTCCTAAAGGGGTAGGACTCTCTTAGAAGTTACTGTGGGATCATGTGGAGATATCTCAAGATGGATCCAATATAATTAGTGAGTCCCATCGAAAGAAGTTGTAGTACCTATTACATATAGTCACAGATTCTCACTTTCCCATTCTCTAAGAGACTTGTGGATTGATGAAACTAACTCTGATGGAAGAACAGTTGTGGTGGAGACTAACTCAGGAGAGAATCAAGCTTCTGAATATTTTTCATTAAAGAATCACATCTAGGGTAAACATTCATGATGTATTTTCATTCCTCATAGATATGGATTCCATTTCATGATAATTTGGGGGATTCAATCTTACATCTTGTTTGGTTAGTTTGATGTTTGGAGATAATCATGAGGGGGAAATATATACTAAAGAATCAACCCCAGAGGATTCATCTCTCAGTACCACCTATGAGGCACCAGAGGAAAGGAATACTGTTAAAATGCAACTGATTAAGATAATAACTAATAAATAATAGAGGTCATCAAAGAGGGTGATGGAATGATCGATAGTTTTTTCAACGAAGCAAGCTTAGTTTTTTACCTTCATATCTCTTCCATCCCTTATTGTTCAAAGGTTCTAAACCTAGATTTTTTCATATACAGTATAATATAGGGGAGAAACAAGGAGTCTATGTAAGAGGGGATTAGGGTTCCCCCTTAGGTACAAGTGGACATGCCTCATAGTCTGTTCCCAAGGCTACTAGAATGGGAGTGTATGATGAGGAGATAAAAAAGGATGGATTTAGAGCTCTTGGTCCTCTTAGTCATCTTTGGGGGACCACGAACGGTCATTTTGATAGATACATATAACAAAAAGGATTTAAATTATCATAGGAGTCACATAATATATATCCCCATGCATTTAGGTAAGAATAATCTTCACTCAACCTGGGTCTCTTCGAACTTTCATAGCGATGTTCAAGTGTATTGCATCAATATGTTTATTCTATACAGCTCCAACAAGAATAATATTGAGGGGTTAGATTCATGTTGATGAGGTGCCAACCAGTGTCGCGGGATCTCCAGTGGGTGAATTCACTTTAAAAATTCTGATACCATACTTTTACAAAACTCTTTCTCTTTTTATGTGTTTCTCCCTTATGTGAGCCCCATTTTCCCAATCCATAACAACTAGTCAAACTAACTGGCATGTTATTTGTAACACCTTGATATTTTATGAGAAATAATTTCTTTTCGTTGATGTCTTGTGTTGTACGCTACACCAATATTTTCTTGCGCTATACGCAACACCGTATTAGCTTGTAGTATACACAAACACTATTCTTGTCTTGAGCTGCATGAAAGAGCGACCTTCCTCAATAGCGTGTGTTGTACGCAATACCGAGTTTCACTAAACAACGATATATTGTTATTATGAACTAGCCATTATGAATAGTATTAACAATATTTTTAATTTTATAACAATATCAATAATTTTAAACATATTATAGAACATGGTATGATAACAAAACAAATTTTTCGGGTAAAATAAGTATTTTTCAAAAAAATGCAGTTTTGCCACCTTTTGATGGTACACCCATATTAAATCTAGTTTTTGACATGTTTATAATTTCAATTTGACAAATAAAACTTCTTATTTTTAATCAAGATTTAAAAACATACATTGGATAAATTTTTGATACTTTTTTGATAACTTTCATATTTTGATGAATAGTAAAAATACACTAAATTTTTCTTAAACACAACTTTTTTTCATCCAGATAATTTATATTGTTAAATTATAAGATTTAATGGTTTAAAAGTATAAATAGAATATATTTTTACCATTTAATATAATTTATATCATTATCATTAATTTTACATTGAATTAATAGGTAAAAACATTTCAATCTTTTGCAATGTTTTAACCTTTAAAAAATCATTTTCTTAACAATAGGATTAATTTAAAAATAACTACTACAACTTATGTGTTTTAAATTTTGAAAAATGGATTCCATATTTGGAATCATTATGTCCAAATTATGTTAATAGGATACTTTTTATTTTTAGACATTATGAATAGTAACTACGATAATTTTTATTTACTACACTTAAAGGTAAATTAGGTGATTAAGGGTAAACATAATATTATAAAATTACCCTAAAACATATATTAATATAATTAGAAGATTATATTTTGTCTTAAAATATACTTGGGTTGAAATGGTAACTATTATAACCCACTTGTATGTGATTAACACCATTAATTTATTTTTTTAAATAAAAGTGAAATATGCCTCACTCAGACTTTAGTAATTAAATTATTTTTAATATAAAGTTTATAGAATATAAATTCAGTTATAATTACTCATTTGAAATATAATATGTTTTTCCTTATCATGGTAATTTATTTTTAATTCTTAAGAAATATATAATTACGTTAATAGATTATACATTAATGATGCAGAAATTATTTATTTAGTGAAAAATCAATAATATAGTTTCTATTAAACTAATAATACCCATAAAAGGACCAAATACCTAACCAAAACATCTTCTTAGTGTAAATATAAACCATAATCATACAAATGTCTAATTTCTTACCATTTTGAGCCTTATAAAAGTGATTATGACACTTATATAATTTTATTTTAAATGATGTCAAAGTTGTCACCTTCATAATTTAATAAACATAACATTTTAAAGGTTGGGTGTTTTAGAAGAAAAATTATATTAAAATTATTATTATAAAAGATATTATATTTATATTCATCATAGTGTTTTATTTTAATTTTTTATGCAGCAAATATGTATATTAAATAATTATACAAAAATATTGTAGTAATTATTTTATAAGAGAAATATCAAATAAATGGTTTAAAAATATTAAAATAAATATTATATGAAATAATTAATATTATCCACAAATTTTATAGATTAATATGACATGTTAGGATCTTGTTAAATATATTTTTTTGAATATATCCTCTGTGTGGATTTTATTTAAATTCAAATAAATGAATAGTGTCAAAATTGACACTATTGTTATTTTATAAAAATAACATATTATAAAATTGTTTAAAAATCACAAAAATATTTAAAAATTATAAATTGAAATTTATATGGTATAAAATGTCATAAAATATCCAATTATGGACAATTAACAACACATAAGTAATTATTTATAACAATTTAAAATTTAGAATATTATTACCACATATAAAGTTAAATAGATTAGATAAAGATAAATCAAGTTGATAAGGTTTAAAATAAATTACCACCATGTATAAATATTATTGTTTGATGATATTACAACCTTATCGCATCTAATATTTCCTATAGGAGTCATTTTTTGAGGTTTTTAAGTGGGGTTTGAGTTTATTATAAATTAATATTTTAGAGGTTTCCAAAAGTGCCCCTCTCCTCTCTTATAAAAGGGAACCTCCTCCCTCTCCTCCTCACACCACTTCGACCCTTCAAGATCTGCCAAACCCTGCTCATTTCCCTTCTCGACTTTCCTAGAAACATACTATAGGTCCTTTTCTTCTTCAAAGAACAACTTCAGTGCCCAAAGAGGAGGTTAAGATGAGGTATGTTGAAGAAGAGGTAATATCCTTTACTGATTCTTTCAAATTCATTTCTTCTTCTACTTCCTCTTTTTTGTTGTTTCATAATAAATTAATAACATAATTATCAATAATATATTGATATGTTATTATAAATATGAACCAACCCTATTTCATATTCTATCCATCCTACGGAAAACGAAATCACCGCGTGTGCATATGTACGGAATATCGTCTCCACGCCATGTCGTAATCTGTTTTTCCACAACCACCTTACTTGGATGGGTATAACGGTGTAAAGAATAACTATATATGGTTATTATAAAATTATAAAAATTGTGAGATATTATATCATCCACTCTAATTCCATTCAATAATCATGGGAAGGGTATCACTGCGCGTGTGTACGTACTGATTACCGTCTCCCCGACGCGATGAGATTCATTCTCCAAGTTAACCATTCAAGAATGATTATAAAGTATATATAATAAATAATCAATAAATATATGACATATTAATGATAATGGATTTATTTATATGTTATTTACTTACTTCCATTCAATTTAATAAGGAAACGAGAACAATGTTCATGTGTACGTACGATCTACCATCTCCATGAACGATGTATTTCATTCCATTTATCGATCTATTATATATATGTATATTCTGAATATATATTATATATAAATAATTTTTTACATTCTATAATTAATTAATCATGATTTAAGTAATCATATGAGTAATTACAAGTCAAAACATGGATGATAAATGAAACGATTTTACCCAAAACGTTGCTTTAACATGGAATTGACAAATGAATGGGTAATATACAGTCGTAAGTGAATCATATATGATTTCATAAATATTATTATGGTTCTGTTACAAGTTAATAAGTTGTTTAAACTCACTATACATGAGTCTCGAACACATATAGAAGAAATTGTACATAAGTTAAGGGATAATTTTGCAATCTCATTTTTATCCAAGATATCTTACACGTAGGTATTTACTGGGGTTATATTCTTCATCCATGTCCATAAAATGTTTTTCATAAAGTGTTTAATATTCTTCCATGTATTTTTAAAGTCGTTTTTACCCCTCTTTTACTTTTACTTTTTTTTATGGATGGAATATTTCTTTTGTTTACCATACGTGGTACTTTTTGACTTTTCTGTTAAAAGTACAAGAAGAATGTTTTCTTAACATATACGGCATGAATAGATTTTTATGGTTTCATAACACCTTATTTTCATGAAACTTACTCTATAAGATTTCATGATTATTTTAAACAAAATCCTTATCTTTTAAAATTGTGTGGCATTTTGTGAAAAGAAAATGATTTTGAGGAAGAAAGGATATTTTCCTCAAGAATTCATTTGAAGTGTTTTATCAAAACAATTTTCCATCTAAGATGAAATTATTTAATATGTTTATATTTCATGTATAATTTCTCTATTATTTACATGGTTTCATTTTTCTTATGATGAAATGATGTCCATTTATTTTATATGGATTATGTTAGGATGCGATGGTGTCTATGAAACCCATATTATTCCTTGGGTTATGATGAATGATTTGTGTTTATTTTGTGTCATGAAAAAGAATGATTTCATTATGAGATTGGTGGGACCTATATCTACCTCCAATGCATTGGGTAAAGATTTATATCTCATGAGATATACATGGCTGGAATGGAAAGTAAATCGGGATCAGTAATACAGGGCTGGAACGGCAATTAAACCTGGTTTTGTAATGGAATTTGTCCACTATGACGGTCTTGGCAGCAATTCCTTGGCTACTGTGGAAATAATAACATGTAATTAATGGTTTCCACCATTACATGTTTTATTCAAATGATATTTTATCATGGTTAATGTTCTTTATGATCTATGCCTTATTCACTGCCATGATTTTTGTCATTACTCATGATTTTGATGTTTTATGTTCATGTTCTTACGTTCAAATGTTTAGGGATTGTTTTATGATATCCATGTTTACCCTTACTGAGAATTTGAGCTCAAACTTTTTTAAGTTTTATTTTCCCCAGGATATAAAGAAATGTTTTAGGTAAGAAAACCAATGGGTAATATCTTTATGGGAGATGTTGAAGATCTTTCACCATGATTAGAAGATTTTGTTCTGAGTTTCCAAAGACACTAAACTAATACGGTCTTTGGGCGTCCATTTTTGTCATGTATTAAGTATTCCGAAAAAGTAATGTAATTTATATGTACATCAAGCTTTGGGTCTCTATAGTTGGTATCAGAGAAAAGGTTTAGTTAACCTTTGGAAACTAGGATGTGAAAACTTTAGTGAAATCCCTATAGATATTTCTAAGGTATGTCTCGGGATGTCTCCAAGGTTAAGTATAAGTATAGGTTATAGTCCTAGAAGTATGGTAATGATATTAGAATTAAACCTAATATGTTATATATTGAAGTTACTCCCCATTTATTATATTGTTTTCCTAGCATGATTTTTTCCTCTCACACTATTTTTTTGGGTTTTAGATGATGGCTGGAAGTCAAAGGAACTGTGTTGATCAATGTAATGGATAATGCAATGATTGTCCTCCTGAACTAACTAATGTTATGGGAGATGGAGTGAAAAATCTTATTGCTATACTTACACAAGATAAGAATCATTATGGACTTCCAAATGAGTAGAGAAGGGAACAATATTCTATTGAGTCCTTCATAAGGCAACGTCCACCTTCTTTCAGTGGGTCTTTTGATCCACTTGTTGCTGAAAAATGGATCAGTACCATTGAAATGATATTTTCCATACTTTTCTATACAGAACATGAAAATTTTATTCTGGCTATTTACTATTTAAAAGCTGAATCAGACCAGTAGTGGACTCTAATTAAGAATACGAGGCCCCAAGATGAAATTGAATCCATGGAATCGGATGAGTTCAAGAACTTATTTTTTAATAATTACTTCCCTTGTATTCTTCGAACAAAGATGGAAAAGGATTTCCTTGATCTTAAGAAAAAGAATAGTGAATCTGTTGGTATATACGAGGCAAATTGTACAAGGCTTTCAAGGTATGCATCTGGCTTTGTCATCCATCCTGAGAGTATAGTCCATCGATTCTTTAGTGGCTTCAAACCAAGTATTTGAAGGGAATTAGCTATAAGAGGCTTCAATAGCTACGAAGAAATTGTGTGTTGGGCTATCAAGGTAGAACTGGAAGTTGGTGTTACATATCCATATCATGGTTTTGACAAGAAACGAAATATGGAGTTTAAGGAAAAATCTCAAAACAATGGTGAAAAAAAGACAAATGTTTCGTAATTCTCAAACTTTGGAAAGAAGTATGGTGGAGATTGTCTTAAAGGGAATAGAAAATTTTTTAAGTGTGGAAAAGAAGGTGAAAGAGTAGTTGAGTGTCAAAGTAATGGGAAAAGGTAGTTAATTATGTTAATAGAGAAAAGACTATAGAGAACGCACCACCAGCACTCCAATGCTACAAGTGCAAGGAAATAGTGCATTATGCTAACCAATGCCCTAATCCAAGGGTTAATGATGATTGACATCAACATCCTCTTAAGGCAAAGGATAAAGTTATTAGCGATGTTGAGTATGAAAACGATGTGGTGGAATGATTTATTAGTTATGTAATAGGATTCCAAAATAATGTTGTGGAATATCATTTATAGTATCGTGGAATATTGGAATATCTATGTATTGGTTTATTGTGGTTTTCAATAATTTTATAGTACCGGTAACTATGAAAAGTTATTGCAATATTTTCAAAAAGCAGATGATATGCCCATAATGAAGGGATAAGGAGAAAATAATGTTTTTGATAGTATTAATGAGATCATTATTGATATAAGGACAAAGTGATATCATGGTTTGAGTGTATAGAAATTTTGGGATTTTGGTATGTGGAAAGAGTTAACTTTTGATAGCATTCATGTTTTCAATAAGTTCCTATGGTAATTCATGCTTCAAGAGAATATATGATTAAGGTATTCACATGTTTGGAATGTGACCAACAATATGTATCTTATGATATATGGGGGATAAATGATGGTATTCACTTGCGTGGTAGATGACCTTTCTAGTAGTCATTTTCTTTATACTATGAGATTGGATAGAAGTATTTTTTATAAGCCTAAAGGTTGTAATGCATTAATTTGGACATCAGATAGTATTTTTTAAGGCCAGAAATTCTTGATATTATTTCTGGAATGTTGTAATAGTATAGTTTTAGAAAAAGGGAACCCTGCAGGACGGACAACAACCTATCGCATTGGACATGGTTGTGGGAATTGAACCCACAACCGAAGTGCGATAGGCCTTTATCGCCTACCACTGGCCTAAATGAATTCCCTGGTTTGTAGAAATTAGTTTTACTTTATTATGTGGTATGATATATGAATTATAAGTCCATTTTGGAGCCATATATGATTAATATCACCATATATGGACTTATGAATATTTAATATCTTTTGTTAACCTTTTCTTAGAAATAGATCGAATGACCCATCATTCTATCACATGATTTGATAACACTTCATAAATGACAAATTAAACTTCATTTCATTAAAATATTAAGTGGAAATTGTTCAAGGAATGACCAACGGTGAGATTATAACGAAATCAAGTAAGTATTTCTTCTAATTCAAAATTTTCAACTTTAGGGAAATGATCTTGAAAACCAAAAATGTTGCCCTAGTGTCCTCATATCCGATTACTCAAATGGTACCTTAGATCATCACAAATTTATGGCCCTATGATTGTTTGATTTTGTATTTCCATGTTCTCTACCACTCTTCATTAGAACATGATGGTTATATTTCTCTTCCATATCCGTATTTTCACCTATATTCTCCTATATGGAAACCCAGTGCTGAGTTACTTTGGGTGACCGTTATGTTTTTAAATTTCCTTTTTAAAATATATTTTTTTATTCCTTTTTACGATGTAGGTTTATATGAAAGAAACTTTCAAGTAGTAAACTATTTATAACCCCGACGAATTTCGGGGGTGAAATTCATTTTAAGGGGGTAGAATGTAACACCCTGAGATTTTATGAGAAATAATTTTTTTTATTTGATGTCCTGTTTTGTACACTAAACCAATATTATCTTGCACTATTCACAACACCGTATTAGCTTGTAGTATATGAAAACACTATTCTCACTTGTGTTGCATGAAAGAATGACCTTCCTCAATAGCGTGTGTTGTATGCAATACCGAGTTTCAATAAACAATGATATATTGTTATTATGAACTAGAAATTATGAATATTACTAACCATATTTTGAATTTTATGACAATATAATTTATCTTAGACAAATTCTAGAACATGGTATGAGAAAAAAACAAATATTTCGGGTAATATAATTATTTTTCAAAAAATTAAGTTTTGCCGCCTTTTGATAGCGCACACATATTAAATCTAGTTTTTGACATGTTTATAAGTTAAATTTGAAAAATTAAACTTCTTATTTTTTATAAAAAAATAAAAATTTGCATTGGATAAATTTTTGATACTTTTCTGATAACTTTCATATTTTAATGAATAGTAAAAATACGCAAAATTTTCTCAAAAACAACTTTTTTCATCAGGATAATTTATATGGTTAAATTATAAAATTTAATGGTTTTAAAGTATAAATAGAATATATTTTTACCATTTAATATAATTTATGTCAATAGCATTAATTTTACATTGGATCCATAGGTAAAAACATTTCAATCTTTTGCAAGGTTTTAACTTTTAAAAAATCATTTTCTCAACAATGAGATTAATTTTAAATTAATTACTACAACTTATGTGTTTTGAATTTTGAAAAATGGATTCCATATTTTAAATCATTATGTCCAAATTATTTTAATAGGTAACTTTTTTATTTTTATACATTATGAATAGTAACTATGGTAATTTTTATTTACTACAGTTAAAGGTAAATTGGGTAATTAAGGGTAAAAATAATATTGTAAAATTACCCTAAAACATGTCTTAATATAATTGGATGACTATATTTCATCCGAAATAATACATGGGTCTAAATGGTAACTATTAGAACCCACTTGTATGTTATTAAGACCTTTAATTTATTTTTTTAAATAGAAGGGAAATATGTCTCACTCAGACTTTAATAATTAAATTATTTTTAATATAAGGTTATACAGAATATAAATTTGGTTATAAATACTCATTTGAAATATAAAATGTTTTTATTTATCATGGTAATTTATTTTTAATTTTTAAGAAATATATAATTACATTAATAACTTATATATTAATGATTCATAAATTATTTATTTAGTGAAAAATCAATAATATAGTTTTTATTAAACTAATAATACCCATAAAAGGCCTAAATACCAGACCAAAAAATATTGGTAGTGTAAATATAAACCTTAATCATCCAAATATCTAATTTATGACCATTTGGATCCTTATAAAGGTGATTATGACACTTATATTATTTTATTTTAAATGATTTAAATATTGTCACCTTCATAATTTAATAAACATAACATTTTAAAGGTTTGGTTTTTTAGAAGATAAATTCGATTAAAATTATTATTATTAAAGATATTATATTTATATTCATCATATTATTTTATTTTTAATTTTTATGCAACAAATAAGTATATTAAAAAATTATACAAAAATATTGTAGTAATTATTTTATGAGAGAAATATCAAATAAATGATTTTAAAAATATTAAAATAAATACTATATAAATGATTAATATTATCCACAAATTTTATAGATGAATAAGACATGTTAGGAGTCTATTATAATTTTTTTTCAAATATATCCTCAATGTGGATTCTATTTAAATTCAAAAAACTGAATAGTGTCAAAATTGACACTATTGTAATTTTATAAAAAAACATAATATAATATTGTTTAAAAATAACAAAATTATTTAAAAATTATAAATTTAAATTTATATGGTCTAAAATGTCATAAAGTATCCAATTATGGACAATTCACAACATATAATTAATTATTTATAACAATTTAAAATTTAGAATATTATTACCACAAATAAAATTAAATAGATTAAATAAGGATAAATCAAGTTGATAAGGTTTAAAATAAATTACCAAAATGTCTAAATATTATTGGTTGATGAGATTAAAACCCTATATCATCTAATATTAGGATTTGAGTCATTTTTGGAGGTTTTTAAGTGGGGTTTGAGTTTATTATAAATTAATGTTTTAGAGGTTTCCAAAAGTGCCCCTCTCCTCTCTTATAAAAGGGCACCTCCTCCCTCTCCTCCTCACACCAATTTCAGCCTTAAAGATAGTCCAAAACCTCCCCATTTGTCTTCTAAACTTCCCTATAAAATACTAGAGGTCTTGGTCTTCTTCAAAGACCATATTTAGTGCCCTAATAGGAGGTTTAGAAGAGGCGCGTTGAAGAGGAGGTAATATCCTTTACCGATTCTTTCAAATTCATTTCTTCTTCTACTTACTCTTTTCTATTGGTTCATAATAAAGTAATAAACTAAGTATCACTCATATACTTATATTTCCTTATAAATATGAACCAACCCTATTTCACCTTCTATCAATCCTACAGAAAACGAAATCACCACGCGTGCGTACGTATGGAATATCCTCTCCACGCTCTGGGGTAATCTGTTTTTCCACCACCACCTTACTTGGATAGGTATAATAGTGTAAATAATAACTATATATTTTTATTATAACATGATACTAATTCTGAGATATTATATGATCCACTTTAATTCTATTCAATAATTATGGGAACGATATCACCACGTGTGCGTATGTACGGATTTCCATCTCCACGACGCGATGAGATTCATTCTCCAAGTTAACCATTCAATAATCATTACAAAGTATATATAATAAATAATCATGAAATATATAAAATATTAATGATACTGTATTTATTTATATATTATTTACTTACTTCTATTCAATTTAATAAGGAAACTAAAACAGTGTTCATGCGTACGTATGACCTACTGTCTCCATGAACGGTGTATTTATTTCCATTTATAGATATATTATATATATGTATATTCTGAATATATATTATATATAAATAATTTTTTACATTATGGAATTAATTATTCATGATCTAAGTAATCATATTAATAATTACAAGTCAAAACATGGACGATAAATGAAACAATTTTACCCAAAACGCTGCTTTAACATGGAATTGGAAAATGAACGGGTAATATAAAGTCGTAAGTGAATAATATATGATATCATAAATATTATTATGTTTCTTTTACAAGTTAATAATTTTTTTAAACCCACTATATAGGATTCTCGGACACATATGGAAGAAATTGGACATAAGGTAAGGGATAATTTCACAATCTCATTTATATCTGAGATTGCTTATATGTAGGTATTTAATGGGGTTATATTTTACATACATGTCCATAAAATGTTTTTCATAAAGTGTTTAATATTCTTCCATGTATGTTTAAAGTCGTTTTTACCCCTCTTTGACTTTTAATTTGTGTTATGGAAGGAATCTTTCTTTTGTTTACCATAGGTGGTCCTTTTTTACTTTTCCGTTTAAAGTACGAGAAAAATATTTTTTTAACTTATACGGCATGAATGGATTTTACAGTTTCATAACACCTTATTTTAATGAATATTACTCTACAATATTTCATAATTATTTTCAACAAAATCCTTTTCTTTTAAAATTGCATACATTTTGTGAAAAGAAAATTATTTTGAAGAAGAAAGGATATTTTCCTCAAGAATTCATTTCAAGAGTTTTATCAAAACCATTTTCCATCTAAGATGACATTATTTAATATTTTTTTATTTCAAGTATAATTTCTCTTTTATTTACATGGTTTCATTTTTCTTATGATTAAATGATATCCATTTATTTTATATGGATTATGTTATGATGGGATGGTGTTTATTAAACCCATATTATTCTTTAGGTTATGATGAATGATTTATGTTTATTTTGTGACACATGAAAGAATGACTTCATTATGATATGGGTGGGACTTATATCTCCCTCCAATGCATTGGGTAAAGATTCATATCTCATGAGATAGACATGGATGGAATGGAAACTGAATCTGGTTCAGTAATACAGGGCTGGAATGACATGTAATCTCGATTCAGTAATGGACTTTGTCCACTATGACGGTCTTGGCAGCAATGCCTTGGCTACTACGAAAATCATAACATGGGATTAATGGTTTCCACCATTACATGTTTTATTCCTATGATATTTTATCATGGTTAATGTTCCTTTATTATCTATGCCTTATTCACTGCCAAGATTTATGTCATTACTCATGATTTTGACTTTTTATGTTCTTGTTCTTACGTTCAAATGTTTAGGGATTTTTTTAGGTTCTCCATGTTTACCCTTACTGATCATATGAGCTCAGCCTTTTTATGTTTTATTTTCACTAGTATATAAAGAAAGGTTTTAGGTAAGAAAACCAATGGGGAGGAAATTTATGGGAGACTTTGAAGATCTTTCACCACGATTAGAAGATTATGTTCTGAGTTTCCAAAGACACTAAACTAATACGGTCTTTGGGCATCTGTTTTTGTCAAGTATTAAGTATTCCAAAAAAGTAATGTAATGTCTATGTATGTCAAGCTTTGGGTCTCTACATTATTTTTATAAAATTGATTAAGAGGGTGGGATCCCAGGAAAAGATGATGGTTAGGGAACCTCATGTGGCTCCCCCATTATTTGAGGCAACTCTTAGGGAGCCGTTCGTTCAAGGTGATCTGGTCTTCATCCCGGGAGACCATCTTGCCATAGACGTCGTTGATATATACATAGTGGTAGAGATCGAGGTAGTAATAAATAGTGTTTCTAATGAATATTTAGATGAAGAAAACCTCCATATCATCTTGGTACTTGAACCATTATAGGAGATCATGGATGAATATAGTGTCAGCGTTGTCCTCGCCACATTTCTAGAGTATGTACATGTTCCACCAAAATTAATTGGATAATTTTAGGTCTAACATCACTATGGAGAACCACATCGTCCAATCCAAGGCATGGAAGAGTTTGCAGAACATTATTACCCCCACTTTAGTGATATATCCAATGATTTAGTTGGGGTCTCTTTTCCACTGGCTATGAAACTTTAGCACCATAGGGGTGAAATCTGGTTCTCTTCATGAGTTGATTTGTGATAATCTCGCTGAGTAGGTAAGTGTGAAAAATCAGGATTTTTATGTCTCTTCTCACATAGAGATGTATAAGGGTAGAAGTAATCTCTAAGATACTGGTCAAGAACATAAATGGATGTAGGATAAAGTGAATAAGAAAAAATATATCATCAACTCCAAAAATGATATCATCAACCTATCAAGGGTCCACCTATATGTAAATGAAGATCGAGTAGAAGAGGTTTTATCTTAAATGAATGGGTGTAAAGATGAAAAAGACATTTTAAAATTTGGGTTGAAGAGATTTTCTTCATGGATTAGGAGGTAGAAGCTGAACTCATTAGGCTAAAACATTTTCTGTAGGCCACACACAAGAAGCTGGATGTGTAGGAATGCTCAATTGAAGAGGTAAAGCCCTATGAGGCATTATTTTTCTGGAAAAAAGAGAGTATCCAATGTGTGGATGAACCTTGAAAAATTTTAAGCTTATTTCCTTTAATCTCCTTTTATGCAAAATCAGTTTTCTTTTTACGCACTTCAGTCACATTAATGAAATAACCGACAATCAATCCCAAATCCCACATGAGTCATGATCGGTATGAGAATGAATGGAGAATCATTATTTTGTCATTTATATGATTGTGTTCAATAATGGTTAAACACTCGGTGTCTGAAAATGTTTATTGACCACTAAGAGTGTCCTAGAGGAAAACTTTTATATAGGAGAGTGGGACTCTTTAAGCAATCAACTTTCATTATCAATGTACAATAGTACACAAATAGGGTAATGCTAGGGGTTTTGAATTATACCCAAACATAGGGTTGATAATGGGAGTAAATTGAGATGAATAGGGAGTGGAACACAACATGGTGGTGGCGTGCCGATGGAGGATAACCATTGATTTTGTTCAATACACAGAATCCATTATCGATTTACCAAGGATGGGGAAAATTAGGAATATTTATTGAACTATTTAACAACATAGGACCCATCTTAAAATTTCATCATATGTCTTTCAGGGGATATTCCCAATATAGTATGTGATAAAAAAATTCCAGGAACCATTTCTGTTAGGGGGTTTGTTCAGACATGGAAGATGATGGGGATACAAATCAAGGGATACGAAAAGAATAAGTATGAATTGGGAGATTTTTTTAATGGAGTTCAAAACATTTGGAACTATACCACCATGGATTTGATCACATTGGGTAGGCATGAAGTTCTGATCAAAGATCCAACCATTCATCCAAGTGTATCATTGTCTTGGTTATTGAGTAATAGTCAAGGAACATGAATTGTGTGTTACGTGACTTGAAGAAAATAGACGAAGGGGATTCCCAATAGAGGTAACAAGATACTTCACAGTTTTGCCTCATGAAATTAGGAATATAGACACCTAGTTTGACACCATATGATAGGGATTGTGTACACACAATTTAACATCATACGATGAGCATGATGAAAACAAAATTTAATTTCATGTTGTGATAATGATTCACACATAGTTTAATGATATATGAAGAAGTTGATGTTCACATATTATAATGTAATATGGGTAAGACATTTATATAATAGTTAAATACATTATGTCTAGTTTGTGTGAACTAATGAGAATAACACATGCCCAACCAAGGTGATGGGGGAACAAGAGGGTAACAAGGTAACTCTTAGAGTTTTTTATTAAGATAATAGAGATTAATATTTTTTATTATTTTTTTTCTTGAATTGATGGGTTCAGAGAGTACAACTAGGTTTCTATAAGTTTTCATATAGGGTCCCCGCTAGCTTTATACCTCTATCTTTTTATGCCCATATTTTTTCCAAAGTCATTTGAGTAAATTGATGCAGGTGGGGGAGGGGGTCTGAATCATCCTCATGTTTCCTTTACAAGTTTTCAACCTGAAATATATTTTTTACTCATGATTTTGAATGTTTAAGATCATACTAGTTAGACTAATATGTTTCAAATAGTTTAGGGGCATAATGCTCAGACCATTGGGGTTGTAAATAGTGTAAGGTAAAAATGCTAAGACCAAGTCTCCTAGATTAAGGTCATCGAGCTTGGACAACGGTGTTATAAATATTTTAAGGTCTTAATTTTTTGACCAGAGAGGGTATCACTAGAGAATGTGTCATATGATGCCAGAGGATTAAAAATAGAAAGAAATAGTTTTCATAGTAGGCCCTTCACAATGAAAATTAATATAGGTAAAGTCACACAATATTTATGGTCATGATGTTTGGACCATTAAATTTTATTTATCATATTAATTTTTTTTGAAAAATAGAGAGGTAACCTAATGTAAATGAGGATCCTAGGAGCCCCAACCAAACATAACATCTTAGAGACAACTTGTACATATATTTAAGGTCATGGTGTTCTAATAAAGTCTCTGATATTATGTTCATAGAGTTCAGACTAATTAAAAATATTTTAAATGTAATAATTGTTAGACCATATGGAATTGAATCTTGAAGGAGTGTGTATAACCTAAAATAGAGGTGACTTGATATGAATTTAGGGATAAGAAGGCCCAATGACACATGATACAATACCAATATGACTTAGTTCCTAGTTTATGGTTGTAGAGTTGGACCCTGACTCCTTTTTTAAGGTCATAGAGCTTGGAACAAAGTGTTTATTAGTGCATCTCAGCCTATCTTGAAGAAAACTTCCTTCCCATCTCATAATACCCTGTAATTCATCCTCTGTGTGAGAAACAATGAGTAGTATAGAATTCTTGTTGTCTTCTGTGGAGAAAAAAATGGGGGAAATGTCTACAAATAGGGGATTCCCTACAAGGGTATATCATGTATTCCATGGCTAAGATAGTAAAAGGGGAATGAAAAATGTGTGGGGAAAAACAGTTGACCATATTTTAAAAAAATTCTACAACAACATCGGTTTAAGATGTGGAAAAAATGTAGGATCAACTATTGGCCATGTTTGAAACATGGGAAAAAACATTTGTTACCAAGGATACATTAAGGAATCATCCCATGACAACATGTGATCTATTTTTTTCTAAGAACCATTACCATTAGGAGGCACATTCCAATCTGGAGGAGGCTAGTTATCCAAATTAAATAAAGAATGAATAGTGAAAGTGGAAGTGGGGAATGTCCCAAAGGGAATGTTGAGTTACCATGGGACCTATTTAACCATGTACTCTAATGAATTAAATGAGAATGATTATATGTGAGGAAAAAAATACAAAAACAGAATATGGTGGAACCTAGAAATGAGTGTATGGTAGTGTTGGACCTGGATTTGAGATTTGGGTGTCACTGTGTATCCTATGGGAATTGGAATCAAGACATACATAGATATGTAATGCAGTGAGGTAGAAAACCAACACTTGATGGAACATTCTTCTCTAGATAGGTTGTTAAATAATCTCAAAATTGTCATGTAAAGTATCCTATGTATTTTCCATTGGTTTAGAATTTATATTAATGTTATTTACTTAGGATGGTAGTTTTGGTAATCCCATACTTTTTATATAAGGAATTAGGGTTTCATGTGGGGTAAGCCTACAGTTTAATATCATGTAATGAGGATGTTGGTTTTTGTAATCTCATACTTGTCATATGAGGTATATTGGTTTCATATTGGGTATGGATATAGTTTAATGTTATGCGATGATGAATTTTGGATTTTTAGTTTAAAGTCCTTCAACTAAAATTATTAAAGCTACCAATTAAGGTACATAGAGCTCTGATCATAGGGAAAATACTATTTTGAGGCTGTAGATAATAGACCAAAGGGTGTGGTTGTCCTAAAAATGATTTTTTGAATGAGAATAATAATCTGACATGAATTGAGGGATTAGTTACCCTCTTATATACAGAACATGAAAAACTTTACCTAGGATGGAATCATTATGATGAGGTGAAAAATACTTATTAATGATTTAATTATAGGAGATTGACCCAGGATATGGTATTTGGGAATCGCTACACATCACATGGGACTGATAATCAAGTCAGGCATTATTCTGGAGCGTGGCGTGGAAGGAGACCAATATCGATAGGGGCATTTCCTTTAGATTGAGGGGACATAATGATCTAATATGTGTGATATGAGGCTTACCAAATTTATATATGGTAAAGATATTATTTAATGTCATTTGAAAATGATTTTTTGGGGGATTACACATTTAGCTACCCATTCCTTTATTCCTCATGTTGGGTCCGCTAGGAGTCCTGATTCGTTGGTGAGGGAAGGAATGTAATTGGGGATTATACCTAAATAGGGGTCCCATAAGGGCATTTTGGGGAGATAAAACCATGAGTAAGGGTTTTTTTTAGATGAATTCATAGTTGGGCCTGTATATAATATGTTTAACAGTCACTACATATTCCATGGGAATGGGAATAAATCCACACATTTTTCTTGAAATAGGTTGGGGAATTGTATTTCTTAAAAATATCAATAAACCAACCCATGAGAATGAGATAAAGACACACATAGTTTAAATTACTAATTCCTAAAACAATGGGATTTAGATAACAGTATAAATTCATGATCCTTGAACTGGGAGAATGTTTTATTTAGGGGAATTTTTTTGAAACAAATATGTAAAACCTAATGTGAAGGGAGTGAAACCTAATCCCAAGAACCACACAAATACCCTAAAACAAACTGCACATAGTTTATGGCCATAATACTTGGAACATGTGCTAATGGTAAAAATGATGTTGACTATAATTCTTCTTTAAGGGGAAGGGTTTATGATGAATTAGGCGATGGGACCAAATAAATGAGACATGGCATCACTACATATCCAATAGGAATAGGAATCAACCCACATGTAGTTATGGAACACAACTTAGTAGGAGGCTGATTCTAAAAATGGGATGGTTTCATCTCTATTGAGGGAACTAAAGCATCCCACGACTGCCATGGGGTATCACATGTTCATCAAATAGGGTAAGGAAGTATATTATCTTCATGTTATGATGATTTTGGTTCTTTTGGTCATATTACAATTGGTATTTGAGGTATCATATGAATATAGAATAGGGTAGAGATGTTGTTTAATGTTCTACACTGAGGACTTTGGGCCTTTTAGCTTGATGTCATACAACATGGACTATAATTGCTATTAGTTTAAGGTCATGGTTTTTATTTCAAAGTGGATGTAAATAGTTTAAGGTCATAATGATTTGACCAAAGGGGTTTATTTTAGTTTAAGGTCTTAGATCTCAGACTCTGATTTCTACAGTTTAAGGGCATATAGCATTGACTATGGATTCTAGTTTAAGGTCACAGATTTTAGACCATGGTTTCATGTGATTTAATTATTTATAATTTTGTTGTTGGTGGGATTTGTGATATGTTATCCATACATGATGATTAATAGGTATTCCCCATTTTAATAGAACTTTCGGGTATAGAAAGTTCTTTTTCATTTGGGCTCCAACATTGATGGCTTTCTACTTATTATCATTTCCCATCTGTGAGCAAGTATTATGTCACCCAGGAGAATGGATAAGAGGATGACCTTCTTGTGGAATTCTCTCACTATCCTTTTCTGGTGCCTCTCTATATTATGAAATTTTGGAATCCTTCTTTCTTTATGGGTTTACAACATAGCTAGATGGATTTATTCCATTCTAACTAGAATCTTATAGTTTTAAATAGCAGGTCAGAGTGGTGAAAAAAACCTAAATGGGAAAGACTACATGTATTCAATACACTATAGATTATGGGGTTTCCTAGGAGTAATTTTGAGTTGTCTAATGATATACCCAAAGGGCATTGGGGAGATTTTTGAGCCAAATATTTTTTTTATAACGTAATATTTTCATTAAGATGTTAGAGAGGGCATTTTTCAATACCTCAATATGACCATTTTCTTATGCATGGTAATGGGAAGTATGGATGGTCCTGATATTGTTATTGGAATAAAATTTCTTCAATTTGGAATTTCAGAAGTTGGTTTCATTGTCTATGATAATAGTGTGAGGCACCCCAAACCGATGAATAATGTGGGAGCTCACAAACTTAATCATGGGTTGAGTCACGACTTATTTGTGGGAAACTGCATCCAACCACTTGGAAAAGAAGTCTATTATGGTCAGAATTAACATACACTATTGATTTGTCACTGGTAAGTATGTCCCCGCAACATCAATTACCCATACTGAAATGCATGAAAAATAATTAGTGGTGTGGAGAAGCTTAGTGGTCGATTCACAAAGATAGCATGGATTGTGCATGTATGAAACCTCTTGGTAAACTCAATGTTTTCTTGAACCATGGTGGGACAAAAGTATCCCAACCTCTAAATTTTGTGTGAGAGCTTAAATCCTACCTGGTATGCCCTACATCAACCATCATGGAATGCTTTCATAAGTTGATGAATCTTATCCCTTTAGAAGAAATGAAGGATAGTTGTCTCAAACCCATTCTTTTATAGGTTTTTCTGAAGGTTATGTTCACTATAGAGGGTAAATTACTTTTTAATTTACAGATTCTCTAATGCTTGGATTAGTATGGTAGGAGAATGCTACAATAGAGATACTCAACAAATAGATTCATCCAATTAATCATTTCATAAATTTTGGGAGGATATGAGGGCCCTAAAATTAAAGTACTAGAATATAAATAATATACATGTTATCCCATAATATAAGGTTTTGTGGTCGATGAACATATATTGACCCACAATAATGACAATTCATCAAGGAAAAGTTCTTAATGAGACGTATCAAGGATTTCTAATGCATCAGGTTAACCGTCTTGTGACTGAGTAATTTTTTTCACCTTCATCAAGGAAGGGAATTAGTCTATCAGCTATCAAAGTAATTTCAGTAGGGGAAAATCTCTTCCTTTCTTACAACATATTAAACCTTTATCAATTTTATTAATAGATCATAGTCTTTATTTACTTGTAAAAAGATGAAATTGATTTTGAGGGCCAACTCAAGGCTAATAATAAGCTCTCACTACCCTACTATTTTTTTTTGTGTAGGATTATGAAAAAGGAAAGAGTATGGAATGACATCTTATTTCAGAGAAATAAATATGATCCATAGACCTACCCCATTAATATTTGAATCATTTATCCATCTACCAATCATACATTTAGAGACACTATCAAAATGAATATTCAAATTTGGTACAACCTTCTCCACTGAGAAATTAGCTTCATTCGGGAAATGAACAACTAGGGGTGATACAATATTATATACTATAGGCCACTGATTGGCGGTGTCCTCCCCACTCTCTCGCATTTTAGGGTTTCTCTTCTTCTTCAACCCAGAGGGGGGTGGCTCATGAACGCATTGAGCTCCAGTGATTCCTTTCCCTTCCCCTCTGTCCATGTTCTTTCCTTTTTCTCTCCTAGTTAAGTGCTCAGCGGTTTTTGTGACATAGGTGAAATGATATGACTCATTGAGTTTTGAGCTCAGAAGGTGCTTATACGGCCCCTCCATCATTGATGTTCCCCATCCTCCTTAATGTATTCTTCCGATCCTAGTGGTGGGCACGATTTGGACTCCAGTTTTGAGTCTTCAACAGTTCATATCTATCCAGATACATGATTAGTGTGGCAATTTCTAGTCAAATCTGCCTGGATCACATCATCGATGACACTACCTTGACACAGGGCTGGGCCTCCCAATACTGGGTGATGATGGTTTGGATCTATGATCTATGTTATTCTTTCCTCTTTGGGTTTCTAGCATATCTTTGATATTGGAGGAGGTATCATGGTGATGGTGGGGTTCTTTGATTTTGGTTTCGGCGGCCTGGCCTTTGAAGGGATGTTACTTTTTTTGTTCTGGTTTTTCTTGTTTTTTTGGGAATTGAAGCTAAATCTTATTTATTGTTGATTTTTGATGTTGCGTATGATATGTTGAATGTGGAGGAGCGGCTCTGTTTGGTCCTCTGGTGTGGGGATAGTGGATATGATCCTGTTATTTTATTTATGTGTGATTATTGTTTAATGGTTCTTCTCATGGAATGAGGTGTAAGTGTTTGCATTGTGGAATAACATCTTGCATTCAAGGAAATTTACAACTAGTTCAACAACAAGGGGTTCTATAGAAAAGGTTGAGAGAAATTAGATTTCAATTTTCATTTTTATTCATAATTAGATGTTTGAGAGGTTATTTCATTTCCATCAGTACCAGGCCCATGAATCCATGCACAGCATGATTATCAAGCAGTGATGAGAAGGGGAAGATGGTATTAATGTTTTTTTTCTAGGTAGGGGACTTGATTTATAGTTTTGAATGATTTGTTTTTGGATATTAAATTACTTTGGAGGCTTGATTTTTTTAGTCGCTGATGTTAGTTTGTTTTCCCCCTCATCCCTTAAAAGAGGGTTTTTAATAAAAAAAAATTAATTTTCAGTCAACAAATACCGGTTGTTCATTATGGGAATGATTTATGGCTAGAAAGTATTCCAACACCTGACCTTTGATTAAATTTTTCAAGATGAAACTGATATTGAATTTTTGGATGATTACCACCTATTTCAACAATCATCTCATTAGTATGGGGTGATTGGGAATAAACTTTAGTGGGTATACTTAGGAAACCAAATATATCTCATTACGCTGCAAATAATGTTGTAACTTATGCACTAAAAAACCATTATGTTGAAAATATTATTAATGGTAGAGTATCTAGTATCCATAGTGAGGATTATGTGTGTGAGATAATATAGGATATTTTCCCCACTGTCTTTATTTTTCTATGCTAAAAGTTCTCTGATGGACTACTCTAGAGCTATCATGTATAGGGATAATGGATTTCCAATGAAATGTGAATCAAAACAAGAAGCTATGGAAGGTACATATTAATATCCTCAAAGGTAGTATATCAATAGTCATCTCATTGGAAATTAGTTTCCATTATCATTAGCCTTTAATTGGTCTTAAACTCATCGGGAATATTTTCAATAAATCAATGTATGGAGGTTATGAGGCCTAGGAGGCCTCTAAACTCCAAGATATTTATCAGGGGAGGAATTTGACAAATAAAATTGATTTTATATCGATAAACATTGATCCCTTGGAATCATATGAGAAATCCAAGAAACATTCTAGGGGGGACATTGAATGCACACTTCAAGGGGTTCGTCTACAAGTTTCATGATTAGATGAAGCTAAAAATTTACTCGAGATCCTTGTTATGGTCTTGATGATGGAATGATTTTACCACCATGTCATCCATGTACCAGTCCACCACTATCATTATAATAGGCGTAAAGATGTCAAGAATTTTATACTTCAATCTGGCTCTAGTTTCCATCAAACTAAAAGGAAATGTGTTATAGTATGAAGTTCCTTGGGGAACCTTGAAGGTAGTAGACTCTTGATCCTTAGGGTCCATCCAGATCTAAATATATCAAGAGTATATATCCATAAAGGAGAGGGATTGGAATCCCGCTATTGAATCAATCAATAGATCTGTCACTGGAAGTAGAAAATCATCCTTAACACAATAGTGGTTGTTTTTCCTAAAGTTAATACAGAATCTGATCAACCCATTTTTCTTATTGAATGACATAATGTTTTATTTCCAATTTATAATTCCCTAAAACATATGTATTTAAAAATATTATCAACATTGACCTCAACCACATCACAATGATAGGTATATATTTTGTTTGTAAGATTCATGAGCCTGCGATGACCCACTAAGTGTTCAATGTGATGAACAGTGACCACTTAGTCCAACATAGGAATCTCATCCTATCTCTAGAAAAATATGTCACAGTGCTAATTTAGGAAGGTCACGTGCTATTAATGATACTTTGGGGACGTGGATGTGTCAATTATTGTTGGAATAAGATCTTCCTTAGTACCAAGGTACACATGAGTTGACTAATCAATAGTGGTGGAGACATCCTATTCAAATGTAGGAGGGGTGTCTTCCAAATCCACATTGTTAACTGAGACATAGTGATTATAGGGAGGATGTCACTCTTATGGGATAACTAGACTAGGGTAATACCTACTGTCTAATTTATCTTATATGTATTCCCCAACATGGGGTTCCCATTCTTCCAAGAATATGGAAATAGAAGCTATTAAGAAAATTTCATTTGGTTTTCGGTTGGGAGGTGCACTCTTGATATTGAATCAATGGAAAAGAGTTGAACACCACCATGTCAAACTTGATGTGTGGAACATTTGGGAATATCATGGATAAATTTAAATGAGGAAAACAACTTGGTAATTCAGAGGAGTGGGGTCATCCAGTAACTAATGGGCCTATCTTCTATAGGATTATGAGGTAATCTGTGAGTGATCCCTTTTTTAGGGACAAAAAAATCCTCCTGTATGGAATCATTGGATCTAAAAAATGAGTTGGGAGAAAATTGGTGTATTTCATTCCAAACCATGGATCGAATGAAATTATGGTTTGGTCATTAGAGGAATTTATTCACTTAAGCCTATCAGTGAGAACCTTATTTCCTTCCCCATTTTTTGTAACCAGAATCCGGGTATTGGGAATCATAAGAGTAAAAGGGGGGCTCATTGCCCTGAGTACCTCTAATCAACCATAAAGTGAGTTTTTGAGGGACTATGGTTTGATGAGGGGGATTCTTCATGTAAATAGAGAAATATTCTTCCCAATAGCATGTTATAGGAAGTATCCTATGAACTACCAAAAATTATTTTCTTGATACTAGGACAAGGAATTGAATCTTTCGTCAAATCTTTCATTGTGGTTTCTATTATCTCATATTATACCCTTGAATTTTCAGGTTGGAGGGAGTTATATCTGCTTCTATAAGCCACAGCTTATGGAGCATCTGTTTCATGATGTGGTTGATCCCTAAGCTAGAATCCACTAACCAGTGTTAGATTTCCATTCCATTAAACTAACCTATTATATACATTGGGTGTATATTCCCCAGAATTGTGACACCCTTTTCTTCCCTAGAAAATGATATAATGGACCGAAAATACTCTTTCTTGGCCTTCTCTGGATATTAGGTTTCATTAGAAGGCACCTCATCCTTGAACTGAAGTGTATTTTCATGGATTTGAAAAGGTACTCAAACATTTCCATGTTGAGGAGGAGTGACTCTAGAATCAAAATACTAATGGTTTTGTAGGTGTGGTTTTTTAGCACATCATAATTCCATTTTAGGGGAATATTTTTACCTATAGAGGGTCATTCCCTAAAAAGGGGAATAGAAGATGTCATTAGATAAATCCTTGGGTCCTTGATTGTAGTGTATATTTTTTAATCCTTGTTGGTTGGTCTACTCTAAACAATTGATGGTTGGGTTCCAATCGACTGAGGTCTAACGCTATATATATTCAAATGATTGAGGCTGAGTCGTGAAGTCAACCAATAAAATCATCTACAAGGGGAATACATGATAGATAATATCAAAAGTATCAGGAATGATGAGTTCTGTACTAATATTTCTGCATTTTTTAGTAACATGAATGGTCTGGTTCCAATTTCTAACAAGAGTGTTTTGTCAGATGATGTGTCCTCTGCCTCTCCTTTAATAGTGTTGTATGGAGGTTCCTTAGGGTTTCTAATTAAATTCCCCTCTGTTTTATGTTTTGAATTTCTCCATAAATTCAATATCATTCATATATGTGGATAGATTCTTCCCATTATTGGAATAATCTAGGGATTGGGAAACACAAGATGAATCTCTTAACTGGAGAGGCATGATGTCACCAAGATTTCAACTATGTTTTGTCTATCGTGGGGGGCTATTAATCACCTTGTATCGTTGGTGTAAATTTTTATAAGGATTGGGGGGTTGTGGTGAATTTATAGAGGGATCATTCAGAAGAGGCACATCAAAAAAAATATATTGGAATAGTAGGAACATATGATAACCTTAGAACAAGAAACTATCTGGTGATCCAACCAATAATTTTACTTCTGGGCCATGTGGCTATCAACCTACTGCTACTCATTTATTTCTCCACCATCACTGTCGGGGTCAATGAAGACAATTTTCACATGTGCTGGATCATTTCCCAATTTGACTAATCAATGATCTATATAGTCTCAAAGCCAATCTTGGAATATAAAGAATTATTTTTCAATGTGTATGAGGATCCTATGATATGGGAACTAGTCATCACTTCTACTGAGTCCAGCCTCTTGGGGTTTATTTCACTCCATCAACATTAGGATTACAATTTCCTAGGTGAATATGAATTATACAGGATCCTAGACTAGAATGGTGGAAAACCCCAAATTCTCTATTTGAGTCAGTTTCACATGGATAGACTATTCCTATCAGGGATGAACTTAGTGAGCCTCATCCTGTAAAGGGGATAACAAGTGTATTGGTTCTGGATTATATTCATGTACATGGGAATCAATACCTTTATTTAAAAGCCTTTTTATTGGATATGGATGGAGACATGGGTGAAAATATTGTTTATTCCACTGTAAGGATTCTTCTAGATGTTGATCCATTTCAAAGAACTCGTGAAATACTCTTAGTTAGTTCATGGAGATTTGTATATGGATCAGTTCATTCCTGATGTTTCCTATACACATCTAAAGTAGTTTTTATGATGATAGTGGTATATCGAGTGAGTATGAAAGTCCATTCAATTGGTAGAAAATGTTTGAGACTATCACATCATGTATCTTCTAACATTTTTTGAGGTCAATGATGATTGTCTTTCATGTGGTGGTGTCAAAATGGCAAAGGACCAATCATCAGAGGTCCTTTTTACTGGCAATAGACACTGTTGGAAACTAAAATTACAATATAAATTCATATCCTTCTAATTTATTGACAAATAATCAGAGTTTAGTGGCTTCCTAACATTTCAAAGTCCAAAACATTAGACCACCCCTTGAGGGGAAGTGGTACTGATGATGTAGTGGGTCTATCATCCCTTTAAATGTTGAGAATATATGATTTCTAAACTTGGGGGGTTCTCAATAATGATCCACACAATCTGGGTATGACTTTCCTTCAGATGGAACTGTCATCTTCTATGTTTTCATAAAATCAATATGGGAAATGAGAGTAGTTTTCTCATAATCTTGGTGGGGATTAGTGGCCGATAATGGGTTGATAAGCTCTTTCTCCTCAAATTTTGACAGGTCAATGGTGACATGACACTTAATAGGGTCCCACTTATGATGGAAAGAGACTTTTATAATAATTTTTTATTGTGATTCACTTAGTTTCTTTCCATATTTCTTATGACATACTCAATAGGCATGGCCCCCATAATGGTTTTCATACTCTTTCTATGGGATGGTTCTTTAGAGAAGGGCATGTCAACAGCATTAGGAGGACCTCCACATTAGTTAGTGGTGGTGTGATGAGTACCTCGACATTCTTTGGTGAAAATATGGGGAGGATATACACATTATTTTGTGATGGTTTGTGGAGTACCTCCACATTGGTTGGTGATAGTGCAAGGAGGACCTCCATGTTGGTATTACTTGTAATGATATGGATCATGATAGCTTCCACATTTCAAGAGATGTTCTGGGTCTTCTTCTATAATTGGGATAGAGTGTTTTGGACATGGTCTAGGTGATCCAAGACAAATACAACTCACTCATCGACTTGTGGGACTAGTCAATTTGGGTGTTAACACAGCCCGGTCAGATCCCTATAAAAGAGATCCTAAATGGTGGTTGTGATAGGTACGGTTGAAACATCACATAAATCCTTGGTATATAGAATTGATCTATTATAGCACTCTAGGGTAGGCTCTTTGAGCAATTAAATTTTAGATTAGTGGGATGTTTCCTGCTATGTGGCACATGGGGGTAGCAGTGTCAACAAGAAACTGATGCATCAAGATCTTATATGGATATATCTATAGTGGGAATGACCCTTTCTTATAGGTATTAATGAAAAAGGGAATAAATCACCCTCCTTTAAATGATATCAAAGGTATAGATAGGGTGAGGCATCCTAATATCTAAATGTATGGTGGATTTCATGGTAGGAGTACTGTCTTGGACAATTTTCATACCAAAATTTTGCCTTCCCCAATGCTTTTTAGTGATAGTTCTCTGATTTCATTAAGTCTTATATAGTTTTTATAATCCTCCATTAGTGCAGATACATTTAAGGTGAATAAAAATGCCCTAAAATTTTTCATCATTCATAAAAAAGAGGCTAGGTCAATGCTGACGATGTCACAGACTAAGGGTGCACAGAGTTATCTTCCCCAAGTACTAGGTGAGTCTAGTCAGTTCCTAGTATTTTACTTGGGGGACCAAGAACTAAATAGTTGGATCTGGTGACATGGAAATATGATGTTTCCATAACACTACAAGTCAATATAGTATAAGGATAAGAGTTTCATGTCATGTTCACCATTTCTGTATCCAATGCCTTTGTAGTTGGGGCCACACACCATCTTGGTAGTGAAAATCTCTTGACCCACATTCCATCTATCCAATGGTGGACAACATATATCACTTTAATTTGTGAGGTATGATCCTTGATCAAAATTTGATAATGGGATGTTAGTTCCTCATTTCAAAAATTTCTCATTGAATCATGTTTTATAGTCCAAGTATACCTCATAGATTTAATTAATTTTCTTGAAACTAATTCCATCATCCATCATGTTGTGGATTCTAGTTAATTATGAAGTTTATATATCAATATATTTGAAAAATTAATTCAGAGGGTGTAGTAATGTTGGGCATGTTGATAAATTTTTGGTGGTTGGGTAGGTTGGGCACCTATAAAGTCTTCACCTTTTGAATTTGGATGAATCACATATGAGTCATATTAGGAGAAAAACATGAGGCATACCATACCATCCTTGAGGTAGTTGACTCTTTGTTTGTATGTCCTTATAGGCTTTAAAACTAAGAAATCTTCTCTTTACTATATGGGGTAGTGATTAAGGATCAAGTCACAATATTAATATCTTATGGATATGGGTGGGGTAGAGGTTTAACTTCTTCTATGGATAGATAGGACTCAAGTTTAACTTATTTCAGAGATGGATAGGTCATAGGTTTTATGTGTTATAGAGATGTGTTATTCATAAGATTATCATCATATGGATATTGTTGGGTCGCAGGTTTAACATTTTTAGAGATGGTTCGGAGTCTGAGTGTGACCCCACTAGGGATGATTTCACAATACAGATTTGGATAAGTGTTTCCTTAGAGTGGTATATTTCACCATTGGGATGTGGTGAAGTGTGTCCCCTTGGGAAAAGATGTCACCATTGGTATTTAATTTAGTGTGTTCCTAGAGGGGAATATTTAACACTTGGTAGGTTTTTGATTCTATCTTTAGGGGAATGATTTCAAACCTAGAAGATTTTAATATATTTCCACATGATAATGATTTTAAAATCAGTATTTTTTTATATGTGTCCCTAGAGGGGGGGAATTTGACACTTAGGAGGGTAGTAGAGTGTTCCCAAAAGGGGGAATACATCATACTCAGATGATTATTGGGATTGAACCCCATATAGGTGTCATACCAACCCTTTTAGACAATAGATATCAAAACCCATGTATTTTTATAGAAAAATTTAAATTAATGTGACATGACCAATCCATGTTGTTTAACATCATACCGTAAGGATGACACTATCACAAAAGGAGAGTCAATGAGGGTTAGTGTAGGGATTATGCATAGAAGTGGATCAAATGAGGATGTTCATCCCATGGTGTAAAGAAAGGTAACATCCCATGATTATCCTACATGGGGAATCTTATGTTCATAAAATAGGGCAAGACTACAGTCTAATGTCATGTGTAGAAGACATTGTCTTTCCTTTTATCTTCGTATGACTAGGTTGCAGATCATTCTAGTTTTATGTCATGAAGTTTAGACATGGATAGAGCTACCCCCTATGTGGTTCATGTTACGGAGAAAGGTAGATCAAGAAAAGGGTATATCTACTGATATAGGTATGTCATTTACCTCAGTTCTTCCACACTTAGGGATTATGTTCCCATTACTCATACGCCTCTGGGTGGGTCATTGCATAAAAACTGCCATGGTGGAGTGGAAATCAAGGTTCCTAAGATTTGGGATCCTACACTTCAGATAAAAATTCATTAGGTTACCTATTATTAGGATAAAAATGCAGTGTCATGGATGTGCATCAAGAATAAAGAGCATTGAGTTAGGGAACAAAATGTAATTGTGCACAACTTTATTATATTATGTGCAAATAGTTTTTCATGATATATGGAATCTATAACAAGTAATACACATGGACTTAGGAGGCATGGTTGCATGAAAAATTTGGAGTTACATGAAGATTAGGTGTGTTAGAAGGATACTGGAATTTCATGAACTTGATTATCCATAAGAGGTGTTGCAAGAGGATTTGTCAACTATAGGCAAATACATATTGGTTCAAGCAGGAAGTCTTTCATTCATGTTCTCAACCTTTAAGATTCCATGGGGTTCTATTGTTTCATGATGTCACAGAGGAGAAGTTTTCACAAGCTATAGTGTCACATCATCTTTTAGAGATACTTCATCAAAGCATTGGGGGGTATTTATAGCTGAAATCAGTATTAAATGGCACAAAAATTTCTGTTGAGCATAATATGGTTATTCACATTTCAAAACATTGTTTATGGGGCCTAATCGCACAACATTTGGTGTTTGACGTTCCATTTTTAATGAAATTATATTGTCACACAAATGATGGATTATGTGAAACACTTCACTTTTTTGCAAACATGACTTTTCCATCATTTCAGACCTAGGGAGCACCCATATAACTTTTATTTCCAACATAATCTTTTTTTCACAATTCCTTTGCTTAATAATCATATTACATTAATGCATCACACAATATTTATGCGACACCTACTCCTCGATGCTGGGATATTCCATCAAGGTGGGTTTCATAAATGGTTCCTATAACACCCCGATATTATTTCAATTTTCCCCGACTTAATTTAACCTTTCAAATATTTATTTATTTCACTCAATAATGAAAATAGTTTATTTTATATTAAAGAAATATGTTTATCTTGCATAATAAGAAACACAATGTCAATCATGAACTACATGAAACATAAATTTTAGCTTTCCTAACACGGAACATTATGGTCAACTTCTATTATACACCACAATGACATTCCTCGATTCCTTGTACAATACGCAAGACCAAATTTTACCAAACAATAATATATTATTAAAATGGTATTATGTAATAAAAAATAAATAACGTAGATATTAAATAGGATTTGATGAATATTATTTACTAATTTATTAAAATATATGGTTTACACAAATATAATATGAATCCATCGGTTACCATTTAATTATAAATGAATATGAAAACCAACTGAATATAAAGAAAATATTATTATTTTCATGGTCACAAAGATATTTTACCATAATAAATTAAATTAATTATAATTATTGAATGATATTATATTAATATATATTTTATATATACAATGAATTATTTTTTAAAATCCATTAATATTTTTTATAGACATAAGTTGAAAATAAACCCAATTTTATACATAAAAAATCTATATTTGTTATTATGGTATTTCTACTACCTTTTAATGGAAAATCCATTTTAAATTAAAATTTTGGAACTTTTATAGATTTAATATGTCAAAATAAATATCATATTTTAATGAAGAATAGAGAAATTGGGTTAGGATACATTTTTTATATTTTTCTGTAAGGATTCACTTCTAAATGAATAGTTAAAAATACAAAATTTTAATTAAAAAAATTCTATTAATATAATTTATTTATAAGGGTAAATTAAAATCTTAATTTTTTTAAAAGGTTATTTAGATCATATTTTAATAAAATAATCCAATTTAGTTTATTTTAATCAATTTCACTTTGATATTTGATATAAAAACATAGTAAACATTTGGACATTTTTAATTTCAAAACCCACATTGTCATCCCATCTGTGGGATTAAATTTACGTTAATTTCTTTTACTTTTGTGATTATAATTTTAAAAAATGGATTATTTATTTGGAATCATAATAATTTATAATTTATAAAATGTTTAACATATTTTATTTTACCAAAAACATTAGTGAAAGTGATTAAAATTAATTACAAAAATTAAGAAGAAACTTTGGTTAACAAAGTAATAAACCTTAAATTTAAGACCAAAAAAGGTCTAGAAACATATCTAAGATATATTTTCATGACATATTTGTACTCTATAATCAATTTGATATAATATTTTTCCATTAATGGATCCAATTGACATGTGAAAAATGTGTATGGAATTTCTTTGTAAAAATATTACAAGAGCGCCACTCGTCCTCCACTATAAAAACGTCTCCCCTCCTCCCACCTATTCAAACCTATGAAATCATATAGGTTTAGAAAAAATCTTCTAAAATATACTCTTAAAAACCATCCATTACTCCTTGAATTTTCTCTTTGGGCTGAAATACTTCTAATAAATCCATTTTGTGTAAACCAAAATGATCATCCCAATTAAGAGGTAACACCCTCCCTTAATCTATTTTAGTTTTATTTCTAGTATCTACTCCTTAAAATTTTCTTATAAAATGATTGTAAAAAAAATAGTATCATAAATATACAATTATTTTTTTATTCTAATGGTTATACCAAAACATACACACTCATCCATCTAATGGGTGACAAACATAATGTTTACATGTACGATGAACAACCACCTCACAAAATGATGACTCTTAATTTTTCCTTTACCACTTCTCATGGTGGAAATTATTATGTAAAAAATATTTATATATTATATATATGATATTTATAATTTCTTTATGATTAGGTAATTTTTATTCAAAACATTATTTTATGATTTTCAACTTGTGTAAATATGATAATTTCACTTGAAAAACTGTGAACTACCGCCCACAAACTGATTTAAATCATTCAGACACTATGTGGAATCTAGTAAGGAAGTGTTTTGTCAAGTAAAATGAAATATATGACATAATAATTAAAATTTAATAATAATATATAATATATAAACATATATTTCATTTCATTTCATTCATTCAATACAAAAATAAAATATAAACATCGTTCTTGTGTATGTACGACCTACCGTCTCCCAGAACGATGTCTTCCATTTCATAATTCTATATTCAGTTGATTACTTTAATAAAAATATACTGAATATAAATGATATTTACATCATGGTTTAAATTAAGTAAATTTGGACATATGTATAAGGACTAAACATATAACAAATTATGACACAAGTGAAAAACAAAGAGATTATTTTCCAAAGCATTACATTAACATCAAATTATTAACAAGAAGGTAATATAAAGTAATAATAAAACCATATAGGGTATTATATATAAGAATATGGTTCTTTAAAAGGTTTAAAATACACTTAAATGTATTATACAAGAGCTTTCAATGGGTATGATGAGAGTTAAGACACAAGGTAAGGGAAATTTATCTCACTTTCTATTTCTGTGAGATGCATTCTTTATTCACCACCCATTCCTTTTGTGTTTTATGTATACATCCCAAGTATAAATTATATGATTCATAGAATTAAATTTATATGTATTTACATATCCATATATGATCATTATTTTATGGTTTTATGTTTTAAAAGTTACCAAATCGATAAAGTAATTTTGTCTTAATTTTCTTTTTTTAGACAAATGCCATGTTATGAACTTATATTTTTTCATGAGGTGCATAAACATAATTTAGAATGTTATATTATGAATATAATTATTTTAATTATATTATAAGATTTATTTAATTTAATTTTCTTACATGTGGAGTATAGTTCAATGTTACTCGGTAATAAGAGTTTATTGAAACAATATCATCACTTCTAGAGACTATTTATGATTATGATTACATTGATGAAATATTATGTTAAATCTCTTAATAACTCTCATGAATTTTCATATCCTATTTTTATTCACTATATATTCTTGTATTTTTACCATTTTCTAATACTTGGTACATAGGATAGTTAAGAAAGTGTTTTTAGTAATGTCCGACTTTACCATCCCTCCTGTCAGAAATATGTGTTCCTTCAAAACAATGTCTTCTTAAATGTTTCAAAAAAATATTCTGTTATCATCCTATAATCTTTAAAAATATATTTTTACCCATGTTTTAACTTTACAATATGGGTTTTTTAATAAGGAATATTCTTATCATATCTTGGTTGAGGGAACTAGCTAAATATTTTATGGTGAAAAAATAATGTTCAACATCTACATATTCATCCACCATCATGAAAAAAATTCCATTGAATCATCATTTCAAAGATTAAAATTCGATAGTTAATTTTTTTTAAAAAAAATCCTAATATCCTATAAATTTTTTTTTCAAATAGTTTTAAATTAAATAGTTTTAAAAATGTTTTAAAGTATTCATTGTATGTTTTGAAGTTTATTTTTAATAAAATATTTTTAAAAAGTTATTTTGTTTTAAAGGGAATTTTTCCATAAATGATATTGTCCTCAAAAAATAGTTTTTCCAAGATATTTGAAAATATTTTCCTTTTAATATGACATATGTTGATGATACTCATAATCTAAATTTTCCATTTATATTATTTCCTGATTGGTTAATGTTTTAATTTCACCCATTCCTCTTACATGGGTTATATTCTTTTGAATCCTGCTTCTTTTCATGGGTTATGTATTATTGAAATTATTAAGAAAACTATATATTTTCCATTGGATATGATGTGAAGAAATTTTAATGGTGCCCATTTAATTCCAAGGGTTATGATTGTTTTCTGTGAAACCCATCCCTTTTTATGGGCCATGATATGAAGCAAGTTTTATTATCTTGTGGCACATGTATATATAATTTTATTATATGATGGGTTAGACATGTATTTACCTACATATCATTGGGTAAAGATATAATTTATATGAGTTCAAAGGGTACATGGGTTGTAGACAATGCTTGAAACAAAGAAGGTAAATGGGTTGTAGCCCAAGCCAAAAAATAAGCAAGTGCATGGGTTGTATCCCAAGCCTGAAAATAAGTCAGTGCACGGGTTGTAGCCCAAGCTTAAAATAAATTAGGCACATGGGTTTTAGCCTATGACTAAAATTAAGAGGGTTTATATGTTGTAGAACAGTAATAAAAGTAATATGGTATATGTGTTTTTACCCTAGGCCCGATGTATTTACACAATTTTTAGCCTAAGCCTAACTTGTTTTTTAGGGTCTCAGTAGGTAGCCCTGAAATATAATTTTATATGTATATGTGTATGAAATAGTTACATGTTTTATTCCCATGTTATTAATTTATGGATTATGTTCTTTATTTATTTATGATTTATGACTTATGAAGTTCCAATATTTATTCCCCGATTGATGTTTAAAATCATTGATATGTTGGGTGTGATATTCTAATGTTATGATCATGTTTTCATTAACCTATGCTCATGTTTATGCTTAAATGTCTTTCTTGATTACCCTTACAGAGCGTATGATATCATCCCTTTTTGTGTTTCCTTCCCCAGTTTATGAAGATATGTATTATGTATGATGTGTCTAAGAATGGTGATTTTAATGAAGAACCTAGTGAGAGATAATGTAACTCACTAATGTACCAATATTTATATTTCTATGTTTGTATAGGCACTAGAATATTATGGTACTTTTGTGTCAATTTATATAATTTTTTACCTATTCCATAAAATTTATGACATGTTAATGTATGAAAAGATAGGGTCACTATAGTTCATTCCATAAAATAATTTTTGTTTGGGTTCAAGACTCATTTCTAGTGGAAAAACTTATTAACCTTTGTGGGATCTGCAAAATCATGTTTCATAGTAAGAAAAATGAGATATTCATGTCATGATCACATATACCATGTGAATAAGGATAAATGAGTGTGAAATGTGTAAAACTTTGTAAGGGAAAACAGTAAATTCACAATTTTAAATTCTATGTAGGCCATGTCAGGATATGACCTTTCCTCATCATGAAATTTTATGTCTACTATAATAATATCCCATCAACCTATCTCCCTTCATGGATAAAATTTTCTTTCCTTACATTATGATGAATCCAACATAGAAATGTAAGGATACTTGGGTAGTGTCATAGTGTGAGGCTCCTCTCATCATGGTGCAATACACCTTCCTAGAAAAACAGCTCCACTAAAAAGGTGTGTCATGAATGGCCTCTCATGGTTATGGAATGACTTGTTGATGTAGAAACATCATTTTCCAAAAAAGAATGCCTAAAATTTCATAAAACAATTAAATAATGGAATATAAAAAAACACTAAATTATATACGTAAAAATGAAATTGTGGGTGTCATAATTATCCTCACTGTGACACTTTCATATCTGAGAAAGTCACTAACACTCCTCATCAGAGGAAATGAGGTCTTAATTCTCGCAAATCATGGCCTCACAATCCCAATTGTAATGGAAATTGACAGCATACTACCATAATGTGCATACTAAAGTTATATACTTTCATACTCAATTCTAGTGATCCATCACACAAACTAGTTGTTCAAATATTATGGTATTAGGTAAGAAATTCAAATCTTCTCAGAAAATAACATGGGTTAGGTGCTGATATTATCCTTTCAACTAGGATTCATAGAATACATCACGGATAGATTTCATCTAATATGGTAAATAAATCTATTATTCTTTTTTCTTGAGATGCTCTATGATCTCCAAAATTCCCAACATAAAGTGGCATCAACAAATCATTATTTCCCAGTTTCTTATATGAAAATAAAGGAGAAACTTTTAGAAACACCCAATAACTAATTTAAAACCCTAATAGGAGAATGCAAGAGTCAAAATAGTATTTATGAAGAGACTGAGCCATTTAAAATCTTTTCTTAATCCTCATAATCTTATTAGTCCTCTCTCGAATGATGCTTAGTTCATACAAGGAATGATCACCTAGTCAAGACTAGTATAGTGGGGACCAAAATGGTTACCCATACAAGGTTTAAATGGGATCCACTTTAATCTATGGTTTTTAACAATTTTTTTTTGAGAACTCAACAGATCATAAATTCCTCACCCATGAACTACTGAATTCTCGTACACGGGCTCAAAACATATACTAAAGAATCAAAATATCCTTACCTATATTCTCATCAATCTAAGGATGATAAGTCATGATTAAATTCATTTGGGGACCCATAAATTCCTAAGAAACCCTCAAGAATCCATAATTAAAGCATATTTATCAACCTGAAGCAGTCACCAAAGAAATTCCATACTCATTTAAAATGAATTTGATATACAACCTTCAAGTTTATTTCAACTTTATAAACTCTTTAATAGGTATAAATTAGGATAATTTAATAAAATAATCAATAATAACCCATATCTCATTATTCCCACTAGGATAATGAGGCAAAATGATAAAAAATTTATTATAAATCACATACTACTTCCATAACAAAATGGGAAGAGGCTGAAATAAACTATATGGTTTATAGATCTCAATTTTAATCCCCTATTATGTGAGGAATCACTAGAAAATTTCAAAAATCACCTACTTCATCTCAATATACCAGTACTAGTGTCACAAATAATAGAATATGATGATATCCCTAGGGTAAAAAACCTAAATTTAGTGGTACCCACCACTCATAACCTATTTCCTCAATTATAAAGGATCCACTAACTACATCGTAAAACAATTGGAACTGTTAAAACTCTATGAAAAGTGACTTGATGTCTCATAACTATTCAGAATCCTGCTAATCCAATGGTAGTTAGTATCTAAGTACTACTTGGTCTAAATGATTTGTATCAAGGGATGGGTTGACTAATACATTTGTTAATAATTCCTGATCATTCTCTTCTTCATATCTAAATGAAATTCGGTAAATAAGATCATCAAAAAAACTCATCTCCAGATACCCTCACATCCTGAGTTGAAAATTTTCATATCAAGGCATCATCCACTAGAATACCATTACTAGGTTTGTAGTCTTAGTTGAGATCAAAATTTTAGAGATACTCAACCCAACATATTTGCATGAGATTTACATCACTGTAGGATAAATTATACTTCAAACTTATATTATCTACAATGATTGAAATAATATCCAAAGAGATTTAATGGATCTTTGTTATCATGGAAGGAATAACATCCACTAACACAAGGTTATGGATGGGGTATTTATTCTCATGTGGTTGAAACTAGCATGATCCAAAATCCACAACATGATTACCCAGCTTGAATCCACACCCGAACCCTATACCTAAAGCCCAAAAATATATAGCATAGAACAAGAGTAGCTGGGGTAGGATTAAAATGAGATATGATGCCAATATGTACATCACTTTCTTTAAGGATCCATGAAATTTATCATCCTAATAAAATCCAAACCATTTTCTATTCAAGTCTATAATGGGATATTTGAGTGTAGAAAAATCCTATATAAACAACTAATTATACACTACAAGATCCCAATAGCTTGTGATATTGAAGATATATTGGGGTTTCTCCAAAGATATCACTAATTTAATCTTCTCAAGTTCCATGGAGATTTAATCTTATAATTCTATATCACATAATAACAAAATTTCTTGGATTAAAAAATATAATTTAGAAAACTTATCAAAAAGGTGAATATCCATTTGGGATCCTAAAATGATGTCCTAAGGGTACTCACTACTCTCCTTAGTCTTGAATTAATGAAATATATAACCAATAAACATAAAAAGTTATTTTAATATAATTATGAAATTATAGAATCATTAATTTCCTAGAAACTATTAAGGATTTTCTAAGGCCTAATGACATAACCAAATACTCATAAATCTCATACCTTCTCCAAATGATGGTCTTGGGAATATTCACCTCCCCCAATATTATCTAACGGTTTCCTAACCTAAGGTATGCCTTATAAAACCACCTATATCCATTTACATAATCAAATATGTATTGAATATAAAGAAATATATATTTATTCATTAAGGTCACATGTTTAAGATTTTTTCAATCAATGAAAATTTTGTGGCCTATATCAACCTTCATTGTAAGGAAAACTAGGGTTTTCCATGGTGATATTCTGTGGAAAAAACTAATGATTTTGATACCCTTTAATCCACCTCTTCATTCAACTCAATATAATCCATTTGTTAAGAGTAAAAAAAGAATAGGATCATCCTCAAGAGTATATCGATATAGAAATCAACCTCTGATTTAGTCATAAATCCTAAAAAATTATTCAGGGAAATATTAGGATGACAACTCACCACTAAATAATTTTGACCATTTTAACTCCATTCAAAAACATCAAAAAAATAGGTATCTAGAAATAGATTCATAAAATATATATAAAATGAGGTCCTACCCTTCTATAATTTGGGTCCCACTCACTCAAGAAGATGTGAGTGTTCCCACCAAGAAAAGATAATAGAAACCTCTAGTGGTAAAAATTGATATGAGATTTTGAATAAACCTTATATTCTATATGAAAAATTAGATAACATATATCTTGATCCAAAACTATAAAACATGAAACATTATCAAATTCAGCAACAACCACACAACATAAGGTTCACATGAAAGCCTATACATTCCTCTCTCTTAATAGAGTAGAAAAGAATACCACATATGAAATTATATTATATTTAAATAAAATATAATCAATCAAATTATAAGAAATTAATGAAGGATATTAACCTATAAAAGAATATAAATCCATATAGGATATAATAAATACCATATCTCACATGATCACTAGACTAGACATGCAATCCAAAGGTACATAATCTTCCTTATAAAAACATATATGTTTAGTTCCACTATGATTTATCTTAGTCATATGAGAGTCTACCTTCCTTTGAGGATGAGACCCTACTCTCATAGATGAATCCTACTATACTAGAGATCCTCTGTAAAAACGGTAACCCACCTTTCTTCTTGAAAGAGGGTTGTTATAAAAATTTTGGAGAATCCCTAATCACCCACACTAATGGAAAGTATTCAAAGATTACAACAAACCTTCAGAGTGTTCCCTTCCATATAATATTAATATCATACCACCAGTATATGCCTCAAGTGGACTATAAGGGAAGAATAATAATGTATTTGGACACTCCCAGATCTACCTTTGAAATATTCCCCCCACATCTCCTTCCAACCTAAATAATAAAAATGAATGCTCTAAATCGATGTAGAGGAACCACCAAGGATGCTCGTATCCTCCATGCATGATTCAACCATAACTAATTTATGAATAAAACTTTCAAAGGATTGAATGTAATGGGGAATAATCCAAGATATTTTCTTTTGGTTCAATCCCATAATAAAATGGGGATCATTTGGGTAATATTTTGTATTTAAATTGAAGTTAATATGGAATAAATCACCAAACTGAGTGGCATATTCCCAAATAAAATTAACCCTACTTGAATGTTACAAAACCCCCTTCATTTTCTACCATTAATGTAATTTAACATTTCCTTGAACTTAGTCCATGTGATATTTTAATGTAACATAACTTGAAATATTAAGTCCCACAACTTTTGGATTGTCCCATCTAACATGTATTTTTAAAAGATACCCAAGGATATTTTAGGGATTTTAGGGAGAAAAAAGGTTCACTATATATTTTTCATCCAATATTTAGGTTCCTAGGATCCATAGTCACTAAAAAAATAGGGTTGGTACTTCTTGATACTATCTTAGGAAAGGTCCACCCTGATAGATTCCATTTCTCACCTCCCCACCCTTGATCTTGGATGGTTCTAATAGCTGAATCGACAAGATAAGTACCCAATAGAGGGTTAAGATATGGTGTATTATCCATAGATCCCTCTTTATGATTTGTATGATCCTTTATAGGTGGAATAATATATAGAACATGAAGTAAAATACTAATAAATATTTTATTAAACATAAATTTAGACATTTATAAAACATAATCAATAAATACTCTTAATAAATTTTCAACAACAATTCATATCAAACCTCATAAAAATTGTCAATAGTAGAGATCAAATACATGAATTAATTTATCATCTACCCATTTTATTCAATGGTTCAATATGAATAATATTTAGTGATCCACTCCCATGCACACTGTATTCGAGTCTTGATAGTCCCAACTCGATATTACCACACTTTTCCAATAATAAGAGGGGGCTATAATACCATTTTTTTAATGAACCAACATGGGTTTACCTTACCTGTCTCATAGTAAATAATTCCAAGAGTCCCAAAGAACATTCCTTATTTAAATGGGAATGTAATGATGATTATGGTATCAAAATAAAAAAATTGGGAAATATTTGACCCTCAAAACCAAATAAACCACAACATAGATTCTCCTAGAAATCTAGTATTACCCATACATAACATGGAAATATATTCTCATCAGTTAGAATATCCAATAATAATCACTTCAATAATAGTATAATGTAACATAATAATATTCAACATCCAAAAAATATCAAAAGAAAAGGAAAGAGTAATAAACTGATATCCTCATATAAATAATTGATCTCCAAAGTAAAGATCAATACAGTGAGACCAATTCATAATTAAATCTAGAAAATTTACCTAGAAAAGATATCCAAAACACTCCATATGATTTAAATTCTTGTGAATTGTTGTTGAAGGGTTTCATAGAGTCTAATAACAATTATTAGATCATGCTGATGTGATTGAAACTATTTTATCATGATATCTATGAATGATAATATGAAATCTATTTAAAAACTAAAAAGAAGAACCATTTTAAACGAAACATACCTTACACCAATGATATTATTCTACCCCTGATCTTCATTTAGTGCATTCTATATAGATCATAAAAATGGAAAATGATATCATCTTACCAATGTGGTGTATCCATTGGTTTCACCTAAATCACCCAAAAATTGAGCATGATCCAATCTTCTATCCACAGTATGTTAGCACCTCTATATTAAAATGATGAAAAAGGATAATATTCAGGTTTTAGGGAGATATTTACAATCATTAGGATCTAAATCCACCCCCAACAACATCATATAATAGTAGGGTTTATATATAACTTGTGGAATCTCATCAGTGGTGTACTCATTAATTAATTCGTTTATAATACATGTATTAAAGCCTCTCCTAATTAATGATTCATATGCCTAAATTAATTTGAATCCCACCCATTTTATTTGAAGAAACATTTCACATAATGACATCCTCAGTGTAGAATAGTTGGTGTATAAAACAGAAAAATATTATACCCAATGCATTTACTTGTATGTCAACAAACATGTTATATATATATAAATATATATATCATATTTATATTATATATATTATATATTATAAATATATATCATTAGAGACTACACACATAAATATCATCTTTTACTAAGTCCTAAAGCAAAGTGAAATTTCTACTTATATTATATATAATACATTATCTTGGAAAACTGTATCCAAAAATCATTTTCACTATCTTACCAAACACGTTTAAAAGATATCATTAACTTTTACTCATATAACATCTCATTCAACACCTTGTGAATATAAATCAAAAAATATTTTTTCAATTAACTCTAATACACTTTTAGAGAAGTTCTATAACTCATAATCAATCCCCATTCAATGAACCAAAAAGTGAGACCTCGTGGGTCATTATACTGTTGAAAAAAGATGAAAAGAAATATATCATTATATATAATCCAAGGGTGGACTCTAGAAAATATTCGATGGTACTGAACCTACAAATGGTTGTGGAATGATCTTTATCAAACACATGTATCTATATAAATATGTCCACTAGTCTGCATCATATGAAAACATTCACTTTCATTATTTCCCCTTTTCAGGGATATATATTTACAATGGGATGAAAAACATGTCAACCCCAAATAAAACACTCATCTATTATAGATTCTCAAAGTATAGAATGAACTGGTAAATGAATACATTATAAGTCCTTCATCCTTCTCTATAATCACATCACATGTCCCTTATCTTTATAGATATATATAACAACACTATGAATCTCAATAAGGTCCCTCATATCATACTCCTCATACATTTGGATAAGTTATATATTGGTTAATCTCTAATAGATGACATGATTAGTAATATACCCAACCACCCTTGAATTAGTTATGTCAATATGTAGACTTGTATAAGTCTAGTATCAAACCATTGAGATTCTCATGCTAGTTTTCTCAGAATCCTTTGGTAGTGGTGAAAAAAATATGATTCAATCACCCCTAATATTTCAAAAATATTTGTATGACACTAAATGTGATATACTTGGTCATCCAACACACAAAAAGAATTGTATTATTTGTATTGTTATTAATATAATATTCTATATCTCTATGCAGAATGGTACTCCAGCTAGACTTTCATTTCCTATAATACTCATTGGAAAACGTCAGTTAGGGATAAACTCAAAATCATAATGTGTGATATCAATTATCATTTCACGTCATTAAATGTATATCTATATAAAATTTGATGTATCAAATGTTAAATAATGATAAAATGGAGGTTTCCTTTCAATTTATAGATTTAAATATTCATAAAATCATTAAGAATGTTTAACAAATCTAATATAATAAATGAGTTATCATATAATATGTGATAATATTCCAAATAATCTTTATGTTTTCAATACATAATATATATTTTTAACACATTACATAATATTTAATCAATTTTACATATCGATGTGACCATATGATAAAACACTCCCACTAACTCTATAGTGAGAAACATATATAATGATATGTAGTTATAATATTGGTGGGATTTAGAAATCATATTCTTAAATTTTTAAGCTTTTGATCATATTAAAACTTAGTAATTTCAAAAAATCAAATTTTATAATGTCAAAATTTATTATCTACTTATAACTCTTTTGAATTCCATCATCATCATCCATGGAACCCTATTCCATCAAACATTATCCATGAAATATTGTATCTACTAACATTATAATTAACAAGTTCCCTTAAATTCTTTTAGGATAATGTGAACATCCCTTTTTTATAGTAACTAATCTACCATTTTAGATTTATATTTTTTAAAAGCCTAAAATCTTTTAGGATATCAATTCTAATAAAAATTTTATTTTTTTGTATAATAGTTTAAGAAATAGAGTATTTTATATTTTAGGATAAATAATTGAACTCTTTACATTTTTTCCCTCTAACATCACAAATCCCAAAATATTTTAGGATATTGGGTGAACAAAATTTAAAAATAAACTAGTATAATCTTTTAAGAAATAGTGATATAAACTTTTAAATAGAAACTAAATGAAAAACATTACATTTTATTTGTAGTCACATATCCTAAATATTTTATGACATTAATTGGAAAACAATGTAAATTTTGATTGGTGTTATCCATTATTTGTTAATTTTGAACTTTTATAAGACCAAAAATACTACCACTATCCCGTAAGAAAAAATATTAAATTCATAATATCATTCTAAGATACAAAAAACCATTTGTATTAGGAAATACAATTTATTTCTATTTAGTATAAATATTTAACAAATAAAATTTTGTTTTTATATCAAATATGATATTCCACTTTATTGGAACATTTTTATTTTGAAAATAAGGATTTATTAATATTTACCAATGAGGGGTGGCATGAACACATTTCCAAATATTTTAAAAATTATTTGGAAAAACAATAATATCCTGGATAAAACAATTTAATCCAAATCTTTTCCATAAAACGTATTATTGAAATTGAGGAAAAAAACCATGTGTATAAACTAAATCATAAGAGATGTTTTTTTATCAAAAATCATATCCTATCACACAATAAAATAGATATTTAGATAAAAATATTATACATATAATCATTTGATATTGATAATATCTTCTATAATCAAATGTTGAAACTAATTGCTTTATAAATGTAAAATAGAAGCTCAAAAAATTATTCATTGCATTTTATGATCTGTTAAATTTACAAAAAATGTAAAATATATATTATGTATCATATACCCTTAAAACATATGATTTAATTTCAACAGAATACAGACCATACACATACAATACATAAACTCTTTCAGGTATGTCTTGGATAATCCAATCATATTTAATTATTACACTTCTTTCATAAGAAATATTTATCTCAATATCCTTGATCAACTTCTTTGAAGAAACATTATTGAACTATTACATTCACTCTTATTATAGTTTTATCTTTTACCCACTTATATTTTACATACAATACTAGATTACATACATCATATTCCCACTCTATCCATTATCTACAATTTGATAATATAATATAAACTTTTCTTTAATTTGGTCATATTATCAGAACATTTTGGTAGATTAAAATATGGTAAATTTCCTGTAAAAATGAATTCAACATCCGTGTAATGAATTTGAAATTTTGAATGAATAAATCTATGCTCGTATCATTATCTATATTAACTTTTTTAATATTTTTAGTGTATTATTACTTTAGAAGGAAATGTTCTTGCACATTGAATTTTTCCATAATAACTTTTCTTAAATTACTAGTCTTTCTTATGAATTTTTCTTATGATACAAATATTAGGAATAAACTATATTAAAATTATCATTATAAAGGTCTAATTAAAAAATTATCATGATGATGATGATGAAATTATCTGATATAAAAGAATTTATCAGATGAGTATCAAATATTATAACAATTCAATAAATCCATTTATAAAATGGGTTCCAAAAAAAATGATAACCTAATTTAAAATATATCATACCAATTAGTGTTCTAAGATCTATATTTCCCTAAATAATGATTTTCTAGGAAATTCCTTTCATCACTAAATTATTTATTTATGTTATCAACTTAATTAATACATTTGTGACTCTTAAACATAGGAGTTCATAACTATTTATCCAAATCCATTAGGTAGATTCACTCAAATATATCCCTCTAATATATATCTATATGATTCCATGATATGTGTAACCCAAAATAAATATAAAAAATAGATTAACAAATGGAAACATAGGGGAATCCCACTATGAAAGAACCTACTCATGGATGATCCAGTGTCACCCATTACATTCTTACCTTAAAAATGATAATATAGGTGTACCATGGTTTATAAAAACATACCTAGTTGGATGATTGAGTAATTGAAAAGTTTTACATTGGAATGAATCTAACTCTTTTTATTTGAAGGGGATATTTAATCCAATCATCTAATCTCATGTTATTTCCTTTTGTTAATGTGTTCTTTTTATAGTTTAGTTTGGAATCTTATTCCCTCCATGATACTAATATATTGAATCCTTATTGATGTGTCACTCTTTAAAAAACCTGAAAGTTTGTGTTACTCCCCAAAAATTAGAAGTCAACTATATTCATGAATATTAGAATGTATCATAGGAATATAGTATATGGAAAATTAATGTAAAGGTTCATAATTATATGACGTCGATAATATCCACATTAATATGCCTAAAACAAAAGATATATAACCCCATTAAATTTATTAGGCAAAGAAAAAGACTCTTATTGAGTAGGTATTCTGACCCAAAGTCCTTCTACACAGTAATAATTTACTAAAGAGTGGATTTAATTCCAGATATATCTGAAAAGAAATATACAAAAACTGTACCATGAAATTATAATCAATCTCATAACTTAATCTACAAACCAAGGTCAATATAGGTAAAAAATAAATTCATTTTAGAGTCAATACTATCATGTAATATAAGACCTTACACTAGAATTTTTTTAAAATTTTAAACTAAAGTGTTCACAGTATTAAAATTTCATAAATTTTTTTACTAAATATGAATAAAGAAATGAACAACCTTTAAATAAAAAAATATTCAAATGTATAAACATGTGGTAATCATTGATGAGTAATTAATAAATAAAATCTAATTATAAAAATTTAATAATTGTATCTTTAATATTATGGACATTCAATTATTTTGAATAAAAACTTTTTATATTAATTATAATAAGAACTCTTTCATAATAATAATTATATGGAATTTCCATTTTAAATATATGATATTATATGAATCATAGACTTTTTTAAATTCAATTATTTAAACATTTTATAAAATCTAAATATAATATACTTAATAATTATTTAATTATAGACTATTTAAATCATCAAAACCTTTTACATGTGGTTTAAATAATATCTAAATAATGCCCCCTTTTGTTTAAAATATTTCAAAAAAAATTAATTACGAATAATTTATAATTTAAATATAAAAATTTTATATTTTTTAACATTTTTCATAATTTATAAATTTTTGTAAATTATTTATTATAATTTTAAAAAAAAACATTTAATTCTACATTATTTGTAATGACATATAATTTTTGAAAATGTAACTTAAATATTAATATTTAATATTTGGTGATATATAAGTTTTATAAAAATTTATTTAATTATAAAAAACTTATAATTAATTATTCTATAATCCTTTTATTAATTGACATATCTCAAAATACATTTTTAATGCTTTATAACCACGTTATAAACCATATAAACCATTTTACATGATAAAAATAATATTTAAAATTTTTTATGTTAACCCTTACATATGAACCCGGTCCTATATAAGTGTACCCTCCATTTACCCTTATGCAGACATTATTCATAAGGGAAACTACCCTCTTTATTCAAAAATACATTTTCCTAAAGGATTAGACACTTACACATCAGCAATTTCATAAGGGTTAGGAGTAAACAACCTTTATGCAGTGTCTCATTCATAGGTAATACCATTGCTGATGACATTTTCACCATGGTAGTGTTATGTTTTCATATGTTTCTTAAATATAATTGTAACGACCCGAACCTAGTTACCCAGAGTCAGTGCATTATTACATAACATTGGCATGATCACAAGAAAGATCAAATCTTGAAAGACCGATTGGTTTAGTAGCCTTGAAAACACTAGATATATTCATAAAGTTTTGCATTACATCATAAAAATGAAAACTACAACAATATAGTCTCCATATTCCATACTCATATCCCCACATATTATCCCTGCATGTCATTCATAAATTACTTCTTCACATCCTGGGAAAAATAAAACATAGAAAATGGGTGACCTCAAATTCCCAGTAAGGATAACAATATAGCGGAAAATTTCAAAAATAAGAATAAACATTTAAGGCAGTATATAACTAAAACAAAATCCTTTTAAACTTGAACTTCAACATAGTATGGAAAAAATAAAATGAAATAATTCCATTTACTTATTCACATGGATATTCTACTAATTGAATAATCACATGCAATATCAATAACCACTTTCATAATGATGGAATGCAAAATTTCAGACTATCATAACCACATAGCCAAGGCCTCGTGCCAAGAATACAAATAAGATTTTGCCAAGGCCTTATTCCAAGACACTAGTTTGTCTCATGAGACCTACCGATGCATCTAGAAGCTATAACAGGCTCCACCCGTCACATATTAAGTCTAATGCATTCCCATATGAAAAGGTTTAAACATAACATAAACATTCGTATTAAAACTAGCATACGAAATGTCAATACCTTCACCATAAACTATGAATGTTATAAAAATAGCACATCCATAGTCAAACATATCACAAAACCTTCAATACAATATAGAAGTTTTGTATCATAATAAATCAACTTCAAATAAGCATATAATCCATCAAAGGATATTGACAAAGATGAAATCAAAACTCTTTTTAGAGAAATATCTCTTTATATTTTGAAATCATTTAAGAGTCATATATTTATAAAATAAAACATTTTCATTGAAAATATTCTTATAAGCTTGTAAGGGAAGCTTCGACGATTTTATAATGGTGGAAAATAACCACACCTTCCGTATAAGTTAAAAAAACATTCTTACCTTAATTATGTCGAAAAGGTTAAAAGCACCTTGTTTGGAAAATGATGGAAAGATTCCTTTATAAAACTCTTATAAAAATTCAAAAAAGGGTATAAATGACTTTAACCCATATTCTTTTAAATAGTAAAAATGTTTTGAAATAAATTTGTAAGAAACATGGATGTGGATGATAAACAAATCCCAGTAGATTATTACGTATAAACAACCTCGGATAATGAAGAGATTGTGAAATAACTCTTACCTTGTACTTTTCCTTGGTTGGGGTAGGTTAACCTCCTTTATAATGGTGAAATAATTGTTATTAGATTATACAAGAATCATATACATTAATATGATATCATATATGATCTTTTAACATTGATTTTTTAATAATATCTTAGTATTATCATTGTTTCAGGTGTTAACTTACTCATTTTATTTTATATGTTTTGTTACATAAGCCATGTTTGTAATGGATAAGTTGTATCTTAATCATATCCATAATGATATAAAGTCCTTATATACTATTTTTAAATCATCAAATGATAATTATACTTTAATGGATATGATGGAGAATGAATCTCATCGCGTTCGTGGAGACGGTAGTCCGTACGTACGCACGAGCGACAATATCATTCTTTTGATATTAAAATAATATATAATTGGATGGTATATCATATATACAGAATCATTATAATGTTATATTTATTATTTACATGAGTTAAACATCATTATTATACCCATCCAAATAATAATATATTGAATAACAATCACACCACGACGTGGAGATGGTAAGCCGTACGTATGCACGTATGGTGACATGTTATTCAAGAGGTGGATAGAATACTGAATATGGTTGTACCATATTTATAATAACAACACAGTATATATATGATACTGGAGTTATTATTTTAGAATGGTAATAACAAAGAAAGAAGAAGTGGAAGAAGAAAGGAACTTGAAAAGGGGTGGTGAAAACATTACCTCTTCTTCGGGTTCTTCCTTTTGATTTGATAAAAAGGGATCCTTAGGATGGATTTCTGATCAAACTAAGGCCTCTAGGTTGTATTCGGGTTCTTCCTTTTGATTTGATAAAAAGGTCTCCTTAGGATGGCTTTCTGATCAAAATAAGGCCTCTTGGTTGTATTTAGGGAAGTTGAGAGAGTATTTGGGCAGGGGTTGGCCGAACCAAAAGGCTTTGATTGTGTGAGTAAATGAGAAGGAGGAGTTCCCTTTTATAAGAGGGGTGAGGGGAACCTTTAGAAAATCTAGAAATATTAATTTATAATAAATTCATATTCAGTTTATAATGGCTAAAAATTTAATTATTTAAAGGTTAAGGTGGGTATAGGTCGTAAACCATTAAACCAATAGAATTTAGACAGGTTTGGGTTACTATATTAACCTTATCTTTAAGTATTAACTCTAAGTTAATTTGTTTCACTTTTACAATGTCTCTTTGTATTTTTATATTATATGGTTAATAAACTTAACATATACATCCAATAGACCCTCAAGTGGTCCATTAATGATACAACTATCATGATATAAGTTTCTTGGCCAAACCTTAGGTTTTTAGGAATTTAATATCAATTAATAATATAATTTTTGTTTTAAAAACTCTTTTATGTCAATTTTGACACTATTCAATAGTTTATTTTTGTGAAACTCATAATATAATTATTACTTCAAACAAAGTTAATTAAATCAATCCTAATATGTCATAGTAACCTAGAATATTATTTTAGTTTAATAAAAGTCTCAAATTATATTTATTTAGGTATTTATAATATCAATTATTTTAATTTTTCACTATTATGGTAATAACTGCATCATCATTGTGTCATAAATAAATTAAATTATTTAATGTCTAACAATTATAAATAAAATATAATTATGTATGAAATCGTTTTATCTTCCTAATGAATATTTATAGTCGAAAAGCCAACATATATAACCCGATGTAAAAATTGTTTTTCTAAAAGATATATGCTTGTGTCATTTTTGTATTCATTTTAACTTAATTAAAATAAAGTGTCTCTATCACCTACAAGTGGCTTCATGGGGTCCCAAAATCGACCCAAAGATGCCCATGGTCGAAAATGTATCCACCAATAAGGTTAGGACACGTTTTAGGGTAATTTAGTATTATTATAATATTATTTTTTTAACCCTTATTTACCGGATTTACCCTTAACCATGGTAAATAAAATATTTACCACAGTAATTATTCAAAATGTCTAAAAATAAAAGTTACTTATTTACAAAATTTGAACATCCTGATCCCAAATATGGAATCCATTTTTTCAAATACAAAATACAGAAGTGGCAGAAATTAATTTAAAATTAATTCCCGTTGTTAAAACAAAAAACGTGTTTTTAAGAGATAATAACTATCAAAAGATTGACACTTGTTTATGTCCGGTTTAATTGTAAAATTATGTACAATGACCAAAATTATATTAAATGGTAAAAATATATTATAAATATACTTTAAAACCACACAAATTCATAATTTATCAATATAAATTATTTTGATTAAAAAAGTTGTTTTTAATTAAAATTTAGTAATTTTCACTATTCATCAAAATATAAGTGTTATCTGAAAAGTTCCAAAATTTCACCCTAGGCTAAATTCAATATTCCAAATCCAAAAATGAAGTATATTTTGAAATATAAAATTTTTATAATTTTAAAAAGTAGTTATTACTATTCATAATGGCTAGTTTGATTGGTTATGGTGTGTTAGAACTCGGTGTTGCGTACAACACACGCTATCACATTATTTAAAGAGAAGCGTACCATAGAAGCTTGGGGTGTTACATTCTCCCCTCCTTAAAATAATTTCATCCTCGAAATTTCTATAATACTTATCACATGAAAAGACTCAGGTGGTTCTTCATCATAAGTTCCTCGGGTCCCCACGTTGCCTCTTCCATCTTATGGTTTCTCCACAAGACTTTTACCAGACAAGTCGTCCGGTTTCTCAGTACTTGTTATCTCATATCAAGAATCCTGATGGGCTCTTCGCAATAAGACAGATCGAGTTCCAGTTCTAATTCCTCATAGGTGAGTACATGCGTTGGTTCAGGCATGTGTTTCCTCAATAGAGATACGTGGAACACATCGTGAACTTTGGAGAGACTTGGCGGCATTGCCAATCGGTAAGCTACAGCCCCAATTCGTTCTAGAATTTCGAAAGGTCCGATGTACCTGGGACTCAATTTACCTTTCTTACCAAAACGTATGACTCCCTTCCATGGAGATACCTTCAGGAATACATGATCACCAACTTGAATTTCCAAATCCTTCCTTCGATTATCGGCATAGCTCTTCTGCCTACTTTGAGCTGCTTTGATGTGATTTTGGATTACCTTCACCTATTCCATTGTTTCCTCTACCAGTTCTGGACCTACAAGTTTTCTTTCACCAACGTCATCCCAAGAGGTTGGTGTGCGACATCTCTTTCTGTATAACGCTTCATATGGTTCCATCTGAATACTCGTATGGAAGCTATTGTTATAGTAAAATTCTAACAGAGGTAAATATTGATCCCACATACCCTGAAAGTCAAGTGAGCAGGATCTCAACATGTCTTCTAAGGTTTGAATAGTCTGTTCTGATTGTCCTTCTATCTGAGGGTGGTAGGAAGTGCTCAAATGAAGTTCAGTATCCAGGGATTTCTGAATACTCTTCCAGAATCTTAAAGTAAAACGGGGATCACGATCAGAAACAATCGATAGGGGTACTCCATGAAGTCTCACAACTTCATTAATATATATTCTTGCTAGACGTTCCAGTGGTAGATCATCTCTTATAGCAAGAAAATGTGCTGACTTGGTAAGATGATCAACAATAATCCATATTGCATCATTCCGTCTAGGAGTCTTTGGTAGCCCCATGACAAAGTCCATTGTAATATTTTCCCATTTCCACTCTGGTATGGGAAGAGGTTGTATGACTCCTCTAGGGTGTTGCCTTCCAGCTTTCACTTATTGACAAACCATACATCTTGACAAAAAATCAGCAATCTCCCTCTTCATATTGTCCCACCAAAAATGTTCCTTCAAATCTCTATACATTTTGGTGCTCCCAGGGTGTATAGAGAAATTGGAACTATGAGCATCATCCAGCAATTCCCTTTTTAGATCAGGTATATTGGGAACACAAAGCCTCTTCCTGAATTTCAAAATTCCATCTTCATACACAAAGTCTCTCAATCTCCCATCATTCACAGCTTTAATCTTCTTTTGAAATTCTTCATCATCGGTTTGAGAACTCTTAATCCTTTCTAGTAAATATGGTTTAGCAACCATTTGAAAAATCATTGATGTTTCACCATCCTTGGTTATTCCCATGTCCATCTTCACTAGATCCATGAAAATTGGATCCCTTTCAATTCTCATCACGTTCAAAACTCCATGGTCTTTTCTGCTCAAATAATCTGCCACCTTGTTTGCTTTCCCCGGGTGGTAGTGTATCATACAATCATAATCCTTGAGTAATTCAAGCCATCTCCTTTGCCTCATGTTAAGTTCTTTTTGTGAGAAAATATACTTCAAACTCTAGTGATCAGTATAAATCTCACATTTTTTACCATAGAGGTAGTGCCTCTATATCTTCAAAGCAAAGATCATAGCTTCTAACTTGAGATCATGAGTAGGATAGTTTTGTTCATGAATTTTCAACTTTCATGATGCATAGGCAATAACCCTATCATTCTGCATAAGGACACAACCAAGTCCTTTCTTCGATTCATCACTATAAATAATGAACCCATCATTCCCCGATGGTAGAGTTAATATAGGAGCATTGACTAATCTTCTCTTCAGTTCTTCAAAACATTCTTCACACTCTTTTGTCCAAACAAATTTAACCCCTTTATGTGTGAGCTTCGTTAATGGGTTAGCCAACCGGGCAAAATTCTGGACAAAACGTCGATAATAACCTGCTAAACAAATAAAACTGCGTACCTCAGTTATACTCGTAGGTGCTAGCTATTCTTGGATTGCCTTGGTCTTAGATGGATCAACAGAGATTCCATCTTTAAAGACAATATGTCCAAGAAAAGAAATATCCTGAAGCTGGAATTCACACTTGCTAAACTTCACATACAATTCATGTCTTCTCAAAGTCTTCAGGATAATGCACAAGTGATTTTCATGATGTTCATATCTTTTGGAGTATACCAAGATATCATCAATAAATACCACCACAAATTCATCGAGATACTCCTTGAAAAATTTATTCATCAGATCCATGAATACAGAGGGTGCATTAGTCAATCCAAAAGGCATTACTGTAAACTTTTAATGCCCGTACCTGGTTCGAAATGTTGTCTTCAGAATGTCTTCCTTCTTCACACACAACTGATGGTATCTAGATCGAAGGTCAATCTTTGAAAAGTATTAAGCACCATGCAGTTGGTCAAATAAATCATCAATGCGAGGTAGGGGATACTTGTTCTTTATTGTTACAACATTGACCTCCCAGTATTCGATACATAACCTCATAGATCCATCTTTCTTTTTAACAAAAAGATCAGGGGCTCCCCATGAAGAAACACTAGGGCGAATAAATCCCTTATTACTCAATTCCTCTAGTTTTTTCTTTATTTCAACTAATTCTACAGTGTCCATTCTATAAGGGGTCTTTGATATAGGCCTTGATCTAAGAATTAAATCAATGGAAAACTCAACTTCTCGTTCTGGAGGATATCCAGGTAAATCTTCCGGAAATACATCTATATATTCGTTCACAATAGGGACATCCTATATTTGAACATTCCTTTCCTCACCCATAGTCATTTCATTCTCTTCCTCCCCAATAATTTAATTTAGTTGAGCTACTGGGGGTGGATCTAGATAATAATTAGGTGGTGACGATTCTGCTCTAAAGATAAGGTGTTCCTTATCATCATCATCATCAAGAATCATGACCTCTTTCTTCTTACAATAAATCTTCACATCATAATCCGAAAGCCAGTCCATACTGAGGATTATATCAAACTCAATCATAGGTATGACGATGAGATCAGCAGATAAAGAAAATTTATGTGCTCTAATGGGGACTAATTCACAAAACTTTTTTGCAATGATACTTCCCTTAGGAGTTTTAACTGACAACTCCCTTGTTAAATCAAATTGAAAATATCAAATTTTATTAGAAAACTGGGAAGATATGAAACAATGTGATGATCCAGAATCAAATAATGCATTTTCTAAACTTGAGGAAACCATTAAATTACCTGCCACCATGTCTTTAGAAGCTTATACCTCAACAGTAGTGATAGCATAAGCTTGTCCTTGATCCCTTGGCCTTTTCTGAGGTAAGTTCTCCTGACGCTTAGGACATTCATTTTCATAATCTCCCATTTTCCTGCAATTGTAGTACTGAACATTGGTAGCTTCATTCTTCCCCTTGCAATCACGAGCTTGGTGGCCTTTTTCACCACACTTGTAACAGACTCCCATTCCCTTGAAGCAAGTACCGGGGTGTTTCTTCCCACATTTACCATAGGATGGATATTCAACCTTTCCCTTCTTCCCCTTATTTCCATTCCCAGATTGATCATCATATCTCTTCATCTCTTGCTTTACTTTAAAGTCATAAGACTTAGAGAATTCCTTTTCAGTCTTGATAGCACATGAGACAATGTCTTCGTACGATGAGAAGGATTGTGAGACTAATGCTCGACGAAGAAATGGATTTAACCCATCAAAGAAATGATCAATCTTACTTCTTGGGTTACGTATATAATCTCCAGCATACCTTTCTAACCTTGTAAAGTTAGCCTCATACTTTGCGACATTCTCGTCCTCCTTCTGTCTCAGACTCAGAAATTGCCTTTCCATATCTGCTCGATGGTCGCGAGGAAAGTATTTTTCTAAAAACAGATCTTTGAACTCCCTACATTCCATATTTGATAATTCATCATCTTCCTTCATATTTTGAATCAATAACCACCATTTATCAGCATCTCCAGTGAGGCGGTAAACTTCCATGATAACTTTTTCCCTTTCACTACTCCCCAAAGCCTGAAATATTTTCTATAGGGAAAATATCCATTGCTCAGCTACTAAGGGATTTTTACTCCCATTGAACGTTGGTGGTTATTGCCTCATGAATCGATCTAACATTGATCCTCCACACTGCGGATCAGGGTGCTCCATATAGGTAAGGTTATTATTATAACCTGAGTAAGTTGTCACAGTATGGTGATTAGCTGATCGGCACCAGTTGCATCACCAGCTCCACTATAATTATCTTGAGCAGGAGGGAAATCCCTACATGGAGTACGTGCATTAATACGGTTTCCATTTCTTCCACTAGGCGCCATTTCTGAACAATGGCATAAACTAGATCAGTTTATGAATCAAAATACATAATCCCATACTTATAAAACAATTAACATAAATTGAACTATTTATGGATATAATCCATAATCATAAGAATGTTTTCTTTGAGGAAGTATATACTCATAAACCCTTCATAATGATTTGTAAAGAAAATGAGAGTTATCCTAAGCATATCCCCCGGGAGTTTCGTAACCAAGAGTGCAGCAAGGCTCGTTGTCATGCACCAGTTCCCGTTCAAGTCTAGCTCAAAGCGGTGTTTTCGGGTTTTACCCCTAGGTACATCTGTGCCAGAGCTGCCTCTACCTGCTCGTATCCAGACAGGGATGTATTGCTCGGAAAACTCACAAAACCTATACAATACCAGAATTCTAGGAAGTTCTTCTATACTAATCCTCAAAGTTCATCTTAGGTCTACATGCTCTAATCAGAGTTTATCTAAATCTAGCTTCCAAGGTTTGTACTAAACTTCCTCTGATACCAACATTAACGCCCTGACCCTAGTTACCCAGAGTCGGTGCATTATTACATAACATTGTCATGATCACAAGAAAGATCAAATCTCGAAAGATCGATTGGTTTAGTATCCTAGGAAACACTAGATATATTCATAAAGTTTTACATTACATTATAAAAATAAAAACTACAACAAAATAGTCTCCATATTCAACACTCATATCCCCACATACTATCCCTGCAGGTCATTCATAAATTACTTCTTCACATCCTGGGAAAAATAAAACATAGAAAAGGGGTGAGCTCAAATGCCCAGTAAGGATAACAATATAGTGGAAACTTTCATAAATAATAATAAACATTTAAGGCAGTATATAACTAAAACAAAAGCCTTTTAAACTTGAACTTCAACATAGTATGGCAAAAATAAATTAAATAATTCCATTTACTTATTCACATGGATATTCTACTAATCGAATAATCACATGAAATATCAATAACCACTTTCATAATGATGGAATGCGTAATGCCAGACTATCATAACCACATAGCCAAGGCCTCGTGCCAAGACTACAAAAAAGATTTTACCAAGGCCTTGTTTCAAGACACTAGTTTGTCTCATGAGACCTACCAATGCATCGAGGAGCTATAGTGGGCTCCACCCATCACATATTAAGTCCAATGCATTCCCATATGAAAAGGTTTAAACATAACATAAACATTCATATTAAAACTAGAAAACGAAATGTCAATACTTTCAGCATAAACTATGAATGGTATAAAAATAGTACATCCACAGTCAAACATATCACAAAACCTTAAATACAATATAGAAATTTTGTATCATAATAAATCAACTTCAAATAAGCCTAAAATCCATCAAAGGATGTTGACATAGATGAAATCAAAACTCTTTTTAGAGAAATATCTCTTTCTATTTTGAAATCATTTAAGAGTCATATATTTATAAAATAAAACATTTTCTTTGAAAATATTATTATAATATTGTAAGGGAAGCTTCGAAGATTTTATAACGGCGGAAAATTACCGCACCCGCCGTATAAATTAAAAAAAACATTCTTACCTTAATTCTATCGAAAAGGTTAAAAGCACCTTGTTTGGAAAATGACGGAAAGATTCCTTTATAAAACTCTTATAAAAAGTCAAAAAAGGGTATAAATGACTTTAACCCATATTCTTTTAAATAGTAAAAATGTTTTTAAATACATTTTTAAGAAACATGGATGTGGATGATAAAGAGATCCCAGTAGATTATTACGTATAAACAACCTCAGATAATGAAGAGATTGTGAAATAACACTTACCTTGTACTTTTCCTTGGTTGGGGTAGGTTAACCTCATTTATAATGGTGAAATAATTGTTATTAAATTATACAAGAATCATATACATTATTATGATATCATATATAATCTTTTAACATTGATTTGTTAATAATATCTTAGTATTATCGTTGTTTCGGGTGTTAACTTACTCGTTTTATTTTATATGTTTTGTTACGTAAGACATGTTTGTAATGGATAGGTTGTATCTTAATCATATCCAGAAAGATATAATGTCCTTAGATACTATTTTTAAATCATCAAATGATAATTATACTTTAATGGATATGATGGAGAATGAATTTCATCGAGTTCGTGGAGACGGTAGTCCGTACGTACGCAAGGGCAACAATATCATTATTTTGATATTAAAATAATATATAATTGGATGGTATATCATATATACAGAATCATTATAATGTTATATTTATTATTTACATGAGTTACACCTCATTATTATACCCATCCAAATAATAATATATTGAATAACAATCACACCACGACGTGGAGATGGTAAGCCGTACGTACGCACGTATGGTGACATGTTATTCAAAGGGTGGATAGAATAATGAATATGGTTGTAAAATATTTATAATAACATCACAGTATATATTTGATATTTGAGTTATTATTTTAGAATGGTAATAACAAAGAAAGAAGAAGTGGAAGAAGAAAGGAACTTGAAAAGGTGTAGTAAAAACATTACCTCTTCTTCGGGTTCTTCCTTTTGATTTGATCAAAAGGGCTCCTTAGGATGGCTTTCTGATCAAAATAAGGCCTCTTGGTTGTATTGAGGGAAGTTGAGAGAGTATTTGGGCAGGGTTTGGCCGAACCAAAAGGCTTTTATGGTGTGAGTAAATGAGAAGGAGGAGTTCCCTTTTATAAGAGGGGTGAGGGGAACCTTTAGAAAATCTAGAAATATTAATTTATAATAAATTCATATTCAGTTTATAATGGCTAAAAATTTAATTATTTAAAGGTTAAGGTGGGTATAGGTCGTAAACCATTCAAACAATAGAATTTAGACAGGTTTGGGTTACTATATTAACCTTATCTTTAAGTATTAACTCTAAGTTAATTTGTTTCACTTTTACAATGTCTCTTTGTATTTTTATATTATATGGTTAATAAACTTACTATATAAATCCAACCGACCCCCAAGTGGTCCATTAATGATACACCTATAATTATATAAGTCTCTTTAATGAACCTTAGATTTTTATAAATTTTATATCAATTAATAATATAATAATATTTTTAAAAACTCTTTTATGTCAATTTTGACACTATTCAATAGTTGATTTTTTTGAAACTCATAACAGAATGATTACTTCGAAAAAGGTTAATTAAATCAATCCTAATATTCCATATTAACATATAAAATTAGTTTAATTCAATAAAAGTCTCAAATTATATTTATTTGGGTATTTATAATATCAATTATTTTAATTTTTCACTATTACGGTAATTACTGCATCATCATTGTGTCATAAATAAATTAAAATATTTAATGTCTAAAAATTATAAATAAAATATAATTATGTCTAAAATCGTTTTATCTTTCTAATGAATATTTATAGTCGAAAATATAACATATATAACCCTATGTAAAAATTGTTTTTCTAAAAGATATATGCTTGTGTCATTTTTGTATTCATTTTAACTTAATTAAAATAAAGTGTCCCTATCACCTACAAGTGGCTCCATGGGGTCCGAAAATCAACCCAAAGATGCCCATGGTCGGACATGTATCCACCAATAAGTTTAGGACACGTTTTAGTGTAATTTAGTATTATTATAATATTATTTGTTTAACCCCTATTTACCGGATTTACCCTTAACTATGGTAAATAAAATATTTACCGCAGTAATTATTCAAAATGTATAAAAATAAAAGTTACCTATTTACACAATTTGAACAGACTAATTCCAAATATGGAATCCATTTGTCCAAATTCAAAACACAGAAGTGGCAGAAATTAATTTTAAATTAATTCCCGTTGTTAAAACAAAAAACGTGTTTTTAAGAGATAATAACTATCAAAAGATTGACACTTGTTTATGTCTGGTTTAATTGTAAAATTATGTACAATGACCAACATTATATTAAATGGTAAAAATTTATTCTAAATATACTTTAAAACCACTCTAATTCATAATTTATCAATATAAATTATTTCGATTAAAAAAGTTTTTTTAATTAAAGTTTAGTAATTTTCATTATTCATCAAAATATAAATGTTATCTGAAAAGTTCCAAAATTTCACCCTAGGATAAATTTGATATTATGAATCCAAAAATGAAGTCTATTTTGAAATATAAAATATATATAATTTCAAAAAGAAGGTATTACTATTCATAAAGGCTAGTTTGATCGGTTATGGTGTGTTAGAACTCGGTGTTGCGTACAACACACGCTATCACATTATTCAAAGAAAAGTGTATCATAGAAGCTTGGGGTGTTATAGTAATCATCAAGGACCTTTATTCAGTGTCTCTATTACCTATACACATAAGGGTATGGTTCATGGTTACCTTTACACAACCCTTTTAAAAATCAAAACTACCTTTACACAGCCCTTTTTGCACATAAATGTAAGTTGTAATGACCCTTATATAGACCAATATATATAAGGTTAGGGAAATACAACACTTATGGTCACCATTCTATATAAAGAAAATTCATTTCCTTCCATTACACATTTCAACTATGTATGGGTAAGGTGTTAGTTACTATTATGTAGCCTAGCCAGAAAAGGGTAAACCCTTTTATAAAATTGAATTTTAAGAAAGATATAACTCCACCATTTTTTATTCTTATTCATTTAATTCTTGATTTTATAAATATAAATATTGGTTAACTTTTATACCATTGAATGATTTTTTAGAGTCTAATATCAATTATCATATCAAGAATAAGTGACTGATACCCAATTGTATGGTTCTCCATGCAAGATAATATGAAACCTGTGTAAAAAATGAAATTAGGAACTAATGTAAAAATTGATTACCTTACCCTAAATAGATTCTACTACCCATGATCTTTATTTTATGTGTTTGATGTATATCACTAAAGTTGAAAACAAAAGCATACAAACTCTATTGTATATCCACATATTGCATCTGAATCACTTGAATTTGATAGAGATCCAATATTCCCTCCATGGTATTATAGTACCTCTATATAAAATGGAATTAGAAGAATGGGCTTTGAGTTTTATTGAGATTCGACCAAGAATCAAGATCTAAATCCACACCCACCACCATCATATTGCAGTAGGATTTATATATAGCATGAGTATGATATTTTTTAGATTATGTATTAATATATGCATTTATAATGAATATATTAGGGCACTATATAATTCATGTATCATATGTTAAAATAAAATTGACTCCTTTTTGTTTCATCTTATGAAATATTTATTTTATTGGTATCCTTGATAGAGAATAATTTAGGTGTCCATCCCAAATAATATACCCAATTAATTAACATAAATTAAATCATATATTTCATATATATATATATATGTATGAATTCTTTAGTAATATTCCCTTTAGTGGTTACCACTAATCAAAAAAACCAAGAAGGATGGTACATGTGTCCAGAAGGACCACCATATAATGCAACTCATATTCGCTTATATAAATTAGACATATCAAAGTATTAAAACATCCAAATGTATATGCAGGTAATAAGGAAAATCCTAGTAGTAGAACACCATGAATCTATATAATATTTTTCTTAGTGAAAACCATTAGTTATAGTTCAAATAAAATTATTTTATAAATATTCATTTTTATGAAACAATAAGTAAAAATATTTTTAACAGATCAATTGTTTTTACTAATTATGATATCACTCATAAATTTTATAAACAAGAAAAATAAACATATAAAAGATGAAAATAGTTCATAATCAACATTATAATACCCAAATAAACTTGTGACCAAAATCAAATAACAAAATATAAACAAAAAAAACATATACATCATACGATAGTATCCTCTGGGTCTAAAAGTAACAGTGAATTTCTATGAAAACACTTGTTGAACAACATGATCTTTAAAAAGTAAAAAGTTCCTAGGATCTCTCACAATCTAAAAAAAAGAAACCATTATATTATATTAACTAAATAAGAACATCACTTGTCCATGTTATCAACGCATCCCCAGGGTTACCAATGTGAAACGCAAAGAATCTGAGTCTCATAAAAGATCCATCAACATTAGTTATATAATAAATAATATTTTTCAATATTTAAAATCTTAAAAATCAAATAAATATCATTCAAAAATTAATTCCTTCATTAAAACCACTTTAGTAATACATTTTCAAAATATACCCATTGAAATAATTTTTCATACTCTTTATAGTTATTAACCAATTTTTTATTCTAAAAAAATTAAATATATATATTTTCCTAGATGTAAGTGAGAATAATAATAGAAAATAATTTAGAAAACTACATTGACTCATTTCAAGAATAATATAAAAAATAAAATCAAAGGAATCTCTAGAATTTGAGGAAAATGAAAGGATTAATTATTACAGAGAGACACCTATCATTAATATGAAGAAGACTCATCCCATTCATTAAATAACATAAATATATGGAATAATGAATCCCCATAAACCTATTAATAAAAATATACCTCTTTTAAATCAATCCCTATAGGTTGATTCAACCCCCAAAGTCATCTAAATCTGAAACACATGATTGAATGAAAAAAAAGTTTATGGAAGAAGAGAGGAGTGGAGATCCATTAGAAATAAAGAGTCACCTTTGAAGAAACCACTTGAATAAAGAGGGAGATCCCCATGAATCCTGGAGGAAGAAAATTTCCATAGACAGAGCACCTAGGTTCTAATAATGAGGACAAATGGGGGAGAAATGGTTTAAAATAATGTTAATGAAAAAGTGTAAATTCCCCATTTTAAAACCATGGAATTTTTGGTCATGACATGATGCAACATTCCTAAAAAATAACTTCTACATGGCTCCCATCAGGATATGACATTTACCATTCCATGGATTGACTCATATTGAAGAAAAAAGGCTCACTACTTAGGTGGTGTCGTGATGCACCACCCCCTACCATAACGCAATGCCGCCCCTAGAAAAAAAAACCTAAATTTCCAAGGAAGGTCATAGTGTTGTCTCCAATGGTTTGTGCATGAAATTATATAGTCCATAATTTTAACATCCTCTAAAATTCTAAAAAATAATAAAATAATAAAATACAGAATTATAGATGGAAACATGGTATCTTTAATTTATGGAAATGACACTATGGATGTCACAATATATGTACATATATTTATATATATATATGCATTCATATATATGTGTGTGTGTGTATAGATATATATGTATATATGTATATATGTATATATATATATATGTAGGGATGTGTATGTGTAGATGTGTTTATGTACAAACACACACTAATATGTTTATGTGTGTGTGTCCGTATGTGTATGTAGGTATTCGTATGTCAATATATGTATATGTATGCATGTGTATATATGTGTATAAATTTGAGTGTTTATATGTAAGTACATATGGATGTTTATATGTTCGTGTATGAATGTACATGTATTGGTATATATGGTTCTATGTGTATAATTATGTATAATTGTGTATGTGTGCGCATGTATGTGCATGTAAGATTCTATGTACATATATGTATGTATGATTATATATGTACATATATTTATGTATGTATGTATGTATGTATGTATGTATGTACGTACGTACGTACATATGTATATATGTGTGTGCAAATATGCATGTTTACGTGTATGTATGTGTTTATATGTATGTGTATATATGTAAGCATATGTGTATATATGTATGTATGCATGTTTATGTATATATGTATATGTATATGTGTGTATGCAAGTATTTAAAAAAATGTTTGTATGTGTGGGTTTATGTATGTATGGGTATATATGTGTATGTATGCATATGAATATGTATATATGTAAGTATGTTCATGAATATCAGTGTATGTGTATGTGTGTGGATGTTTATGTATGTGGATGTATGTGTGTGTGTATGTATGTGTGTACATATGTGTTTGTATGTTTATGTATGTATGTATGTACGTATGTATGTATTTATGTATGCATGTGTTTGTATGTCTAATTCCAATAATTAATGTTATTCAAAAATAATTAATGAAATATTATATACATATATATATATATGCATTTTAATAATAAATATATATACATAAATATAATTTATAATTTATAATTTTATTATTTTTGTAATTAAATATTTATACAATTATTATTTAATCATTTTTTATATCTAATTTCTCCCCCATATTTTAAATTTATATATAATTTTTAACTTTTATTCATTTTAAATATTTTTTTAATTAATATAATTAAAATAGTTGACTTATTTTGTAATTTTTGTATTTATTCATTTTTAAAAAAAATTACTACTTTTTAAAAAAAAATAATTTGAGGTTATTTAATCATTTTTATTATTTAATCATTTCTGATATTTTTGAAATTTAGTCATTTTCATTATTTTTTGCCTTTTAATATTTATACATTTAATATTTTTTTGATCTATTCTATTTGGTTATTTATTTATTCCTTTCCATTTTTAAATACATAATATTTTAAAGATGATTTTAATTTATATATTTATTATTTATTCATTTTGAAATGTCTTTCTATTTGAAATTTTATATTAATTATTATTTATTCATTTGTAACTAGTAGACCATTGTAAATCTATTAAATTTAAATTTACTTTTTTATATTTATTTATTTAAATTTATATATTTATTCAAATGTATTTATTTGTTAAAATGAATGTGACTAGTAATATTTTTTTCATATATTTAATATTTTTATAATGTATTATTTATTCATTTTTAATATTTTATCAATTAATATTGTTGGGGAATTACATGAGTTGTAATTTCACCTCGTAATTCTGCATATGGTTAGTGTTCAGGCCTTAAAGGCTCATCTTGGAATGGATTTCTAGGAAATTTATGGCTGGTGGTCTCGGTGGAAACACAAGAGAGGATGATGATATGGATGTCGACTTTAGTACACGCTAGCACAACCTAGAACGTAGGTAGGGGGCTTCAAGCCATGACGAATGATCCTTGAGGCTATCAAATGGGGGCATTTGGGCTTAAAAAATGAATTGGGATATGGATAAGGTGGGTCCACCCATAGAGTGGGGTGGGGGTGTAATATTTCCTTGCTGGCCCATAAACATGTCTGGTGTTTATGTTCTCATATCATCTATGACTTTAAATAAATTTTTAACTTTTTAATTTTATTTACCCGTTTTAATACTTATTTATTTTCAATATTTTTCAAAAAAAATCATATTCAATATTTATTTACGCATTTCTATTTATTAATTTTTATTATTTTTAATATTCTTATAATTTCTATAATTAATATAAAATTATATTTTAATCTATATATATTTAAATATTTATAAAAAATTTAGTTATTCGTAAATAATTAGTAATTTATTAAAAATATTTTTAATTTAAATGAAATTTTTAAATTTTATTTATATTTATTTCAATATGTTTTCATTTGTAATATTCTTTTGTAATCTATTAATATAATTTTGTTGCAATTTTTGTATTTTTCATTTATATGTATATAAAAAATTACATATTTATTACCATATGAAATTTTATTATGTTAAAAACTTATATAATAAATATTTAATATATTACTAATTTATTTATTTATGATTACTCTTAGGGAAAAGAACATTATATTGGATAATTTCATAACATGATTTTAATGACTTCTCATGATATTTCATGATTTTTTAATGTTTTTTTTCTTGAATGGAATGTTACACACAACCCCATATATTGTTTTACAAAATATTACCAAATAAAAGGCCTTATGGATAGGGAATTTATCTTTTATTGATCATTTAAACTATAATGACCAAGGGCTGATTATTTTCTTACTTATCAAAAAATTGGTATGTTTATAATCAGTGTTTTCCAAGTCTGTTCACAGTATCCTTCTACCACTTGGGGTTAAAAGTGAATTTGTTTCAATGGATTTAATTTTTTTATAATTATATATATATATATATATATATATATATATATTAGGGTATATATGGGTTTTCTTATCTTGGAACTCTTTAAAATTTCTTTCTATAGTGACCTAGGATTTTTATACATGGATATTACATCTTATTTGATGAATATTAAATACATTAAACAAATGCAATCCTAAGGACCATAATAGTTTAGTGTCTTTGAAAACAAGGCACACCATCTTCTAACTTGTTGAAATATCTTCAACATATCATATGAAGAACTTATCCTTTATTAAGATTAATAAACATACCCTACTTAAAACCATTCTTCATAACCTGGGGAAATGAAACATAATAAAGGGTGATCTCATATTCTCAGCAAGTATATGTATGTGAGATATAAATGATCACATAAGTATGTCAAGGGAATAAGGATATGAGAGAATTCACATAACATTTGAAAACCATACAATGAAAAACAAGGATCAAAATCTATAAGCATGGAATAAAATATGCAGAACATAAAACATGAATTATAAAGAACTAAATGAAAAAATCCATGAGAGTAAAAAAATTGGAATAACAAAAAGTGTTTTGGAATACATATCATATTATAACATTGTAATCATGTATAAATTGAAACTGGTACACTCATGTAGTTATGTAAATGAAATAATTCCTTTCCATTATCCTATGTATATACAGCCTTATCCACACAAAACATTATGTACATGAAAGAAAGGTCCATGCATAACATTATGGACATTATCCAAAGGTCCATGAATAACATTGTTAACATTTAATTAGTTACATATATAACATTATTGAAATTAAATATAGGTTCACCCATATCATCATAATTGTCAAAGTTCACTCCCAAGAACATCATAGCGGACAATGCCTCTTACTGAATTGGGTACACTCTCTATTCCAGTCCTGTCTATCTAATGAGATATAAATATTTACCTAATTCATTGGAGGGAGATATAGTCCCCACCCTTCATATAAGGAAAATCACATGTAAGTGTTCCACACTATCCAAATAATAATCATCATATTATAACTTCTAAATTGAAATTTTTTTCAAAAAAATATATTCATACGATAACCCTTCGAAAAAATATAGGTTCCATAATCATTTACTCATTTCCTCATAGCATAACCAATGAAAATTAGTTGGTTTTATAATATTTATATCATTTTATAACCCATGGAAGAAAATTATGTTTCATAAAAAAATGTGTCTTTATAATCATAAACCACTGAGAGAAATGATAATAATGATATCCATCGATCACATCCCTTGTTAAGCATAAGGTACATCAAAGGATGTCATATTAGATAGATAAATATTTTGAAAGAATAATCTATTGGAATGTTACTTAAGAAAAATTAATATTCCTTGAAAACACTTTTTAAAACATAAAACATTTTGAAAATCAATTTCATTCAAATAACCATGAAAACTTATAATTGAAGCTTTAAATATCATTTAACACATATCTTGAGGAAAAATACATTCCACCTAAAAAAATTCAAAACAAAAATATTTGTTAAAATATTTTTCCTTCAAAGAAAGCATGAAATATTATAATGGATTTTTAAATATAAATAATTATCATGTAGATAGAAATCTTCATTCATTCTATATAAATTTGAAAACACATTCATTTCACATTTTTAGAAAAATCCAAACGAGAAATGTTATTAAAATGGAATGAATATCCATTTCAAAACATTTTTGAAAAATATCAAACGTGGGTAAAAATGTATTCAAAAAAATATGGTAATAATAATTCATTTTTTAAAACATTTTTTGAAAACATTATTTTTGTTGAAAATGGGGTTTTGATCTAATAAGGAAATAAAGTGGTTTCTTTTTAAAAACATTTTCTCAATTATTTTTAGTACCAAAGAGTGAAAAAGGTACTTTTATTTGAGAATTCAATAAATAACTAGAGTATAAAACAATTCATGATTTTTTTGAGATATTTTGGTTATAATATTTTATAATTATAAACATAATCATAAATAATATCAACAAATGTTGTGATTGTAATAAAAAACATTATCCACCTTGGTAACTTTGAATCCTAAAACCCATTAGGGAAAAACATAAAATGAAACATAAAATATCCTAATTATAAATAAATTAGTGATATTACATTTCAAAAGGGATTTGTATACACATAATAAAATAATATGGGTGCTTAACAGAACATATGTCTCAATGAAGACAAATTGAGACAAAAATACCTTACCACTTTGGTAACTTATGAACCGTACACCACATGAAAGAGAGATCCAAAAATGGATATATAAATACAAATAATATTCAGTTTAAGAATAATAAAATACATTCTTGGAATGTATATTCACCACATAAAGGAAATAGGTGGTGAATATGGAATGTGTCTCATGGATGTAAAAAGTTAGACATAAATTCATTACCTTACGTATTGACTTCCTTCGCTCTAACATTTGAATAATATAAAGTAATAAAATTGTATTCGATGTCATGTATGACATGCAACACCAAGCGTGCAAGGGAATATAACCTCACGAGAATTTATAATATATTTACTATTTAAAATAAATTCAATATACTTTATAGCTTGTAATGAATGTGACACTGAGTTAGCATACTCACACAAAACAATGAGTTACTTCAATGGATTGTGTTATATGCAAGATCAAGTTTTTTTTAACAATAATATAATATTATTATATTATTATATAATATAATATTATTATATTATTATATAATATAATATTATTATATTATTATATAATATAATAATATAAAACTTAGATTTTAAATTGGAACTTCTGAATAGTATTAAGTAAATTTTGAAAAAATGTTGTTTAGACAAAATATAAATCTAATTCATTGGTTTTAAATTAATCAGAAATGAATATAAGTACTAATTGTATACAAAACGTGTATTTTTACATGAAACCATTTTTATAATCACAAAGCTTTTTTATCCTAAAGAATTAAATTAGATACAATTATTGAGTGATATTAATGTAATATATATTTTATATATTCAATAAAATGTTTTTTATATTAATCTAAATGATTTTATTGTCATTAGATAAGAACACACTCAATATTACACATTAAAACATGTATTTTTCTTTGGGCACTTTACCGCCTTTTAATGGAGAACCTATTTTAAGTCAAATTTTTTAACTTTTATAAATATTATATGAAAAAATAAAAAATATTTTAATGAGAAACATAAAAAATTTTGTTAGGATGGATTTTTTTTACTTTTCTGTGAATGTTAAATTTTTAATAAATAGATAAAAATATTGAATTTTAATTCATATAAGAGTTTTAACATAATTTATTTATAGTGTTAAATTATATTTTAATTTTTTTTATAAAATCACATTATATCAATTATTTATCTATTAATCCAATTTAGTTTATTGAAATCAATTTAAATATAAAATTTTATATAAACACCCAGCAATCGTTTTAACATTTTTACTTTAAAAACTGGCATTGCCATCCCATTTATGGGATTACATTTAAATTAATTTCTTCCACTTCTGTGATTTTAATTTGAATAAATCTATTAAATATTTTTTAAAATCATAATTTATAATTTATAATATTTTAAAAAAAATGACCAAAATATTAATGAAAGTAATTAAAAATAATTATAATGATTATGGTGAAATTATGCTTAACAAGGGAGAATACCTTAATATTAAGGTACCAAATGATCAAGAAAGAAGTAAAAAATATATTTTAAGGAAATATTTAGACCCTATCCTCTATTATCTAGAATTTTGACAATTATGGGATCCACTTGACCTAGGAAAATCATCTGGGAAATTCCTCTTCCAAAAATATTCAAGAGCGCCACACCTCCTCCACTATAAAAAGGCAATCATGACTCCCACTTCTTTGCACATCTCAATATAGTTTTGTCTGAACATGATATTTCAAAATAACTCCTAAAAATCTCTCACCTGAACCAATAATACTCACATTTAGAAGAAATATATCCTTAGAATCCCTTTTGTGAAAACCAAAAGGAGTTACCTAAAGAAGAGGTAATATCAAACCTCAAAATCCTTTGTTTTATTTCTATTATCCATCCTTTAAACTATAATTATTATATGATTATATAAAAACAATAATATCATAAATATAGTGATATGTTTTTATTCTATGGTTTATATTTACACTTACACACACTTCTATATAATGGGTAACAAACATATTTTTTAGGTGTACAATAAACTACCATCTCACGAAATGATGATTTCTTGTTCTTCCTTTACCCCCTTTCATATATGGAAATTATGATGGAAAATATATTTTTATAAGTTATATATGATATTATTAAATATTTATTCTTTTTTATATTTTTTTACACATACCCTTATACATTCCATTTTATGTGATTTTGATTACATCATTTGTGGTAGTGTGGACTATCACCTACTCAAAGCAATGTGATTTGTTCACACAATACATGGAATGTATAATGGATTGTTTTAATTAAAAATACAGGATACAAAAAATATCTATGTGATATTCATGAAATAATTTCCTTTCTTTTAATATTCTATATCATTTTATTAATTATGCTTTCACATAATTAAAAAGTGATAGCATCATTTGTGGACGTGTTGACTACCACCTCCTTGACACTATTTGATTCCTTTTACATCAAAATAATTATACATAGAAGTTTATATGATTAAAAGTATTATATTTATGATATAATTAAAATTATATAAATATTAACTTTACCGACCTTCCTTCTATAATGTGCATTGAAAAATAGGAACAATACACATACACTTGTACGACCTACCATCTCTATGATTGCAACGTTGGTTCATTTTTTATAACCATATTTAATGATTGTTTTTAAAAGTGTAATTTATTTTTAAATAAGATAATTATTTCATGATTAATATTCTTTATATGTTATGTAATTACCCTTTAGACCATATTTTACCTACCAAAGTTGTTTTTTACACCTCAACCAAATATTGTCAAAATACCCGATGTAAAATTAATATTTTAAGTAGTTGTATAAAACAAGGTAATAAGTGAAATAAAATTAGTTATAAACATTAGAATTTTTATTACGTTAGTAAATAATTAACATAAGTTTATTATTCATAAATTTAAATACACATGAGACAAGTTGGACTCACGGTAAGGTATTTTCATCTCATTTTTTAATATTTTAGATAGGGGTCATACTCACACCTTACTTATTTTGTGTGGTGTATCTACTAACAATTTTGATATATAATATCATTATTATTTTTATCTTAATGGTATTTAAAACATTAATTTAATAGTATTTCTTTAATAGGATTATGATTTAAAATGTTTCAAATTGGTATGAGACATGTTGGAATGTTTAAATATTATTTTCTGTAAGAATAATTTAAATGATAATTAATTATAATTTTAAGGAAATTACATGAAATTATATTAATAAACCATTTAATTTTCCTATCCTTTAGTTATTAATGAAATTTTCAAATAATAGTACCCTTTATCTAATCTTTGGTACTCAAAATGATTTAGAAAATTCTTTTAAGAAAACCTGAATTTATTTCACTCTTTAGTCGGAGAACCAGTTTTCTTATAAAAACATTATTTTCTAAATTGATTTTTAATTTTTTTTAATTTTTTTCAAATGATTTAATAAAAAAAATTTACCCATTTTTCTTTTACCAAATTTCTCAGATTAATCTTATTTTCTATTTCTGAATAATGATTTTTTCTAACCATTTAACCATGAAAATAGAGTGTTATTTTTACATCATACGACATGTCAAGATTTACCTACCTCCATTTCAAAAATTATTCCTTTAAAATATTAAAAGGATAATTTTTTAAAGAAAATTTTTTCAATAGTGATTTTCAAGAAAAGGTTTATGAAGAGCTTTTTTAAAAAAAACTATATTTTCCTCGGGAATGTTTTTTAAAAGATACTTTTGTAGTATTTTCTATTCATAGACGAAAAAACCAATTATTTTTACTCCAATTGGGTTATATTTTATTAATACCATCCTTATTCCTCCTTTAGATGGTTTAAGATTGATTTGGTTAAGGATTTTATTGACATTTTTTTCCATGATTCCATTTAGTTCCCATAAAATATTCAATTTCCTATCATTATTTGACATTAAATTTCACAAAAATATCCATATCATTTTTCAGGGATATGATTATTTCATGAACCATGTACCATTTTTCATATGGTTTTTAATTTCATGTTATTTTATTATTTAGGGAAATATTGATAAATCTATATTCCTTATTCAGTACAAATATTTGATAAAGCACTATGTTTGTGAATTTAATCGATTAATTGATGATGATTTAGACATGAAAAACATGGGTTGAGGACTGTTCAATGTAATCTATATGGTTTGGGGAATGAATAATACAATCCCCATGCTACATCGTTAGTCTCATGTGAAGAAATCTACTAGATAGCCTAAGATAATGGGTTATTACCCAATACGTTTTAATCTATCTTTATGTTGAAGGTATTATGTGCCTAGGGATGATGTGGTCTAATAATTGAGAATTGACTTAATTTTGATCTAGATACTATTTATTCATGATATTTTGTATCGACATATCTATGGATGTATTTCATTCCAAGTCCATTTATTAAATGGAATGTGTTACAGTTTTTTAACATACTTTATTGATTTTTTCCTATCTAGTTATTTAAGTGGCATGTGTTTTAAGTTACATATATTTCTAAGTTATATACTCACTTCCTTATTAGATAAATTATCACATTTCATGTGTGTTTTTCTATTACCAAGCCACATTAATTATTTTTATTGATTCATTATTGCTTCCATTGTACTCTACCCTTATGAAGAAATTATGATTGCCCTTATTTTATTTACCCTTCCCCAAGAATCCATGAACTATCCTAAAAAATAGATGCAAAAATACCATAGACGGAATGAAGTTATTATCCTCCAAAAATAAAATTATATCATAATTATTGTATTTATTTGTAATAAAAGTCTCATATATTTATTTAGTTTACCAAGACTTATAAACTATTTTCTTTTTTGGGATGAAGTTTACTTGAATATTATGCCAAAGTAATGGTATCATGACATTGGTTCTGAGCCTTTTGGGGTCGGGTCGCTAAACTTGGTATCATACAAAGATAAATAGAAATATTGGGAATTGTATTTTGGAAAACATAGATTAGAGAACATAAATCTAAGTTAGAATTTGAGTATAAGTATAGAATAACTTCTTAAATTTTGGTATGGTAGAGATTATGTTTGTATTCCTAGTAATACATCCCTATATGGATACTACATGTGGATGTTGTTCTAGAATAGATATACCTTGGAGTAACAAATCTAACAAGGTGTATCAAGTCTGACTCGGCATAACCTGTTTTGTGAGATCGAGCCTAACTATGCAACTAGTTTGACAATCCCAGGAGATATGCTTAGGATAATTCAAATTTTCATTATAAACCATTATAACAGTTTTTTACAATGAATTACATAGGTTACACCTAAGTTATTTTATATTTAAAATAAATTTTCATGATTTAAATTTCCTATAAAGGATTATATGATTTTCTCACTCTGACTATTTTTATAAAAATTATGTTTTCTAGTTTTAGTCAATGGTGTGGACCGGAAGTATTCAATATAGAATTAACATGAAGGATAAGGTGGTAATAATGAAAAACCAAATGAGTTGTTGATAAGAGTGAATGATATTGTGTTTATGCCTAATTATTTTTCCTAAAATATGATTAAAAATGTATACCTTAACCAACTCTCGAACTCACTAAATAATAGAAGTATGGAATTTTCTAAGATCTCATGTAGTAGAGACCATGGAGAGAAAATGTCTCAATTTCCCTCATTTAATAAATTTGGAAGGAGAAATCCATGAAAGTGTCATAATAAAATGGAGAAATTCAGTATGTGTAGTAAATACGAGCATAATGAAAAGAATTATTGAGGAAAAATGATGAGTATGATGGAAGGAAGTAAAACTCATCTTAAGGATCCATTTATATTTTGTTTCTATAAATGTGTGGAAACTGGAAAATACCTAAGTCAATTACTTCTTAAAGAGGATAAACTTTAGATCATGGCTGGACTATGATGAAATAAATGGTTGAAGTATTTATGTATAGGGGATGTATTGAAAACCATAGTTAATAGGCTATTTAGTGAATAACCATATTTCAACGATGTTGATAATATTTATTTTGCAACTTATATTAATATGATATTAGAAAAGGAAAATATGTATGCTGGGGTATAACCCATAAATTCCATAAAGGCCACCTAACATAAACCCATGACCGAAGGACAATAAGGGTTTTCTACCTCCCACAACCTACATGTAGTTCTTGTTAATATGTCATTATTTTTTATCAAACAATTTAATAAATAAATATCAATGATAAAATATTTTTTTAGGTTTAGTTATTAATTTCCTTACCACATTAGTTTAGGTAAATAGTTAGAGATAAGTAGTTAGACTTTTCACACTTTTATGTTCTTTATGATCCTTTTGAAATGTATGCTAGTGCTTTAAGAATCAAAACTAATTTTTGGATGAATTGGAAAATTGATAAAAGAACAACTAGAGGATGAAATTGTATTTATATAAATATATAAATTTATTATATTTTATTATATTATTAAATAGTAAAATATTTACCCAACCTTAGGAAAATGACTTAGAAATAAAATGTTGTTTTAATACATTATTTTTTTTTGAACTGGTGGTCTTACAAATCATGATAGATTTATGGATTTGTGGCCCTCAATATCCCATTAATAATTAAATTTCATTTTATTGATGTAATAAATCACTCCCTATAAATATTTATAGTTTTCCTCTAAGTATGTATGTCTAATTTCCACTAATGTTCTCATACTTAGAGACCTAGTTATATGTTAGTCCGCATGACCTTTGTACTTTTCATTCTCTCTTATGTAGTGTATTTTTTATGAAACCTTGTCATGATGTGGGATTTAAAATTAAGAAATATAAATAAATTTATTACAAATGTAGAGTTTAAATTGTGAGGAAAAAAATTAATTAAGTTGGGGAGAATTTAATGCATTAATGATTTAAATTAAGAAGTTTGTATTTGATAGCATGTATGAGATGCAACACTAAGAACATAAGGGAATATAATATCCCATGAATTTATAATATATTTACATTTTTAAAGAAATTCAATATATTTTATTGATTTAAATTAATGTGGAACTGAGTTAAAATATATCACACACAATAAGAAGTTTCTTTAATGGATTTCGTTATATGCAATACTGAGTTTTATCAAATAATAATATATTATTAAAATATTATTATTTAATATATTAAGATATATCCTAGGTGTTAATTTAAGAGTTTTGAATAGTATTAACTAAAAAATGAAAAAAATGTGGTTCAAACAAAATATAAAATTAATTAATTGGTTTGAAATTGATTAGAAGTTAATATAAGAACCAATTGAATATAATGAGATTATTTTTACAGAAAACTATTTTTATGCTCATAATGTTTTTTTATCCTAATAAATTAAATTAATTAAAATTGCTCAGTTATATTAATGAACTATATATATATTATGAAATAAAATATTTTTTATTTTCATCCAATAGATTTGATATGCATTATATAAGAATAAACTGAATTTTACACATAACAACCTATATTTTTAATAAGGCGCTTTTGACAGCTTTTAATGGAATTTTTTTTAAATGAATTTTCTAAAAATTTATAAATATTATAATACAAAATAGAAAAAAAATTAGAAATAAAAACATTAAAATTATGTTAGGATGAATTTTTGCTATTTTTTTGAAGGATTTGTTTTGAAATGAATAGTGAAAAATATTGAATTTTCATTCAAAACTACTTTTTTTATAATTTATTTATAGTTTTAAATTATATTATAATTTATTTATAAAGTAAAATTATATAGTTATATATATATTAATCTAATTTAATCCATTGGAATCAATTTCACTTTGACATTGTATATAAAAACCTAGCACATTTTTGAACGTTTTTATTTTAAAAACATGCATTATCATCTTGTCTGTGGGATTGTATTTAAAATAATTTATTACAATTATGGAATTGGAATTTAAAAATTTAAATTCAATATTTTTAATCATTATAATTTATAATTTATTATAATTTCAAGTTAGTTTTTGACCAAAAATATCAGTGAATGTATTTAAAATTAATTACAAACAATTATGGTGAAATTAAGCTTAACAAGAGACTAAAACTTAATCTTAAGAGATAAAATGACCTAAAAAATTGTTAAAAATACGTATTATGGAAATAATAAGACTATATTTTCTATTTTATATAATATTTTTCATTATTTTATCCAATTTATATTGGAAAACATGGGTGGAATTAATTTTCAAAAACAATTACAAGAGTGTCACTCTTCCTCTACATTAAAACAAATTCAAGCCTCCCACATCCTCACACATCTAAGGTCATATTGGATAGAACAATATCTCCCAAAATAGATCATAAATATCCATCACCTCAATCTATAATCCTCACCTTAAGATGAACGATATTCAAGGAATCTCATTGGTGCAAACCAAAATGAGTTACCCAAAGAAGTGGTAACATCTTCCCTTAAACTTTTTAGTTTTATGACCATTTTAAACCCCCTAAACTATCATAATTTTGGGATTATATAAAAAACAGTATAAAAAATACAATTATATGTTGTTATGAAATTTTTTATACCTTCACTTAAACACACTTCCATCTAATGGGTAACGAACATACTATTTATGTGCACGGTGAACAATTGTGTCACGAAATGATGATTATTTGTTTCTTCCTTCACCATATTTCATGGTTTAGAGTTATTATGTAAATTATATTTATATATGTTATATATGATATTTATTATATATTTATTATTTTTTAATTATTTCATATCATATACCATTATACATTCCATTTTTTTTAAATATGATAACATTGTTTGTTGATATGTGGACTACCGCCTCCTTAGAATGATTTGATCCATTAACGCTATAAATGGAATGTATAATGGATGGTTTTAGATAAAAATATGTAACATAAAAAAATATTATATTAATTACATAATTAACTTTCTGAAAATATAATATATCATATTCTTTATTACCCTTTCACTCAATTAAAAAGTGGTAATGTCGTTCGCGGACGTGTGGACTACCACCACCTCAACACGATGTGATTCATTTTGTATCATAATAATTATATATATAAGTATATATGAATAAATAATATGTTATTTCTAATATAATTATCATTTTGTAAATATTAATGTTACTTACCTTCTTTCTATATTGATCATTAAAAAATTGGAACGTTACCCATGTATACGGATAGCCTACCATCTCTGTGATTATAACATTGGATAATTTTTAATAACCATAATTAATGATTTTTTTAAATGTATAATTGAATTATAAATAAGTAATTTATCTTAGGATTATTTTTTTGGTGATTTTATGTAATGACCTCTTTGACCATAGTCAACCTACCAAAGTTGTTTTTCACACATAAACCAAATTTGGTTACAACACCCGATGTAAAAGTAATTGTTTAAGTGGTTGTATACAACATATAATTAATTTGAATAAAAGTACTGATAAAAAATAAAAAGAATATGAATCATGTAAATAATTATTATAATTTTATTATTCATGAATATAGTGAAATACGAGACATGTCAAACTAAATGTAAGATATTTTCAACTCACTTTTTAAATCTATGAGATAAACATCATATTCACCCATTACTTTTTTGTGGTGAATACACTAACCATTTTTATATATTATATCATTAATCCTATTATATTAATGGTATTTAAAAATTTAATTTAATGATATTCTATTATGACACTTATGGTTTAAAATGTTTCAAAGTGGTATGGTACACCTTGGTATGTCTAAAGATTATTTCCCTCAATAATAATATTAATGATATTTCACTTCTATTCGAGGAAATTATACCACCATTTTTCAAAAAACCATTTATTTTTCCTCTAACATGGATATTCGTAACCTTTTAAAGTATTAGTACCATTTTTAACTATTTGTTTCTAAAAAGTTTTATGAAAATTATTTTAAGAAAACCTAACTTCATTTATATCTTTAGTCAGAGAACCTATTTTCTTCAAATAAAAATTCTAAAAAATTTTAAAATTTTTTTAACATTTAAAAATTATTTATTAAAGACATTATTGCCCATTTTTTTATTTACAAATTTTCTCAAAGGAATATTATTGTCACTTTTGAATAAGGAATATTTCAAAAAAAATCACCATTAAAAAGAAATATTTGTTTTACCTCACACAACATGTACGCATTTACCTCCCATAATTTATATTATGCTTCCTTTTAATGTATAAAAGGATAATTTTCAAAGAAAATATTTTCAAAATTATTTTTTAAAAAAATTTTCAATAAGGTTTTTAAAAAAAAGGGATAATTTCCCCAAAAATCTATTTTAAAGACCTTTTTTAGTATTTCTATTCATCAAAGAAAAAAACATGTATTTTTCCCCTACATAAAATATTTTATATTCATATCATTCTAATTATTCATTTGGATGTTTTATTATTTATTAGGGAAAGATTGGTATTTACATTCACTTCCAAGATTTCTTTTACCCACATTGAAAAAATCAATTTAATATGATCATTTAACATTTAATTTTACCTAAATATCCATATAATTTATTTGGGATATGATAATTACATGATATTCATTTCATATTTCATATGGTTTTTATTTTGAATGTTATTTGATTATTTGGGGAAGTATTTTTCTATCGTTATCCTTTATTCAGTATAGAAATTTTATAGGGAAATATGATTATGAATTTAAATCGATTAATTATTAATGATTTGGACATGAAATATACATGATAGGGACTATTTAATACAACCACTATGGGTTAAGGACTGTTTTATACAAGCTAAATAATGTATCTTTACTCTCGTGGGATGAAATCAGTTGGTTGTACAATGTTTATGGTTTTTTTCCTAGTATATTTAAAACTGTATTTGTAGTGAAGGTATCACGTTCCTATGGAATATGAAATCCAATAATTAAAAATTACATTAATTTTGATCAAGTTACAATTTATTCATAAGATTTTGAATTGATATATCTATGGATGCATTTCATTCTCATTTCATTCATTAAATGGAATTTGATTTAGTTTCATACATTTCCCTATTTATTTTTCCATATCTTGTTATTTGGATGGCTTGTGTTTTAAATTACATACATTTTCAAATTATTTACTCACTTCCATCTAAGTTTATTGATTACATGGATTGTGTGTTCAGTTATTACCGTCCATATTGATTATTTTCATTGATTCATTATTGATTCTACTTCACATTACCCTTACTGATCATTTATGAACACCCTCATTTTGTTTTCCTTCCCCAGGAATCCATTAAGTTTACTAAGAAATATAATCATGGATAATCTAGATGGAATAAATTTATTATCATTCATGAAAAAAATTATGTTTTAATTAGTTTATTAATTTTTAATAGATTTTATCTTGTTTAACAAGACTAATAAATGATTTAGTCCTCTATAGAGTGATTTTATTGTATCTTATACCAATATATTGGTTGCATGACACTAGATCAAGGATTTCTTTAGTCGGGTTACTACATTAATATAAATTAAATCCTAATATATAATAAATATATTAAAAACCATATTTTTATATATCATACCATATATGGTTTTATTATGGCCTTTTATTATATGTTTATTAATAATTCCAAGTTAATTTGATGTTTTAGGCAACAAATGCTTTGTTTCTTCTATGTTTTTTTCATTTTTTTGGTCCTATTATATAAATCATGTTTTCATTGCATATATTATTTTAGGCATGATATAAATATCATATATATTCATGGTACATGTTTTTTTAGTATTTCATAATATCTAGAGATTAAAAAATTAAATGTACCATTCATATAGATGGTTGGTCGTGCGTACACAGAACACTATTTCAAATTTATTGTTTAATTGAAATAAATAAAGTTAAATGATATATTATCATTTAAGAATCCATGTTATTTCATATATATCACTAATTTTCATTAAAAACTTTTTTATTACCTTCCATGAAATGTGTGAATGGATCACATCACATCGTGATGCGATAGTATGTCTTAAACTCAAGCGACATTGTCATATTTAATGAAAATTAATAGCATGAATTTATGTGTGATATAATTTATATATAAGAATAATAATATCATAAATAAAATATATAAACAATAAATCAATTATTTTTTATAGTAGTTAGATGTTTTAATGAAAAAACCAATAACATTGGTTCACCGGGTGGTAGTCTGCCATACACACGAATTAAGATTTCCTAACCCATTTAATGAAAGTGGAGATGGTTGTAGGTCATTAACTTAACAAAAATAAATATAAATATATTTTATATATTTAGGTTGTTATATCACCATTGAATAATCATAATTTAAACTGGTGGTTTATGAAATAAAATAAAACTACTCATTGATGAACGTTGCAACTTCTTCAGGTATCCTCCATAGGTTTGAACCTAAATACTTTATATATTGGATTTATATCCAAAATAAGGATATTATTATGATATTATATAATTTGGGAAGATATTTTGGTATTTCTAGGCCAAATAAAATTGGTTTGAAGTTATGAAGAGGAGAGTAGAGTGGGTGACTATTTATAAGAGAGGGAGAGGATACACTTGATATTTTTGAAAAGAAATTGAGTAATAACACATTTTTATATGTAATAGGGGTAAAAAATGGGTAATTATTAAACTTTATAGGATCAATTGTATAAAAATTAAATCAAATATTTTTTTTAAAATTGTATAGGTTATTTTACCCTCATATTTTTTGTTTAACCCACAGAAAACCCATTTTTACCTATATTTAGTACTTAATTTTTACTACATTCATTGTTAATTTTAGAAAAAAATTTATGTAAAAATTAGTAGATAATATAAATTGTTATAATTATATATATGGAATAATGTTTTTTAGATTCCATTCATATATTTAGAAAATTTTAATTTAAAATTAATCCCATATATGCATTGATAAAGTAGGGTTTTAAGGAGAAAATGTTCAAATGTTTAAAATGTCTTTATATCAATATTCAATATAAAATTGATTCCAATGAACTATATTGGGTAAAGGGATGTATAATTGATAAAAATTTAACTTTAAAACCAAGTTAAAATATAATTTTACTTTAAAAATAAATTAAATTAAAATGTAGTTTTAAATTAAAATTCTATATTTTTCGTTATTCATCGAGAAATGAATATTTTCATTAAAAAACCAAAAAATCACCCTAAAGTAATTTTAAAATTATGATTTAAAAAATACTATATTTTATCAAATAATTTTTTTTAATGTTTAAAAAATATTTTAAATATTGTTCAAAAAAATAAAAAATGTTTTTGAGGAAAATAGTACTCTTGAAATATACAAAGATAATACTAAAAATTAAGAAATTTTTTTTCAATTTATTTTCATTATATAAAACAATTTCACATAATGTTTTAAAATTAGTTATTAATATTTATACTTCTAGGTTTAATTTCTAGTTTATAACAGTCTTGTTTGAATAATGTTAAAAATATATTGTCGTTTCGTTAAAACTTAGTATAATGTGTAAAAAAATTTGGACCAATGTTTTTAATAGCACAACCTTAACTTGTTTTTATGTGTAGAACAAGATTGTCTTGGTTTCTCATGTATCACATGATTAACAAGGTGTTTTTTGAAATTAAATCAATCAAATAAATTTAATTTATTCCAAAAAATTAATTTATAAAAAGATCAGGGTGATACCTTTTACCCCCTGTAAAATGAATTTCTCCATAGAAATTCATCTCAGTTATTAATGGTTTAACATGAAAAAAAATCATTCATAGAAACCCACATTATAAAATAGATTCATAAAACATCCAAATTTAAAATAGAAATAGATGTGTGATAGTAATCTAGAATAAAACATATTTGGTTTCCAAATAAGAGAACATAGGTGGGAAGTGAAAATATGGACATGAAAGAGAAAACTAATAGCCAAATTCTGATGGGGAGTTATAGAAAGAAAAAATCATAAGAAAGTGGGTGATCCATAAAATTTTAATGACCAAAAATAAAAAACGTTTAATGAAAAAGTCATATATATCATCAAAAATGATGATAGCATGACAACATTTTATTTGAAGATCCTTCTATTAATATTGAAAATTTTTTAAAAGAAGGTATACTTATTTTATTTCATTCTATTTCATATATATAATCTCACCATTTGGTTGTTCCTTTATAAATTTCAACTTCATATATTAATATTTGAATTGATGGTGAATTATTTTAATATTTTAAGTACCAAAGGATAATAAGATCCATATAGATTAATAATTAATTATTTATATCTCTAATTATAAAACAAATGGTCAAAATATGTTACAAAATATGAATGAATCATCATATGGAGAAATAATATGTTAATCTCTAAAAATTAATTAAAATTTCAATATAAATCTTTTCATAAATGGTTATCCATATGAGCATTAAAAATGATTAATATAAAAAACATGTGAAATAAGGTCACTAAATTCCTAAAAATCAGCTCAATATTGATCCCCCATATATCATCAATTACCTCTTGATTTTCACATACCAAACATGTGAATGTATTCGTCATATAATCTCTTTAAGCATTGTAATATCCTAAATTACTATAAAACCTTGTTGAAAAAATAAAATCTATATCATTACTTACACATATTCTTTAATATATTATTTTATTCCAAAAATGTTTTAAACTCCATCAATGATAGCATAAACAACATAGTCAATACATCCTTAATCAGGTCTATGGTAATAAGAGCTATCAAATTTACTTTATCCATATCAATTATATATTTATTCCAACATTATTATCTCAACATCAAGAACATATTATGGTTTATCTTCCCATATTATTGAGTTTTTGAAAAAAATTGACATTTACATTAAATCTTTTTTATGGGTCATCAGAACCATTAAACATCTTTTTGAAAACCCATAATAAAAACATATACTGAAAAATCCTTATATATATTTCGTGATTAAATTCTTAAATTCCAATAAATAAACAAAAAAATAATCTGAATTCATTCCCAACCTAATAACAAGGATTCTTCATATTATTTTTTATTACCTATTTCCTTTTATATTTCATTCATAGTCTCTTCATCATTAGTAACATTACCATTACTCCTACTACATTTTTGACTTCCTTCATGAGATTTACCCCAAGATCATTGACTTTTAAAATTCCCATACTTTGAGCATTTAAAAAATTAATTTGTTGATAATAATTTAAGGATACCATCATCCTCATATATTAGTTTGAAAAAAAATTACTTTTTCCTACACAATTACATTATTTAAGTCCTTTCCTCATTGAAAACATCTTCTTGTTCCTCTAAGACATCCACTCTAGTGTTTCTTCTCACATTCATACCACCAAGAACATTGAATATTCCTTCCTCCATGGTATCCACAACCCAAGACTCACAATAACCTCATTCCACATCTTCTCTAGTAAGCCTGATTTCTCTTTATGGTATATATTGTTAATCATGTACTTTGGAAACTGATTAAGAATACTCACAACATCCTTTACTCTAGTTATCATCCAATTTTGTTTCTCATCAAAAAATCACCTATCACATTAAATTTTAACCTAATTTATCCTAGTTTCTATAATTTTCTAAAACAATAAATCGTATTGTGAGCAACACTAATCATAATGAAAAATCACATAGTCTGAATAATAATTTAGGTGGTCTATATTATATCACCATCTTTTTAATCTATAACACCATATGTTTTTCCTATTTCATTCATATTCATCATCTATTTAAATTGGTTATGATTTTTTATAATGATTATGTGAATATCCAAAGAATATCCTCTGCGAGAGTCAAACCAAGTGTGCAGCAAGGCCCATTTTCATACACCAGGGGATTGTAACACCCCAAACCCTCTAGGCTGGAGCCAGTGCATTTCCTGTGATATTGGAATGGTTATAAGGAATTAAAATTCTAAAGGAATGGTCAGTTTATTAGTCTTGAAGAAACTATATACATAGATATTACTCAAATTACATTGGAAAAGGTTACAAAATACAATAAATATCAAAAACTTAAAATTGTAACCACGTGAACTCAATAAACAATCACCTCTTCACCACCTTTTGAAGGTAACCAATGAAAGTGGTGAGCTAAAATGACCAGTAAGGGTTAAAAATAGCAGAATAATGAATACAATAATGATTAAATCATATTAAATATGACATAATCAATATGGCATGGAGAATAAATGAAAAACTAATGCCATTAATAAAATGAGAATGAAACTGCATCCATAGATTTTGTCATAGTAAAAACCTCATGGATAATAATAATAACCAATAATGAATAAAGTGAATTATTATTAACTTTACATCATTTATCTGGCACATGAAACCATAATACCATTAAAACGGTTTAGTTCTGTGGGAAGAAACCCATCTGATTTTTGGAAACAAACTTGAAGGGTTTGTCGCCACCTGATTTTTCTCATGAGACCTACCGATTCATCGAGGGGCTATAGCGGACCCACCCGCCACTTCTTGTCAAAATCATTCTTTATAAATTTATTCAATACAAGAGAAATATGCCTTTTTAATATCTATATATTGTAGAGTATACGGATTCATCAATATTTCCATAGTTAAAATAACTTTCCAAATAAACACCATATGTAAAATGGTATACGGTTTAGAAAACAAACATATCCATGATATGAGATTATGGATATTTAATATAAATATAATTTAAAATTAAAAGTGAACTCAAATGGGTAGTAGGTACACCACATAAATATTATTAGGTTCACCACACAAAGTTAGTCACAACAAAATAGTAATTGAGGCAAAGTCACTTACCACAATGTAATCAGTCAAATCATATGACCAAAACTTAATAACCCTCAAATGAATAATTTAATAACATGAATATAAAGAGAATAATGTTATTATATATCAAATTTCAGTACTCATATACCACATATAATAAATAAGTGGTAAATAATGAAAATGTCACAGAAGTGAAAGTGAGATGAGAAACCCCTTACAAACATTTCGGCATGGTGACGAGTGTTATTGTGAGGGCTAAATGAGAGTTAAATGGGTATTCCAATAATTATATGTCCCTAGGGAAGTATGGGGTAGGTGATAAAACATACCCCATCATTAGGAATTAAAAATAAAAGGGCACAATATAGGGGAGATTCTTGAACAAAAGTGAGAGAGAGGATGCCTTACCTTATGCTTGAAGGTGTTATTGACTTGTTATTAAAGACATGAATACACAAATTAGGCTTATTAATTTATAATTAAAAATAATATTCTATATGTAAATGATTTATTATACATTTTTTTAGGTCATTCAATGCCTTTTTGATTATTTATAAGGTTCAATTTCATTGTTCGGGCTCGTTTGTTTACTTGGTTTTAAATGAACGGTTCACTTATATTCAAGTTTGGATAAATATATAAGATGGATGTGGTTGTCCATAAATGAAGTTATATTCTATTAGTGATCATCTATAAGATTACATGGTTTTAAATTTAATTTTTTTACTTAGAGTGAAGTTGAATTATTATATATATAACCTTAGTGACAATTATTTTGGCTAAACGGTGGGTTTGATTACAATGAACATGTTTTTCTTTATAACTTAATACCATTTGTACAAAAGTATTATAGAACTAAAAATAGGATATATTACATATATAATAATTTGGTTCAACCATAACACAAATAGTTTCCTGACAATAATTAATGATTATAATAGAAATTGATAAACTGTTGTCCTTGAATGTGCTAAATTAGCACATCTCAAACAGTGCTTTCATTTCTTTCAAATAAATGGTGAGGAAATGAGAGAAGGTAATGAAATATAGAATTATCATGAAAACATTCCAGTATGTTTATGTTACTATATTTATCATACTATTATGGTGAAGGTAGTTTAGGAAAGAACAAACAGAAAAGAACGTAAAAGAATTGAAAGAATTGGAAAGAGGAATTTACCTCTTGAGACTTCCTCCTTTGAGAACCTCTTAAGGGGAGAGGTTTTGGTATTTTGAAAATTCTTGGAGATTTTGGACGTGGGGGAGGATCTTGGGTAGAGACTTGGGTAGAATATTGGCAAGGAACAAGGCTTGAGTGGTGTGAGAGGCAGAGGGGGTGAGGGGTGCTTTATATAGTGGAGGGGAGAGGAGTTTTCTTAATATTATAATCATTAATTTATTATTTCGTCTCAAGAAAACAAATATTGAGTATTCCATGACCAAGAACAGTAATATATGCATGTTACTTTGAACCAATTGGTCTTACATCAGCATATCATCATCAATGACTCAATTAATCCATTATTTACCATTTATTGTGAATTATCGGATTTTACTATTCATAAAAAATTTAAGTATTTCAGAAAAATCCCAAAAATCCACCCTAACCATTTTTTGATGTGTAGAATCCAAAAATGAAGTCCATTTTTCAAAAATAATTTTCTAAATATTATTAATTAAATATTTAATCAAAATAATTATTTAATCAAAAAACATAAACACTTAAAATATTCATCTTCATTTTTAAGGTGCCTAAATTCATTTATACATTCAAGGGAATGGATACCATTCATAAGAGTCCTAATACTATTGATAAGGGTAAGTTACTATTCATAAGGGTGGGTTACTATTCATCAGGATTGGTTACTATTCACCAAAAATTAAGTTAATTCTATTAGACTCTAATTATCATCTTGATCACAACTGTGTATGTTAGATTTTTTAAATTCAAATCACAGAGCTAAAAAATTTATGTTTTATGGCTAGGTTATGGCTATCTCCTATAAGTAACCATGTTTGGTTCCATAGAGGCTCAGTGATTCTTAAAATATAGGCTATAACTAAAATGTATTTAAGAGAAACAAAACATAAAATGTTTGGGGTGCTACATTATTCCCTCCTTCAGATATTTCATCCTCGAAATTTTATATATGAAACTCACCAAAAATATGTGGGTGATTATTTTCAAAACATCCTCATGTTCCCATGTTGCTTTCTTCATATTCTGGTTTCTTCAAATAACCTTTACTAGATGATTTGTCCAATTTCTCAATACCTTTTCCCGTGTTTCAAGAATCCCAATAGGCTTTTCACAGTATGAAAAATCTGGTTCTAGTTAAATTTCTTCATATGTGAGTACATGCATTAGGTCTGGAATGTATTTCTTTAGCAATGACATGTGGAATACATCATTAACATTAGAGAGAATTGGTGGCATCGCTAGACGGTAAGCTACAGATCTGATTCTTTTTATAATTTCAAATGGTCAGATGTACCTGGGGTTCAGTTTCCCTTTCTTACCGAACCTTAAGACACCCTTCCATGGAGATACTTTTATAAAGACATGATCTCCCACTTGAAATTCTAAATACTTTCTCTAGTTGTCAATATAACTCTTCTTCCTACTTTGGGCTGCTTTAATATGGGCTTGGATAGTCTTCACTTTTTTTGTGGTCTCTTCAATAAGTTATGGGCCTGTAAGTTTCCTCTCACAAACTTCTTCCCAACAAGTTGGAGTTCGAAATATCTTTCAATATAATGCTTCATATGGAGCCATTTTAATACTAGAATAGAAACTGTTGTTGCAGGAAAATTCCACCAAAGGCAAGTATTGATCCCACATACCTTGGAAGTCAAGAGAGCACGACCTCAGAATATCTTTTAAAGTTTGAATAGTCCTTTCAAAATTTCCATCAGTTTGGGGGTGAGAAGAAGTACTCATACAAAGCTCAGTATTCATAGCCTTCTTGAGAATTTTCAAGAATTTTCATGTAAACCAGGGATCTCGATCGGACAGAATCGATAGAGGTGCACCATGAAGTCTTAAAACTTCATTAATATAAATTCTTTCCAAGCAATCAAGTGGAAAATCCTCTCTTATAGGAAGGAAATGTGCTGATTTTGTGATTCGATCAACAATTACACATATTGCATCATTCCTTCTAGGTTTCCTTGGTAGTCCGATGAAAAAAATCCATTGTAATGTTATCCCACTTCCATATAATAATAGGTAGGGGTTTCATCACTCCTTTGGGATGTTGTATCTCTACCTTCACTTATTGACAAACTAGACATATTGACACGTAGTCAGCAACTTCCCACTTCATATTATCCCACCAAAAATATTCTTTCAGATCTCTATACATCTTGGTGTTACCTGAGTGTGTAGAGAAATTTGAGCTATGATCATCGTATAATAGTTTCCTTTTTAGCTCAGGTACTGATAGAAAGCACAGCCTCTTCCCAAATTTCAGAACTCCTTCTTCATACACGAAGTCAGCCAGTCTCCCATTCTTGATAGTATTAATTTTTTTGTACAGATTCTCATCATCAGATTGAGATCTTTTTATCTTCTCTAATAAAGATGGTTTAGAAATCATTTTAAAAAGCAAATATGTTTCACTTTCCTTAACAATTCCCATATCCATCTTTAGTATATCCAAAATGTTGGGAAAAAATCCCTCAAGGTAATATTACAGCATTTTTAGGTTGATTGTGTTTTTTGAAAAAGCAGGTTTCCATTGTGAATTGTCAAGTTCCAGTGATTTTGTTGACAATACATGTTGACAAAGAACCATAACGAAGGAATGGATGATCTGAAGGCGGTATAAAAAGATCATTACAAAGTGGCACCATTTTCCAGTGTTCTCCAAATTTTTGTGGTCCAAAATTTGGAGTTTGGTGAGCATAATGAAAATTGGATATCCTAGAAGATCATATTTAAATATGGCAAAGGAATGAGTTTCACAAAGATAGGCTTCATGGATTGGATTTCGTGAAGACCAGAAAAATGATGGTGGTGATTCTTTGCGATTACATCAAGATACACGAATGGAAGAGGTTGAAGTGCATCGTAGTGGTGAAGGGATTTGTGTGGGAGCTTTGCGGCAAAGGTGCAAAGGAAATTACGGGATGCTCTACGATTACGATGATCTTCGCAATTGGAAAATTAATGTGGTGCTATGCGATTTTGAGATAATTTTGGTGAGAACTTTGGAGATTTTTTATTTGAGTTGATGTGGCATTGACTTCATGTAGAAGGTTTGAGGTTCAGTGGAATCACCTATATTTAGGTCTTGACCCCCTCGGGAGATACAGGGATAGTTTTTAGAGAAAATATTTTGCTCTCAGTTCGCGAAGGTAGTTCGCGAAGGCAGTGTTCTTCGCGAAAGGAATGGGCTTCGCGACGGCTATTCTAACTCTACAAAAGTTGCAAGCTCAGCATTTTATCAGTGAGCTACACCTAAGAAGTCGCTCTATGAAGACTTGATCTTCATGACATTTCTTCGCAAGAGTGATTCATGAGATTGATTCGTGAAAAGGCAGGAGCTTCGCGAAGACTTTTTTGAGATTTGTGAAATTGGGAGCCTCACGAATTAGGGTACTTTGCGAAGGTATTTCCAAAGGAGTTGCCCAGTGTTCAAGAGAAAAGGGGTATTCATTAGTGGATGAACTTTTAACTTCAATAGAGCATCCATAAACAATTTAGGATGCATGTATTCATGAAAATGAAGAGACCTACATGTCTATAAACTGTGAGTGGATCCCTTCTAAGTGCAGTGAGTAAAGGAAGAGGAATAAAGTTATTCTTTATACCGGTAGTGATCCAGAGAGAGAGAAATAAGGAATGACCCTTAGGAAGTAGTGATCTAAACTTAAACATTGAAAAGGTAGTGGGCCTGGGCATAGAAGTGATCTAGCCTGAACATTATTGGAAATGAGCTTTAGTGGATTTGGTACAGTATCACATCATCATTTTATGCTCCTTGGATGTATCCTAGTGAGGGTGAACCAAGTAAAAATCTATGTGTCTACCTGGTTGCTTACCTGCATTGTATCTATAGCATAACCATCAGATAAAGGAAAATATAGTTGGTCAACATAAACACATAAGATCAAACAAAGTGACCCTTATAATATAGAGGTCAACATCTAGTGAGGCAAGAAGAATTTTGAAAATCAAATATCCATACCCTGATTCACCCCCCCCCCCCCCCTCAGGGTATCTAGGCCCCTTTTGGTCCTAACATAAAAATATAGGATCTCTCTCAATCCTAATTTGAGTCATAAGTCCTTGATCTTTCCTTCTTATTGCATCTACCACCTTATTCACCTTTCCTGTGTGGTAGTGTATTGAGAAATCGTAATATTTAAGTAACTCGAGCCATCTTATTTTCCTCATGTTGAGTTCTTTTTGTGTGAAAATGTATTTCAAACTTGTGTGGTCTGTATAAATCTCACATCTCTCTCCGTATAGATAATGCCTCCATATTTTCAGAGTAAATATTATGGTTGCTAACTCAAGATCATGAGTTGGATAATTTTTCTCATGAGTATTCAACTGTCTTGATGCATAATCAATAACTTTATCATTTTTCATAAGGATGCAACCCAGTCCATTCATTGATGCATCACTGTATATTACAAATCCATCACTTCCAGATAGAAGAGACAAAATTGGAGCATTAACCAATCTTCTTTTTAATTATTTGAAGCATTATGTACATTATTTTGTCCAAACGAACTTAACACCTTTACGTGTGAGCTTGTTTAGTGGGTTAGCCAGTCGGGTGAAATTCTGAACAAAACGTCGATAGTATCCTACTAAACAAATAAAACTGCATACCTCGATTATGTTTGTTGGAATGATCTATTCTTGGATTGCCTTTGTTTTTGTTGTATCAAATATTATTCCATCCTTAGAGACAATATAGCCTAGAAAAGAAACTGATTGAAGCCAGAATTCGTACTTGCAAAACTTCTCATATAATTTATTTCTTCTAAGAGTTCTTAAAATAATCTGCAAGTGATTCTCATGGTCTTCATAGATTTTTGAGTACATGAGGATATCATCGATGAATACCAAAACAAAGTTATCAATATATTATTTGAAAACTCTATTCATTAAATCCATGGAAATAGATGGTGCATTTTTCAGTCCAAAAAGGCATCGTTGTAAACTCGTAATGCCTATACCTGGTTCAAAATGTTGTCTTTGGAATATCTTCATTCCTCACTTGCAGTTGATGATATCCAGATTGAAGTTTAATCTTCGAAAAGTATTTATCTCCATGAATTTGATCAAATAAATCATCAATACATGGAAGAGGATACTTATTCTTTATTATAATAGCATTGATTTCCCTATAATCAATGCAAATATTCATGGATCCATTCTTCTTCTTGACAAATAGGATAGGGGATCCGCATAGAGAAACATTAGGTCGAATAAATACTTTTTCACTCAAATCCTCTAGTTGTTTATTAAACTATACTAATTACATAGTGGCCATTCTATAGGGATTCATTGATATAGGTCTTGAACTAGAAATTAAGTCAATGGAAAACTCAATTTCCCACTTTGGAGGATGTTTAAGTAAATCCTCTGGAAATATATCAATGTACTCTTTCACTATGTGCACATATTCAATTTGAATATTTCTTTCCTCACCCATAGATATTGTTTTATCTTTCTCTCTAATTATTTAATTTAGTAGAGCTATTGAGGGTGGTTCTATATAAGAATCAGGTGGCAAAGTTTTTGACCTAAAGATAAGGGATTCTACACCATTTTCAAAAAGTGTAACTTCCTTCTTCTTACAATAATTATTCGCATCATAATTTGATAGGCAATCCATACTGAGAATTATATCAAATAAAGTCATTGGTATAATGATAAGGTTAATAACTAAAGCATGTTTTGGTGTCTGGAGAGGGACTAGTCAACATGCCTTTATTGCAATGATACATCCCCTGGGAGTTTTGACTGAAAACGCCTTTATTAAATAAAATTGGACATGTCTAATTTTCTTGGGAAATTGGAAAGATATAAATGAATGAGATGATCCAGAATCAAATAAAGTGTTGGATAAGTTTGAGGAAATAATTAAAGTACCTTCCACCATGTCATTAGGAATTTCAACCTTTGCGGTTGTAATCGAATAGGCTCTCCCTTGTTCTCTTGCCTTTTTCTGAGGCATGTTTCCTTGGCACTTAGGATACTCATTTGCATAGTGTCCCATCTCATTGCAATTTTAGCATTGAATATCATTGAATTGTTTCTTCCCTTTGCATTTATCAGATCGATGACCCTTTTCTCCGCAGTTATAGCAGACTCTCCATGCCTTTCAAGCATTTCTCGAGATGATGCTTTCCACATTTCTCACATAATAGGAATAGATTTGTTCATTTGATCTTCTTTAGTGCTTCTCCTTTTCCTTTATTATCAGAGTACCACTTCTTATCTTGGTTTCCTTTGAAATGATTTGATCGAGCAAATTTCTTCTCTGTTTTGATGAAACTTGATACAATTTCATCATATGATGAAAATTATTGAGACGCCAGTGCCCTTTGAATTCTTAAGACCTTCAAAGAAATGATCAATCTTGTCTGCCGAGTCATGTATGTAATCTACAGCATACCTGGCCAGCCTTGTAAAAGTAGCCTCATACTCTGTAACACTATCTTCTTCCCTTTGTTTTAAGCTACGGAATTTCCTCTTTATTTTAGTTCATTCCTCATGGGGAAAATATTTTTCAAAGAATATTTTTTTGAAAGTCCTCCATTCCATATATTTTATTTCTTCTTCCTCCGTGGTATTCTGAATCAAGGACCACCATTGATCATCGTCTCCCTTGAGATAATATACCTCTAGTACTACCTTTTAATTTTCATTGCATCTTAATGCCATGAATATCTTTTCAAGGTACTTGATCCATTGCTCTGCAACCACTGGATTAGTAGTCCTATTGAATTATGGGGGATTCTGCCACATGAAACAATCCCACATAGGTGTGGAATGGTTATTTGTTACAACTTGAGTAAGTTATCCCAAAATGGTCATGATCTGATTTGCTCCAACATTGATCGTGTTGACTTTCTTAGTGGTAAGATCCCTACATTGTCCATGAGTATTGATTCTCCTTCTTCCATTAGACGCCATTTATAAATAATGGAACACCCTAGATTAGGTTATGAATCATGATGTATAATATTAACTCAAAAAAATACTTAGCATAGTTCTAGATCCTACGCATGGATAATCCCATAATCGAAAAAAAAATGTTTTCTTTGAGGAATAATTGACATTTCAATCCTTTATAATGGCTTGTAAAAAAAATATGAATTATCCATAGCATATCCCCTAGGAGTTTCATATCCAAGAGTGCAGCAAGGCTTGTTGTTTTGTACCAGTTCATGTTTGAGTCTAACTCAAAGTGGTGTTTTCGGGTTTTACCCCTAGATATATCTATGCTAGATCTGCCTCTACATGGTCGTATCCAGATAGGGATTCATTTCTTGAAAGATCTATATAATATATTCCTTACCAAAATACCTGAATGTTCTTGTATTTTTATCCTCAAAGGCTTATCTTAGGGATTCTTCCTTAATCTACGTTTTTTAAATCTAGTTTCCAAGTATCCTACTAAACTTCCTCTGATACCAACTGTAACACCTCGACCCCTCTAGGCTAGAGCCGGTGCATTAATTGTGATATTGGCATGGTTATATGGAATGAAAATCCCAAAGGAATGATCATTTTAGTAGTCTTGAAGAAACTAGATACATAGATGTTACTCAAATTACATTGGGAAAGGTTACAAAATACAATACATAACAAAAACTAAAAACTACAATCACAGGAACTCAATAAAGGATCGCCTCTTCATCACCTGTTGAAGGTAAACAATGAAAGGGGTGAGCTCAAATGCTCAGTAAGGGTTACAAATAGCGAAATCATGAATACAATAATTATTGAATCATAATCAATATGAAATAATCAATATGGTATGGTGAATAAATGAAAAACTAATGCCATTAATAAATTGAGAATGAAACTGCATCCATAGATTTTGTCATAGTGAAAACCTCATGGATAATAATAATAACCAATAATGAATAAAAAGAATTCTTATTAATTGGATGCCATGTATCTGGAACATGAAACCATAATATCATTAAAACGGGTTAGTTATGTTTATAGAAACCTGTCTGATTTTTGGAAACAAACTTGAAGGGTTTATCGCCAACTGATTTGTCTCATGAGACCTACTGATGCATCGAGGGGCTGTAGTGGGCCCCACCTGCCACTTCATGTCAAAATAATTCTTTATAAATTTATTAAATACAATAGAAATATTCCTTTTCAATATCCATATAGAGTAGAGTATACATATTCATCAATATTCCCATAGTTAAAATAACTTTCCAAATAATCATCGTATGTAAAATGGTATATATTTTAGACAAAAAACATATCCATGATATGATATTATGGATATTTAATATAAATATAATTTCAAATGAAATTTTACCTCAAATTGGTAGTAGGTAAACCACGTAAGGATTATTAGGTGCACCACACGAAGTTAGTCACAAAAAAATAGTAGTTGAGAAAAAGTATCTTACCACAATGTAATCGGTCAAATCATATGAACAAAACTTAATAACCCTCAAATGAATCATTAAATAACACGACTATAAAGATAATAATGTTATTATATATCAAATATCAGTACTCATATACCACAAACAAGAAATAAGTGGTGAACAATGAAAATATCACAGAAATGAAAGTGAGATGAGAAACCCCTTACAAACATTTTGGCCTGGTAACGAGTGTTATTGTGAGGGATTAATGAGAGGTAAAGGGGTATTACAATATTTATATGTCACAAGGTAAGTATGGAGTTGGTGATAAAACATACCCCATCATTATAAATTAAAAATAAAAGGGCACAACATAGGGTAGATTCTTGAACAAAAGTGAGAGAGAGGATCCCTTACCTTATGCTTGAAGGTGTTCTTGACTTGTTATTAAAGACCAGTATACACAAATTAGGCTTATTAATTCATAATTCCATTACCCCTTCTATATTTAAATGATTTATTATAACTTTTTTTAGTTTATTAAAGTCTTTTTTGATTAGTTATAAGGTTCAATTTCATTCTTCGGGCTCCTTTGTTTACTTGGTTTTAAATGATCAGCTCACTTATATTCAAGTTCAGATAAATATATAAGATGGATGTGGTTGTCCAGAAATGAAGTTATATTCTAGTAGTGATAATCCAGAAGATTACATGGTTTTAAATTTAATCTGGTTACTTATATTGAAGTCGAATTATTATATATATAACCTTAGTGACAATCGTTTTGGCTAAACGGTGGGTTTCATTACAGTGAACATATTTTTCTTTATAACTTAAAACCATTTGTACAAAAGGATTATAGAAATAAAAATAGGAAATATTACATATATAATAATCTGTTTCCACAACAACTCAAATGGTTTCATGACCATAATTAAATATTATAATAGAAATAGATAAATTGTAGTCCTTGAATGTGCTAAATTAGACCATCTCAAACGGTGCTTTCATTTCTTTCAAATAAATGGTGAGGAAGGGAGAGAAGGTAATGAAATATACCATTATCATGAAAAAATTACATTACATTTATGATAATGTGTTTATCATACTATTATGGTGAAGGGAGGTGAGGAAAGAACAAAAAGAAAATAAATTAAAAGCATTGAAGGAATTGGAAAGAGGAATTTACCTCTTGAGACTTCATCCTTTGAGGACCTCTTAAGGGGAGAGTTTTAGGTATTTTGAAGAGGCTGGGAGATTTTGGACGTGGGGGAGGATCTTGGGGAGAGGCTTGGGCAAAATATTGTCAAGTCACAAGGCTTGAGTGGTGTGAGAGGAAGAGGGGGTGAAGGGTGCTTTATATAGTGGAGGGGAGAGGAGTTTTCTTAATATTATAATCATTAATTTATTATTTCCTCTAAAGACAACCAATAGTGAGTATTCCATGAACATGAACAGTAATATATGTATGTGACTTCGAACCAATTGGTCTTACATTAGCATATCATCATTAATGACTCAATTAATCCATTATTTAGAATTTATTATGAATTATCGGATTTTACTATTCATAAAAAATTTATGTATTTTAGAAAAATCTCAAAAATTCACCCTAACTATTTTTCGATGAGTAGAATCAAAAAATAAAGTCCATTTTTCAAAAATAATTTTCTAAATATGATTAATTAAATATTTAATTAAAATAATTATTTAATCAAAAAACATAAACACTTATAATATTCATCTTCATTTTTAAGGTGCCTAAATTCATTTATACATTTAGGGGCATGGATACCATTCATAAGAGTCATATTACTATTCATAAGGGTAAGTTACTATTCATAAGGGTAGGTTACTATTCATAATGATAAGTTACCATTCACTGAAAATTAAGTTAATTCTATCACACACTAATTATCATCATGATCACACCTGTATATGTTATATTTTCAAAATTCAAATCACAGAGCAGAAAAATTTATGTTTTCTGGCTAGGTTATGGCTATATCTTATAAGTAACCATGTTTTGTTCCATAGAGTCTTAGTAATTCTTGAAATATAGGCAATAATTAAAATTTATTTAAGAGAAACATACCAAAAAAAATTTCTAGTGCTACATGATGATCGAGTCCCCATCAATATTTCATTTTTGGATTTATTACCTCTAAGTACCTTTGTTCCTTATCCACATCCACTTCTAGAATATAGATAGTGATGAAATATCTTATAAACCATTATCTATATCATTTACCTAAATTATAAGACATTTTACTATACATTGTATCAACCGTAAACTTATCCTTAAACATATCCATATATATCCTTAGAAATATCTATAGAGATCACACTAATTTTCACTACTGGAAAATGAAACTATATCCATAGTTTTTTCAAATGTCTGTGTATAGGTATTAAATGAAAACCTATACCCACTATTTTATAAAACCATAGATATAGGAAGTAAATTATGTCTTATGCCCACAGTTTTTGAAAAACAAGGTGTATAGGGTTTTTTTAAGACCTATACCCAATTGTTTTGAAAAAACATGGGTATATGGTTTTTTTAAGCCTTATACCCATGGTTCTCAGAAAACTATGGGTATATAATTCCCGAAATAAGGTGGGAAAAAATATTTCCATTGGATAAAAAATTGTAGGAAAACCTATAGAAATGATTTTCTACTTATAGAAATGGTTTAGATATATACATATATATATATATGTGTAAATATATATTTATATACCTATAACTCAATATGGTGTAGTGGTTAGGTGCAAGAATTGTGTACAGGCGGTCCATGGATCAAAACCCATAGTTGAAGATTTATTAAAACCTATACCCATGGGTTTGAAACCATGGGTATATTGTTAATGGAATGGTGGCACACACATATACACAAGGTTTTGAAACATCGGGTACAGAATTTTAAATCTGTGAGTATTTCTTAGAGTTATACTGAAAGCTAAATTTCCGACAGTACCCAAAACCATGCCTATAGGTTCCTCTTTCAATAGTGTTTTTCTCTTCCTATTTTCTAAAGGATAACTAAACCATCCCCGTAATACCAACTTTCGTGATTTTGGATTTTCATAATGTTATATTACATCATTTTAGATGAATATTCAATAAATTACAAACAAACATGCCTAAGTACTATAATAATTTAGTGTCTTTGGATACTAGTAACATAATCTTCTAACTGGTTTAAATATCTTCAACATATCCAATAAATATATTCTATCTTATTACTCTTCACAAACATACCCCACAAAAAAACTTTTCCTCCTGACACGGGGCAAGGAAACATAAGAAAGGGTGAGATGAGATGCTCAGTATAGGTAATAAAGTGAGATATCAATGATCACATAAGTGTGACATGAGAATAAGGGTATGAGAACATGTTCATAAAATTTTAAAACCATAACCTATAAAAAAATCATAATCCTGAGGCATGGAACAAAACATTGAAGTTCAAAAGACATGAATCATAAGGAAATAAATGAACATGAGTCATGAGTGTAAAAAATTAGCATAAGACACAGATTTTCAGAATACAAATTATAATATAACATATGAACATGTATAAATAGAAATAAGTTCACTTATTTAGTTAAGGACATGATATTAGGCCCATCAGATAAACTAATGGACATAAAACTGGGTCCATGCATATCATTATATACATGAAAGCTAGGTCCATGCTAACATTATGGACCTAAACAATTGGCCCACACATAGCACTTTGATTATGTAATCAGGTTCATACATATAATTTTAAAAATAAAATATAGGTACACACATAATATCATAGTATTCAAGGATCCCTCTTAAGACCATCATAATAGGAAAAGTCCCTTAATGAACTAGGTATACTCTCCATTAGAATCCTATCTATCTCATGATATATAATTCTCTACCCAATTCATTGAAGGGAGATATAGTCCCCACCAAAAATATAATAAAAATTATATGTATGTGTGCCAAAATATCATAAAACATTAATCATATTATATGCCATTAAATGAAATGGGTTTCATAAAAATTTCATCATATCGTAACATGTGGAAAAGAGATAGGATTCATAATCATTTTATTATTTCATCAAAGAATAATCCACAAAAATAAGTGAGTTTCATAATATTTATGTCATGGTATAACCTATGGTAGATAAATTTGTTTCATAAACATCACATAATCATAAATATAAACAGTTTAGAGAAAGAATAAGAATGGTATCCTTTGATCATATCCCCACCAAACATAAGTAACCTCAAATGATGTAATATCAGATGGATAATTATTTAAAAAACTCATGGAATGTTTTGTGTGGAAAATAAATTTTATCTGAAAAAAAAACATTTTAAAATATAAAAAATTTTAAAATATAAATCATTTTAAAAATCCTTTTCTTTTAAAATTAAATTAAAATTTACTGTGGATGCCTTAAAATAATTTAAAACATTTCTTGAGGAATACAACATTCCCGCTTAAATTAAACACTTTTTGAAACATAAATCATTTTGAAAATAAATTTCTTTAAAAAAAGACATGAAAATTATAATGTAATATTAATTGAAAATAATGGTCATGATGACCAAAAATTTCCTTCATGGCATGCATGTAAAAAAATATTCTTTCATGTTTTCAGTAAAAGTCAAATAGGATTTTTTTTTTAAATAACATGAAGATTCCATTATTTTTTTTTTATAAACTGTAAAAAAGGGTAAACATTTTTTTTTCTTTAAAAATACCAAAATAATAAAACAATTCTGAATAAATTATTATAAAACATGATTTTAGATGAAAATGGATTTTCGATTAAATAGTGAAATAACGTCATATTTTCTTGAAATCAATTACATAGTTTTTTAGCATAGATGAGTTAAAATGGTAATATTAAATTAAAATACCATTAATAAACATAGGAAATATTTTTCACAATTTTATAGAGAGATGAATCATAAAATTTTATCATTGGAAACATAATTATAAAAAAAATATTGACAAATAAAGAGATTGTAGCATAAAATATTTACCACATTGGTAAAATTGAATCATAATCACCATGAAGGATTTACATAAAATGTAACATAAAATATTATGAGGATAAATAAATTTATTATATCAAATATGATTAAATCTCTATTTAAAACTCATAAAATAATACTAGTGCATAACATAACATATATCTCAAAGAAGAAAAATTGAGAAATAAATCACATACTACTTTAGTTGCATTTGAACCGTAAACCCCATGAAAGTGAGATCCAATAAAGAATATGTTAATCCAAATAATATTATGTAGAATAATAATTTAATATAATATTATGAAATATATATACAATATAAAATATTTAGGTGGGGAATATGGCATGTGTCACATTATAGTAAAAACTGAGACATAAATAACCTACCTTATGTGTAGCCTTCCTCCATTCAGGTTAATACCTATGGTGAATAAATATAATTTTATTATAAATATATTAAAAAAAATATTTATATATGAAATACCATAAATGTGTTGATTCTGTCCTTTTATTACTTATTTATTAACAATTACATGTTAAAGTCGCGTGTTAGGCAATAAATGCTTTGTTTTTCTTTATATTTTGTCTTGTACTTTTTCTCCTATTAATTAAATCATATTTTATTTTCCAAAAAAATTTAAACATGATATTAATATCATATATATTATGGATATATGTTTTTATAGTAATTCATTTTATTTAGATATATAAAAAATTAAATAAACCATTCCTCGATATGGTAGGTCATACGCATGTTTGAACGCTGTTTCCATTTTATTATTGAATTGGATGAAATAAAGTAAATTGATTTATTATCACTGAATAGTAATTTTTATGTCATATATATATATATTCTATTTTCATTAAAAACATCGTTATTATCTTCTATTTAAAGCATGAATTAATCACATTGTTTGGTGAGGTGGTAGTTTGTCGCACACACACGCGACATTATGATATTCTCAAAAAAATGGAAAAAAATTAAGGTATGTGTGATAAAATAATTATATAAGAATATTAATATAATAAATATAATATATAAACAATCAAACTATCATTATTTCCTTCTCTAATATGAGGTCATGGAAAAATAATGACATCGGTTCGAGAGGTTGTAGTCCTTCATACACAAAAATGATTATTTCATAACCCATTTGATTGATGTGGAGATTATTGTACTTAATTACATTAACATAAAACATCATATTTGTGGAATATAATTAGTATATTATATCATAAATCTAGAATAATAATTTAAGGATGTGGATTAAGAAATAAAACAAAAACAATTGTTGATGAACGTTACCTCTTTTTCATGTATCCCCCTTAGGTTAACACAAAAAGCCTTCCATGGAAGGTTTTTTAGTAAAATAATTAATATAAGATGAGAGTAGTGAATTTGGTATGTTATTTGGATTGGTATTTTCCCAACCAAAATTTTTTTATGTTCTTATGGAGATAGTATAGTGGGTGGCCTTTTATAAGTTGGGGAGAGGAGACACATAGTATTTTTGAAAAGATTTGAGTGATCCTACATTTTTCATGTGTCACAAGAGTCCCCAATTTTCCATTATCAACCGATTTAGATGTAGGGGTTGAAATATGTTCCTAAAATATTTTTTATACTAGTATATATACCATTTTTACCCTTTTAGTCTTAGTTTAACCATTGGTAAAATAATTTTTACATTAACCGTGATAATTAATTTTCACTACATTAACTATTCATTTTGGTAAAAAATCAAGTTGACCTTATTATATAGTATACATTATTCTGAATATAAATATCTATTATATTTTTTGAAATTCTATACAAATATTTTAAAAAATATAATATTAAATTATTCATGAAGATGTGATGAGAATGTCAGTTTTTAAAGAGAAAATGTTCAAAGGTTTAAAATGTTTTTATATAAAAATTTGATTTAAAATGGATTGAAATGAATGAAATTGAATTTATTCTTGTATATTTGAACAAATTTAACAGTAAAATAAATTAAAAAATATAATTTAACAATATAGAAAAATTAAATTAAAATACCGTTTTATATTAAAATTCAGTATTGTTTAATATTCATTAAAAATTGATAATTCTCATAAAAACCCAAAAATTCCCCATAATCTAATTTTGATATGATGACATCAAAAATTATGTTTTTATGATATTAATTTTCAATGTATGTAAAAAATTATTTATATTATTGTTCAAAATAAGAAAAAAATCATATTTGAGAAAATGATATTTTCGAATACATATAAAGACTTTATCGAGATAATGTATTTTGTAATAAATATGTTTTTTTAATATAAATCCATTATAAAAAATATTTAATCAGTATTTATTACTATTAATATATCTTGGTTTAATAGCTATTTTATAATAATCACATTTGAATAATATTAATAATATATCATGGTTTTGTTAAAACCTAATATGTTGTGTAACTCAATCTAACCAAGTGTTTTCTATAGTGAAGGATTTAATTGGTGTTTCATGTATGGTAATATTAACTTCATATTTCATATAGTGCGTGATTAAATTTGTTTCATGTGTAATGAAAGGTATCAAGTAAATTTATTTTTTTAGAAAAAAAATCATTAAAAACTCAAAGTGTTACACATTCCCCTTATCCATATTGAATATATTTTAATTTATTTATATTTTTTAAACTATAATGTATTGTACATAGCTTAATCAAAACATAAAAACAAATGGTAACAGCGTGGTTTAATTCCTTTTGAAAATTTAATAACAATAAATTTCTCTATTCTTTAATTAAAAACCATTTAATACCTGAAATATAATTAATTAACCCTTAAATTTATGAAATCATTTTAATAAACCAAATAATAACATTGATTCATATTAATAATTTCCTCACTAATATAAAATTAACATTAAAAATATATTTATAACAATTTTTTTATTCAATATTCACTTTTATATTTCAACCATCAATTAGTTATGAAACTAAACCAGTCTCATATTTCAAACAAAATCTTCTCAGAAATATCCATGAAATGTTCCATTTCCCTATATCATGCCACAAATATAAAAAATCATTCACTAAATATTAAAAAAATATTCAATAATTCAATAATTTATACTTGTTACACATTCTATACTCAAACAATTAAAATATAAAAATAAGAACAACGATAATAAAAATATCAAATTATACCTTTTACATTTCTTAAGATAAAATGCCATTTAATGGGAGTACCTAAGGAATAATTTGTTAAATTATGAAAATATTAATAATTTTTATATACTGATAAATAAAAAATTAAATTATTTCATAAATATATACATATAATTTAGGTGTTAAAGCCACTACTACAATGATTAAAGATCTTAAATTTAAACACATATTACAGTTAAATAATTCAAAAACATAAATTCCACTTAATATATAGTTATGTCAACCATATACATAAATATATATTAGGATTAATAGTATACAAGATAGTTTCTAACAAAGAATAAATATAGGTTATACATTAACATATACATTTTATATAAATAAATTTTACTCAGACAATATCTATCAATATCAAAGTTTATATGCGCCAAAATTTAACCTCCTATTTATTATAAAAAATAAAATAGATTAAATATTTTGTTAAAAAAAATTAAATATATGAATAGTATTTTTAAAAATAAATAAAAAAATATGACTTATTATTATGAGAGTAATAAATTCCTCTATCCATAATAATAAATTTTCTTATCCCCATTGAGGAAACAATTCTAGTGAGATAATGAATTTTGATATGCTTCTTATTCTGATAAAAATGGTTGTTTTGTTATAGTTTTTTTTTCAAATATTTATTATTATTTATATGTCCTAAAATTTTGTTTTTTTAATGAATATTTATATCAAATATGATAACTATTTAATTTGGAATCATATTTTATTTAGAAAAGCAGGAAAAGTTGTGTTGTAAAAATATAATATAATTCATATTAATATACAAAATTGAGAATACTTTTATTAAATATGTTTCTATGTATTTATGTTTTTTGGTAAAATATATAAAATTTTAAACCATAGAGGAAGATTTTGAATTGAAAATGGATGGATTCAAATCATTTGGAAAAAGTGTATGAGAATGAGGTTGTGGAATTAATCATGTTTAAAAATGATCATAGAAATGAAAATTCTAAAATCAATTACCTGAATTTATAATGTTGTTATTCATGTTGAATTTTTCCTAAGGAGTTGGATGAAAACATTTTTTATCTCAGAATATATCAAAGTTATAAATATTGGGAAAACATGGGTAAGAATGGAATGTAGTTAGTGACGTGGATAACACTATAGTTTAAAAAACATTTGATGTGATTACAACTATAAATTACTATAGAGATCATATTAATGAAATAAAAATAGTAATTTAGGATGAATTTTTCTATTTTCTTAAACTATTTTAGAAATTAAAGAGACATAAAAATATGCCATTATATTAATTCCATGAAAAATATTTAATATTTCCAACCATACTGAAGCTATGTAATTTTAAAGTTATCAGAAAATTAGGTGAAATGAGGTTTTTAAAAATACTTTATCCCTTGAGTGATACGTTACTGGAAGATAACGAACGTCATTGTAGATTATATTTTATTAAACTGATGTTATGTTCAATTGGTATGATCTCATAAAGAATATATTATTGTCTAAATGACATTATATTGTTTTCCAAGGACTGTGAATCACTTTAAAATGGATAAAGTGCTGTGTAGATTTATAGAATAAATATGAATCATGTCCATTGAAATTTGTATTGTAAATTAAATGCATTCTATGGTTTAGATGACTATATATAAGTGATGTTAAAGGAATAATATTGATGTGTCATGTAGAAAAAGGAATTAAATATGGGAAACTTTATCAATTATTTGACTAATATAAGTGAATGAAAATTGATCTTCAGTATCCTTAATTTTGAAATGAGATGATAAATATCTATCTTCCACATCTAAAGATAGATTAAATCCTTTTGGGGTACAAATTATCATTAAAATTACATGGTTGATTATGTTTGTAATTATATATTTCCAATATTGTTATGAATGAATAAAAAATACATTATGTTTTATATTATTGTATCTATTCCAAGACAAAATGGTAGGTATATTGATGGTTATTTGGATCCATTGATTGATCATCTGAAATTAATGTGGCATTCAAGTGTTATAACAGATGATACTCATTGAATGAATATTATTTAATTTAGATCCATATTGTTTGGAATGATAAATAACATTCCTTCTTCAATAATTTTTTAGTATATAGATTTAATGTAATATTTTTGTGTCTCATTTGCAAAAAATGTATACAATCAGTAATTTTGAAACATCCCTTTAAGACATTTTTTCTAAGAAATCAAATTTTTTTACCCCAATGAAAAGAATACTAATCTTGGAAAAAATCATTTCATGATAATTCAAAAGAAGGAATAATACCTCCTTAATTAATATGTGATTCATTTTTTTATGTGTATGAATCAACTTTACATCAGTCTGACACCCAATGTAGCTAATATGACTAGATGTGTATGTTTTTATACAAAAGTGACATTTTGTTTCATAAGATGCACAACATTCTCAATGAAAAAAAGATAAGGTTTTATTAATAATTTTGGAAAATGATATCTGATTCATTTTTATGTTCAATAATCAAATGAATTTCAATGTACACATGGTTGGGATTGTGTGAAAAAACATGCATGTTTATAGTATAAATGTTATATTTTTTATCAAAATATACATTTTTTAGTCATAACTAAGAAACATGATCAACTTTTCTTGATTCATTCGAAAAAATATAGATTATTTGTTTATAACTGTTAGGGAATAACCTCACATTTATCTGACACATGATGGGGTTGTATTGACTAAAATTTTGTGTTTTTATTTTAAAAGTGTTAATTTAGTATAAAAAAACCATCACATACTAAAAAAATGAACTAATATTGTCACTATTAATTATAAAAAGATAATTTGATTCATTTTTAAGGTTTATGAATTCAACTAATGTAAATTTGATGCATTTTTTTACCATATTGATAGAAAGTGTGCGTTTTTTATAATATAAGTTACATTTTAACCCCAAAGGAACGTCATGTACTCAAAAAAAGAGAAAATATGATCAGATTAACCAGTTACTTTGGAAAATGATTCATATTTTATATATTATGTTTAATAATTAACCTCATGTCCATCCAATACATGGTGTTCCTGATATGACTGAAAGTGTACATTTTCATTTAAAAGTAACATTTTATTTCATTGTAAATAAATCTATGACTAATTTATTATGTGTTGGAATAAATCACTCATAAATCTGACACACATTGTTTCTGTTATATATTATAGTGTGTCTTATCATTTAAAAGTTATATTAATGTTAAAAACATGAATCAAATACTAAAAAATAAGAAATCGGGATCATATTATCTTGATTTCTTTAAACTAATATAAGATTATTTTTTTATAATTATGATTAAATTATATATCATTTTGACACATGGTGTGCCCAACTTGACACAAACTGTATAATTTTATTATAAAAGTATAATGTTAGCTCATATCGCATGTAGCATTATGAAAATTTAATAATAGAACGTGATTTTTTGGATAAATTAGGAACATTATTTTTGAATTATTTTTTATTTATAAAAATGTAATCGCACATCAATCAGACAAAAGGTGTTGAATAATTGACTAAAAGTGAATTCTTTCAATTAAAAGAAACATTCTCATTGAAATGGAACATCAAATACTTGATCCAAGAAAATATATTTTATTATAATGACACATTAGGAAAATGATTCATGATTTATTTGATATCTTTAAGAACTAAACTCTGATAATTTTGGCACATTGCGGGTCCATAGTTTCTGAAAGTTCTATTTTCTTGTTAAAAGTTACATTTTAGTCAAAAACACACTTTTCATACTCAAATATAGGATTACATAATTATATTTTGCTGATACATTAGGATAATTATCCTTTATTAACATTCAATCATGTTTTAATTAACCTAAATTTAATTTGATAGATAGTGCGGTTGGTATATTTTAAATCATTTTTTTCCTTTAAAAGTGATATTTTAGTTCAACACTCACATCACATTGCCCAAACATAGAAATCATTCTTGGATTTTCTTTATACATTAAGAAAAATATCTATGATTATGTTTTTTAATTATAGGAATAAACTTCACATAAATATGACACATAGTTTGGTTGTTATAATTGAAAGTTATTGTTTTCATTTTAAAGTAATGTGAATGTTCAAATAGCATATTATATGCTCCAAATCGAGAAAACATAATCGAATTTTTTTAATACTTTAGGAAAATGACACCTGATTTACTTTTTATCTGTATGAGTTAACTAAACTTTAGTCAAACACACATTTTTTTCATTATAACTAGACTCTGTGTTTTCATTTAAGAGAGTAATTTAAGTTAAAAACACATTTCATGTTCCCTGAAAAACTAAAATTAGAACATAGAGCCTTTATACTCTATGAAAATAATTTGTAACATATTTTTGAAATTTTGCAATCAATTGTATATTAATTTGACACTAGGTGCGGACGATATTATTTAATTGGTGTATTTTTAGTATAAAAGTAACATCTAAGTTTATAATATGTGTAACATACTCAAAACTAGTATAAAATTATCAAATTATTCTAATATTTTAGTAAAATGATCCCTGATTATTTTTTGAAATTTAGGAATTTTCTGCATGTCAATTCAATAAAGAATGTAGTTGGTATGAGTTAATGCACATCACTAACTCGAAATAGAGATAATTCAATGTGAGGGATATATTACGGTGTAATATATTTTATTTATTTATTTATTATATTATCCTTTTTATTAATCAATTACATTTTATTATTAATTTTTTCCATTTTACTATTTTTGTTCATGCATTGTTTTATAATATATATGTTTTATTAACTTCTCTATAATATTACTAAAATTAACATTTATTTTCTTATTAAAGATAAACTCAAATTCCCATTTATATGGGGGTAGTGTGTTTGAAAAATGTTATTCAGATGAAGACCTATTTTGAGGGGGGCTCGTGGATAAAAAAGTAGTTCCACTAAATATCCTAATAATTGTTTTGTGCTTTTTGAAAATTGAAAATGTTCATAATAAATTTCACATATCATTGTAAATATAATTTATTAAACTATTTATAATAGTTTTTTAAAAAAATTAAAATTCTTAAGGAAAATTTATTTTAAATATAATAAATATTATTCTATGAGATTGTGAGGTTCATGGGGTATCACTCCACTACAGCTGATAAATTTTATCAACACTGTAACTAGTGATGATAAAATAAAATTTTATCACTGTAAATTACAGTATTGATAAAAGGTTATTTTACCAGCCCTTACTTGAGTACTAATAAAATATACTACACATTATCACCATTGATATTATCATTTCTTTTTAGGCACTACAAATATTATTTTTGGGATGATAATGCCTATATTTACAAATGTGGATCAAAAAACCATTACCTAGAGATAAGTTGGTGTTCTATATTTTAGAAAGAAACCATGCCATGGAGTTTAGGGTGGTTGATTATACATTAGTAAAAATATACCCTGTAATATCACCAAGAAATGTTACTTAAAAATATATTTAGGTCAAGTTAATATATATAATATTTTAAATTTAAATGGTCTGAGGATTTTTTCCAAATGACACTACTAACACCCCATGGTTTTCTCCAATTTGAAAAGAATATTTTTTTTACGAACACAACTTGGTTATATAACCATATCTTTGGTGAACATTATATTTTAAATAGAAATAGATAATATTATTAGATATGGAGGTATTTTTAAAGGTAACATATCTCAGGGAAATAGGTTACATGAATCACTTCATAGTGACTAGAACTATACTATGGCTTTATATAACCCATTTAAATATTTTATTTTCTAAATCTACAACACTTTTGTAACCTTTTGTTGTTTAGAGGGACATTTGGAGACTGAAAGGCAATCTTTTGTAAAGACCCATTTTTTATGAGTCATAAATTTCAGAGTAAAGTATAATTTTTTTCCTTGTGACAGGGTTAATTCGAGAACTGGGATTTATATCAATTATCTATTTGTTAGGACAACTCTAAATAATGTTTTTGGATTATGTTTGTGGCTCAGTTGATGACCTGGGAGCTTAGGTGTGGTATTTCTAGGATAAACCATGGTTTGTCCATGTGTAGTGTTAAACCCTTATTTTGTGTCACCCTTACATGATCTACCCTTATGTTGGTGACCCTTACATAGGCAACTCCTATATGGGAATCCAAAATTTGGTTGGGATCTTGGAAGAAATTTTTAAACTTAAAGTTCTAGAGAAATGGTATTGGTTTACCCTTATTTAGATACCATTAAACATTCAACCATATATGGTTCCCATCACATGTGTCACTTTTACTTAGATAACCCATATTTGATCCTCCCAACATTGGTGAAACTTACATAGATAACCCCGGAATGGGTTTTAGTGTCTAATATCAGTTATAAATTGAAGAATATAAGATTAAAACCCTTTTGAGGAACACCATATAAGAAATATAAAACTTTACATAAAAATAAAATAAATAAACACTATAAATATGTAGTACCTAAAATAGAAGAGACATTATATTGAATCATAATCACCCTAAGATGAGTTTGAGAGAGAGAAAACTGCAGTAGAAGAAGGCTTTCCACCTATGTAGTGTATCCATATGTTTCACTTATTCATATAACATTAATATGATATTTATATTCTCTTCATGGTATGATAGTACCATTATATGAAAATGTGGAAGAACAAAGTGCTCCGAGTTTAGGGTGTTTCAGGCAAGAATGAGGAAGTTATCATACATACTTCTATCATTTAGATGTAGGGTTTATATAGAACATGAGGATTTTCTTTGGTGGTGTATTTATTAATAATTTTATTTATAACAAATGTATTAACGTCTTGGATAATTCGTGCTTTATATGAATGAATTAATTTACCTCATATTATTTTTATCTTATGAAACCGTATCATAAATTATAGCTTTTGACGGGAAATGAAATGAAAAAAAAATCATTTTTCTATAATCACATATTACATAATGCAATATACCCTTATGTGTATGAAAATATTTATTTTAATGTAATATATATATATCATATATATATATATATCATATATATAAGAATTTCGGGAATATCTCCACCAATCTACCACTTGAAGAAATTCCTAACAGACTATGTTCTATTAATATAATACTATAATGTGTACAATAACATGTAATTCCATATCTAAATCTATTTCAGATATATTGAAAAAAAATCAGAAATCCCACTTGAACTTCACCCTGTATTATATCATATATAGCACCTTGTCTGTACCCTTACAAAATATTTTTTGGATTAACTCTAAAAAACTTCCAGTGTATCTTTTTGTGTTGAAAAAATCTTATTTAGTCAACCCAAATGTGTGAACCTTATGGACTTTATAGCATTGAAATCAAATATAAATCTCTAGATATATATATTTAAGCATATAGAAGCCTCTTAAAAGTGTCAATGTTACTCAATATATAAAGGGATCTGACATGATCTCCATCAAACACATGTATCTATAAACTTATTTCCTCAAGTCTTCATCATATGAAAATGTGAAGTATCATATTTTCCCATTGTCCAAGAAAACTTGTGACCATAAGACATAGAACATGTAAATCCCATATATTAAAATCATCAATTGTCAATTATCATAGTATAAACTGAACTAATCAATGAATACATCACATGTCATTAATCATTCTGAAGAAGCATATCACATGTCCCATATCTTGATAGATATATGTAATATCAAGGTGATGTCACATACTCCCATAGTCTATCTATGATGTCATGATATTCATATGAGATAAAAATTCCCATATTTTTTAATATCAAACTGATGAAATGATCAGCAATATAACGAATCACCCCATATTTTCTATGTCAATATATAGACTTGTGTAAGTAGGGTATCTATATATACTAGTTCTCATGCTATTTATCTCACTAAATTTTGGTAATGGGGTATCATATTTGATCCATGCACCCATATAAAACTAAAGATATATTAATGAAACTCCATGTGGTATACTTAGTAGTTTACCAATCACACAAAGAATCATATCCATTGTTTTGTGTTTCATGAGCAAATTTTATATCTTTATACAAGAATCTAACTCACTCTAATCGTAAAAAATTGTTACAACCTATAATACCCCCTAATAAAAATTATCAGGGGATAAACTCAAAATCATGCTTTGATAGGTTAAATATCACTACACTATTCAAAATATATATCTATATTCATTAATATAGCTAGGGTAAAAAAATGATAAAATAGATTTTTCCTTTAATATAATCCATTTTAATATTCTTAAACTCATTAAGAATATTTAAAAAACCTAACTGATCACTATTATATATTTTCATATATTTAAAAATTCTAGATCTACATTATGTTTTATACATTTTTTGGTTTTGTTAACACCTTACACAATATGTAATCTATGCCACATCTCTATATGACCAACAAATAAAACACTCTCAATAAACACTTTAGTGAGAACCATCTATAATGTAAGAATGTTTTAATAACTGTGATATTTAAGAAAAAATCATAATGATTCAAACATTTTAACAAATTTAACTTCATAACTTCACAAAATCAAATTTTATAATAACAACTTCAGTTTTGTACTTAAAATTCCATGTATGTATATCAACATCATATTTGCAACCTTATTCTATCACAATTTTCAATGAAATAATGTAACTACATATATTATTGTTTACTATCCCTCCTAAACCCTTTTTGGATAATGTAAAAAACACTTTAACTTAATATTGATTCTATCTTTTTTTGTTAATTTTTTACTTCTCTATGTTCGGACATACTCTGAATTGTTTCATAGATGTTATATTTATTTAATAATAACTTTTTAAGAAAAAACACAAACATCTTGTTTTTTGAAATAAAATTTAAATCATTTTAATAGGAATATTAAAATAATATACTGTGGTTTCCGTATAAAATGAGGGGTTTTAAGGGTTTTGGATATTTTCATTTAAAATTAGACATTATAAGAATATACCACTAATGGGTAGTGGGAAAAAATTCCAACATATGTTAAAAATTATATAGATAAACATTTATCTTGGATAAAATCATTTTATCCAAATATTATTCTGAAAACAAATTATTGGAATGGATGAATCATAAATTATGTGTATACAATTAATCATCTCATACTTTTTTAGAACAGCCCTTTGTAATTGGAAAATTTTGTTATCACATAAGTGAAATGAGATGAAGACACACATATTTTAAATAGATTCATTTGGTCCAGATACAATCCTTTACATTCAAATCCTTGATGTTTTAACTATTTAATTTATATCATAAATATAAAATAAAATATCAATGAACTCTTCCATTAACAGTGAAGATTTTTTTTACTTACAAAACTTTTTAAAACATACATTCTATATCAAATAACATTCATAATCAATTAATTTAATTCTATAAAATCCATACCTGACATTGACATTCAATAAAGTTTAAGAAAATATTTTAATTATATTGTGGAAAATAAAAACATATTGAATTATTAAACATCTTTCTTAAAAACCATCGGTTTCAATGAACCTTATTAGAAACCTGAAGAAATATTTTTGAAAATTTTAAAAAATATCTACTTATAGTTTGAAATTTTACCAACATGTACTATCTATATAGTAATATAAAGATTATTCATTACATTCCTAGTTCATATTTATATTCCAAAAACACTATGAATATCTGTTAAAAATAATTTTGAATTAAATCATATGTTAGAAACATTTCCATAGATGACAATTAGATAATTTCCTTAAATAGAAAAATAAATATTTAGACTCACCTTTAATTATATTAAATAATTGAATACATCCTATCAATGTGTTCCAAAAGTGCCACATATCAGTTTAGTAAACAACTATTGTTTATAATCTCCTCTCAAGAAGTAAATGAGATAAAAATTTACATCATATGAAAATTTTATCCATTCTTGAAATAACCATGATATCAATGAGGAAAATCCATTTTCAATATTAATTGAAAGCAACCTTCATGCTCCAAACATAAATTATTTCCCTCTTTTTAACCATATGTATATTTTCAACACTTTTAAACCATATATCAATATAATTTATCTTTTATAACAATAACATTGAATAATATAACCAATAATGATTTTGGGAAACCATTAATCTTATAGATTCATCAATATATTCAATTAAAATGAATATCATTTGACAAATCCAATCATATTGAGTATTTGAGACTAATATTGATGTACCTAATCATATTGATTACATTAATGGATACTAAGATTCCTTTGTTCATTTTTGACCTAATTCAATTTAAACCATAAATGAATCACTCTATACTTACATAGGCATCTAGATTTACTTTTTAAATAACATCAACACTTGGTTACTGAAGACAAAACTATTTCAACACATTTAATTTATCATAACAATTTTCCTTAAACAACCAATCAGGCTTAATATAATTTCATAATTTTTTATTATTAAGAGCTACTTTCATTAAGATTCTCTTTTCAAGGGTTGATCAACATGTTTATCATGATGATGATAATGATATTATCTATAAAAGAATATTTTAACAGATGAGTATCATGAATTATTACCCATTTAATGATGAATTTTTTAAAATAGTATCCCAATAAAATGATGACCCCTTTTGAAAAAAACATTACATCCAATAGCAGGCCAATGCATGCGGAACCTTTCAATCATTATATATTTATTTTCTAGGGAAATTATATTAGCATGGATATGGTTAAAGTTTGAAATCAATATATCATGGTGAAGTGCTCTAGTTTCAATGGTTATTTTTCCTGTTCTTTTGTGTATGGTAGTTTTGATGCACAAATAAGAAAGGCCCTATGGAAGGAGCATAGAAAGTTTGATCTGGCGGATTCAACATATATTTTTTGTGGCGATTTCAACAACATTTTATACCTAGAGGAGAATCATGGCAGGGGTACCTTTCCTCATGGCATTAGTCTCGACTAATCCAACTTCATGGATGGTAAGGGTCTTATGGATTTGGGGTATTGTGTGGATCATTTCACATGTTTTAATAATCAAAAAGGAAGTAGGAAATGATGGAGTCATTTGGATTGGTTTTTGGAAAATTTTCATGTCATCAACAAGTATTATAAGGCTAAGGTCAACCATCTAGTACATGGTGTGTCTGATCATTCCCCCTATCATTTTCTTTGGTTGTCAGGAAAGAGGGGAGTAACTATTTTAGGTTCATGGATTACCAGGCCCGTATACCTGGTTTTCATCAAATCATGTGTGATGTCTGGAACAGGCCAACTCAGGGATGGTCCTAGGTTGATATAAACAAAATGTTAAGGTGAATCAAACTCAAACATTGGTCATGGGTGAAAGGGATACCACCTAGAGACATAGATTTGAATGTCCTTAAACCCAAAGTGGAAAAGGGTGGAGTGTATTCTGAAGTTTGCATGGGACGATTCAATATTTGAAGAGTGGTCTAATAAGAATAATCTACTTATAGAACTTATTATTAAACATGAATGAGTTGATAGAGAAAGATCTTGGGTGAAATGGTTATAGGAAGGTGACAAGAACACAGCCTTTTCCATGCATGTTTTTAAGAGAGAAGTCAGATGGTTAAGATCAACATCAGGTTGGAGGATAGTTCTTATTCAAATGATATGGATGTGGTTGGGTGTTGAGCTATTTCCTTCTTTCAGAACCTACTTGCAGGTCCTTTCCAGACCAAGAAAAACGGCTTTCCTACTGGGTCTTTGGAGTTGTTCATGGGGATTCCAAGATAGGTTTCTGATGATAACAATGCTTCCTTTGAAGCTATACCCGAGGAGGAAGAGTTCTTTGAAGCTATATCAAATATCAACCCAGATAGTGACTCGGGCCATGATGGATTTCTTGGTTCTTTTTACAGGGCATCTTGGGAGGTGGTAAAAGTCTAATATAGTTGCTCCCATATAGTACTTATTATGTGGCGTCTCTCTCCCCATGATCGTAAGAACTACTATGATGGTTCTCTTGCAAAAGATCAAGGATCCATTCTCCATTTCCCATTACAGGTTGGGGGTATGTGCAACTTTACATATAATATTACTTCAATCATTATCAATTAGAGGATCTCCAAATATACTCTGCAGTGGCTATCTTTAGAGGATCATGGTTTTATGAAAAGTCAGTCGATTCAAGGTGCAATTCCATTGGCACAAGAGATGTTTATAGATATCAACTTCATGATGCACAACTCAAACATGGCTATCAAATTGGACATGGACAAGGATTATGATAAAAACTAATGGGGTTTTATCAATATGGTTCTCTCGATAATTGGATTTTCAGTCTGGGATACTGATCTTTTGTTTAGATGCATTAGTTCTCAATGGCTGGCACTATCCTTTATTGGTAACTCCCATGGTATCTTCAAGGCCACTCGGGGGCTCCAACACAGAGCCTTGCTCTCTCCAGCAATCTTCATCATCATTCAGGACACTTTTAGCTGACTCCTCAATAGAAATGTATTCTCTAGGGAAATTATTTCATTTCATTGGAAAAAGAATCTACCCTCAATCTCTCATTAATTTTTGCAGACAAATCCTTAATTTCCATCAATTCTAATAATCGATAAATTCATGGTATAAGAAAATCCCTTTATGAATACTGTTCTTGGATTGGTCAGGTGATCAACATAACCAAGATCACTCTCTAAATCTCCAACAAATGTGGGTCAATTCAGATTTCCCTCTTGTGCATCAAGCCAAACATGCCGAATTGATCCTTTCCCTTGGAATATTTAAGCACATTGACTTCTTAAGGAAGAACTTGCATAAAATATTTTGAGTGAATTATCATTAAGCTTTCGAACCGGGTGCTCAATTGGAAGAACCATTTCTTTTCCTTTGGGGGATGTATTTATTTTGTTAATAGAATCCTTTCAGGTATTCTTATCCATGCTCTTTCATCCATCAAGGTGCTGAAGGGGGTCATCATTTTTATTGAAAAAATTATTTTGATTTTTATATGGGATGTTATATATAAATTCAAACACCACTGAATTTCATGTATAATAATGGTGAGACCAATCCTTTAAGGTGGGATCAATGTTATGAACCTTTAGGATACACTACACTGCATGCATGTAAAACTTTCTTGGGAGGATGTGGAAGAATATACTATGTGTGGTAAATTTATGTCTTCAATCGGCATGTAGATAAATGCTAATGGTAGAACCCATGTTTCCCCTTTATGGTCCATGATCTTCCCACTTGTTTCGGCTCTTCGTCAACACTCCCAGTGGGTTGTGGGTGAAGGGAGTATACTATTTTGGCACCATAACTGGGCGGGATCCATGATTGGATTCCTAGGATTCTCTATTCCTCAAATTACTTTCAAAGAGTCCAGTATGCATCTAGCCTTTCTTCATTCGGTTCTGGAAGAATAATAGAAAGGAGTTTTTGATCTCATTGGCATCAACTCATATTTGGATATTTGCATGTTTACTCTCTCGGCCTCGGGGCTCTTCAATACATGGAACTTTTTCAAGACCTTTATCCAATAGGGGAAGTCAGATATTTGGAATAATGTAGTGTGGTGTAACAAAATTATGACTATGTATAATTTCGTAACTTGGAGAATAAGGAACAAGACAACCGCTATAGTTGAAAAGATTCAGTAGTTGGGTGTTAATCTTGGCTCCAAATTCTACTACTTCACTCTCCATCAAGAGGAGAATATAAATCACCTATTCCTTGAGATTGAATGTCCACAAGAAGTATGGATTTTCTTTGGTGTTTTTATGGAACCTCATTTTCTAAACAATCTGAAGAGAACCTATCTGGTCCAGTGGTTTTAGGGAACTAACATCACTATGATGGAAAGAACGGCTAGATCGATAATTCTAAATGCAACTTTCTGGTCTATCTGGCAGGCCAGAAACAAGTCCAGGTATAAAGGAACTCTCACCTCTAAAAGATTAATCACTTTTAGAATAAAATATTTTCTCATTGATGTGGTTAGTGGTACCAGCAACTTGTGTGAGGCACCTTCTTTGCAGTGTTCTCAGGGAAGTACATCACCTTATACTTATAGAAATGGAGGAAATAGTGGGAATTGGGTGTGGTGGCATCCCACAGTTTCTAGTTTCAAGCTAAATGTGGATGGTTTGTGTAAACAAGGGCACATACATGGGGGAAGAGTTTTTCAGGATCACAGGGGCAGCATCCTTCTTTAATTTTCAGGATATTATGGCCTCGGGATGTCAATTCAAGTAGAAGCTAAAGTGATTCCCTCACGCATGAAATTATGGTAACAAAAGAATATTGTTCTTTGTCCGGTCTAGACCAATTCAAATATCATATGAGACATAATTCATGATAAAGTTACCCCTCCATGGTCAATTTTGTAAGCCATTAGAAAATTCAAACACATTCTTGATGATAATATTATGGTAACCCATACTTGGGGGAAGGGAAACATGGTTGTTGATCATGTTGCATCTTTGGCAATGGTTAATCATGGTATTAGTGTCACTTACTTTCTCAGCTGCCTCTTTTTCAAACCTGAAGGGGTAAACTTGATTCGAGGTGTTGAACTTGGCCTCTATTACTTTAGGCCACCCTAGGTCTTGTGTTTTTGCACCAATTCTTGTTTGATGGTCCTCTTTTCGGATTTATAAAAAATTTCCCTTTGATGGTGATGGTGTACCAATATTGGAATAACCTACATAAGTATTATCTAGTATAACCCATAAATTATAGTCCTTACATAAGATATTCTGGGGGCACCATTATATAGAAGAACTAAACCAGTTAGATGATTGGGGTATTGAAAAGTTCTAATTTGGAATGAATCTAACACTTAATATTTTAAGTGTATTTTTAATCTAACTATTTTATCTCTTGATCTTCCCTTTTATGTATGCATTATTCTAGTATTCTTGTTTGTAATCTTAATCCCTCCACAAAACCAATATGTTCAATCCATATTAATGTGTGGCTCTTTACACAAACCAAAAATTTTTCTTACTAATCTAAAATTAGAAGTTAAGTATATTCATACATGTAAAAATGTATCATATACCTAAGGTACATGAACACTTCATGAAAAGGTTAATAATTATATGCAATTTATAATCTCAAAATTTTTAATCCAAAAAATAGATGTCCAAACCCATTCCCTTTCCTAGAATACGAATACGCCACCTGGTAAGTAGGTAGTATAAACCCAAATTCACCTCCCCATGGATACATTAGTCAAGCGAGAATCCAGTTGATCATAACAATAATCACTTAATATGTAAAAAATATGTTCAAAAAATAAATTCAATTTACAAACATCAATTATAAACTGAGGGAATGTTTTATGAAAAACTAAATTTATTATCATTATATCACATGTAATGAAAGGCTATGTCAAATATTAGTTTAATATTTTAAACATAAGTATAAACAATATTCTCATTAGTAAATAAATTTACTAAAAATGAGTAAATTAAGTGATAAAATTTAAATAAATAAACTACAAATATAGTTTGACATGATATTAAAATTTATGAACAATTCCTAAATTAAATCCAATTAAACCCCCTTTAATATTTTTAACATTAAAATTATAGACATTCCATAATTTTTAATATAAATATTTTATTTTCATTTAGATATAAACTCCTTCATATTAATGAAAATATGATATTTCCATTTTATATCTATTATATTTTATGAATTATAACCATTTCATAGTTTAATTAAATAAAAAATTTTCATAATCTAAGTATCATGTAATTAATTATTATTTGAAACTTGATCATATCAAATGGAAAAAAATTTATGTGCCTTAAATACTATCATAATAAGTCCCCATTGATTTTGAACAATTAAATATAGTTAATTATGAAAAATTCATCTTTTAAATATAAATTTTATATATTTTTGTCTATATTTCATGATTTATAACCCATTATATATTATTTTTCATGATATATAAATAAATAAAAATTTATAGATCATAAGTTATGCCATATAATTTTTTGAACTGTTTTTCAAATATTAATATTTAATTTCTCGGAATAAACTGTTTTATAAACATTTAATTAATTATCCAAAATTTATAATTTATTAATTTTAAAACCTTCTATTTATTAAAGTATTTCAAAAATACATTTTATAATGATTTATAAACATTTTATAAACTACACTAATCATTTTATATTTTAGAAATATTTATCAACAATTTCTAAAAAAACTATGATTACCCTCACACATATGGGTACTTCTTCATATGGACAAAGAATTATACCCTTACGTAGGCCATCTAGAATCCCTTTTGTAATATTAAGTCACTACTTACCTTGAAACAATGTAAAAAATAACACATCGCGTAAAGGTAATAGGAATATAACATTAAGGTATCTCATTATACAAAAGGTTGTAGAGGAAATTACATTTATGTTAATTCTTAATGTAAAATTAGTATTTTTCTGAAAACCACTTTAGTAAGGGTAACAAAAAGAACACCCTTATACAAACCATCTTTATAATGTTATAACCTTTACATAAATATCATCACATAAGGGTAAGAATCTAGATACAATTATGTATCCCTTTTATATAATCATTTACCTTCAAACATACCTTATTTCACATAAATGTATTTTTTGATCACCCTCATATAGGCCACCACACATAAGGGTAATTCCATAGTTACCAAGAAACATCTCAGCTATGTAATTATGTGGTGTTTAATACCATTATGTATCATACCTATGTAAAGGTAAACCCTTTTATGAAACTGAATTTCTAGAAATGTGAACCTTGTAGAGACCAAACTCTAGAAATCCTAGAGCCAATGTCGTGATGCCATTACATTGGCTTAAAATACAAGTAAATCATATCCCAAAGGACTGGATAGTTTATTAGTTTTGGTAAAATATATACATACATGATTCAAAATTAAAACATATTTGTTTAGGATAACTTCATTGAATCTAGAACATCCTTGCATATCTTCCTTATCAAAATTTAGGGAAACTATGGGAAAATGAAAAATAATAAGGGTGAGATCAAATGATTAGTAACTATATGTACAATGGAAGAAGAAATGAATCGAGGAGAATAGTCAATATGGTATTGTTATAACTGAATACACATTCCCTGTAATCAATAAAATGATAAGGAAGTGCATAAACAATATTGAAAGGTAAATAACTAATAACACATTCCATTCAAATAACTCGATAAGGAATAATCAATATGAAAATGTAAATAAATGAAAACACATAACATTTAATCAATATTATTAGAATTAAACATATACACATATCTTATCAAATGAAAATTTAATGGATAAAATGATAAGTGAAATGAAGGGAATGATTAATTATTAGACATTATATCTTAGGAACATGAAAACAACTAATTTCATGATCAATTCTCCATATAGTTTAAAACTAAAAGTAGAAACCTATTTAATTTTTTCAACTAATTTTTATCATTCGAACATGTTGATGCATCGCGGGTCTATATAATGTCTGAGCACCAACCATCACTTCATATACAATGAATTCCTCATATCGAGTAATCGATTAAATTAATAAATAAAATAATTTTTCATAAAATTTTCATATCTAATAAATAATAAGTATTTATCAATAATTCATCCGGGTAGGATAAGTAATATCTCAGGTTTTTGAGGTTTTCGAATAGAAATACCATTTAAATATAATTAAAACAGTCTTGAGTAAAATAATTTTTAAAAATTCCAAAGTTTCCCATATAACTTAAAAAAATTTGAATAATAATACCCATGAAAGAAAAATATTAAATAAAACATATAATATCATGAGAATAAGGATATTCATCATATAACATGTCAATGGGTAGTATATACACCAAATAAATGATATGGATAATTATAGAAAATTCAGTGATCCTAGGAAATTGAATATTTAATGGTGGATAAAAAAGGAATCAAGGTAGTGAATTCAAATACTATTCTTGGACAAATAAATTATAAACCATTGAAATAAATAATAAAGAAGGTATCAAAAAAATATCCCAAGTTGAGTAAAAACAATGGGTTGTTGTCATAGATGAATTGAAATTGTCACAAACCGAATCTAGTCACCATCTAAACCAGCACCAAACCTATCCCACGACAAGGACTAAAGGTCATTCCTAATCTCCACGGTCTTTCACAAGTGCTCGAGTATCATAAACTGAAAATTGGGGATGATTTACCTTAGTTTATAAACTTAAAATAGCTAACGAATCCAATAAAATGAATCTTTATTTTTCAAACCAAATAATATTTTATAAAATTTCATAATTTAATTACAAAACTTAATACAATTATCAAAACCATTACAGAGGTACAAAACCAGAAATTAAAACCCAAGAACATCCATATGGAAATAGGCACTTCCCTCAAGCCATCTCTACAACACTACATCACATTGGACCACTAAAACCCAATCCATAGACACAAAAGTTGTACCCAAACCTATGACAACAAAATCTGCAAGTCTACTTACACCCAAAGGTGTAAGTAATGTGTGAGGCAAAGCCTAATAGGATACCACCACAATGAGATTCCATGTGATAAACATTTAATGTCTAAAATCATTAAATTTTTCAAAAACATGAAATGCTAGTTATAATTTTTAAAAGATGCAACTTTAAAAATTAAAATAGTTTTCAAGAGGGTTATTTTAAAGAATAAAAACTTTTAAATAAAATTCAAAAGCTACAAAAATTTCTATCCAAACATATCGTATGATGATGGTAAGAGTAAAGCATATAATGGGAACAAGCAATAGGAAATAAACCCTAGGCACTAGCTCATATTGTGTCCCAGGTACCTCATATCTCGGTGAGAGTAATTATCACAATATACGTTATTGTGCACTATCCACTAGTAGGGAACATACCCCTATCCTAGTGGTCCCCAATAATCATAATCATCATAGTTTAATTAGTGTTGTATGTTTCAATCTTGCTACGTGAAACTGAGTCCAAACCTCATGGGATCACTAGCATACTAATACACATCCACCCACCTAGATACTCGGGTTTCCCTATTGTGCTCAAACAAGTTCAACAAGACGTGAAATATAATTTTCACATGTAAATACCACTTCCACATCCCACATCAACCAAACAGCCCACATGTACATCACACAAGCACATCATACCCCTTTTCATTCAAATTTATATTCAAATCCAACTCACTCCAAAATAGCCCAAAACACATTTTTCATATCATTCACAATTCAACACATATTTTAACAATTTTATAACATATTTCCCATGATACTAAACATAAAATTAAAGTCAACTCACAAACCCTCAAAATAGGAGCGAAACATCAACCACACCCCCTCCGTACCACAAGGGGTAAAAACCTACCCTAAACCACAAAATTTGACCAAAAATACAACAAATCAAACCCTAGGTTCAAACCCTAACATCTGGAAATTTTAGAACATCATGAAAGTTGGAGGAAACCCTATAGAAAATAGAAGAAACGAAGAAGGTATCACTTACCATGAACAATATTGTATAAATCACCCTAAATACACCAAAGGATGAATCTCCAAGAAACTAAAACTAATATTTAGGTTCAAATGAGGATAATTAGGTTATGTGGGGACTGAAATGGGGGTGAAATAGTGAAAATTGAAAGGTTTATGAAAGAATCAAATTACCTTCTCAAATCTAGACGATTGAGACCCCCTGAGAATTTTCTCCCTAATATGAGATAAAAATGAGCTACAAAGCATTAAAATAGATAGTTTTAGTGAGCCTATGGTTTTGGGATTCTGGTGTGAGGTTTAATCACCAAAAAAACAGTACAAAATTGATGAGATAATTGAAAAATTAAAAAATAATTTAAAGTAGGAAATGGGGTTACGGGCTAGCCCAAAACTTTAATAAAAAACCCAAAACCATAATTCGTATGGGTTCTAATGGGATCTAAATTGATATGGTGGTATTATTATATCCGGGGATGACAATTGGGATGTGGAATGGGTGTAAATTTTTGAAAAATGAAGGATTTATCAATGAAACTAAATTTATTTTTAAATCTGAAAAGGGGCTTACAGTTTGGCCCAAATTTTGAAAACCCACCATTTATACCAAAATGAAAGGGAAACCTCCAAAAAAAAGAATGTAAATTAAATGAAAAATAACTTTAAAAGATGTAATGGGTGTGAAAATTCTCCCCACCATAAAATTTCTGCCCTTATAAAGCCACAACAAGGCCAAGGACAAAAACCAAACCCAACTGAAATGCCAAAATTGACACTTTTTCCAAGTTTCACCCTCCCCCAAAAGTCTAAAACACCTCCAATTGATCAATAAAGGAAGAAATACTCTCAACAACCAAATCATACACCACTTCTGGAAATGATCATGTATATTATGATTTTATTCCAAAATAAAACTCCTCAAACACTGTCCAAACAGGATTCCAGCAATTTACCAAAATGAACAACGACAACGATCAAGGTTACACTTACCTTTCTTTAACCAGACCATTGGGCATTCTCCATAGACAACATTTACCCAACGAAGATGTAGGTTGTTAGATAGCTCCGAACAAGACTCACTACTGCTAATCCAAGACCAAGGAAAAATTAGGGTTACTAGTATGGGGAGACACAAATGGGATCCCCGCCATAAGAGACAACTCAAATTTTCCTGAGACAGGATCATGACACTAATAGGGGGAGGCCCGAATGAACTCCCCAGTATAAGGGGTAACCCTCCATTCGAAATTTCCAATTGAACATATATGAGAATCATAGTGGCTCTCCCCACCAAAACAACTGACCATCTTTACCGACCAGCATGGGCTGGTATAAGAAGTACCCAATTTTAATGAGTTGGGATGGACGCATAGTCAATCCGCATAGTTTGAGAAATTGTGTCATGACCATTTGTATCCTTCTACTTGCATGGTTTTATGGGACATGGTTACTACTAACCATGTGCAAATTGTTCTCTCAACCTATCTTTCCAAATTCCAAACAATACTCTAAAAATTAAATGGAACCTAAATGGGATAAGAATGGAATTGGGTGATAACATAGACATGAGGTCCTCCCACATCTTTACATTGAATGGGAACAACAAAATAAAGATAGAAACATTAGAGGTTGAAACTATTCCACATCTTTCATACTGAGGATGGGACTTTGTACAAGGTCTCAAACAACCCTAGGATTTCCCCTTACTATGCGCCAGCTTCTCTCTAAGACCTATGGATGGAGCTCAAATGATTTAAGCATCTTCGGCCTTGTAGTTAGGCTCTAGAAGACCCTAAACTGAAATTTTCCTTTTACTAACATGAATACTATACTATAATCCTTGATGGGTTCACTAAGACATAACACATTAAAAACTCACTTTACCCTAACCCACCATTTCACTGAAATAAGGGCTTATAAGATGCACGCACACATCACACCTTGTTTATTCGGGTGAGAAACAATAGAATGAAAGGAAACATATAATCACATTAGTCCAAAATAGAGGATTTTAAAGTTTTCCCATGAGATACATACTCCCAACATGTAAGATAATCTTAGGGGATTGCACGACCTTCACCTTTATAGTCAATGAGAACACGACATTACAAGGCTTCACCGAACGTGACCATTGTGACTGATAGAAACAATGCATGGAAGGGGACCTTATGAAAATTCCTCAAACAACACATAATTCTTGAAAGTATTAGTAATATCCTCTCATGACCAGATTTCCCACACTGTTGGTTTAACATAAACCCCTTCTTAGAAGAAACTAGCAAAGACCCAGAGGCCTTCTTAGACACCATCCAGATACTCATCCACACTAACAACCCCAGAGCACTTCCACCTTCAATGATTCAGGTAACTTAAGAAACTATGGTCTCTTTAAACCTTCTACAAGAACCCTCTTTCTATAAGTGGGTCCATAAAATAAAGGAAATGGTTTAAACTCAATCTCCCAATCTCAAGAATGATATTCCTTATATTGATCAACTGTAGGATTTTCCAATGGCTAAACAATCCAGTTTTCACTTTAATCATTCACTAACCCTTAATGGGGGTTTACCTTATCTCGTGAAAGAACCCAAGGACCCAACCATGTTGGTACATTAGTTGAAACATGCCACAAACCAGAACCAAGTACTTTATGGGAACCACCATAAAGGCTTCTCAAACATTTCTCATAAGAGACCACTATCTAGCCCTTCAACCGATCTTACCGACCAAACACAAACCCAAAACACAGTTCAAACAGGAGGGGTTCTTGGACTCAAAACATCCCACAATATCAACATTAAAAAATCATAATACACACCATCCCAAACCAATAATTAAAACATCATGTTTTTCTTGAAAAATATTTTTTTGAAAACAAACGGTTTAGCTGTTAGTGTATCGACCAATGGTACCCCACGGGCCTCACACATGCATGTTTTTTGTCACACTAAGAACCCTCCTTGTATCCATCCATGCACTCATATAATCATTCCATTGACCATCCATCATCCCATATAACCCCATACATGTGGTTTTTCACAAAAATACTAAAGTTTAAAATAAATTTTCTTTCCACTTTTCATAACCAAAACAATCAACCAATACTTCATTTTTCTCAAGACCGTTAACCAAGAAATAAAAATGCCAATAATTCAAATGAATAGTCATGCTCAAGTCATATACATCAATTTAAAAAAATCCCATCCCATTAAAACACCTTTAAATAGTTTATAAAACTCTATTGGGATAATTTTTGAAAATTTCCTTATTTCAAAAGAGGTGTAAACACACCATTTTCCATTTCAAAACAATCCTGAAAAAACTAGGTCCACCATTATAAAAATAAATCCATTGACTATTTATTAGAAAATAATTTCATAGAAACATTACGCTTCTTAAAAACAAGTCATTTTTGCTTTAAAACCAAACTTCTATGATTTCAAATCTAAAGAACATAATACAATGCGAGAGGAAACTACATTCAGTGAGTGATTTGGAAATATGGTTGGTGGCCAAACTCCAATCACTTCACCATCACAGAGAGTGATGTAGGGAAATATCCTCGGCTCCACAAGGATTTCTAGGCCCTAGGAGATCACTGAGACCATTAACCAAAATTTCTTTTCAATTCCCCTAATCATCATCAAACCAAGAATACCAAAGGACTCAGACAAATCCCAACTTCCCATGGCGACTTCAATCCCATCATGGGGTGTTCTAGCCAAGCACACTACCCATAACTAGAATGTCAAGTCCCAACTATCCTAACTCCATACTATCTTAATTGTTCCCCATATAACATGACCCAAAAGAGCGAACCTCCTATGATATCATTTTATCATGAACCGAATCTAGTCTCCATCTAAACCAGCACCAAACCCAGCCCGAGACAAGGCCCAAAGGGCGTTCCCAATCCCCACGGGCTGGTGAAAGTTCCCGTTTGTCATATATATAAAATTTGGAATGATTTATCCATGTTTATAAACATAAAACATCAAAAGAATCCAATAAAATGAATCTTGATTTTTCAGACAAAATCAGCTTTTATAAAATATCAGAATTAAATTACACAACTTAAAACAATTCTCAAAGACCATTAAAGAGGTAAAAAACCTGAAATGAAAGCCCAAGAACCTCTACATGGTAAAAGGCACTGCCCTAAAGCCATATCCACAACACCATGTCATGTCAGACCACTAAAACCCGAAGCATATGCACAAAAGTTGTACCCAAACCTGCGACAACAAAATCAGCAAGTCTACTTACACCCAAAGGTGTAAGTAGGGTGTGAGGAAAATCCTAGTAGGATACTGCCACAAATAGATTCCATGGGATAAACATTCAAAGATTAAAATCATGCATGTTTTAAAAAACATGAAATGATAGTTACAATTTCTAAAAGATGCAACTTTAAAAATTAAAACAGTTTTCAAGTGAACTATTTAAAAGAATGAAAAATTTTAAATAAAATGCCAAAGATACTTAAATTTCCATAAAAACATACCATATTCTGAGAATAATAGTAAATCATCTAATGATTACAAAAAATATGAAATAACTTTTAGGAACTAGCTTGTTGCGGGTCTCAGGTACCTCGTATCTTAGTGAGAGTAACCATCACAATATATGTTCACATGAACAAGCCACCAATAGGGAACATAACCATAACCTAGTGGTCCCCAATCATCATGATTATCATAATAGATTATTTAGTGTTGTAATAGTAAATCTTGATATGTGAAACTAAGGCCATAACCCATGGGATCACTATCATACTAGTATATCTCCACCAATATAGATACTCGGGTTTCCCTCTAGTGCTCAAACAAGTTCCAAAAGCCATGAAATATAATTTTCACATGAAAATACCACTTCCACATCACACATCAACCAAAAATATCACATGTACATCACACAAGAGAATCATATTTCTTTTTATTAAAATTGATTTTGAAATCCAACTCACACCAAAATAGTGCACAATACATTTTTCATATCTTTCAAAATTCAACACATCCTTTAACAATTTTATAAAATCATTCCCAAGATGCTAAATATCATATTACAGCCCACTAACATTTTACATAATACTATTTTCATAAACAAACTTCATTTTTCACATCACACTCACACAAAACATCCCACGTTCCATTTACATCACTTTCACATTTCAGTAATTCTGTTAAACATTTTTTTAAAACATTTACAAGAGGATACACATCACATGACAACACCTTTCACATTTAAAATGGACCATTTAAAAATATACACAATCCAAAATATTGTTCCAATATGGTTTCAAATCTTATATAAATCATTAAACTATTCAAAACTGTCATAGAACAATTATAAGGAGTATACCAATGATTTAAACATAAAACCCATTACACAACCATATTTCAAGGACAAAATTACACAAATACCAATTCAAAAGAGAATTAGAAGCCCTATAAAAGTTAAATAAACCACACTAAAGTATTATAAAATCACCTCAAATAATACCAAAAAATATGAACATTAAAACACACACATTTTCTTAAAACACTTTCAAAAAGGGTTTTACACCTAAAACTCATTAAAACCCCCTCTTTCAAACCCAATGGCATACCAAGAACCTAAAAAATCATAATTTTCATCCCAAACAAGATTTATTAAACCAATTTCATATTTTATGAAATACACCCAAATAATACCCCAAGAGTTACATATGAAAAACACCCAATTTCATGTTAAAATGCCACTATAAAATTAAAGACTTAACCAAATCAATCATAAAGAGTTTTCTCACAAAAACAACATATGAGGAATAAAAAAAAATAGTAAATTAATCAATCTAACTCATCATAAAATGGTTACACATGGAATCACAAACCTTTTTTGTTGAAACCCTCAAAACATGGTGTGAAACATCAACCGCACCACCGTCGCACCATGAGGGGTTTAAAACCAACCTTAAACAACAATATTTGACCAAAAAGACAACCAATAAAAACCTATGTTCGAACCCTAACTTCAGAACTTTTTAGAACATCATGAAATAGGGAGGAAACCCTAAGGAAAATGGAAGAAACCAAGAAGGAATTAGTTACCTTCAACAATATTGAAGAAATCACCCCAAATTCACAAAAGGTTGAATCTTCAAGAAACCATAACTGATAGGTAGTATTAAATGATTATTATTAGGTTAATTGGGGACATAAATGGGGGATAAAGAGTAAAAAATTAATGGTTTATAAAATAATTAAATTACTTTTTCGAATCAAGATCATTTGAGAAACCCTGAGAATGTTCTCCCAAATACACGATCCAAAATGAGCTCCAAAGACATGAAATAGATAATTAGAGTGAGACTTGGGGTTTTGAATATAGGTGGGAGGTGTAATCACAAAAAAAAATTATAAAATGAATGATATATTGAAAATTTAAAACATAATTAAAAATAGAAAATGGGATTACGGGCTGGCCCAAAATCACAATAGAAAACCCAAATACAACATTATTATGGATTTTTATGGGTTAAAATTGATATGGGGGTTTTAAAATTTCAGGGGATGACAATTGGGAAGTGGAATGGGTGCAAAATGTTGAAAAATGAATGAGTTATAAAAGAAACAAAATTTATTTTTAAAACTGAAAATGGGCTCACAATTTGGTCCAAATTTTGAAAACCCACCATTTCCACCAAAATGAATGAGAAAACTCCAAAACAAAGAAATAATGGAAATTAAATGAAAAAAATACCTTTAAAATAAGTCACGGGTGTGACAGAAATATTATAAAAGGATCTTTTAATATAATTCTTGAGAAAAACAATACTTTTTTTTTTGAAAATAATTTAGAAAATAATTTTATTTAAAATTCACTTTTGAAGCAATATTATTTATAAATTATCATTTTAAACATAAAAATTAATCTTTTATTTACAAATGGTGGGTATAATCATAAATTTATTAAAATATGAAAAGAATAATTCTTTTTCATGGTAAAAAGGTCATAAAAATGGATTGTTTGTAAAAAAATATTCATTTCAAAAAAAATTAAAATAAAAATGGGTAAAATTTTCATTAATAAATAATTTTTAATGGGTAAAAATATTTTTGAATTTTTTTTAAATAACATGGGTTTTAGAAGAAAATTGGTTCTCCATCTAAAGAGGGAAATAAAGTTGGGTTTTCTTAAAAACAATTTCTAAAACATTTTGAGTTCTAAAGAGTGAAAAATAGTAATATTACTTTATTAAGGTAATGAATGACTATGAGAATAAAATTAAATTTTTTATTGAAAAATTATTAAATTAATTTCATCTAATGTAAATTCATGTATAATAAATCCTGAATAAAATGAGATTGTGAAGTAAACCCTTTAAAAGATTATAATGTTGAAGTGAGAATAAATAAATGAATAGATTATGTTTATAAAATTTAATTCCAAATTCATAAGTTGAAATACATAAATAAATATTCAAATTTAGTATACAAATAATGTTACAATATTAAAAAAACAAGTAAGTAATATAATTAAATGAAAAGGAATCGGGTAATGAAATTCATTACCACTTGGAAACTTTTAAATCAAATACCCGTAGAACAAATTAGTCAAATGGAAACTCAAAATAACATAAAGATAAGATAATTCATGATATATTATATTATAATGTTTAGTAGATACACCACAAAAAATAAATCTATGGTGATTATGATGTGTGCCTCGCAAAAGTTAAAGTGAGACATGAATCCCTTACCTTGTGTTTCCTTTTTGGGTCAACATCCATCAAAATAATCTATAATGGTTTGAAACATTTCAATAACATACAAAATAAAACATTCATATTTATAATATCATATATTAACTTATTATAAGACATAATTACACTTTTGTTAAAAATAATTTATTATTTTCTCAATTTCAGGTGTTGACTGCCTAGTTTTTTTAGTATGTTTTAAATTTTTACTTATTATTATTATTAATTAGATAATTATATCATCCTCTAAAGAATATAAAACATGATTTAAATAAAATATATATACATTATATATGTGTTTATAATTATCTATAATTTTTTGATATTATAAATTAAATGCACCATTCATGGAGATAATGGGTCGTGCGTATGTATAAACACAACTTTATTTTATTTTTCATTTTTAAAATAATGAAAGGTAAATGATATATATAATAATATTTAATTATAATTCCATAATAATATTTATGTAATATATTTCAAATATATTTATTAAAAATATCCTTAATACATTTTATTTATAGTGTGAAGAAATCACATTGCTTTGAAGAGGTTGTAGTCCACACTTCCTCCAACGGTGTTATTGTATTCCCACAAAATGGAAAGCATGAATGTATGTGTTATATAAAATTACATAAGTGAATATAAAAAATTAATGTATTATATATATTATTTAAATAATTTCCCCATCATAATTACCAACTGAAATGAACAATCATTGTTTCGTGAGGTGGTAGTTCATCATGCACGAATGGTAAGTTCATTACCCATGTGATGGAAGTGTTCATATGTCTAGGTATAAAAAATATATTAAAAAAATAGAATTATATTTAGTATAATTATGTTATTATAATATAATAGAATAATAATAATTGAGGGGGTGTATAATAAAAGTAAAACAAAAGAGCCTTATAAAGGATGTTAACTCTTCTGTGGTTAACTCCTTTTGGTTTACCAAAATGGATTCCTTGGATGTATTTCTACCTTAATGGTGGTTTATAGTATGAATTTAGGTACTTTTAGGATCTATTTTTGAAGATCATGGTCTATCTAATGTGTCTTTATGGGTTTAAGGATGTTGGAGGGGTGAGATCCTTTTTATAGTGGTGGAGGAGTGCCATTTTTGTTAATTTTTTGAAATGGAATTCCACCAACATTTTTTCCAATTAATGTGGATCCAATAATGGTAAAAATTAAATAAATTGGAGTATAGGGTTGAAATATTTCCAGTCAGTATCATTTATATAAATTTATTGGTCATTTTGGACCCTAGGTCTAAAGTTTACTTCGATATTAAGCTAATGTTACTTTTAATTATTGTATTTAATTTGTATTAATTTCACTAATATTTTTCTTAAAAAACATTTTTGACCTTATTAGAAGTTATAAATTATAATTAATCGAAATATTAAACCAATTTTTTCTAATTCATATCTCATAACAAGCATAAATTATTTTAAATATTATCCCATAGATGGGACGAAAAAATAGGGTTTTAAGGTAAATATGTTTGAAGGAATGTAAGGTTTTTACATAAAATTTCAATGTAAAATTGATTCAAAATAAGTAAATTAAATTAATTGATAAAAAATTGTTCTATTTGAACTTTAAAACAAATCAAAAACATAATTTAACTTCATAAATAAATTAGATGAAAAATCAGTTTGGAATTAAAATTCAGTATTTTTCTCTATTCATTAAATATTGAATTTTCAGATAAAAATACCAAAAAATCACCCTAATCACATTTTTATTGTCCAATTTAGAATATTAAGATTATTATGACATATAAAATTTTTAAAAGTAAAAAAAAATTGTATTTAAAATAGGTTCTCCGTCAAATTGTGGCAAAAGTTCTATTATAATAATATAGGTCCTTAGGTTTAATATTGGGTTTGGTATTATCTTCTGTCTATCAAAAATATTGGATGAATATAAAAATATTTTATTGAATATATAACATATATATTTTAATAATATCATTCTATAATTATAATTAATTTTATTTATTAAGGAAAAAATCATTTGGGTGCATAAAAATAAATATATATCTTTTGTATTCAATTGGTTAATATTTTCACTACTAATTAATTGGTAACCAATAAATTTATCTTTGTTTTTTATTAAAATATTTTTTAATAAGTTTTTTAATACTATTAATAACTTTTAATTTAATGGGTATGTTATATGATATTATATATAAAAATAATGTTTCAATAATATATTGTTGTTCGGTAAAACCTGATCTTGCGTGTAACATAAGAAATTAAAGAAACTCGTTGTTGTGTGTGATGCATTCTAATTAAGTATCATGTGAATTAAATGATATATATTAGACTAATTCTTTTTAAAATTTTAAATATATTTTAAAATTGTGGTATATTATATTCCCTTACATGCCTAGTGTTTCATTTCATACATGTTATCGATACAATGTTCTTATATTATAATTTCAGGGTGTTAAATTCTCCCCGTAAAAGATAAATTGAATCCTCACTACTTAAAATCACTATTGGTAATCAATTGATTTATATTTACTATTTTTAAATCACAAATCATGAGAAGTGTTCCTAAAAATAATCTTGAAAATTGATAATTGGAAGTATAAAGGTTACATGGACTAACATATAATAGGTCTTTAATAAAGAGAAAATTAGTGTAAAGTGGAGAACATACATGAAGGAAAAGAATAAATATTTATTAGAAGTGATTAAGGTCATTAATAAATAACAATTTAATAATCAATGAGAAGATGATGGACTCAAATTTGTAAATCTGTGATGATATAGAAGGCCATTAATTTAACAAAAAATTAAGGTATTAAGATAATTTTTTTTGTTTCTGATCATTTTCCTAATATTGAGTAACTATTTTATTATTTATGTATATAAAGAAATATAATAACTTTTTACATTTATATAAACACAACTAAATCATTTGGTTTTGCTTCGATCAATTTTCATTTCATCCATTACTTCAATAAATGGATATCTAAAAAATAACTTTGATATCAAAAGTACTAAAATAAACATTTTATGGTTCTTAAGGCCCATAAAAGAGTGACATGTCTAACTATTCATCTCTAAATATTCTATAAAGAATATATGTTTAACCCATTAATCTCTAACCCTAAAAATTAAGAGTATTTTTTCACCATTCATATCTTTTTGTCAAATAGTTTAACTAAAAACAATGAAATATTATCCATAACATTGTATAGGCTAGTGGTAGGCGTAAAACCCTTAGCATCCTTTTATCATGTGATCATGTCCCGTGACCTTTAAGGACATGATGCGTAGTCACATGATATACAAATTTTCTTTTTCTAAATCCATATTAATATAATTTCTAAAATAAATAGTTTTGATATTCATGATATTTAATCATTAAATATCCTAAAAATTTCAATACAACCCTAATACATAAACACATCATCCATTTATTTCTATATAGGTCCTTCCTTAGTCTAGGGTTTATCCATAGTATCATTTATAGTATTTTTAAATAATGAAACATTATCTTCAGAATAAAACACCTTAGGTTTATCCAAGGTCATTCATTTTTAAAATCCATTATAAGGGTGTGTAAGGAAAATGTGAATTATGATAATAATATCCTCTTGGAATGTCAAACTAGGGGACTATTTTCATATACTAGGTTATGTTCGAGTCAAGCCTGACAAATCTCGTAAGAGTTGTTAACCCTAGGTACATTTGTGAAAGAACTACATCCACTTATAGTATCTATACCAATATTTATTTCAAGGAAAACCACATAATCTCAATCAAACCCAAAATGTTCGATTATGTTCTATAGTTATTATCATTTTCTACTTTAGGTATATGTTTACTAATATATGTTTTCCTGAATCTAGTTCTTAGTGTTTCTACTAAACATTCTATGATACCAACAGTAGCAACCCATCCCTATAAAGACCGGAGCTGATGTCGTGCTACCATTTCATTAGAGTAATATACATGTAAATCTTATCCCAAAGGATATAAAACATTCGTAGTCATGAAAAAATAGAGCTATACATGATTCAAAATTATTAAATAGTCTTTTATAGTATAACTTCATTCCATCTAACTTATCATTGCATATATTTCTTAGCACAAATCATAAAATAATGGGAGGAAGGAAACCTAATCAGGTTAATCTCAAAATCTCAGAAAGGGTATGTACAATGGAAGTAGTAATGAATTAATGATAATAGTCAATATGGAAAGGTTATAACTGAAGACAAAATCCATATAATCAATAAATTGAGAAAGATGTTCATAAATAATATAGAAAGGTAAATAAATGATAACACATTTAATTTAAATTACTAGGTACGAAGCAATAAATTTAGAAGGGTAAATAAATGAAAACAAAAACCATTTAATAAACAATATGAGAATGAAATGAATCCATAGATCTTATCATATGAAAAAAATCATTGATAAAAATGGTAACTAAAATTAAGGCAATGCTAAATTAATGGGCGTCATGTTTTGGGCACATGAAAACCTCTACTATTAAGATATATCCTTTTGGATGTCTAAAAATATATGTAGAAACCTGTTTATATTGCACATATAATTTTTATAATGAGAACTTATAGATTAATTGAGGGGATATATAATTTATGGGCCCCACCTTTCTTTTCATGTCCAAATTATTCCTCATATCGAGTAATTAATTTAATTAATAAACAATATGAATTATCATAAAATAACCATATTGAATAAATAATAAGGATTTATCAAAAATTACTTATTGGAGGATAAGTATCAACAAGGGTTGTTAACTTTGATGAATAGAAATTCCTTTCACATATCATTAAAACATTCTCGAGGAAAATAATCTTTAAATATTCCAAAGTGTCCCATACCACCTTAAAACATTTGAATCATAATACCCAGGATGAAATAACATTAAATGAATCATATAATATAATGATAATAATTAATTTCATGATATAGCATGTCAAAGGGTGGTATTTACACCATATAAATGGTATGGATAGTTAGGGGAAATTCAATGATCCTTGGAAACCAAATATTTCGAAGGGAGTAAAAAAGGAATCAAAGTAGTGAATCTAAATACAATACTTAGAAATAAAATACTAAACCATTAAAAGTAATAAGAATGATGGTATCAATATAAAATATCTCAAGTGGAGTAAAAATAATGGGTAGTTATCATCGATTAATAGAAATATTATAATAAATTCTTTTAAAAATAATTTTGAGGAAAATATCCAATTTATATTGAAGAAAATTTTGAAAATAATTTTATTTCAAAATATTTTTTGAAAAAAATTTCATTAAAATAAACATTTTAACCATGAAATTTAATCAATAATGGAAGGATGGTCAAAAAATCTCTAAATGTTGTACAAGGTAAAAAGAACATTCATTTTTCACCATAAAAAGGTTAGAAAAATGCCTTGTTCAAGTAATGATTACAATATTTCTTTTAAAACAATTTTAAAGAAGAATATGGTAAAATTTTATTTAATAAATAATTTTTTTATATGTAAAAACATTCTTTATTTTTATTTAGAAAACATGGTTTTTAGAAGAAAACATGTTCCTTAACTAAAGAGGGAAATAAAGTCCAATTTTCTAGAAAACAGTTTTTAAAACATTTTCAGTTCTAAATAGTGGTAAAATGGTTCTATTACATAGTAAAGGTCTTTAATAAAAATAATAGATTAAAATTAATGGTTTTATTGAACAATGATCAAATATTTTCCTCTAATATAAATTCAAGTACAAAAATCTCGAATCAAATGAAATTGTGATGTAAACCCTTGAAAAAGTATAACACTGATGTTTGAATTAATAAATTAATAGATTATATGAATCAAATGTATTTAAAAATTAATATGTGTAAATAAATATATATATATTAAAACTAATTATACACATAATCATTTAATATTATTGACAATGAGGAAGTAATATAACCCATTGAAAAGAATCGTGTTTTGAAATTAATTACCACTTGATAACATGTGACTCAAAATCCCTCATAAGAAATAATTCATATTGAATATAAAAATAAATTTAAGATAAAATAATTAATTATATAATATATCATAAGTTAAATTATATACAACACAAAAAATAAATATCTAGTGATTATGATGTGTTCCTTGTGAAAGTAAAAGTGAGACAGGAATCTCTTACCTTGCATTTACATTTTGAGTTAAAATCATTTAACCAGATGTATGAGGGTTAAAAAAATGTTAATTACTTATTAAATAACCATAATAATATTTAAAATATATTATATTTTCTTTTTATATTATCTCACTAACCAATTGTTAATAATCTTTCATTATTTCCACTATTTCGGGTGTTAATTGCCTAGTTTTTCAAGTATGTTTCAACTTGTTACGTGTTGTTCTTACTAAATAGACCAGGATTTAAAAATATATAGATTGTAAACCATGATTAAAATATAATATATATCAATTATATATTTATTTATAATAATACATATATATTTGTATATTATATTAAAATTATCATATTTATTTCATATATTCCATATTTTTTTAAAACCTTCTTTTTTATACATTTTATGTATAGTGCAAACGAATCACATCGCTTTGAGGAGGCAGTAGTCCACACTTCAACAAATAGTGTTATCGTATTCAAAAAAATGGAAAGCATGAAGTTATGTGTTATATAAAAATTATAGAATCATAAATATATAATAAATATCTCATATACATTATATATAAATGTTTTTTTCATCATAATTTCCAACCATGATAGGTGGTAATGGAAAAACAAACAGTCATCATTTCACGAGGTAGTAGTTTGATGTACACGAACGGTATATTCATTAGCCATTAGATGGAAGTGAATATAAGTTTAGTTATAACCATTTAAAACAAAATATTATTATATTTAGGATACTGATATTATTATATAATAAACTAATAATAATAATTAAGGGGTGTACAATAAAAAAACAAAAGATCATGGGGAAGAATGTTACCTTTTTTTGTAATTATTTTTGGTTTCCACTAAAGGGATTCCTTGTCTGTATTTATGAAAAACTATTGGATTATAGGATAAATTTATTGATTTTTAGAATATATTATTGTATATAATTTTTGATCCAAAGTGTCTTAATTGGTGTGAGGAAGTGGGAGGGTTGAGTTCCTTTTTATAGTGGAGGATTGGATTTTTTCTAAATTTTTGGTATAGGAATTCCACCCATATTTTTTCATTTAATTTGGATCCAATAATAGTAAAAAATATATAAAATCAAATATAGGATCGAAATATGAAATTAAAATATTTTTTTGGCATATTTCTAGGTCATCTTGGACATTCATTTTAAGTTTTATTCCCTTGTTAAGCTAATTGTTCTCTTAATCTTTGTAATTAATTTTAATTACCTTCACTAATCTTTTTGGTATATTTTTTACCTTACTAGAAATTATAAATTATTATAATTTGAAATAATTAATCTATTTATCCAAATTACAATCACATATTTGGAATAAATTAATTTAAATTTAATCCCCAAAAACAACAAAATGGTGTTTTAATGTTAAAATGTTTGATAGCTTGGTAAGTTTTTATATCAAGAATCAATTTTAAATTGATTAAAATGAGATAAATTTTATTTATTGGTGATAAATTAATCTAATTTAACTTTAAAATAAATAAAAACGTAATTTATTCATACAAATAAATTAGAATAAAAATTAGTTTTGAATTAGAATTTATTATTGTTCATTATTCATCAAAATTGAATCTTCACATAAAAATACCAAAAATTTCCCCAAAGCTAATTTTTATGTATTCTATTAAATATTAAGTTATTATAACATATAAAATTTATAAATGTTTTATAAATGGTATTTATAATATGTTCTCGACTAAAAGGTGGAAAAAGTGCCTTTATAAAAATATAGGTTTTTATGTGTAATATTGGATTTGTTCTTATCTTATGTCTATAAAATATATTTTTTCAATATCAATAATATTTTACTGGATATATAATATATACAATTCATTAATATCCTTTACTAATTGTAATTAATTTAATATATTAATACAAAATTCCTTCGAAAGCATAAAAATAAGAATATATCCTTTATATTTAATTGGTTTATATATTCATTTCTAATAAATTGGTAACTAATGAATGTATCTTATATTTTGAAAAAAAATGTGTATTTTTATATGTCTATTAATAAAATTTATAACCTCTAATTTAATTTCTAGATTATATCGTATTATAATAAATTATTATTATTTATTAATATATTATATTTCGATAAAACACGGTCTTGAATGTTACAAAATCTACTAAAAAACTTTTTTCTGCATGTGACACACACTAAATCAATATGGAATGAATTTTAAGCTATATCATGGGTTAATTATATTTAGAATAGTGAATATATTATATTGTGTTGGGATATTATTTTCCCTTTTGCGCTTAGTGTTGTGTGTCATTCACACTATCTAATACAATATTCTTAGTTTAGAATTTTGAGGTGTTACAAAAATACTCTATATTTTTTATTATTAATAATTTCAAGATTGATTTAAATAATATAAATCATGAACACCTTTGATACCACTTTAGGGTTTTTTAGAGTCTAATAAAAAAGAACAATTTATGTTAAAGTGATGAAAACCCATTCTAAAGGATATCAATGTAAGAAATATAAACTACACATAAAACAAAAATGAATATATATTGTAAGTAATTTTTATTATAGAAAAAAGAGCCATTGTATCTAGTGTTTAACTCCTTTTAATTAGGTTTAGATACATCAAAAAGTGTAAACTAAAAGCTTCCCACCTATGTAGTGTATCAATGGGAAATATAGAATCATCCGACATTTTCATGAGATCCATATTATCTCAACAGTAAGCAACTACCTCTATATAGAAAGGAGTAATATGAATGTTCTTAGTGTTTAATTAATTTCATAAAATAATGAGGAATTTATCATACATCATATTACCATGTGGTATTAGATTATATATAGAACACAAGGACACTCTTGGGAGGTGTATGTGTTAATTGTTTTTGTTAATAATGCCTTTATTAAGGACTTTAATAATTTATTCCACATATAAATGAATGGATTTAACTTATACTCTTTTTATGCAATGAAATGGTTTCATAAATGAAATCTTATGTTTGAAAAATAAATTATAATAATTTATTAGTTTTCTATAAGAACATATTTCATAGTATAATTATTTTCATGAAAAACAAAATTTTCATGAAATATATATATATATATATATATCACATAAATATATAGAAGTATTTAGGGAATATCTCCATAAACCAGTAAATGGGAAAACTATATATAGACAATATTATTTCAAAATCATTAAATGTACAACATTGTAAGAGTTTACGTGGGAATCACCTAATGCGATATCACCTTTTATGGAGGAAATATCTTTACATGGGGTGACCCTTACATGCTTAATCCCTTACATGAGGGAGAACTATTTATATTGGGTGAGCCCAACATGTGTAGTTCCATATATGTGGAATCCACTTTTGTTGGGAAAAACCTATGTGAATCCATATTTTAAATCTACTTAGGTGTGGGTGAAGAGTGTTTAATTGTTTTAAAAATATTAAATAAGGGATAAAACACTTATTCAAGGTATTTTGTGGTGTTTTTAAAACTTGTACATAGTTATATAATAACTTGGGGATCCTTATTCTCTATTCCATTCATAGTGATTATTTTTCTTGATTCTTGTTAAAATAAAGTGTTCTTTGGTCTAGAAAAGATCTTGATTTAAATATTTTAAAAAAATCAATTCTTCTTTCTTTTATCCCCATGTTTCATGATTCTGAATTGAGCAATCTGGAATAAGTATTTAGTAAGGATTCCACCAGAGAATGTGTGAATCATCTCGATCAAATGGGTCTTTTTATTATTTTAGCTAAATTATGCCCTTATATGATAATCAATTAGAGTTTTATGTGGATTCAAATAGGTATGTCTCTCCCAGTTATTTATTTAGGGGCTTTATATTTTCTATGAAAACGTAAAGATTTTTGGAAGGAATAAATTAGTATTTTTAATAAATTCCTAGATGGATAGCATGAGGTGTTGTTGCACACCCTTTTCTAAATGATTTAATGTACAAAATATTATTGATGAGTATTCTCTTTGTCATTATCTATAAATTAATTCTTTAATTAATGTTGTGTTTTTTAGGGAAATTTTATTAATAAATTAGTGATTTCTTATGATTATTTGAGATTTATTTTTATGATTTAGGACCTCATGATTGTGACATATGGTTAGTTACTCTTTTTAGAGACTATGTGAGGGTAATAAATCTTTATTTAAAGTGAACAATTTTATATGAGGTAGGTGAACTCTAGTCATTTTTAGGTCATTTTTTCACACTATCATATTCATGGGATATTTTATCTCACCCTCGAGGGAGATCGAACATTATGTTAAGGAATTTTTTCATTAAAATTAAGGGAATCATTTTAAATTAATTTAATTAAGTGAAAGAATTTTTTTGGGCCACTGTATACCCTTAGAAACATGCTGAGTTTCAGATACATCAATTGATGAGGGATTCATTATAAAAATTACTCTATGAGTTCTATATACTCTAAGGGTTAAAAATTATATTAAATAACCTAATATTATTTCTCTATTATAGGTTTCCTTATACACCTCCTTATAGATGAGAGTGTTTGATTGAGATGATTAAACAGAGTATGCCATAATGAAACTCTGAGATGGATTCTAGTTGTTGGGGGTAGTTTATTAGGTAGCAGGGTAAGTGTTCCTCCCATACTAGAATTTTGACACCTAATTGGGTATTCCATGGGTATATTTTTGATCAGTTATAGGAGATGACCAACCTAATATTAATTTGGGAATTGTGATGGGAATTATTTCATCTCTAAGAGTGATTCTAGAGATTATTATCCTTTGAGGCTTATGAGGTCATCAAATGATCATTTTATGGATGAGGGATATTTTTTATCCTAGTGATGAGCTTAGACTGTTATATGAGATTGAGATGAGGTTACCATAGATTTTGTATGTTTTATGGTATTTTATAGGAGATATTAGTGGGTTATATAGTGTTGTATTAATACTAAATAGGGTCATAGAGATTATCTTGTAGAATTTATTATATTTTTCCCTTAGAAATCAAGAATTAATGATAATAGTATAAGTTATTTTCTTAAGAGTCTAAACTAAGAGATTTGTGATGGTTTTAGGTAGGTGGAAAACCAATGTGAGGATGATTTGTGTTGTGTGATGGTCAAACCGAGAGAGGATACACCAAGGTGTGGGATCCCCCTCATGCTTCTAAAAGACTATGTTCTTCCCTAGAGGGGGCATATACATCTCTTACAAGAGGCACTATGAAGTACTCATCAAGTAGTATCCCTATATAGAATCCCCTAGTTATATCTATGGAGAAAATATATCTCAATTTACTTATGTATAATGAAACCAATTAATAATATGAGGATATTAAATATAGGTTATTCATTTCAATTTAATGAACTATACCTTAATTGTTAATGATATCATTCACAAATAGAAATGAAATTTTCATTTGAATCATACGTTCTATAGATGTTTCATATACACCTACCTCTCATAAATGGTCCAAGAAAAAATGCATAATTCATAAATAAAAAACCAAAGTGTGTCACACAATGTGAAATCAAAAAAACTATACAAGAATAAACCCAGAAACAAATAATATAAGGCCCCAGCCTTAAACCTTACTTAATCTTGATTTATTAAAAGATTACACATTAAGGATCTTTTCAGGTTTAGGGTTTTAGAGAATTAGATCATAAAACTTTCATTACATTCCACATTTAAACAAAGTGGTTACATAAAAGATAGTATTCATTTTTCCCATCAACGGAAACATATTTAAAATAAAACATGGATTCTTTCTTGAAACTTCCTTGACACTATCATCATATCATGTACCATTCCATTGACGTGTGAAAAACATTTCAAAAACTTGGGATGAGCATAAAAAGCTCAGTAAGGGTTATAAAAAGTATGGAAAGGAAACATGAGTACATATATACATAAGAATGAAATCATAATTTACCCATAAAACATAAGCACATTAACCTACCTCATAAAATCATGAATAAATCATAGAAATCATAATACATAAATGTAACTTGAGGCATTCACAACATTCTTACGTAGGGAGTAACCCTCTTGGTTACGTTTGGAATACCCATCACAGTATATTCCCTAAATATCTTCAGAGAAACCTTAACGTTTAACTCCTTCGCGTTAGCCAATGCATTGGAGAGCTATATCGGACTCACCCACCCTTAGTTTATCACGGAACCACCCATCTTCATAACAATGCCCAAGAACTATAACATAATCATAGCACATAACTTAAGCATAAAGGAAAGATAACATTCCCATATTGCAATAACAATATAACATTTTAAGATATTGAAATAATGAATCCATTCTAAAAACCATTTTCAAAACCATTTAAAATATTTAATAAAGATGTTTTTAAATCAAAGTTTCCCATACCACATTGAAGCTTTAAACATTTTAAACCATTAATATCCATATAAATAAATCCTTAAAACCATTTTGAAAACATGGATATTAATGAGAAATATTTATAAGATTAAATCATTAAAACATTTAAAATGATATTTTAGTTAAATGGTTTTTAACAAAATGAGAGACACTTGAATACAATAATTGAGGAATAAAATTTAATCAAAACATTATAATATCATGAGAATAAAGGGATTCATGATATATTATTCCAAAGGACAGTATATACACTATATAAGAGTTAATTGGTGCATAAAAACAATGAAGTCTCAATATAATTGTAAAATGATATGAAATCCCTTATAAAGATGGTATCCTTAAATTAAGGATAAATCAATCTCATAATTATGTTTGAAAAATATAAATACACCCAATATAAGTCGAAATTGGGTTAAGAAGTTCCCTTGGTAAAATTCGATAGCCTAACGATGTCACTTTAAGATTCATAACATTAGTTGATGAGAGAGAAAATGGTATCTCATCACTTGGACATAAAATTTACATCAATAAGGATATATAAGAACATATCCCAACATAAAAAGATGAAAATAAAAAGACATAACAAAATAATTCTTTTTAAAAGAGGAGTGTGAAAGGTTCCCTTACCAATTTGGGCAACTTTCAAAACGTACACCCCATGAAAGAAGGGTCATACAATAAAGATGTAACTACCCATAAATGAGATTGTATTATACAAATAGTAAAATAATGTTCAGTACATACAACACACAAAAGGAAATAATGTCCAATGTAGCATGAATCTCACGAGAATAGAAAGTGAGATGAAAATCCCCTTAAGAAAACTCGGCAGCCTAACGACGCCACATAAAACGTCAAAAAATAGATTGATGAGATAAAATAGGGTCTCTCATCATATTAACATAACATTTACATAAATATTAATATAAAATAACATCCCCCAACATAATAAAGAGAAGCTTAAAGTAAGTTACATAAAAAAGAGTACTTAAAAAGAAAGAGAGAGGTAGGATCCCTTACCTCGGGTCCGACTTGACTCGATCGTTCTTTAAACTCCTGAATAATAAACTTGAGTTAATTTCTACTTTATTAATAACCTTTTTCAAGTTAATTATTACTTTTATATCACTTACTGCCATGCTATGAACACTATGTAATTATTTAAGTTAATAATGGTCGTTTTGTAGATCATTGCTACTTGAGTCAAAGATAAACTCTTTATAATTACAAGTTGTTCATGTGGTAAAATATATATTATATCCAAAATTATATTCATTATTTAGATATCATATATATCATATATATCCATTATATACATGCATTTATATTATTACATAACATTTAGAGGTAAGAAATGAAATGCGCCGTTCATGGAGACGGTAAGTCGTACGTACGCATGAACGCTACTTCCATTTCTATTTCTTATTTAATGGAATTAAAACATAATGATACATAATAGTATTATAATTACAGTATGGTATCATATATAATATCATTAAATCTATCCTTTATATGTACCACATATGGTATTAACGAATCAAATCACTTTGAGGGGGCGGTAGTCCGCACTTCCTAAAATGAAGATATCGCGTTTAACCATAATGGAAAACATAAAGGTATGACATAAATGAAAAATACAGAAGCTTAAGTAAAACCTAAAAATATTATATATCATATATAAATATATTGACATCTTAATGGCCACATTTTAGGGTGTTAAAAGAATATTGAACAATCATCATTTCGTGAGGCAGAAATTCACCATCCACAGAAACAGTATGTTCTTTAACCATTAGATGTAGGTGTGTGTAAGTTTAGCTCGAATAATTATTATAAAAACATCCTACTATATTGAAGATACTGTATTTTTTACAAAATAAATGAATAAAAAGAGTTTAGGGGGTTGGATAAGCAAAATAAAACAAAAGAACACAAGTGAAGACATTACCTTAAAATCTGGTATCTCTCTTTGATTTGAGCTCAAAGGCTTACTTGGGAAGACTTCTGCCCAAAATGAGGCTTCTAGGAGTAATATAGGGATGTTTAGAGACAATATGAGCATGTTTTGGCCGAGACAAAGTTATGAGAGGTGTGGGTAAGGTGGTAGAGGTGGGGGCCTTTTATAAGAGGAGAGGAGGGGCACTCTTGGAAAGTTACAAAATGTTACTTTATTTTCAAATGAGTTTCGGATTTTAAAGGTCCCACATTGATGTATTTCTAGTATAAAGTGGTAAGGGTTATAAATATACTCATTAAATGGGTCTTTGAAAAGTTTAAGTTATAGTTTTAACATTATATTTTTATTTTATTTAAATCCTTTATTAATGAGGTAATCACTGCATCATCATGATGTCATAAATAATTTAATTTATTTAATGTATAAAAATTATAAAAAAAATATAATGATGTAGGAAATCTTTTTAGATTTCTAATTAATATTTATAGTCAAAAATATGACTTGTATAACCCTATTTAAAAATTGTTTTAGAAAAAGAACTCATGCTTGTGACATTTTTATTTTAACTTTAAATAAAAATTTATTTATGTCATTTTCCAACCAAAGTGGCTCCATGGGGTCCCCAAGTTGACCCATTGATTTTCTTGGTCGAAAATTACACATCCAATGAGTGTAGTACATGTTTCTAGGTCATTTCATATTATTAAAATATTATTTTTACCTTAAATTACACTAATTACCTCTAATCGCGATTAAAAACATAAAAGTTACTATTCACCAAAAAATTATTTTAATCCCATTGAAAAACATTTTACATCATAATAACAACCATTTATGTTGGATTTTTGAAATTCAAATCACAGAAGTGTTAAAGTTTCATTTAAAAGAAAAATCAGTTTTTAAACTACCACTTAGTGGTTTCACTATTCATCAAAAATTGAAGTTTTTCAGAAAAATACTGAAAATTCACCCTAATATATATTTGATATTCCAAATTAAAAAATTATTTCTATTTTACAAAATTAAAAACATATATGTTTCATTAATTAATTTAATAATTAATTCCCGCTGTCAAAACAAATAGCGTGTTTTTAAGAAATAATATCTATTAAAAGATTGACACTAGTTTAAGTCTAATTTCAAAGTGAAATTAATTCCAATGACCACCATTAGATTAAATGGTAAAGATATATTCTAAATACACTCTAATATAAATTAAAAATATAATCTATCCATATATATAAATCATATTAAAATGATGTTTTGAATTAAAATGCAACATTTTCAATACAAATGATCTTTATCGGAAAAATTACAAAATTTTACACAAAGTAAATTTTGATGTCCAGATTCTAAAGAAGGATTTTATTTTGTCAAATACAACATATAAAATTTTAAAAAGTATATTTAAAAAGGGTTCTCCATCAAAAGGTAGTTAATCGACCTTTTAAAGAATATTAGAAGATTTATGCTTAAAATTGGATTCATTTGCATTTTAAGCCTCCAACATTTATTGGATAAAAGTAAAAATATTTGACAAACATATATAATCATTTTGTAGTTAGTTCTATTCATTCCCGCTATTACAATGGATAGGAATTAACTACCTTTTAAAATAATATTATTTTATTATTAGAGTGCAACGAAAGATTTTAAAGAAACTCGTTGTTGCGTATTGGGTACGCCCTCGAGCATAGCATTCCCTTTAAAGTAATATTAATATTTTATTCAAAAATATGGATAAATATGAAAATTTCATATTATTTATTTACCTGGGGTGTTACATCCTTCCCCCCTTTTGGGAATTGCGTCCTCGCAATTTTAAAATTGGGCTTGGAAGCTTCATTGAAAATCCCACATCGGAACAAGAGTCAGTAAAACTATCACTTTAAAAGAATGGGAGAGAAGTACAAATGTCACCCGAGTTAACCCATACTAGGATTCCAAGTATGAAAATATGGATATGGAAGGAAAAAAAGGGTCATGTTCTGATAGAGAGTGATAGTAAACATGTCTAGGAGAAAGTTAACAACAAGAAAGTCACAAACTTGTGATGGGTTAAACGGTATTTGATTCCCCAGTAGGAAAAATTAACAGAAAACATTTTTGTTTTAAGTTACTTTTCATTGAAGAATTTATTTATGAGCTTAACTAAAACATAAGGAAGAATACTTAATTGTCATGTTGACTTTCAACTTTTACTATATTTCTTACACGAACTCATATTTTCTCCAAAAGACGAGTATTTAGGATGACTTGTTCACATTAAGAGAGCTATAATCAAATTCTAGAGAATCACCTAATCCACAAAAGAGAACTATGTACTTCCCATGTCTTTAGACCTTAACCAAAACTAAAACCCAAAGTTAAACACAGACCATTCAATAAATATCTATCCATAAAATTATACAAAGTAAACCAAACTAATATTGAAACCCAATTCTCTGAAGGATTTAATCACATAGTCTCCTAAGATAAATTTTAACATTTTTCTCCAAAATAACATCAGTTACTCTTACAGTCTCAAACTGAAAAGTAATTAACCTAATCACATATCCTCCATGATAGGCTAATCATTTCCATTGATAACCAAAAAAAATCAACTTACTCTTAATTCATAAAATCATCTAACTAAAAAAAATCATTCAAACTAACCAGGGACTTCAAGTAGTCCAGTGGTAGGCGATAAATACCAGTTGCACTTTGGTTGTGGGTTCGATTCCCACAGCTTCGTCCGACACGACGGGTTGTCACACGGTCTGCGTGTTGTCCCTTTTCAAAAACTATATAATTTTATAACATTCCTCAAAAAGAGGTAAATTCATCAAAAATAACCATAACATATTTTAACCACAAAGGTTATCTGATAACTTCCATTTTGCAACCCAAAATGTATTAACCAGTAATTGACTCAAATTCAAGGATCATATAAACCCAAATGGTTCTTTATAACTATATCCACAAAAGAAAGGATAATTATTCCTTGAATAAAATTTTCTTATATCAAACATCAGGGTTACTATAAAATGTCTTCTAATGTAACCCCATCATCAGAAGAGACTTAATACATCTAAGAATTTCACCATCCTAAAATCTACCATAACCCTAGAATCTCTTATATGATGACTTCTTACTCATTCAACATTCTTTATGATCCATTAGCCATTACTTTTCAACTTATTCTTAAATATTTCTTTCCTACAAACAAAATCATGAATCATATCCTAAGATTCCAATAATAGGAAAACATATGTTAAGAAATAATCCATACCTTTCATTCTCCATTATCAGTTTCTTCATCCTCAATCAGAATGGCATTAGGTATTGGTAAATGAATATTTGAACAATCTTGGTGACCCCATTCCTGAAACTTCTTCGTAGGAAATGTGTTTGCATAATGACCATGCACACTACATTTAAAACATTCAATTGATCCTTCAGAAAGAACTTTTTTCCCTTTCCTAGAGCCAACTAGATGCTTCCTTTTTCCATGGTAGGTTCTTTCTTTATGACCTTCATTTCCACATCTATAGCATTTTTTTGTCCCTTTGAGACATTTTCCTATGTTTTTCTTTCCACATATTTGACACATAGGTTTTTGAACATACTTACCTTTATAATTATTACCTAAACTTCCATAGGGATTTGTTTCTGGCATACACAATGACTTATAAAAATCACTAAGGTTCAGGTGGTCAATCATGACTCCAGATAGTTGGTTGAGGATAACCACAAGATTTCTCATTGCAGCTCCCATATCCTTCAGTTGTTCTTTCATAAAACCATCACATTTTTCTTCAAGTCCACTGTTAATTTGGTGCTTTCTAGATCCAGCCATTTACTAAAACCAAAAAGTTCAGTGTGAGTATATCAGTAAAATCATCAAATAAAAAAGAGGAATATAAACACCAAGATATACTTATCCAAGTTATCTCAAACTCATTCTAACTTTCAAAAAAATGATGACTCCATCTAATATACTAACCATTGTGGTTATACACAACTTGTCACTTTTTCTCAAACAACACTCTAACCTCTAAAGTTATCTAAACCGACCTCTGATACCAACTATAAGGCCCCATCCTTAAACCTTACTTAATCTTGAGTTATTACAATATTACACATTGAGGATCTTTTTAGGTTTAGAGTTTTATAGAATTAGATCATAAAACTTGCATTACATTCCACATTTAAACAAAGTGGTTACATAAAAGATAGTATTCATTTTTCCCATCAACAGAAACATATTTAAAATAAAACATGGATTCTTTCTTGACACTTCCTTGACACTATCATCATATCATATACCATTCCCTTGACCTATAAAAAACATTTCAAAAACTTGGGATGAGCATAAAAAGCTCAGTAAGGGTTATAAAAAGTATGGAAAGGAAACATGAGTACATATATACATAATAATGAAATCATATTTTACCCATAAAACATAAGCACATTAACCTACCTCATAAAATCATGAATAAATCATAGAAATCATAATATATAAAGGTAAATTGAGGCATTCCTAACATTCTTATGTAGGGAGTAACCCTCTTGGTTACATTTGGAATACCCATCACAGTATATTCCCTAAATCTCTTTGGAGAAACATTAACATTTAAATCCTTCGTGTTACCCAATGCATTGGAGAGCTATATCGAGCTCACCTGCCCTTAGTTTATCACGGAACCACCTGTCTTCATAACAATTCCCAAGAACCATAACATAATCATAGCACATAACTTAAGCATAAAGTAAATATAACATTCCCACATTGCAATAAGAATATAACATTTTAAGATATTGAAATAATGAATCCATTCTAAAAACCATTTTCAAAACCATTTAAAACATTTAATAAAGAGATTTTTAAATCAAAGGGTCTCATACCACATTGAAGCTTTTAACATTTTAAACCATTAATATCCATATAAATAAATCCTTAAAACCATTTTTAAAACATTGATATTGATGAGAAATATTTATAAGATTAAATCATTAAAACATTTAAAACGATATTTTTGTTAAAGGGTTTTTAACAAAATGAGAGACACTTGAATATAATAATTGAGGAATAAAATTTAATCAAAACATTATAATATCATGAGAATAAAGGGATTAATAATATATTATTCCAAAGGACAGTATATACACCATATAAGAGTTAATTGGTGCATAACAACAATGAAGTCTCAATAGAATTGTAAAATGAGATGAAATCCCTTATAAAGATGGTATCCTTAAATTAAGGATAAATCAATCTCATAATTATGTGTGACAAATATAAATACACCCAATATAAGTGGATATAAAGTGTAAAACAACCAGAGGTCATTCACACATATTCATAGAATGACATATTCAATAACTATAAGTTGAACCCAAAGAAATCGAAATTGGGTTAAGAAGTTTCCTTGGTAAAATTCGACAGCCTAACGACGTCACTTTAAGATTCATAACATTAGTTGATGAGAGAGAAAATGGTATCTCATCACTTGGACATAAAATTTACATCAATAAGGATATCTAAGAACATATCCCAACATAAGAAGATGAAAATAAAAAGACATAACAAAATAAGTCTTTTTAAAAGAGGAGTGTGAAAGGTTCCCTTACCTATTTGGGCAACTTTCAAAACGTACACCCCATGAAAGAAGGGTCATACAATAAAGATGTAACTACCCATAAATGAGATTGTATTATACAAATAGTAAAATAATGTTCAGTACATACAACACACAAAAGGAAATAATGTCCAATGTAGCATGAATCTCACGAGAATAGAAAGTGAGATGAAAATCCCCTTAAGAAAACTCGGCAGCCTAACGACGCCACATAAAACGTCAAAAAATAGATTGATGAGATAAAATAGGGTATCTCATCATATTAACATAAAATTTACATAAAGATTAATATAAAATAACATCCCCCAACATAAGAAAGAGAAGCTTAAAGTAAGTTACATAAAAAGAGTACTTAAAAAGAAAGAGAGAGGTAGGATCCCTTACCTCGGGTCCGACTTGACTCGATCATTCTTTAACCTCCTGAATAATAAACTTGAGTTAATTTATACTTTCTTAAGAACCTTTTTCAAGTTCATTATTCCTTTTATATCACTTACTACCATGCTATGAACACTATGTAATTATTTAAGTTAATAATGGTCATTTTGTAGATCATTGCTACTTGAGTCAAAAATAAACTCTTTATAATTACAAGTAGTTCATGTGGTAAAATATATATTATATCCAAAATTATATTAATTATTTAGATATCATATATATCATATATATCCATTATATACATGCATTTATAATATTACATAACATTTAGAGGTAAGAAATGAAATGCACCGTTCATGGAGACGGTAAGCCGTACGTACGCATGAACGCTACTTCCATTTCTATTTCTTATTTAATGGAATTAAAACATAATGACACATAATAGTATTATAATTACAGTATGGTATCATATATAATATCATTAAATCTATCCTTTATACGTACCACATATGGTATTAACGAATCAAATCACTTTGAGGGGGCGGTAGTCCGCACTTCCTAAAAAGAAGATATCGCGTTTAACCATAATGGAAACCATAAAGGTATGCCATAAATGAGAAATATAGAATCTTAAGTAAAACCTAAAAATATTATATATCATATATAAATATAGTGACATCTTAATGGCCACCTTTGAGGGTGTTAAAAGGATATTGAACAATCATCGTTTCGTGAGGCAGAAATTCACCATCCATAGAAACAGTATATTCTTTAACCATTAGATATAGGTGTGTGTAAGTGTAGCTATAATCCTTCTTATAACAACATCCTAGTATATTTAAGATACTTGATTTGTTACAAAATAAATTAATAAAAAGATTTTAGTGGGTTGGATAAGAAAAATAAAAAAAATAACACAAGTGAAGACATTACCTTAAAATCGGGTATGTCTCTTTGATTTGAGCTCAAAGGCTTCCTTGAGAAGACTTCTGCCCAAATTGAGGCTTCTAGGAGTAATAGAGGGATGTGGACAGACAAATGATCAGGGTTTTTCCAATCCAAAGTCTTGGTAGGTGTGGGTAAGGTGGTAGAGGTGGGGGCCTTTTATAAGAGGAGAGGAGGGGCACTCTTGGAAAGTTACAAAATGTTACTTTATTTTCAAATGAGTTTCGGATTTTAAAGGTCCCAAATTGATGTATTTCTAGGATAATGTGGTAAGGGTTCTAGATATACTCATTAAATAGGTATTTGACAAGTGTAAGTTATAGTTTTAACATTATCATTTCATTTTATTTAAATCCTTTATTAATGAGGTAATCACTTCATCATCATAATGTCATAAATAATTTAATTTATTTAATGTCTAAAAATTATAAAAAAAATATCATGATGTAGTAAATCTTTTTAGATTTCTAATGAATATTTATAGTCAAAAATATGACTTGTAAAACCCCATTTAAAAATTGTTTTATAAAAACAACTCATGCTTGTGACATTTTTATTTTAACTTTAAATAAAAAGTTATTTATGTCATTTTCCAACCAAAGTGGCTCCATGGGGTCCCCAAGTTAACCCATGGATTGTCTTGGTTGGCCATGAAACATCCAATGAGGGTAGGACATGTTTCTAGGTCATTTCATATTATTAAAACATTATTTTTACCTTAAATTAAACTAATTACCTCTAATCGCGATTAAAAACATAAAAGTTACTATTCACCAAAAAATTATTTTAATCCCATTGAACGACATTTTACATCCTAATGATAACCATGTATGTCGGATTTTTGAAATTCAAATCACATAAGTGGTAAAGTTTCATTTAAACGAAAAATCAGTTTTTAAACTACCACTTAGTGGTTTCACTATTCATCAAAAATTGAAGTTTTTCAGAAAAATATCAACGATTCACCCTAACCTATATTTGATATTCCAAATTCAAAAATGATGTCTATTTTAAAAAATTCAAAACATATATGTTGCATTAATTAATTTAATAATTAATTCCTGCTGTCAAAACAAATAGCGTGTTTGTAAAAAACAATATATATTAAAAGATTGACACTAGTTTAAGTCCAATTTCAAAGTGAAATTAATTCCAATGAAAACCATTATATTAAATGGTAAAAATATATTCTAAATACACTCTAATATAAATTAAAAATATAATCTATCCATATATATAAATCAGATTAAAATGAGGTTTTGAATTAAAATGCAACATTTTCAATACAAATGATCTTTATCGAAAAAATAAAAAAAAATTACACAAAGTAAATTTTGATGTATAGATTCTAAAAAAGGATTTTATTTTGTCAAATACAACATATAAAATTTTCAAAAGTATATTTAAAAAGGGTTCTCCATCAAAAGGTGGTTAATCGACCTTTTAAATAATATTAGAAGATTTATGCTTAAAATTGGATTCATTTTCATTTTAAGCCTCCAACATTTATTGGATAAAAGTAAAAATATTTGAAAAACATATATAATCATTTTTTAGTTAGTTCCGTTCATTCCTGCCATTACAACGGCTAGGCGTTAACTACCTTTTAAAATAATATTATTTTATTATTAGAGTGCAACGAAAGATTTCAAAGAAACTCGTTGTTGCGTATTGGGTACTCCCTCGAGCATAGCATTACCTTTAAAGTAATATTAATATTTTATTCAAAAATATGGATAAATTTGAAAATGCCATATTCTTTATTTACCTGGGGTGTTACAAATAATATCCCTAATAAACCAAATTCCCACTCAAGAAAGGTGTTCATGATGCATAAGTACAAGGTCCATCACATGGTCTAACACATACCTAATCCCTATTTACCATTTCCCTAAATAGTAAGACAGAAAATGTTCCACTGCTACCACATTCTAATATCCCCCAGCCATAGACGACTAATCGATGTGTCAACAAGTGGTAACACATAACCTCTCAGATTTATCAACATATTTATGTTACTAACAACTATCATTATGGGTAAGGGGTATTACTATTGGTATTCTATACCCTCATATCAGAGTAAAAAATAATTAAAATAACCAAAAAAATCAATCACAAATAATCAGAGTATTTAGATGAAATAGAATATAACCATGCTATACCATATGAGTATAGAGGTATACATTCATATAGATATTTGGTCATTAAAAATTTAATAATCTAACCACCTATATGAAGGAAAAAATTTATCAAGATAAATAAAATACTAAAAATACAATGAATATATACTACCATCCTTCATCCTCATCACATCCTAGAATCCAACACCATATAAGCTATCCTACTTGATGATATACTAGAAGTCCTTTAACCTACCAAAACCTTCAATTAATGAGGTCTCATTGGGTACTGAAATTCCATGTCCCCAAAAAGATGGTTTGAATAAAACTCATTAGTAAACAAGAAATTGGGTCCCATACATATCATGAAAAGTATTATATGTACATTTGATATTCTCATAATAAAACATATAGTATAAAGGAATAATAAAATAAACTTCATTAATACCTGAGTTTAAACATGACATGCTGGATTGACCATGCCTGATTTGGATAGTGTTCAATATCTCTAAGCATAATCCCTTATTCTAGAAACTAGGTATGTACATTATCTTTTCAAGGAATAATATACCATCATCTAGAACTATGTGGTAGGACAATCCCATCCAAGAATCATGTAAATGGTTCTCTAGAACATAGGGTAGGACTCTCACTTATATGAAACAAGTAACCAATTATCCTGAACTCAGGTGGAACTCTCCCTTCAAGAAAAATTTAACCAAATCTAGAAACTCAGGGCATACCAACACCCTCTTAAGAAACTTGTATCATCATTTGGTAACTTAGGGTTATACCAAAAAATATTGGAAAAATGAGAATATTGGTTTCTATTGACTATTATGTAATTTATAAAAATCATTATAGGGTGATATCATTATATATACATGGATTAAATTAAGGTTCTCAAGGTGGTAGTGTCATATATAGATGACTGGTGAGGATTAGTTCTCCAAAAGGATGATTATGTGTTTTTGATTGGTATATGTTTGTGAAAATCCTATAATGGTTGTTTTGGAATGTGTGTTACCTTATGATGTTTTTAGACATGATAAGTAAGTTTCCCCATGAACTATGATCTATGTAAGATGTGAGATACAAGGTATATGGGATAACCTAGTGCCTCTAGGATGTAGCTCAAGATATTAGTGAGATGAGTGGTATATATGAGGTTAAATAGGGTGAAGGTTTGAATGATCTTATGTGTGACTTGGAGATGAGAAGCATAGGTAGATACTCTATATTATGATTTAATTACATATCAGGTGCTACAGGGTATATGGTATAAGAATGTAGATACATTGAGATTTTTTTAGATGAAGCATTTGTGGTTATTTGGTACCAATCCAAGGTTTTGAAGAAATTATCATTTAATACTTGAACCTTGTTCTTTGGCGTTTTGTTCTTGATGAGATGAAAAATTGATATCCCAGATGGTTTAATATAAGATTGATAATAAATGGTTTGATTCTTCTAGTTTCGAAGCGACACCCGAGTGGAAGGTGATCCTGAAATTTTCTTCAACTTGTTGGGGATGTCAAGATAATTAGAAGGTAGAATCTTATATTCCTTTTATTAGAGTATTTTACATTCTGGGTTTCAAGGTAAATGGGTTGATTGGGAATTTCATCCTAGAATGGTTGAACACAAGTCTTGGGAGCATGAGTTGGGGAGTGTGAATGTGTGGTATAGGGAAAACAATTATTATATTTGATTGATGCTAGTTTGAATATTGGGAGGGAACCTATGTCAGGGTTCTTGAAGATCACTTTTCCATAGGATAGGTAAAATGGATTTTCCCTAACATTTTGAGGGAAAATTATGGTTATGTGATGCAAACTTCATGATGGATATATGGTGTTATTTTTTTATGGATCGGTTAATAAACTTCTCCTATAGAAGAGTTGATAGGATTGATGAAATAAGCTGTGGAATGGTTTGCTAATCATTTTGGTGAAATGGGAAATGTTCCTCTATAGTGATATGTGACATCTTAGACAAATCCTGGCGTTGTGGTACTGTTATCATGAGTGTTTTCCTTGACACAAATTATCAGGAAGGTGTTTTTTTGGAATATATTGAGATTGTGATCGAGGAGAAGTGTAATAGAATCCATTTTTTGGGATACCACTATGTATATTAGGGTTTTTTTCCCTCATTACATATGGGAATTTTTTGGATGATTATGGTAATGTTTTAGGTGAGCAAGGAATGTGTGGTAACTATTTTTTATTTTGTATATAAGGTACGATAATGAAAGTCACATACAATCTTTACATGTGGTAATAGATGGAGCAAGGGACTTGAAGGAATGACCCTTGTATAAGTAGGGTCATGGGTGTAGGGATATTGGTTATTATATAGCCAATATGGAACCAAAATGTTGGTGTGAAGGTATTTGATGGAGTTCATGCATTCTCATTAGGCTAGATATGGACTTTGAGTGATCAAAGGGTGATATGTATAAGAGGTGATCCAGTGGTCAAGGTGGGATAATGATGAGTAGTTTGGCTAGTTGAGGATCCAAAAATGGACTTATACTTAGTGTGGTGTTGGGACCTTAGTGTGTGTAATGGAGTGTGTATTTCAATGTCATCATGTCTTGGGGGAAGGTTAAATTTATTGAGGCTGGATGGTTAATTTTAAGAATAGATTATCAGATTAAGAATATGATAATTTAGACATCTCAAAATGATGTTTTTAGATGTGGTTTAAGTCTTTGGTGGTGTTTTGGTTGTTTGGGATGGAATTATAAAATTTTTGTGTGGCCCATGGGGATGAAATCGAGGAGCCTGTAGTTATTCATGTTTTAAATCATGGTTTACACCAAGAATGGTGATCCCTGAGGGGTATGATCCTCTACCAAAGGACTGAAGATTGCAGACTAATGTTCAAAAAATTAATGGTTTCACAGAATATTTTTTTAAAAAGGGACATTCCCCCTTGTTATTGGTCAATCAATTGCATATGTGGAAGGGTATTCAGTTTGATAATCCCTTATATATCCCACCCTTCCCCCCTATGCATGTGGATGGTTCTTAGTAGATAATTTAGATTAATTTCATATATCCTATACATATGTTTTCGTTTTTTCTTGATATACATTTATTTGGTTTTATTTTTTAGGGTTTTAGAGTTGATTACACTATAGCATGGTGGAATAAGTACATATTGATGGGCCTTCTTCTTGTATATCTTTGAGTATGTCGTGATATGATGTAAGAATGTCATATGTCATAGTTATTTTAAAGGTATTTTCAAGGTTAATTTATATAATATTTTGTCCAAAATTTGATAATTTTTTCTATTGAAACTGGAATATAATTTGGGGATTTAATTTATTATAGGTTCTTTTGTTTGTTAGGAGGGGACCACACCATGTTTCCGGATGTTTCGATGATTGAATGACGCTTGATGATTTCTTATCCATTTGTCCAAAATTAAATTAAAATAAATAATTATTTATAAATATTTATAAATAATTATGTATGATTCTTGGCATGATATAGGTGTTCGATAGTATAGACAGGGCAGAGTAGAGCTCAGAGAAGGGTTAAATTCATGTTCTAGGTTGATAGTCACTTTAATAAAAATCCATAAACTTGTTAGAAATTAATTCATGACACATTAATTTTTATGGTATCTTTTATAGAGATAGTGAACAAGAGTGAACTAAAAGAATATATTGGATAACATTAGGTCTCTTTGGATTGGGTTATTTCCTCATTAGCACTACTAGTAGTTGGGATCACCAAAAGACTGTGTCCCCAATGGGAGAGGATATTGGTTGAGATAAAGTGTGGTATTAGGTGGGTCTCAGGGTGAAAATTATGATATATATAGACTGGTTTTCTTCCTAGGGATATTAGGTTATTTGGAAGAGGGTTTGGCATATGTATGACAGATGTGATGGATATATGTCTCAATCATGGCATATGATCGACTCCTGAGTATGGGTTGAGACTTAGTAAGTGTTATAAGAATGATGAGTCCTCATGGACTAGATAATTTATGATAGATACGGTTACATACAAGTGGTTGGTTAGGATATATCCATTAAGATATGTGATAAAGAACCCAGTGGTGGGTCATATTAATTTTTCAAAACATGAAATAAAGATGAAAATGGTCTCAAATAAGGGTTACTTGGGATGATCCCTTGGATTTGGGACTTGGAGTTGGGTGGTTTTACTGAGCCACGAGTTTTAGTCAAGGAAGAGTATTATGGAAGAGTTTTAACCATTGAGTGATGATTGAAATATGGAATTAATGAGCAGAGATCGTGAATAGTCCAAAGGACCTAGTGTCCTCCCTAAACTGTGAATTTAGATGCATTATGGTAAGGGTAATGGTATAATAAACCACTAGATCTACCTCAGTAGATCATGTTTCCTAGATCTTAGTTTTCTAATTTAATTAAATCACTAAATATTTTACTTGTAAAAATATATTTCTCCCACTATCCTATTGTAGACACATGGAAAACATTCATTCTAAATGAATATTATATGATTGATATGTTTACATTAATCCAAAACTAGATTTAAGTAATTTGCACCCTTATTGGAATCCTGTAATGTCACCATCCCTTTCTAGTTGTGTCATATAGACACCATCCAGGAAAAATGGTCTTAACATCCAATATCCAATTAAATGATCATATATTGTAGATATGAAAAGTAAAATTCTAATGGATTTAGGATTACCATCTTGGTATTACTAATTGAGAATTATTGTCACCTCACTTATTCCATTCATGTACCAACTCACTTTATTACCCACCATAGTATTCAATTTATAATCCCCTTTTCACTTTGAAGCATGGAATCCATTATTAAATTTTAATTGACCTTGTCAATCTCAGCCTATTTTCATATAATTCTTACTTGTAAGAAATATTATTCTCATTGAATAAAATATCACCAGACACGATTAATATAAAACCATCACCATAGTTTTAACCTTCATATGTATTATGTTTCACTAGAAAAAACCATTTCCATGTGGGATTGTGGAACTAGTTCCTATTCCAACTACATGTGCATCTCTGGCATTGACTAATCTAAATTTAATGACACTCCTAATATCTCTAACAGATATGTGTACCCTTATATAGAAATGTAGTCTATCAATTGAATATCACTTTTCTAAAATAGGGATTTATGCAATATCTTATGCAACCATTAGAATGATTTCATAGAATAACAATGTGTTTAATTTGAAGCAAGTTTGTTTATATCCTGAAAAAATATTTGCATCAAGTCACATGTCCTTATGAAATAATGGTTTTACATAATTCTATGTCTCATATGATATCCATTTTCATTATAGTTATCATATGGTTATCTGATTTCTCCATTATTTGAAAAGTACATCTTGAAATATAATGAATGTTTCTACAAGTTGTAACATTGATACTACTTACATCATGAAATTGATTTATAATGTGCATTTAGGAATTTCTCCACACTAAATTTTGTCAATAAATGTTAACATGAAACAATTATCATCAATCCTCCTTATAAACATGAATGTTTTGATATTGATAAGGTAATCTGCATTTAGTAATTACTCTATGTTGTATTATATTGATTAATGATTGCTTAGTCAAGATATTTTTCAGAATTATAGCCTGATGCAACTCATATATTCTCACCATGCTCATAAATCACTATAAAATTCCTTAATTACTTAAAGGAATCTTATGGATTATATTTTTACCACTAGATTACCCTTGGAATAGTTCAATATCTCTTGTTGAACTAATTTTGAATGTTTTTTAGTGCACCTTTATTTGTAAAGGTTTATTTGTCCAAAATAAATATGTTGATAAAAACAATGGTGTATAGATTTACCGAGCCTAAATATCAAAATTGTTATATCCTTGATGTATAATTTTAGTTATAAATTACAAAAAACTATGTTTCTGCAACTTGGTATAAAATTCTTACATTGTATATTCATCACTTATTACCTAGATTCAAGTACTATTAATCTATTTGTTGAGTATCAACCACCATAAAAAATATTCATTCTTGAAATTCGAATGGTGTCTCCTTTTTTCTAGTAGACATGTGAGATAATTTTTTTGTTTATGATAAATAATAGTTGACTTAAATCATTAACTTGGAAATAATAATTTGTGTGGATCTGACCAAGGACTTAGGAATCACCCACTCTCATCCTCTTGGAAAATACATAGAAATTATTATAATGTTTCTATTACATAATTGGTTACTATATTTCAATTCACTTATTTGAATGTAATTTTGTATTGAATAACCAAGTAATATATCAGAAAGGTTACATTTTTTTATGAATATACTTGATGAATAAGGGATAAATTGATTCTTTAATTTGGTTTATTATGTATAAACTTTCATAGAATTTATTTCAAAGTGTTCAATGAAAAAAACTAATGTTTAATGACAATACTCATTTCAATAAAAGATGTCATGAATGTGTCTTTTGTGTTAAACTTTCTAGTATCCTTTTCTATTTACCTTTGAATTGGTTCTCCATAACAATAAATGATTAAACTATCTTTTATATTTTTATTTACATGGGAAACTAGACATAAGTGTGTAATGAAGTGTTTACTCCATCCTATTCATTTTGTAACCTTAAATGAAACTAGAGTAATAGGGTGCATGAGTGGGATGCCTTAAAAGATCATGATTTTTATTTAATATTTACACATATCAAGTGTAATCGTCACATTCATATCTTGCTTCACTTTCTCCACATAAACTAATCAGATATGAGACTACATGTGTAATCACAAATAATCTGATGTTGTAACCACAACTAAGATCTGATGTTGAGGATAGTGTTATGAAATAACCATCATATATAGACATGATTCTCACCTATTAAATATTATACCCTCACATATAGAGGTGTGTTAACAGGTGTAGGGACACTAGAACCTTGAATTTCTGATATAGTAGTACTGTGTGTAAGCACATATACTGCAATTTTTAAATTTTTTCTAATTTGTACATTATATTTTTCAATTATTATTTTAGTTTATCTTATGGTATTACTTTCCATTTAATATAAAAAAAATCTTAAAATATTAGTACTTTTATATTGATTACTTATTAGACATTATAGATTACTTATATCATTAAAAATCTCCAACTATTTTATCGTATTCTAGAAACCCTCTGTACTAGAATTGGAATATTCTATCACTTGAGTATTATTTTACCAAGGATCATTGATCTTCCCATAATATTCTAAAATCTATAGCTACACCAATACTCATAGAGATCAGGGTAAGCTTTTAACTAGCCTAACACATTAACTTTCAAGTCATTGATCTATTATGTGAAGTCCAAGCTTATCGGAATCACTAATGTGATTTCCTCAATGATTTCCTCTAAAATGATATAAATTTATCTATGGGAAATCAATACTACCAATTTAGCTAATTTAACCCACAAATCTCATGAAAACTCCACTGTACAAAGAGGCACCCTTTGTTGTACCTCTCGTACCCCTCGTGGTTTTATTTTCATGATCACAATCACTCTCATCTTTATCTAATATTGTTTTAAGTGTTTTTGGTTAATAGGCATAATTTCAGGTGGCCAAGGAATTGGGCCAAGAAAGAAAGAAGGCCAAAGTGGACTGTTTTCATGTCCACCGGCCAACCGGTGGCTTCACCGCCGGCCAGCCGGTGGCACCCAATCAAATAGTGTTTGCTACTGTCTCAGCACCGGCCAACCGGTGGCCTCAGCACCGGCCAGCCGGTGGAGCCCTGCACAGAATGGCAAGCTACTGTCTTGCCACCGGCCAACCGGTGGCCTCCTCACCGGCCAGCCGGTGGAGCCTGAGCCCGAACCCTCCTCCATTTTGCACACACCGGCCAACCGGTGGCCCTGTACCGGTCAGCCGGTGGAGGCAGTCAAACTAGCCGTTGGGCTTTTGACCAGCCTGTCCACTTGGCCTCCAACGGCTCCGAAAGCCTCTCCAACGGCTCCAAAGGCCTCCAACGGCCATATGAGGGTTCCCCCTCTATAAATAAAGGACCTTGAAGCCCCGGAAACTCAAGAAAGCCATACGGAAGCCAACGGACACATTTTACATCATTTGGCGAACCTCCGGCGGACTTCCTCCAAGGAACTCCAACAGCTCCAACCTCACTTCCACATCCAAGGAGCATCACCATAGAAGCTTGGGAGTGCACGTCTTCAACTCCAATCATCCATTGGCGCCCAAGGCTTCTCTTCAATTACGGTTTTTCATTGTTTTATTTATTTTGAGCTTCAATTTGGGTTTGTGCCTACAAACCCCCATCTCTTTCATTCCTCTCTTCATTTGGGTTTTCACACCACCGTTAAGGTGTGAAGAGGTTAGTCAAGCCTTTCCTTTTAAAAGGCTTGAGACATAGGTGAGCTAGCCTTCACCTGTAAGAAGGCTAGTGGGTTCTTACTCAACCATTAAAAGTAAGTGGGTTCTTGCTCAACCAATAAAAGCAAGCTGTAATAGGTCCTAGACTAACCTGAAAAGTCTAGTGGGTTTCTTGCTAAAACCATTAAAAAGCAAGCGGTAGTAAATCTCTCAACGGTTGAGTTGGGAGCGGAGACGTAGGCTTGGGTTTAAGCCGAACTCCGTTATCAAGTTGCGTGTCTTGCCTCTTTTATTTCCGCTGCACTTTTAACTTTGATTTTAAATTGTTAATTTGTTTTTAAAAGGAAATTCACCCCCCCTCTTGCCATCACATCTCTTTTTCTCCGCCCAACAATTGGTATCAGAGGCAAAATTTGAGTAATACCTTAACGGGTTTCAAATTCAAGATCCTTTGTGATGGCCTCAACCTCTTTCTCCCCTGAAGGCTATTCTTTGGGTCGTGCTCCATTTTTTGATGGAACCGACTATACCTATTGGAAAACCCGCATGACCGCCTTTCTTAGAAGCATTGGATATCCCATTTATAAAATTTTTATGCATGGTTACACCCTCTCTTCTCCCGATGAATCCAAATGGACCCAAGCCGATATAAAAAATTTCGAGCTTGATGGCAAAGCCATGAATGCTCTACATTGCGGCCTTGATCGTAATGAATTCAATCGAGTTTCCACATGCACCTCCTCACATGAAATCTGGAAACTTTTGGAGGTTACCCATGAGGGGACCAACAAAGTCAAGGATACTCGATTGGACATGTACCGTCAAGATTTTGAGTCCTTCACTATGCACCCACATGAAAATATTTCTGATATGTTTACTCGATTTACTGACGTTTGCAATGGAAGAAAATCTCTAGGAGATAATATTTCTGCAGAAACCATGGTCAAGAAGATCCTATGGATCCTACCAAGCACATGGGCTCCAAAGGTCATGGCAATCCAAGAAGCAAAGGACATCAAGAACATGCCGGTCGAAGAGCTCATCAGATCCCTCATGACTTATGAAATCACCATGAGGAGGCAAGCTGAAAAGGAAGGCAAACCAATCAAAGTTCCAAAGAACATCGCCTTCAAAGTTCAAAAAGAAGAAATCTCTTCCTCCTCCTCATCGTCTTCCTCTTCAAGCGGCGATTCGGAAATGGAGAATCTTGCCCGCAAAATGCACAAGTTCATGAAGAAGAACAAAAGGAAGAAATCTCGCAAGGCTCGAAAGGCTCAACCCAACGAAAAATCCGAGCCCAAGGTAAAATGTTACAGGTGTGGCGAGAAAGGCCATTACATGCCCGATTTCCCACTCAACAAGAAAAAGGCCAAGAAAAAAGAAAAGAAAAAGGCATTCAAGGCTACTTGGAGTGATAGCTCCACATCCTCCTCCTCCTCCTCAAGCGACAACGGTAACAAATGCCTAATGGCATGCCATGAGGTAACATCGTCCGACTCCTCTTCCTCTAGTTCCTCAAATTCTTTTAATAATTTATCTTATGAGGATCTCCAACATGCTAGAGATCAATTGGAGGAAGGTTTTCACGAAGTTTCTTCCAAATTTGTTTCTTTAAAAAAGAATTTCAAAAAACTCTGTTCCGAAAAAGAACAACTTCTCAAAGAGAAGGAAGAGTTGTCCCTCAAAATCCAAAATCTTCCCAATGTTGATTCCATGGAATCAACCATCAAAGACTTAAGGGAATCCCTTGCCAAGTTCACCCAAGGTGAACAAAATTTGAACAAACTCCTTGGTTCCCAACGCGTATCTAGAACCACCGAAGGGCTTGGCTTTTCCAAGCAAGCTTCCTCTTCCCATGCTCCAACTATTTTTGTAAGGGGGAGCTCCCAATTTAAATTTTTCAATTATTATAAAAAACCCGGGCACTTGATTTATGAATGTGATTGCAAAAATTCCCGGTATGGAAGGCCTAAAACCATTTTCTTCAACGATGATTTTTATAGGAGAAGACCCGCCACTAGACAAGTATGGATTGAAAAATCCCTCCTAGCGAGTCTCACCGGGCCAAAATTTGCTTCGGTTTCAAAAACCTCTCCCCGGTGATTTGTTGTTTTTATTTAGGGGGAGTTAGGATTGTTTAAGCCTTTTTGATTTTTTCATTTTTCTTCTCAAAACTTTCAATTCAAACTGTTATTCATTTTTCATTTCAAACTTTCAATTCAAACTGTTATTCATTTTCGATTCAAAACTTTCAATTCAAAATTTTCGATTCAAAACTTTCAACTCAAAATTCAAAAATTTCAATTGATTTAAAATCTCTATCTCGTTTTTCAACGTTTCCCTCAATCAAGTTCTATGCCCCGTGCTATTTTGATAATCACAAAGGGGGAGAAATTCTTGGTTGATTGGGGGAGAAATCTTTCTCTCATGATTTTCTTTACTTTGTTTTATCCTTTAAAGTATGCCTTTAATTTCAATCTTTTACATTGTTTGTTTCGTGATTATGATCATCAAAATAGGGGGAGATTGTTGTACCTCTCGTACCCCTCGTGGTTTTATTTTCATGATCACAATCACTCTCATCTTTATCTAATATTGTTTTAAGTGTTTTTGGTTGATAGGAATAATTTCAGGTGGCCAAGGAATTGGGCCAAGAAAGAAACAAGGCCAAAGTGGACTGTTTTCATGTCCACCGGCCAACCGGTGGCTTTACCACCGGCCAGCCGGTGGCACCCAATCAAATAGTGTTTGCTACTGTCTCAGCACCGGCCAACCGGTGGCCTCAGCACCGGCCAGCCGGTGGAGCCCTGCACAGAATGGCAAGCTACTGTCTTGCCACCGGCCAACCGGTGGCCTCCTCACCGGCCAGCCGGTGGAGCCTGAGCCCGAACCCTCCTCCATTTTGCACACACCGGCCAACCGGTGGCCCTGTACCGGTCAGCCGGTGGAGGCAGTCAAACTAGCCGTTGGGCTTTTGACCAGCCTGTCCACTTGGCCTCCAACGGCTCCGAAAGCCTCTCCAACGGCTCCAAAGGCCTCCAACGGCCATATGAGGGTTCCCCCTCTATAAATAAAGGACCTTGAAGCCCCGGAAACTCAAGCAAGCCATACGGAAGCCAACGGACACATTTTACATCATTTGGCGAACCTCCGGCGGACTTCCTCCAAGGAACTCCAACAGCTCCAACCTCACTTCCACATCCAAGGAGCATCACCATAGAAGCTTGGGAGTGCACGTCTTCAACTCCAATCATCCATTGGCGCCCAAGGCTTCTCTTCAATTACGGTTTTTCATTGTTTTATTTATTTTGAGCTTCAATTTGGGTTTGTGCCTACAAACCCCCATCTCTTTCATTCCTCTCTTCATTTGGGTTTTCACACCACCGTTAAGGTGTGAAGAGGTTAGTCAAGCCTTTCCTTTTAAAAGGCTTGAGACATAGGTGAGCTAGCCTTCACCTGTAAGAAGGCTAGTGGGTTCTTACTCAACCATTAAAAGTAAGTGGGTTCTTGCTCAACCAATAAAAGCAAGCTGTAATAGGTCCTAGACTAACCTGAAAAGTCTAGTGGGTTTCTTGCTAAAACCATTAAAAAGCAAGCGGTAGTAAATCTCTCAACGGTTGAGTTGGGAGCGGAGACGTAGGCTTGGGTTTAAGCCGAACTCCGTTATCAAGTTGCGTGTCTTGCCTCTTTTATTTCCGCTGCACTTTTAACTTTGATTTTAAATTGTTAATTTGTTTTTAAAAGGCAATTCACCCCCCCTCTTGCCATCACATCTCTTTTTCTCCACCCAACACCCTTAAAAATGGCATGATGAGCACCCCAAACACACAATTTTTCTAAAATTTGAATGATGGAATATAGTTGGGACATAATATTTCTTTAAGGGGTTTTCTTGTGTTTTTATATCGATAAATGTTATCCATTTATATTAACCAAGATCATTTAAGTTGTCACACTCACAATAGAATGTTAATCGAAAAACATTCATTCCTTCCGTATGCATTTTATTATTTATTATTTTATGTAGTTTCCTGATGTTAAAAATGGAAAAAATAATAAATAAAGGCACAAAAGGAAATAACTATCAAACTGGCCATGATAATCTAAAATGACCTAGGGGCATCACACCTGGTTCATTTCCTGAATCTTAATGTAGCTTGACCCCATCCAATATGTCTGTTGCATGTATGGAGTTACACCTAGACTTGGAATTGTCTACGTCTTATACTGAACTCATCTTGGTAGGGTCCACATCATAATTGGATTACCACCTTGTCTTGGAGGGGTCTATGTCACGTCTTACACTATCTTAGTCAAAGTACAATAATACTCACTCATAGGGTAGGGGACTAGGGGGCAAAGTAAATATCATAAAATGTATGTGCATGATCTTACACATATTGAACAAAAATAAACAACGATGTGAAAACCGTGTTAATTAATTATAATGATCACACATAGTGAAATTGTTAAATAAATAAATGCATAAACACACATGTCAGTGCTTGAGACAAGTTAATGGGTAAAATTAAAGAACAACATAATTAAATTACATTAATTTAAGTATGAGTGTTATTTGATTATATTAAATGAATTAATTCAATTCAAATAATGTAATTTTAGACGGTCCTATTTTAATTTTAATTAAAATTACAAAAAAATTAAATTAAATTAATAATTTAATTTAAGACCAAAATTAAATTATTTTTATCCCAGTTTTAAAATTATTAATTTTAAATCCAAAATTAATATTTAATGTAATTTAATTTAATTATAAAATTAAATTATTTAAATATATATTAACGTTAAATAAACAAGGCCTTGAAACTCAGTATAGGGCATGTGTGGGTATGGGTGAACTCGTAGATTCCCATAAAGACCAAGAAAAGTCTGTTTGGGGTTATTTTGGACCAATAGGGTCTTCATGGACCCATTTTAGAATATGAAGGCCCCTCGGGCCAAAATCAGGAAAGATTTGGTCTAGTAGGTGTTACAACATGCCTCTTGGTCATATCCTGGCTGACAAAGGTTGAGGTGGTCCAACAACATTGATGTTGAATGTGGATATAGTGGAAAACACGAATTAAAGATAGGGAGGATTAATAAAGAATAAATAGGTGGACTTAATGGGGTAGAGAGGCTGAGGCAAGCCTAGTGATTCGATGCGGGAGTCACCGCCCAATCTGGGCAGGGGGAGCGGTCCATGACGAGTGGTAGTCGACTAACTGGTCTAGTGGCGCAAGGGAGGTGAAAGTGCTAGCCATGGGAAGAGAGAGGCTCTATGGTCATGGTGACCATAGATGGTGGTGAACCAGAATGTAGAGGCGGATATCTTGATAGGATGGCATGCAGCTAGGGGGTGGCGGCTGTGACTAATGGTTGTGGTGGAGGAAGAGCTGACAATGTAACACCCCGAGATTTTATGAAAAATATTCTTTTTAATTTCATTAATGTCTTGTGTTGTACGCTACACCAAAAGGAGCTTGCACAACAAGCACCCTTGACATGCCTTGTATTACACGCAATCGCGACCTTCCTCGATAGCGTGTGTAGTACGCAATAACGAGTTTCACTGAACAACAATATGCTATTAAAATATTATTAAAACGAGCCATTATGAATAGTAATAACCACTTTTTGAAATTTTGTAAATTTTATTTTTCAAAATGGACTTCATTTTTGGATTCGGAATATCGAAATTAGCCTAGGGTGAAATTTTGGTATTTTTCTGAAAACTTTCAATTTTTGATGAATAGTGAAACCACTAAGTGGTAGTTAAAAAACTGAATTTTTCATAAAACTTAATTTTACCGCTTCTATGAGCGGAATTTCAAAAATCCAAGAGACACAGTTGATGTCAGTAAGTAAAATGTGGTTCAATGAGATGAAAATAATTTTTGGTGAATAGTAGCTTTTTACTTTTATTTACCACGGTTAAAAGTAAATAGGGTAATTAAGGGTAAAAATGATATTATTATTACCCTAACACGTGTCCTAATTCTATTGGATAAGTTTAATTTGATCAGAAACAACCTTAGGAATAAAATATGACCACTTAGGCCCACATGGATTAGATTAGGACATTTATTATTAATTTATTTAAAGAAGGGTTAAAATAGTTCAAATCAAAGTTTAATAAGAAAATCATTTTTAATATAGGGTTATACATAAGATAAATTCGACTATAAATATTCATTAGAAATCTAAAAAGATTTCCTACGTAATGAAATTTTATTTGTAATTTTTAGACTTTAAATAAGTTAATTTATTTATTACACAAATATGATACAGTAATTATCTTATTAATGAAATATTGACATAATTGATGTTATAAATACCCAAATAAATGTAATTTGAGACTTTTTATGAATTACAATAATTTTATAGGTTAATATGTCATGTTAGTATTGATTTAATTAACTTTTTTAGAACTAAACATTCTGTTATGATTTTCACAAAAATCAATTACTAAATAGTGTCGAAATTGACATAAAATAGTTTTTAAAACAAATATTATATTATTAATTGTTATTTTATTTCTAAAAATCTAAGGTTTGGCCAAATGACTTAGATAAGGTTATATATTTTAATAATAAACAACTTGGGGTTCGTTTGGCTGCTTATAGTAAGTTTATTAACCTTATAGTATAAGAACACAAGAAGACACAGTAAAAGTAAAATTATTTAACTTAATGTTAAATCTAAATGATAAGGTTAAAATAGGAACCTAGTGTAAATACCCGTAAATTCCAAGGAAATTTTTTTCTTAATTTTCTTTGGAATTTTACAAGAATGCAGTTTCTAACGGCACCTGATTCCGAGGCCCGGTGTGCCCGGAATCATTTTCCGAAGTTTGGCTCGGGTACGTTCAGTGAACGGACGAGCAGGTTTTTCTAACTTTTGAACCGGTGTCCAGAATCGAATTCTGAGGGCACCGATGAAATCGCAGCACCGGTACTCGCTTAGAAACGCCTCTTCCGGAGTTGCGTTTGCTCGGGTGTGGTTTTTAATTTTTCGGGCTTAAAGTTAAGAAATAAAATAATTTTGCGACAACTTTATTTTATTTCACTTAAGCCACTTGGAATCCACTTGAAGCCACTTAAAAGCGGCTTAAACTGAGTTGAACCGGATAGGGTACTATCCAGAAATATCCTACCCTCTTGGTAGGATATTTGTGAGGTGGGGCCCACACGAGCCCCGCCGTTTCTTTCCGCTAAGTAACGCACCCGCGAAAACCCGTCATTATGAAAGTCAACTGACGCGTTTTCTTAAATTCTTAACAGACCATTTAATTGGGCGGTTTATTTCGTAAATTAAATGAGTTGTTTCTTTCGTTGAATTAATTCTACGAATTAATGGTTCGTTTCTTATCTTTTGAAATTCAAATGTTTAGTTGTGTAAATAAAATAAGGCTTAAGCTTATTTTATTTTGGGTTGGTCTCCATTGCCACCTTGAGAGATTTTGAGAAGCTCTCTCCATCTTCTTCAACCTTGACGAAGAACACGAAGAACACTTAAGCTCCGACGAAGAACACCGCTTCTCTTCTTCATAGCCGGTGTGTTTTCGAAGATCGACGACGCCGCTTCTTCGATCTTCTTCCCGTGTCAACGAAAGGAGATGCCTTTTCCTCCTCGGACTATCTCCGTCAGCTTACGAAGCTTCTCCAGCGACGTACCTCTTCGGACGCACCTCGACGTCAACGGAAACGACGTTCGATTTCCGCGACGCCCGACCTCCGCGACGCTAGTCTTCCGAGGCTTGATTGGCGTGCTCCGCACTTGAATCCGAGGTAGGGGATTGTTGATATTTTATTTATTAGTTTTCCATTCTTGATTCTAGAATGTCAAACTTCGAGGATAAAGGATTAAATGTTATTGTCTAACGAGAGGGGGGCCCGGACCGCACCAACACGGCCGAACCCCCCTCCTATGTTCATAATTGTTTCCTTGTGGATGGAACAGGATGGCGTGGTGTCGTCGCACCACGTGGGAATCGCTCGTCAATTATTGCGCGGCGCCGTCGCGCCGCGCCGTGGAAAGAAATCCAAGAACGCGGCGCTGTCGCGTCGCGTCGAAGAAATTCAAAGGCGCCGCGGCCGGAGCGGGGCCGTGGCGGAGGGAAGCGATGTCGTCGCATCGCGCCGGACGGCATAGGCCGCGGCCGGTTCTGGGCCGCGGCGGAGCAAGATGACCGGCGGCCGGCACCGGGCCGCCGGTGTCGGGGAAGGAAGGACCGGTCGTCGCCGGTCCTTGCCGGCGAAACCGGCCGGCCAGTGCGGGCCGGCCGGACAGTGGAGACCGGGGGAATTAATTTCCCCCGGCCGGGTCTCAAAAGCGGTCCCAATTAAGGGGTCGCGGTTCTCAAAGGAGGGGGGGGGGCTTTGCCCCCCGCGCGCGGCACCCGAACGGCGCCCAGGCCGCGCCGCCGTGCCGGTCCGTGCCGCAGCGCTGGACCGCGCCGCCGCACTGGCCCGCGCCGCCGGTCTTGCCGGGTTTTCCGAGCCGGGTCGAGTCGTCGGGCCGGGTCGCCGCCCGGGGCGGGTCGACCCGGTTCGGCCGACCCAGGGGGGGTCGGGCCGGGTCGGCCCAGGCCCAGACCCCCAGTTTCGGACCACTTTCGATCAAATGCTCGTATCTTGGGCTACGGGCCTCCAAACGACTCGCCGTCAGCGGCAACGCGATCCTTGGATCGAGACGGTCGTTTCGGTATACTATACTCAAGGTGAACCTTCCTTTTTGGGAGCCTACGTGGTTAAAACTCCATAGTTAAGCGTGCTTGGCCTAGAGTAGTGATCAGGATGGGTGACCTCCTGGGAAGTTTCCCAGGGTGGGTGTGAGACGGAAAAGCCAATAAATAACAGACCGGGCGTCCGATTGACGCGCCGTCTGTTACGTTGAATTCCTCTAAGTGAGACGGATCTTTTGGTTTACTCCGCTCGAGGTTTGGATGCCGACGGAGTGCGGTCGGGTTGGATCGCACCGAAATCCAACCGGGCCCCTGGAACGAAAAAGCCAATAACTCTCAGACCGGGTGTCCGATTGACGCGTCGTCTGTTGCGTTGAGTTCCTGTTGACGATACGGAACTTTTGGCATCCTCCGCCCGAGAATTGGATGCAGATGGATAGTGTCCGGGTTGGATCGCATTGAAATCCACCCGGGCCCCTGGAACGGAAAAGCTGATACCTTTCTGACAGAAAGTTCGTTTGACGAACCGTCAACGGCGTTGGTGATCTCATTGAGAAATGGTCCCTATGAGTATACCCTATGGGATTTCGGGGTACAGTTGAGATACGGCCGGGTTGGTTCACTCACGAAACCAACCGGGCCCCTGGGACGAAAAGGCTAATAACTCACAGACCGGGCATCCGATTGACGCGCCATCTGTTGCGTTGAGACCCCTATGACGAGGCGGTCCTTTAAGATACTTCTTCGTGGGACTTTGAGATGCTTGGAGTATCGACTTGTAGCTCGTGGAGCGGACCATCCCAGAGACGAGCGTACAGAGTACGGAGAGCGTGTAGCCGGGAGAGACCTGAAGACTGCGTGTCCGATTCGATTCGGAGTGACTTACGTAGCCCAGTGGGGAGCACTAATTTGTGAGGTGGAAGACCCACAGCGGAGGAGCACTACTATGTGAGGTGGCAGACCCGCGGTACTTGACAGGAGGAGTACCTCTGTAGGCTATGAGGGGGGAGCACTATTGTGGTTGAGTGGCAGACCCCGACGGGAAGCACTACTATGTGAGGTGGCAGGCCCGCGGTACTTGACAGGAGGAGTCCCTCAGCAGTCTTAGGTTTGTGAGCAGTACGTCGGAGTCATGACAGGACCACTGTACTCTCCAAAGACGGAGCTCTTCAGCAGTTACGGTTTCGATAAATGAAAATCCTGGTTTGAGCTAAGACTTTTGACCTTTGTGTTTACCTCATGATTGAGATGGGTCACTTGATAACTTAGGTATATGTATGGGCATATACCTGGGTAGTGGTTATCCGTTGATTTCATAATCCTTGTGTTTCCTCATGATTGAGATGGGTTACTTGATAACTTAGGTATATGTATGGGAATATATCTAAGTAGAGGTTATCTGTTGAGATATTCTTGTGGTTATCCTTGTTGGTTTAGTGAGACCTTGAGGGTCTCAGGGTCCCTACTGAGTATCGTTATACTCACCCCTGCACGGGCTATACCCGCACCTTGTTGTGTTGGTTGCAGATGACGGGCAGTGCTGACGGAGGCCGAGTGTTCGAGGACTGGATGGTACCCGGAGGTGGACTACACGACGAGTCCGTACCCGGAGGTGGACTAAACGACGTGTCAGTACCCGGAGGTGGACTACGCGATGAGACGACTCACAGAGGAGGTTGACGGATGAGAGCGTGGAGGAGGCTATCTGTACCTACCCTTCAGGTAGGACCCGAGGAGGACGACCCAGGAGCTGCTTCCCTCTTCCAGCTGTTTGTCTTTTTGTTCAGTTGTAGTTGTACTTTATTTTGGGTTTGTATTCTGGCCCATTTACTTTTCAGCTTTTCTTTTGTACTTAGTGTTTTGTTTCCGCTTGTACTCGGTGGTGCTTGTTTTCTTTTATAAAGGCAATGCCTTCCCAGTTATCGAGATTTTACGCCTTTGGTGTTCGTCGCCAGCCCCTAGCCTATGGAAGGCGGGCTTGGGGTAGTCACGTCACGGGCCCCAAGGACGGGTCGTGACAAATTGGTATCAGAGGAGTTTGGTTCTACCGCAGAACTTATAACTCCGATGTTTCCTTCTGTGAAGCAATAGTGTTAAGAGTACCGAGTGTGGTTTTCAGTTCAGGGAGACCAGTGTTGGTGCGGGCGGCCGACGTATCCATACACCAGGACCTTGACAACTGATTTCTGACTTTGTGTATGAAAACACTGATTGCGTGTGTGTTTTCCAGAAGTTTTATTTAAATGTCAGCTCAAACCAGGTCAGCTCACCAGGTATAAACATTTGACTGTGTCACGTTGTTTCTTTCAGGATGCCTTTTCTCGGACGACCAGCTAGAGCCCAGAGGGATGTGCGTGCTGACAGCCTGTCGAGCGACGAGGCTTCGGTACAGGGCCCTCTTGCAGTTGAGGCACCAGCGGAGGCACCAGCGGTACTACTACCCGTTGGGCCACCGATTCCACCAGCCCCAGCAGTAGGCGATGCACGACGCTTGAGCACGCTGCACGAGTTCCAGCGCCAGAGGCCACCCAGGTTCCGGGGAGAGATGGACCCGCAGGTGGTTGAGGATTGGCTGGAGGCTATGGTGGGAGTCTTCAGGCTAGTGGGGACGCCGACAGACTTCATGGTGATCTTTGCTACCAGCCTCCTTCAGGCAGCAGCAGGCAGGTGGTGGAGCCACTTGTTTCAGTTTTGCGACGGGGTGAACTTCGCATGGGAAGACTTCGAGACCTTCTTCAGGGTGGATTTTGTGCCAGTAGCTCTACACCCTGAGCGTGTACAGGAGCTTCTGCCTTTTCCACAGGGTTTTCGATCAATTGCCGAGTGAAATGTGGGTAGTAGACAGATGGTGCAGAGGTCTAGGAGGACCGGACCAGCAGTTAAATGAAGAACCTCCGAGGTAGAGGCAAAGGTTCGATTAGGGAGGACCGCAAGGAGCAGGCGGCCATGGCAGAGGAGCTGGTCGTGTAGCTGGAGGTGGACGACGCTTCGGGATGTTTCCACCACCACTAGGAGGCCCACCCCGACCGCAGGGGACAGGAGGACATGGGAGAGCTCAGCTTCAGGCAGCTGAGGCCTATGGTCTTGGAGCTCTGGAAGCAGATGGACAGGAGCGGGACTAGCTTCCGACCTGGAGGCTATTGATCTTGTTGCTTCTGGTTTTGTTGATGTTTGTCTGTAGTTGCTTTGTGTCTTGTACTATGAGCTGCAATAATAAAAAAACACTTTTCTTTGTTTGCTTTCCTGTCCTTTTGTTTGGTTGATGCTGAGTGGTCCCGGCTAAGACTGTTGACTTGACCCTCACTTTCGAGTTTTCTACTGAAGGAGACCTAGTGACCACACACTGATGCCGACAGTGTGACTCGACCCTTGGAGGTGAGAGTGACAGTTGGATCTCTTAGTAGTTACGTCGAGGCCTTACGACGTCATCCATGGCATGAATGCATCCTTCATGTCAGGATTGACTGTATTAGGCAATGGGCGTGGTTCATCCAGAGAGGGGATGAGACCAGGTTTCTCTTTTCGGCAAGGGATAAATTTTTAGCACCTCTTCCAGATCGTAAGTAAAGGAGGTGCAGTTCATCCAGGAGTGGATGAAGACTGCACAGTGCAGTAAGAAACAGGAAACCGGTGCCAGTCTTAGAGACTCGGGCGTGTTAAATGTTTCAAGAAGAGGAAGCTTAAAGGAGAGATGAGTCTACAATGCAGCAGACGTGGAGGCAGAGCTAGGAGAGCAACATGAGGTGGTGTACATCCTAACATGGTACAACCACCTGCCTTAGTTATTCCCGCCAGGCTAAGGGAGCTGGAGGGCGGTGGAAGAATGTGGCTGCATGCGGTCAAGGAGTGTGACCCAATGGCTCTAGAAATGATTCAAGGGACAGTCTGTGTCCACTACTAGCTGTTGTAGTAACAGACGTCGATATGAATCATTCCTCGATTTCGCAAATCTTGTTCCAGACCTAGAGTTTCCGGTAAGCCGTGGACTTGACCCTCACGTCTAGAGAGGAGACTCGATAATCACACTTACGCCGACGGTGTGGTCAGACCCTCAAGGCGAGAGTTCTGGTTGGAATCTCTTGGTGGCAGCGTCGAGGCCTTACGACGTTAGTTTGAGTATGGAATGGGAAATAACTGTTCATACACAAATTGACGGTTTTAGGCAAACGTCGGGATGGGTTTTCCTTGGTTGGCGGAAAAGGAAACCCCAGGAAGCGCAGGGTAACTCTTGCATAGGAGGGTGTGACCGATCACTCTTGAGTCGGTCAACCTTACCCTCGTGGAAGCAGTCGTTTTGAGTTCCAGTTCTAACAGGAAATGGAGACCCCTGGAGTTCGAGGATGACGATCACTTCCTTATATGGGTCTCACCTCGATGAGGTTTACGGAGATGTGGCCAAGGCGGCAAGTTATCTCCGAGGTTCAACGGACCTTTCTAGGTCCTCAGCTGGGTAGGCGGGGTGGTTTACCGCTTGACCCATCCACCTCAGTTGTACCAGGTGCACGACGAATTCCACGTATCTCAACTGAGAAGATACGTGCTTGACCCTTCGCATATCATCGACCATGAGGAGCTGGACGATGGCGATGAGGTGTTTTTCGCGGAGGTTCTAGTGGGGATCGAGGATCGACAGGAGCAGATCCTATGAGGATGATCGATTCCTCGAGTGCGCTTTCTTTGGCAGTACAGAACCTCCAGGTGAGCACATGGGAGCGGAAGGCTCAGATGCGTGCTCAGTACAGCCTTTGTATCCCTATGTTTGTGGTGAAGCTTTACGGGGTCGTAAAGCCCTGTGGTGGGAGTAATGTAAAGACCCGTAAATTTTAAGGAAATTTTTTTCTTAATTTTCTTTGGAATTTTACAAGAACGCAGTTTCTAACGGCACCTGATTCCGAGGCCCGGTGTGCCCGGAATCATTTTCCGAAGTTTGGCTCGGGTACGTTCAGTGAATGGACGAGCGGGTTTTTCTAACTTTTGAACCGGTGCCCGGAATCGAATTCTGAGGGCACCGATGAAATCGCAGCACCGGTATTCGCTTAGAAACGCCTCTTCCGGAGTTGCGTTTGCTCGGGTGTGGTTTTTAATTTTTCGGGCTTAAAGTTAAGAAATAAAATAATTTTGCGACAACTTTATTTTATTTCACTTAAGCCACTTGGAAGCCACTTGAAGCCACTTAAAAGCGGCTTAAACTGAGTTGAACCGGATAGGGTACTATCCAGAAATATCCTACCCTCTTGGTAGGATATTTGTGAGGTGGGGCCCACACGAGCCCCGCCGTTTCTTTCCTCGAAGTAACGCACCCGCGAAAACCCGTCATTATGAAAGTCAACTAACGCGTTTTCTTAAATTCTTAACAGACCATTTAATTGGGTGGTTTATTTCGTAAATTAAATGAGCTATTTCTTTCGTTGAATTAATTCTACGAATTAATGGTTCATTTCTTATCTTTTGAAATTCAAATGCTTAGTTGTGTAAATAAAATAAGGCTTAAGATTATTTTATTTTGGGTTGGTCTCCTTTGCCACCTTGAGAGATTTTGAGAAGCTCTCTCCATCTTCTTCAACCTTGACGAAGAACACGAAGAACACTTAAGCTCCGACGAAGAACGCCGCTTCTCTTCTTCGTAGCCGGTGTGTTTCCGAAGATCGACGACGCCGCTTCTTCGATCTTCTTCCCGTGTCAACGAAAGGAGACGCCTTTTCCTCCTCGGACTACCTCCGTCAGCTTACGAAGCTTCTCCAGTGACGTACCTCTTCGGACGCACCTCGACGTCAACGGAAACGACGTTCGATTTCCGCGACGCCTGACCTCCGCGACGCTAGTCTTCCGCGGCTTGATTGGCGTGCTCCGCACTTGAATCCGAGGTAGGGGATTGTTGATATTTTATTTATTTATTTTCCATTCTTGATTCTAGAATGTCGAACTTCGAGGATAAAGGATTAAATGTTATTGTCTAACGAGAGGGGGGCCCGGACCGCACCAAAACGGCCAAACCCCCCTCCTATGTTCATAATTGCTTCCTTGCGGATGGAACGGGATGGCGTGGTGCCGTCGCACCACGCGGGAATCACTCGGCAATTATTGTGCGGCGCCGTCGCGCCGCGCCGTGGAAAGAAATCCAAGAACGCGACGTCGTCGCGTCGCGTCGAAGAAAGTCAAAGGCGCCACGGCCGGAGCGGGGCCGCGGCGGAGGGAAGCGATGCCATCGCATCACGCCGGACGGCATAGGCCGCGGCCAGTTCCGGGCCGTGGTGGAGCAAGATGACCGGCCGCCGGCACCGGGCCGCCGGTGTCGGCGAAGGAAGGACCGGCCGTCGCCGGTCCTTGCTGGCAAAACCGGCCGGCCAGTGCGGGCCGACCGGACAGTGGAGACCGGGGGAATTAATTTCCCCCGGCCGGGTCTCAAAAGCGGCCCCAATTAAGGGGTCGCGGTTCTCAAAGGAGGGGGGGGGGGCTTTGCCCCCCGCACGCGGCACACGAACGGCGCCCAGGCCGCGCCGCCATGCCGGTCCGCGCCGCCGCGCCGGACCGCACCGCCGGTCGGGCCAGGTTTTCCGGTCGGGCCGGGTTTTCCGAGCCGAGCCGGGTCGTCGGGCCGGGTCGCCACCCGGGGCGGGTCGACCCGGTTCGGCCGACCCAGGGGGGTCGGGCCGGGCCCAGCCTCCCAGTTTTGGACCACGTTCGGTCAAATGCCCGTATCTTGGGCTACGGGCCTCCAAAGGACTCACCGTCAGCGGCAACGCGATCCTTGGATCGAGACGGTCGTTTCGGTATACTATACTCAAGGTGTACCTTCCTTTTCGGGAGCCTACGGGGTTAAAACTCCATAGTTAAGCGTGCTTGGCCTAGAGTAGTGATCAGGATGGGTGACCTCCTGGGAAGTTTCCCAGGGTGGGTGTGAGACGGAAAGGCCAATAAATAACAGAACGGGCGTCCGATTGACGCGCCGTCTGTTTCGTTGAATTCCTCTAAGTGAGACGGATCTTTTGGTTTACTCCGCTCGAGGTTTGGATGCCGACGAAGTGCGGTCAGGTTGGATCGCACCGAAATCCAACTGGGCCCCTGGAACGAAAAAGCCAATAACTCTCAGAGAAGGCGTCCGATTGACGCGCCGTCTGTTGCGTTGAGTTCCTGTTGACGATACGGAACTTTTGGCATCCTCCGCCCTAGAATTGGATGCAGATGGATAGTGGCCAGGTTGGATCGCACCAAAATCCACCCGGGCCCCTAGAACAGAAAAGTTGATACCTTTCTGACAGAATGTTCGTTTGACGAACCGTTAGCGGCGTTGGTGATCTCGTTGAGAAATGGTCCCTATGAGTATATCCTATGGGAGTTCGGGGTACAGTTGAGATACGGCCGGGTTGGTTCACTCACGAAACCAACCGGGTCCCTGGGACGAAAAGGCTAATAACTCACAGACCGGGCGTCCGATTGACGCGCCGTCTGTTGCGTTGAGACCCCTATGACGAGGCGGTCCTTTGAGATACTTCTTAGTGGGACTTTGAGATACTTGGAGTATCGACTTGTAGCTCATGGAGCGGACCATCCCGGAGACGAGCGTACCGAGTACGGAGACCGTGTAGCCGGCAGAGACCTGAAGACTGCTTGTCCGATTCGATTCGGAGTGACTTACGTAGCCCATTGTGGAGCACTACTTTGTGAGGTGGTAGACCCACAGTGGAGGAGCACTACTATGTGAGGTGGCAGACCCGCGGTACTTGATAGGAGGAGTACCTCTGTAGGCTATGAGGGGGGAGCACTACTGTGTTTGAGTGGCAGACCCCGGCGGGAAGCACTACTGTGTGAGGTGGCAGGCCAGCGGTACTCGACAGGAGGAGTACCTCAGCAGTCTTAGGTTTGTGAGCAGTACCTCGGAGTCGTGACAAGACCACTGTACACTCCAGAGACGGAGCTCTTCAGCAGTTACGGTTTCGATAAATGAAAATCCTGGTTTGAGCTGAGACTTTTGACCTTTGTGTTTACCTCATGATTGAGATGGGTCACTTGATAACTTAGGTATATGTATGGGCATATACCTGGGTAGTGGTTATCCGTTGATTTCACAATCCTTGTGTTTCCTCATGATTGAGATGGGTTACTTGATAACTTAGGTATATGTATGGGCATATATCTAAGTAGAGGTTATCTGTTGAGATCTTCTTGTGGTTATCCTTGTTGGTTTAGTGAGACCTTGAGGGTCTCGGGGTCCCTACTGAGTATTGTTATACGCACCCCTGCACGGGCTATGCCTGCACCTCGTTGTGTTGGTTACAGACGACGGGCAGTGATGATGGAGGCCGAGTGTTCGAGGACTGGACGGTACCCAGAGGTGGACTACACGACTAGTCGGTACCCGGAGGTGGACTACACGACGAGTCAGTACCCGGAGGTGGACTACGCGATGAGACGACTCACAGAGGAGGTTGATGGACGAGAGCGTGGAGGAGGCTATCTGTACCTACCCTTTAGGTAGGATCCGTGGTGGACGACCAGGAGCTGCGCTATCTGTACCTACCCTTCAGGTAGGACCTGAGGAGGATGACCCATGAGCTGATTCCCTCTTCCAGCTGTTTGTCTTTTTGTTCAGTTGTAGTTGTACTTTCTTTTGGGTTTGTATTCTGGCCCATTTACTTTTCATCTTTTCTTTTGTACTTAGTGTTTTGTTTCTGCTTGTACTCTGTGGTGATTGTTTTCTTTTATAAAGGAAATGCCTTCCCAGTTATCGGGATTTTACGCCTTTGGTGCTAGTCGCCAGCCCCTGGCCTATGGAAGGCGGGCTTGGGGTAGTCACGGCACGGGCCCCGAGGACGGGTTGTGACACCTAAACTTGTCTAAATTCTATTGTATGAGAGGCTTTCGACCCATCCCCACCTTATCTTCGAAATAAATCAATTTGGAGCTATTTAAAACCGAATTTGTCTTTATAATAAAATAATATTTTTAGTTTTTCCAAAATAACCCCTCTCCTCCCTTATAAAAGGGCACCTCCTCCCTCTCTTACTCACACCACTTTGAGCCTTCAAGCTCAGACAAACCCTGAAAAATTCTCTTCTCCACTTCCCTAGAAACATCCTATAGGTCCTTTTCTTCTTCAAAGACAAATTTTAGTGCCCTAAGAGGAGGACTCAAAGAGGCGCTTCAAAGAAGAGGTAATGTCCGTTACCGATTCTTTCAACTTTATTTCTTCTTCCACTTCTTCTTCATAGGTTGTTTCATTATGAAGTAATAACATCAGTATCACTCATATACTGATATGTTATTATAAGTATGAAACAACCCTATTTCACCATCTATCCATCCTACGGAAAACGAAATCACCGCGTGTGCGTACGTACGGAATACCGTCTCCACGCCGTGGTGTAATCTATTTTCCACCACCACCATACTTGGATGGGTATAATAGTGTACATAATAACTATATATGATTATTTTAAAGTGATATTGATTATGAAATAGTATACACTCCAATACAATTCCACGATCATGAGAACGATATCATCGCTCGTGCGTACGTACGGACTACCGTCTCCACGACGCGATGAGATTCATTCTCCACGTTAACCATTCATGAATGATTATAAAGTATATATAATAATTAATAATGAAATATATTACATAATAATGATAATGTATTTATGTGTATATATATGTATGTCATCTACTTAATTTCATTCAACTCAATAAGGAAATGAAAACAGCGTTCATGCGTACGTATGACCTACCGTCTCCATGAACGGTGTATTTCTTTCCATTTACTGATCTATTATATATATGTATATTCTGAATATATATTATATATAAATCATGTTTTATATTCTGGAATTAAGTAATCATGATCTAAGTAATCATATGAATAATTACAAGTCAAAACATGGACTACAAATAAAATGATTTTACCCAAAACGCTCTTTAACATGGAATTTACAAAAGAACGGGTAAAATAAAGTCATAAGTGAACCATATATGATATCATAAAAATGAGTATGATTATTTAATAAGTCAATTACATTATTTAAATCATTATACAGGAGGTTCGGACACTTATGAAGCAAATCGGACCTAAGGTAATGGAAAATATCCCAATCTCATTTTTATCCGAGATTGTTTATACTTTGGTATTTACTGGGGTGTATTTTATCATCCACATCCATGTTTCCTCAATATGTAATATTATTTCCATCCACCTACAATTTTTTAAATACAATTTTACCCTTCAGTGGGTTTTTAGTAAAAGATATGAAAGGAATCTTTTGTCGTTTTTCGTACGAGGTACTTTTTGACTTTTCCGACAAAAGTACTAGGAGAATGTTATTTTTAACTTATACGGTGTGAACGGATTTTTACGGTTTTATAAAGCCTTGTTTTCATGAACCTTACTCCAAAATATTTCATGACTATTTTCAAAAAAATACTTTTCTTTTAAAATTGCATGACATTTTGTGAAAAGAAAATGATTTTGAAGAAAAAAGGCTATTTTACTCAAGAATTAATTTCAAGTGTTTTATCAAAACCTTTTTTCATCTAAGATGACATTATTTCATATGTGTATGTTTCAAGTATAATGTCTCTATGATTTACATGGTTTCACTTATCTTATTATGAAATGATATCCATTTATTTTATATGGATTATTTGATGATGGTATGATGTTTATGAAACCCATTTTATTCGTTGGGTTATTATGAATGATGTATGTTTATTTTGTGGCACAAGAAAGAATGATTTCATTATGAGATGGGTGGGACCTATATCTCCCTCCAATGCATTGGGTAAAGATTTTATATCTCATAAGATAGACATGGCTGGAACGGCAAGTTAAACCGGTTCAGTGAAACAGGACTGAAACGAGGAGTGAACTCGGTTTAGAAATGGAATTTGTCCACTAAGATAGTCTTGGTAATGAGTCTTGACTAATAAGAAATGATTCTCTATGATAATGTGTGTATTCCACAAAGTTTCATGTTTTAAGTTATTATTATTGGGGTTTACATTTCACTACTATGATTTATCCCATATTATGATATTATGATCTCTTTTGCAGGTTAAGATTTCCAAAAAGTTATGTTCTTATGAATATGATGTGATTGATATTTCTTTTGTTTACCCTTACTGAGAATTTGAGCTCACCCTTTTATGTTTTCTGTTCCCCAGGATATAAAGAAAAGTTTTAGGTAAGAAAAAAAAGGGAAGATCTTTATGGGAGATGTTGAAGATCTTTCACCACGATTAGAAGATTACGTTCCAAGTTTCCAAAGACACTAAACTATTACGGTCCTTGTGTGTCTGTTTTTGTTATGTACTAAGTATTCCGCAAAAGTAATGTAATGCCCATGTACGTTAAGCTTCGGGTCTCTACAGACAAAGGAGGGGCCAATGTTCAGATGTTGGTGCAGTCGAGAGCCCGACTAGGGAACTGGATGGTTGGGAGACATTGGTGGGGAGGGTGACCAATTCCTAGATAAAACGTTTTTTTACTTCATACTTTTTGGTTTGGCCGACCCCACTGTTTTCTTTTGATTTTTTCTTGGATTGTTTTCTCCACACTTTTTAAGTTTTTTCAAATAGGCTATTCAAAAAGACTTAGATTATAATAATAATATTTTTATTATTATAAATAATAATTTAGTATTATTATAATTTATTATAATTATATTATTAAAATAAAAATACAAATTATAATAAATATAGTTTTTCAAAAAAATTGTATAATTTCGGGTGAATGGAAACCGGCCAAATCATTGCTGATTTTTCCTTAGGATTCAATGGATAACCCAAAAACCAAAATATGTGGATTGTTCATAGTTTTAATATTGGAAAATTACTGATTTAATTTCAAATTTGTTTTTCATATGACTTTTACTTGGTAATCCGACATTGGATTGAATCACTGTCAGATTCGTTGGGTTTGTTTTTAAACCCTCAACTAGTCTTTAATTCCAAATAATATTATTTAGATCAGATTATGTATATGATTTCTATGATACTAATTGAAGGTATCAGGGTCATAGTATAAGCTATTAGGATTGGGATTTTAAAATTTTTCATCATCAGGATGGTGATACTTTTTATCTTCAATTATCTGAGCCACAGTACGGTCTGAGGATACTGCGTAAATTAAAAGAGCACATAAATTAAAACTGAAAACAAACTTGTTTATATCTGAAGTCATGCTATAATAAAACTCATTTTTTTATTTTTTCTTGAAATATCCATAGTAGTATCCCTCTAGACAGTCCACATGCACTTTAAAAGTTCCCCTGAATGTAAACCATCGAGTTCTAATTGCTAGAACGGAAATCTAACAATTCCTTAAATATCCCAACAATCACTTCATTGACTTTCCTTCGATGTGTGAGGGAGAATTTGATCTATAAAAATGGATATAGTGAATAACTCTCTAGTAGGTGGGAGAGGAGTGAGGGTATACAGAGAAAATTCCATGAATAGCCACTGAACCAAATCCACTCTCCATTATTTATAGTGGATGTGCACAATACTCAGTAGGGTTCCTCAACCCCCATTTATTGAATGATCTCTAAATAAAAAATATGAAAAACTAAACTACATAAATATTATTTATTTTTTATATCACATTTTTTTAATATATATAATAAAATATATTATATGATAAAACTGAGTCATAACTCGACTCAAAATTTCTGCTTAATATTAAACATACCTGGAATACTAAAAGAATATTTGTTGGAATAATATTATTCATTGTATTTACATAACTTGGAAATAAATCTAATAAATAAAATCATTATCAATTATTATTTACATAAATAATAAGAATTTAATTATTTATCAGTGATTGATAACATGGACAACACTTGAACCCCGTGGTGTGTCCCACAATGTCCAATATACCTATTCACCTGAATATGATGGATTCTTGAATACACTATTTTATATGACCATCTAGGCCCTTATCTCAATAAAAGTGAATAAAATACATAGACCAAGAGTGGATTATAGGAACCCATCAAGGCCCCTATAGAAATATGTAATTTTATATAAACAATAACCAACTTGAGGACATGCACTGTGTACTATAACCTATTTATCTTTAGATATCTCATAATGTAAGACACACACCCATGTAATCAAACTTTTATATCTTTATTATTAATTAATATAACTAGATATATTCTTTTTTGGACTACTGTGTCCAAGGATTTATAAAGGTACCACTATCCTGATCAACATGTCCCAGATATTACATCCTCATCCCTAAAGTGACAAATATTTTATTGACCATTAAACCAATGATATACCACCATTGAAACAACCAACACAAGATACGTCACCTTGATTTCTATATCATGGTTTTTTCATTGCACCAAAGTATGTGATATAATGGTACACATTGATAATGATCTCAATTCAAGAGACCAATACACATTTTTATGGATAGGAACAAACAACGACGCCCAAAACACGTATTGTTCCTATTGAAAGGTCTATCCCTGTGATCTCAATACTTGAGATCACCATGTGTGAACATCATGAGAATAAGTCTCAATTATTATGATCCACCATCACCATATAGTCAAATATAAACTGTGTCCAGTCAGTATGATGTATCAAGACTATAAGACCTTTGTTTAAGATTAATGTCACAGTATCTCAATGTATTCATTATAGCTTGGGATCTGCTATAACATTTTGATATGACAATTAAAATATGGATATTACCATTTCAATAGTGGATGTAGAAAAGTATACACAATAATGGTAAGAATAAATCATGTATATCTAACTATATACATGCTATGGTAATCAAATGTACTGAAAATTTGGGTCTAGGGAACCCACTTTTACGACATCATTCACATTGAGAACATGTACTTGATTATTTTAACATACACTTATGATCATATTACTCTCCCTTATGATTGATATCTCCCATTTTTACCCTTACTGAGAATATTATGTCACCATTTACTATGTTTCCCTTCTCCATGTTTTGAAGGAATCTGGAAATTATAATAAGGGTACTTATTATAACTAATGTTTAATGGATATATTGATTTTTTTCATAAAAAAAGATGATTCTGTTTCTAGTATCCAATGAAATTAAACCTTTTTTCTAATAGGTAATGTATTGACATAATATGTATTGAATATTCATATAAAATGATGTAATATTTATGTAATTAATGATTAGGTCAACTTAAAGGACATTTCAATATTGATTCTAAGTACATAAGAATATTCTTGATAGCAATTTAATGACACTCACCGGGTTTGGATTGGTATATACCTATTATGATCAATGGATATTTGACATCCGATCAAGTACATTACATGGAATAAATAATAGATCCTATGTAAGATGTATAAGGAATCATATCCACAATTTCTAACTCCTTATAAGGATATATAATCTTTAGAATATTCATTCCTTGAATATAGAGACCCAGTCTTAACATACATGTATATTAAATTATTTTAGATGAATACTCAGTACATAACAAAAAATACATGCCCAATGACCATAATAATTTAGTCTTTGGAATCTTGGAAACAAAATAATATATCCATTTGAAAAATCATTATCATATCAGATAAATATCTCCACCTTTAGTACTTATACCTAAAACATTTCTTCATAACCTAGGGAAAGAAAAAATAAGAAAGGGGTGTGCTCAGATGCTCAGTAGGGGTAAATAAATGAAATTAGTAATCATAATGTTAAACAAAGGGTATAAAACTTGAGAATAACATTGGAAGATCATAACCTATATATTAGATATCATAATAAATATTGACAGTCCATAAGAAATAGATCATAATAGGATTAATAGAATAAGTCATTAAAGCATAACATGGTAATAAGATATTGAATTGTTGGATGTACATTGATTTATAATGTTGTCAACATGTATAAGTAGAAACAGTTTAACTCATTAAGATAAGGACATGAAATCAGGCCCCCGCATCAACTTATGGACATGAAACCAGGTCCATGCATAACAATGTGGACATGTAGTCAGGTTCACACATAACCTTATAGACATGAAACTAGGTCCATGAATAACATTGTGAATATGTAATCATGTTCACATATAACATTGTTAAAATGTAATTAGGTTCACACATAAACTTTTGGACATGAGAACATGTCTATGAATAACATTTTGAACATATAATCAAGTTCACACATAACATTGTGAACATGTAATCAGGTTCATGTAAAAAACTTATAGACACTCAACTAGGTCTGTGCATAACATTGTGAAGATGTGATAAGGTTCACTCATAACATTGTGAACATGTAATCTGGTACACTCTTAAACTTATGGTCATCTAACCAAGTCTATGAATAAAATTGTGAACATGTATCCTAGACCACACATAAATGTTATACTCATGACTCATCCATCATTACCCTATGTATTGGAGGGAGATATAGGTCCTACCAATCTCATAAAAAATCATTCCTACATGTCCATTATATAATAAAACTTTATCATATCATGACCCATAAAAAGATATGGGTTTTTTAAACATAAAATTATAACACATGAAATGAGTTTGGAATCATTGACATTAAAACAAATCCTAAACTAGGTAAAATAGATAGGTTTCAATTCATCAAAGCATAACTTGTGAGAAGAAACACATTTCATAAGTATATAACCTATGGAATTGAAATGAGTGTCATAAGAATCATTCTATAAAAACATAACAATCCAAAAAAAGGATATGAATAGATATTTTGGATAATTTTTTATATGGGTATGATTAACATCAACAGACGTCATCTTAGAAGAAAAATAACATAGAAGGATATATTGAAAACATTTCATGAGGGAATATCATTTCTTCTTTGAAAACAACCTCTTTAAAAAACTAAACATTTTGAAAATCATTTCTTTTGAAAATAATTTAAAAACGTATAAATAATTCATTAAAACATTTTGAAAACATATTTTGATGAAAAATTTTAAAATAATCTTGAAAAAATTTGAAAACCATTTTCCTTGAATACTTATAAAATAATCTTGAAAATATTTTTGAAAACTATTTTCCTTGAAAACTTTAAAAAGGATCTTGAAAACGTTTTGAAAACCATTTATTTTAAAATATCAATTAAAATTATTTTCTTAAAAATTAACATTTAAATTTTAAAATAAATCATCAAAGGATTTATGGTAGATAAATCCATACATCTCGCATGATTTAAAAAGGACATTCCTTTTATATGGTAAGAACGTTAGAAAAATACCTTATTCAGAAAGAGACAAGAAGATTCTTTTGAAAAATTGTTCAAGGTAAAAAAGGGTAAAAATGTATTTTAAATATCATTGGTTATTATTAGAATATTCTTGGAATCCTATTTATGATAACATGGTTTTAAATAAACACATATTTCTAACCGAAGTGAGGGTAATGTAAGGCTTTCTTAAAAATAATTTCTTGACTATCTTATATACTAAAGAGTAGAAAATGATACCAATAAATGAATAAATAATTAATAACTAGAGGATAATTAATTTTCTTGATATATGGTTCATAATAATTCATTAAATGAATAATAAATAAAAAAATCACGAAATGTGATGAGCTTTTCTCAATTATACTCTTATAATAAGGTAACATGGGATCCTACTCTCCATGTAAGAAAAGGAAACTTAATGTAAGATTAAAATATCATCAAAATAATAAATTTCATAATATAAAATGTAAAATTGAAGTATATACACATCGAAAAATAATTTATTTACATTCCAATACACGATTCAAAAATAAGGAAGATTAATCACCACAATTTTACCGATTTGGTAACTTTTGAAAAATAAACCCCATGAAGTAAAGATCATAAAATGGAGATGTGAATACCCATTAATTTAAGTATAATATACATATAATACCATCATTTTTAGTACATACACTATACAATATTAATGTTTGGAGAACAAATCATGTATCTAACATAAATAAAAAATGAGGTGAAATCCCCTTACCTTTTGTGTTGACTCTATTCATACTCATACAAGATTCCTGCATAATAAATATATATTTGATATAAATATTTTATAGATTAATATTCTTAAAAATAAAACCATATATGTTTTTATTATGACTTTATATTACCTGCTTATTAATGATCCCATGTTAAGGCTTCACTTTAGGTAATATTCGCCTCATTCTTCGCATGTGTCTTAATTTTTTAGATCTTTTTTCCTTATAATTATATCATGATATAAATAATCTAAAACATGATATAAATTTAGTTTATATAATGTATATATGTATTATAATAATCTATATAATATATATTTTGGAAAAAGAATACACTATTCATGGAGATAGTAGGTTGTACATACGCATGAATAGTATTTCTATTTAATTGTCATGTCGAAATAAAAAATTAAAATACATATTTATAAATAAATATTTAATTATTATAGTATCTTTATTTTATCATATATATAATATATATTCACTAAAATCACCATTAATACAATCTATGTTGTGTATGAATGAATCATATCTCTTTGATGGGGTGGTAGTCCACACTTCCTCAAACGAAATTATCTTATTAACACAAAACATAATGTAAAAGAAGATATGTATTGTAAAACAGAATAAATAAGATTAAAAAGAATAGTAAATTTAATATATGAAATATATAAATAGATTTTCCATCAAAATCTCCATCATGGTAGGTGATAATGGGAAAATGAAAAATCATCATTTCATGAGGCAGTAGTTCACCGTACGCAGAACCATTATGTTCTTTTCCCATTAGATAGAGGTGCATGTAAGTATAGATTTAAATATTTAGTTAAAAAAATCCTATTATATTTTGGATAATATTTTTGATATATAATAATTTAATAAAAAGAGTTTTAGGGGTTGTTGAAGAAAAATAAAAGAAAGGACTTGAGAGAAGATGTTACATCTTAATCGGGTAACTCCATTTGGTTTATGGCAAAAGGATTCCTTGGAGTGACTTCTTCCCAATATGAGCCTTATATAAGGAAGGGTGGGATTTTTTAAAGATTATTCCTCTGATATTGTCCTAAAATAGTATGTTTTAGAGGTGTAAAAAAGTGAGAGAGGTGTTGGAATTTTATTGGGAAGGAAAAGGAATCACTTGGAATTTTTGAAAACAAGTTAGTTGTACACATGTTCATACCAAAAAAAAAGTCATACCAAAACAACATAAATAAAAAATGGTATTTTTATAGATGAATAATTTCCATCCAGTGGTTTTAGGTTATGTTTATAGATCATTTGGTCCCCTAAGAGTGGGGTTTATCCCTAATTAAGCTTAATTTGACCATAATCTTTGTGATTAATTTTAATCACTTTTACTAATAAATTTTCAAAACAAATTAATTTATCATAATATACTCTAAATATTATAATTATTACAATGGGGTTTTTTTTTATAAATTCAATTCATAGATGTGTAAAGATTAATATTAATTTTAATACCGCATATGAGATGAAATAAGAGTATTGGAAAGTAGAAAAATGTTTAAAAGTTTGTTATGTTTTTATATTCAATTACAAAGTGAAATTGTTTATAATGACCTAAATAATATTACCAAATGAATAATTGATTTAATTTTACTTTAAAAATGTTGATATATAATTTAACATTAATAAATATTGGATGAAATGGCAGTTTTGAACTAATAAAGAGTATTTTTCACTATTCATCAAAAATGAAGTTTCTCAAAAGAGTAAAAAAAATCAACCTATGTTAATTTTGTCATCATAAATTCAAAAATTATTTTCCTTTTATCAAATTAAATTTATAAATTTTTCTAAAATTAATTTTATTTTTAAAATGTGTTCATTCGAGAAACAATATTTTTAACCATAAAAGGAAATTACCAAAAATCATATATTTTATTACCAATAGGTTTTATCTGTATAAAATAATTATACATAATATTTTAATATTAGGTATTATTACTCATATAAATAAGTTTAATTTATAGGTTATATTTATCTCATTTAAATAATTATAAGAATAAAATGATTTTTCATAGAGACATAAGTGTTGCGTATAAGGTACACCAAGCCGGTGCTGTAGATAATGAAAACCAAGTTAGTATTTCTTGTATTGAAAAAAAATTCATTATTTTTTTTACTCAAGAAAATTTGTTATTTTGTGTAGTGGAATCCATGTTGGTTCCATGTGGAATGAGTGTTTGCCTTGGGGTTTTAATATTTATATATATTTAAAGACAATTTCTAGTGCCACGTGAAATGACCAATATCAAAAAGATAACTTAATTTGAGAAAAATTAATTCAAAAAATCTTGGGGTGTTGCATTATACCCCCCTTAAAATGAATTTCACCCCAAAAAACTTATGGGTTATAAATGTTTTTTTACATTAATGTTTCATTCATAAGAACCCACATTGTAAAAATGAATAATAAATCTTCCCCTAAAAGGGAAAGTTGGTGAAGAATGGTCACCCAAAGTAACACACACCTAGGTTTCCATATATGAGAACATAAGATAGAAGTGAAAACAAGGACATGGAAGAAAAATATAACTATCATGTTCTGATGGAGAGTGATACAGAAAAAGGTTAAGAGAAAATTAACAATTAGTGATCAATAAATTTTTAATGAACTAAGGGACCATCTAATTCATCCAAAATTGATGTACAAGGATAATTTTTTTGTATCAAAATATTTTTTCCTAAATTTAATAGATTTTCATGAAAAAATATTCTTACATTATTTCAGGATAGCATCTCCCTTTTTTGTTCCTTGATCCACTTCCCCACATTCTCTAAAAAGAAAGGTTATTTTTCCATTGCTGAAGTACAAACAGATCATGTGATCCATGATAATTTCACCCATCTATCTTCAGTTACCATCAACACAAATAGTTTATCCAATGTTCATAAGTCATCATGTGGTGAGTTAATACATTATTATCAAAAACATTATTTTAAAAAATGACATAAAATTTTCATCAATGAATAACCTTATAACCATTCTGAAATATAATTCACCCTTCCTTCCTTAAATATTCCTTTATCTTATACCAAAAACGTTTTTGTTGAATGCATGGGTTTATACATGCACCGATAGAACATTAAATGTGATTTTACTATTAAACATTCCATTTAGAGGGATATAATCACCTGAAACTTCACTAAAGGAAGAACAAAAATATTATTATAGGTCTTATTCATACAAAATTAAAACATGAACATCCCAACTAAGGGGAGAAAGGATAAGTTTTCCACTAATTTTCATTATAAACTTTATCCAATATGATTACATAATATTTATATTTATCCTTTTTCCTCAGAGATTTTTGTCTCTTATCATCCATATTAGCCCTTGTATTAGAGAATTGATTCACATAATGTCCAAACTCTATTCACATGAAACCATAATGTGTGGGTGGTTAAATATGTTTAGATTACTCTTAACTCATTTCATTTGTTTCCTCCAATCATCACTTCTAAATTCTTTTTCCTGGTGGACATGCTCCTGAAACATAAAATGCCTTCTTGTTACTTTCAGGCACTCTCATATGATCTCTTTCCCATAGTTTTGTAAAGTTGAAGTTGGAAAATTTTTATTCTCTCTATTGATTATAGATTCTACTTTGAAATATATCAACAACATATTTTCAAAACCCATAGATTGATATGTGACTTTAAACTCCATTTCTATTTTTATTGCACAACATAAAATATCATCATATCTACTAAAGTATATTATGGCCAATTCCCTTCCAAAACATGGTTTTAAGCCACTAAAGAACCAATCAAAATTACTTTTAGGTTCGATAATAATAAAAGAACCTTACCTCGCATGTCTTGTGAAATTATCCTCATAGGTACTGACAAATTCATCATCCTTTTTCTTCAATTAAAGAAACTATTTTTCTAACTTTGTACAGAAAACATAAATAATGTACTTACCGAATAATATGTTTTTGAACTCATCCCAATCCATGGATTCAATTTCATCTTGCTTCATTTTATTCTTGATGAGAGTTCACTAAAATTATGATTCACCTTCAAGCCAATAAACAGCCAGAATGACTTTCTCATGATTGAAACATTTGAGAACAAAGAATATCTTTTCATTTGTACTGATCTAGTGTTCAGCAAAAAGTGGATCAGATGAACCACTGAAAGAAGGTGTATGATGCCACGTGAAGGACTTGACATAATGTATTTCTATCCTTTTCTCATTTATAAACATTACATGATTTATAGATAGAAAAATCTATGAGTGTATAAAAATGAGGTTTTGTATTACAGCCCCCATGGAATTCTGATCATCAGGAGGACATTCATTTCATTTTCCACTAAAATCACCATTAACATAGTTTATTCAGGTTTAAGCCATTATATAAAACCAAAAGCAATGAGTAATAAATATTTATCATAATGGGGAACCAAATAATCATGAAAATTCACTTATATGATTTTTAATGAATGAAAAATTCATTAATCTATAAAACCATAGGTTTGTCCTTGGTTATTCATAATCAACTTTTATTTAAATCCTTCATGATGGTTTAAGAAGACTTTGTGAATTACCAAATAATATCCCTTTGGTGTGTCAAACTAGGTGTACAAGAAGGTCTGTTTTCATGTACTAGATTACCCTGAGTTAGGCCCAAAACATATTGTCAGAGTTTTTACTCCTATATACATTTGTACCAGATCCACTTCCACTTGTAGTATCCAGACATGAATTTATTACAAGGAAACCACTCACTATTTACTTTAACAAAATTCCAAGATATTTTACTAAATTTTGACTCATCCTTATACATTTCCTTAGAGACATCCCTAGACATATCCTTCCAAATATTCGTAGGGATCTGATTAATGTATTCTCATCCAAGTTTTTAAAGGCTAACATAACCATTCCTTTGATACCAAATATATAGACCCAGGTTTAACATACATGGATATTACATTATTTTAGATAAATACTCAGTACATTATAAAAATACATTCCCAATGACCGTAATAGGTCAGTGTCTTTGGAAACTTGAAAACAAAATCTTCTATCCTTGGTAAAGATCATTAACATCTCCTATAAAGATCTCAAACTTTTTTACATCTAAATAAAACCTTTCTTTATAACATGGTGAAATGAAACATAATAAGGGGTGATCTCAGATGCTCAGTAAGTATAAATAAAGGAAATGTGTAAGCATAACGTGAAACAAAGGGTATGAATCTTATTCATAACATTTCAAAATCATACAATGAATATAAGAGATCATAATAATGATTTTTTGTTCATAAGACATAGATCATAAGAGGTTTAATAGAATAAGTCATGAAAAAATAACATAGTACTAAGACATGAAATTTGTGGCATGTATATTGGTTTATAATTTTTTGAGCATGTGTAAGTAGAAATAGGTTTAGTCATTTAGTTAAGGACATTAAATCAAGCCCCCACATCAACTTATGGACATTCAATAAGGTATTTTCATAACAATGTGAACATGTACTCAGGTTCATGCATAACCTTATGGACATGAAACTAGGTCCATTCATAACATTGTGAACTTGTAATTAAGTTCATGAAAAACATTGTAAACATGTAATCAGGTTCACCTATAAACATTTGGACATGAATCCAGTTCCATGCATAACATTGTAAAAAGATAAAAAAAATTCAGGAATAAAATTATGCACATGTAATTTGGTTCACACATAAACTTTTGGACAGGTAACTCGGTCGATGCATAACATTTTGAACATGTAATGAGGTTCAGTCATAACATTGTGAACAGGTAATTAGGTTCACACATAAACTTATGGAAATAAAACCAGTTCCATGCATAATATTGTGAACATGTAATCAATCCCACATATAATATTTATACATATTATTCATCCATCATTACCCAATTCATTGGAAGGATATATAGGTCCCACCCATCTCATAATAAAACAATTAATACATGTTACATAGGGTAATAAAACATCATAATATCATGATCTCTAAAAATAGAAGGGTTTTAAAAACATTAAATCAGAACACATGAAATTAATTAGGAATTATTAACATTTACTCACATAATAACCTATGTAAAATAGATAGGTTTTATCTCATCAAAGTATATCCCATGAAAAGAATCCCATTTCAAAATCATATAACCAATGTAATATAAATGGATGTCACAAGAGTCATTCCAACAAAACATAACCATTCAATAAAGAATGTTAATAGAACCTTAGGATAATTTCCTTGATGGTCTTGACTAACCTCAGCAGATGTCATATTATAAGGATAATAAATTTAAATGATATTTTGTAAACATTTCATTAATAAAGTATCTTTTTATCTTTGAAAAAACTCTATTTAAAACATAATACCTTTTGAAATCCATTTTCATTTAAAATAATATGATAAATTAGTAATTAGGCTTGAAAACATTTTGAAAACGTATTTTATTGAAAACTTATCAAATAATCCGGAAAGTTTTTTGAAAACCATTTTCCTTGAAAAGTTATAAAATAATATTGAAAACATTTTTGAAAAAAAAAATCCTTGAAAACATATAAAAGGAGCTTGAAAACGTTATAAGAACCATATATTTTAAATTCACTTTTAAACAATTTTTATTAAAATTAAAATTTTTAAATTAATATAATGCTTCAAAGGATTGAGGGTGGATAAATCTATACATGTCATACGAGGTTAAAAGAACATTCATTTTGAAAGGTAAAAAGGATAGAGAAATGCCTTGTTTGGAAAGAGAAAAATAGATACCTTCAAAAAAAATTGGAAAAAGAAAAAAAGGGAAAAAATTTATTTTAGTTATCATAGGTTATTGGTATAATATTTTTGGATACCCTTTTTAGATAACATGGCTTTAATGGAATATAGATTTCCGAACGAACAGAGGGTAAAGATGGGATTTCTTGAAAACAAATTCTTAACTATATTATGTACCAAAGAGTATAAAAAGGGTACCAATTCATGAATAAATAAATAATAACTAGATAATAATTAATTTTATTGAGATATGGGTCATAATATTTCATCAATGGAAGCATAAACACAAACAATCATGAAAAGTGATGAGATTGTCTCAATACACTCTTATAACATGGTAACTTGGGATCATTATATCCATGTAAGAAAATGAAATTAGAGGAATCTTAAAATATAATAAAAAGAATAAATAAAATGACATAATATGTAAAATGGAATTATATAAACCTCAAAAAAGAATTTAGGTGCAAAACAAATAAGAGTCTCAATGAAGGTAAATTGATACACACCTATTTTACCAATTTGGTAACCTTTTAAACATAAACCCCATAAAATAAAGATCATAAAATGGATATGTGAATACCTATAAATTTAAGTATAATATACATATAATATAATCATGGAAATTATATACACCATAAATAAGTAAAGAGTGGAAAACATAGAATGTATCCCATAGAAATAAAATGTGAGAAGAAATCTTCTTACCTTGTGTCTTGAATCTCTTCGTACTCATACAATATTCCTGTATAATAAATATATGTTTAATATTCATATTTTATAGAACCATATTATTATAAATAATACCATATATGGTTTTATTATGATCTTATATTACCCACTTCTTAACGATATTTTGTTAATGCTTAACTTCAGGTAATATTCGCTTTATTCATCGCATGTGTATTAATTTGTTAAATCTTTGGTCCTTATAGTTATATCATGATTTACATAATGTCAAACCTGATATAAATATAATTTATATGAATTCTAAGTGTATTATAATATTCTATATAATATATATGTATGAAATAGAAAACATCATTCATGGGGATGGTAGACAGTACGTACACATGAATGCTATTTCTATTTGATTTTCGTGTTGAATGTAAAAAACCTAAAAGAAATATGTATATATGTATATATATCATTATTACAGTTTATTTATTATATCATATATATAATATATATTCAGTAAAAAATCCTTAATATAATCCATATTGTGTATGAATTAATTATATCTCTTTGAGGCGGAGGTATTCGACACTTTCTTAAATGAAATTCTATTATTAATTACAAATGGAAAGTAAAAAAGAAATTTTTTGTTAAAAGGAATGAAGAAGATTAAATAAATAATAAATTTAATATAAAAAATATATAAATATAGTTTTCATAAAAATTACCACCATGTTATGTGGTAATGGAAAATTAACAATCATCGTTTCGTGAGGCAGTAGTTCGTCGTACACAGAAACAATATGTCTATTACCCAATAGATGGTGGTGTGTTTATGTGTTGGTTGAAAAATTCACATAAAAAATACAATTACATTTGGGTATTGGTTTTTTTATATAATCACATAATAAAAATATTGAGGGGTGTATAAGGAAAATAAAAAAAAAGGTATTAAGAGAAGATGTTACCTCTTAATTGGGTAACCCCTTTTGGTTTGTTCCAAAAGTCTTCTTGGATTTTCTTCTGAACAAGTGAATGATTCTAGGAGAAAGGTAGTGATTTTAGAACCTGTATGTGGCATATCTTGGTGGAAACTAATATGTTTTATTGTTTTAAATAAGTTGTAGAGTTGGTCACCTTTTATAGAAAAGGAAAATTAATCACTTGAAATATTTGAAAACAAATTAGGTGTAAAATTGTTCTTACCTAAAAAAAGTAACACCAAACCAAATAAATAAATAAAAGAAGTTTTATGTCAAAATAAATCCCATTCAATGGGTTTTGGATAAGTGGATATGTCATTTTCCCCCTATGATTGAGGTTTAGTCACTAATTAAACTTAATTTGACCCTATCGATGGGATTAATTTAAATCACTTTTATTAATATTTTTGGTATAAAATTAAATTGATCTTATTAAGAAGTTTATATTATACTGATAATAATTGTGTATTTTGGTTTTTTAAAATTCAATTCAAAGACTCAGAAAATTAAGATTAATATTAATCTCTTAAATAGGATGAAATAACTTGTTTTTAATATAGAAAAATGTTCCAAAGTTTTTAGGTTTTTATACTCAATTTCTAAGTGAAATTTTTTATAATAACCTAAATAGTTTTAATAAATTTATAATTGATCTAATTTTACTTTAAAACATACTTAAAATAATATTTAACATTAATTATTATTTAAATGAAAAGGCATTTTTTAACCAAAAAAGAGTATTCCTCATTATAAATCAAAAAATGGTGTTTCTTAGAAAAATAACATAAATTCACCCTATGATAATTTCAGCATTATAAATTCAAAAATTAAGTTTATTTTATAAAATTAATTTTATCAATATGTATAAAATTAATTTTATTAGTAAATACAGTTCATTCTAGAAATGATGTTTTTAAACATAAAAGAACTTTAACAAAAATCATATCTTTCATTACCAATATGATTTATCAATATAAAACAATTATAAATAATATTTGAAATATATATATTACTATTCATATAACTATGTTTACATTCTAGGTTATAATTATCTAATTTTAATAATTACTACAAAAAAATGATTTTTTGTAGAAACATTGGTGTTGTGTGTAATATACGCCAAGTCGATGTTACAGGAATTGAATGCCAAGTCGATATTGAATGTAGCACAAGACACGTCGATATTCTTTGTAGCTCAATCCATGTCAGTATTTCATGTACTATAAGACAAGTCATTTTCATGTGAAAGGAATGTTTGGATTAGTGTTTTAATATATATATATATAAGGAATATTTCCATTGTCACGTTAAGTGAAAAATATTAGAAAGATCACTTAATTCCAAAAAAAATAATTCACAAAATATCTGGTTGTTACAATGAAACCCAAGTAAATACCACTTATTAGAGTTTTCCATGATTAACTAATTTATCACATTAACAGTATATTTGTTTTTACTCTATCTAGGAAACCACTTCAATCTATCTCTTTACGTATTCAAACATAGTATGTAGGCTATTTCACCCATGTCATTCGTCAAGAAGTATTTTCTCTACCATGCCATTATAGAATGTAAATTCAGAAATTCATCTTCAATAAGTAGTATATAATTCACATATAATATCATTAATACCACAACCCACCCACTAAACTACTTATATACACAAGAATCATCAACATTCTTGATGAAACAAAACTCATTGATTACATCATCAAACTAGAAGTTCCAACTATAAGAAGCTTTCCTCAATCCATATATGGATCTTTATTAGTAAAAAACCTTAGTCAATTCATCTATAAATTCAAAACATTCATGATTTATCATTTACATGCCCTTTACTAAATTCCCATTGAATAAATTGGTTTTGAAAACCATTTGATATATCTCATAATCATAATATGTTTTTTTGGAAATCGATATCTATATGGACATTGTCATTTCAATTAGAGAAACATTTTCTTAAATTTCAATACTATGAAATTTTTTATTAAAATTTTCAATTAGGTGATCTTTATAGGTATACACATTACCATTCATATTATTTTTATTTCAAAAAACTCACTCGAATGTTATTGATCTTACCCCTTTAGGTGCATCCAACAAGTTCTAAAATAGTTTAGTGTGTATGGAGTCTATCTAAAATTTTATATAATTTAACCATTTCTTTGAATTATTACTCTCAATGCACTCTCATCAAGTAGCGGTTTTATCGTATATGGATAGTATTTCATCATTATTTACTATAAGAAACCCATAAATATTGGGATCTAGAAAAACATCACTATGCCTTCATGGTTCTCGTATAACCTCAGTTAATTCTTATTCTAGTGATATTTATGCTATAAACTCATTTTTAATCTTAAGAAAACTTATTTTCAAATTTCCCAAAACTTCCTCAAGATCAACATTTCTTTCACTGACTTTTTGATTTATCTAACTCAAGGGTATTTTTTTAGAAGCTAAATGTCTTACATAGGTTTCACCAATAAAAATATTTATAGTGAACCAATTGGGATTTTCCCATTCCATATATCATATGGTGTCATTATAACTTATTTAGATAGAATATAGTTAATTATATATACAATACATTCTAGATAATATCCCTAAAATGAATTAAGAAAGTCACAGAGACTTATCATCAATCGAACCATACATAAAAAGGTACAATTCCTCCCCTCAAACATACCATTCCACTATAGTGTTCCATAAGGATCAAGTAATTAAAAAATTCAAAAATCTTCCATTCTAATATCGACATACTTCAATCTCAATATTTAAATATTTTCTTTCAATAATTTCATATTTACTTCATAAATTTTCTTCACCTTATTCGAGATGCATTTATATGTTCTAATACCTTTAACTCTTAGAAATTCACTTTTAGAGAGTGAGGAAAGTATATCATTTATGGATCACCCACCATTCAATAAATTCTTATTATCATTAGTTATTAAAGTAACACCCTTAGTTGGAGGAAATAAACCATATATAGAATATTAAACAACTTTATAGGCAATAGATATAAGATAAGATAATATTCAATCATTATAGATATGATAGTTCTTCCCATAAAATACAATAAGACCCTTACTATTCACTATGTTCTAAAAATATATTTAAACCATAATTTTCTTCAAAAATCATCAAAAATTCAATAAAGGAAACCTTCACTCGGATACCAATTTAAAGGACCAATCATGGTCAATGTGATCACTAAGAGGGGGAGGAGTGAGTAAGTTATATTATCTTTTTATGTTTTTATACTAAGGAAGAAATTTTATCCTATGATTAATAAGAAATAAAACTGGTAGAAAACATAACATAATAATAAACATAGGAACATGGGTATTTACAAGGTTCACTACTCAATATAAGTATCTAGCCCTTAGAATAGTTTTGAAGTAATATAAGACCACCCAAACCATGAAAAAATAATCCATTTGATTGTCACAATAATTAGAAAACATCTATAACATACAAAAAGTTATATTCTTTCTTACAATTCATGTGCTCTATTTATAGATAAAAATATATAACAATTATTTTACAAAAATCAAAAGAACTATCACTGTCTAGATTCAATATGTTTTCTTTGTGATTCTTGAACATTCATCACTATTTCCTTTCATGCAAGTAAATATTTTTTCTCTCTAATTTCATTCGCAAAAGATAGAAAGAACATTCTTACATATGGTAGTATTTTATATATTAATCTCCATTGCAAAAACCCAATCCAGTCAATCTCTTCCCATTACATTCAAAACCACTTAGTCAGACCTATTCATCTGATGCTTCTTTACCCTATTTTTCATATATCAAATGATAGTAAACTCATTTTTTTACTACCTCAAATATTATCAATTGAATACATGATCTTCCAATCATAAAATCACCTTGTTTGTACAATAACACTTTATAAGAACTTTATCAAGTATCCATCACTCCAATTCAAAAAAATCTGATGTATTGGAACAATAACTCTGAATATCTTAAATCATCTCCCCAAAGCACTATCAATTCACCCAGTAGTAATAATAGCATCCCACTTCATTAAAAAAACATTCTCTTATTTATATATTTCATAATACTCCAATAATAATGGGTGAGTAATTTACTTCAAATTAAAAACAACCCACTCAAATATTTCTTTGATTGAGCACATTCAAAATTCCTAAAACATATGAACTTTCTTTAACACTCATCGTCAAAGAACTATTTAAACATCTTAAAAAATCACCTAGAATCATGATTATTCCATGATGATTATTGGAAAATTGAATAAATAGAACAACATTTTAAAACCTAATAAATTTATAAAAACATCATAAAATATCTTTAAGCCTTCAATCCATTATAACTCAATAACAACTCTTCTATCCGGTGAAAAACTCCATCTATTGTTTCCTCAAAAATTCATAGGAACATATCAGAGTCTTTATCAAGACTCTTGCTTTGTCTAATGACTTGATTGTAAAACCTTCATCAATTTAATTTTTATATAAACCCTTGAACAATGATCTACATTCAATAATATTTTTCTGATGACCCTATAAATGTTTGTTTAGAGGACTCAAAACCTTTTCTCAATCCAATTCACATTAAAATTATTGTTCATATAGTGGAATATATATGATGAAATTATGAAAGTTAATCTAATAGAATATATTGGATAACCTTTTAATAGTATTTCCGATGCACTCCATTTAGTGAAATTTCATGGTGATTTATTTTCCATACAACTACAAAACTTCTTTTGATTGACCATATGGAATCATTTTTCAAATGATTATTCATGGAAACATCAATTAGATGACTTAATTCAACATAAATCTAAATAAATTTTACAATTTCAACTCTAAATATTTATAAACCTCAAAATTTGAATCACATAGCTTCATTTAATCATGTTTTGAACATTTCACAACCGCACCTTTCATCGAAAACAACAGTCTAGTATAAACATGTTTTTACAACATCAAGTTTTTCACCAACTCAATTGTAATCATGAAACTCTTAATAATGTATAATACATGGAGGTATATTATTGTACTTACAAATATACTTTATCAAACATGTATTTCTAATATAACTATGAACATAAATGGATAAACAATTAGTCACACACTTTTTTTATTACATTGATCCACTAGATTACATCTATTAGACTCATTCCATTGGACTCAGTCTGATAAAAATTATAAGGAAGGAAATAATGTTATGTGATTTATGGCCTCAACCATTTTAGGTGACTTATGTTGAAAAAATAGACAACACTCAATAAATATTTCTTCTTTTATAAAAAAGATTCTTCTTTCCCTAGAAACACCTCAAAACCCCTTTTTTGACTCAAAGAACTCTAAACTATTGGAACTTTTCAAAATATTCCAAATTATGTGTCATCAAAAAAAACATCTCCATAATGATTAAATTCATCATTAATGGTTATAAAGCACCTATAACTACAATTCACTTGATAACTAATTGGTCATTATAAATCATTATGTATTTGATCTAAAATTACACCAACCCTTTCACTTTTTACACTAAAATGAAATTTGATAATTTTACCCAATAGAAATGATTTAAATGGTTCAAATGATTCATAATTTAATGATTTCAACAATACATCTCTACTAAATCTTTTAACTCAATTTTCATTTATATGTTTTAGGTGATAATGAAAATGGTATGTGGAGTTATAATCAATCTTGATCTTTTTATTTTAAAAGTTATATATTAAATTGTCCATGTCAAAAATTTACAAACCATTTACTAAATTTCCAATTCCATATATCATTTCATTCATATATATAGAAAAACATTTTTTTCTAAAAATGAATGAAATATCCATCATGTCCGAACAAGATATAGAAATAAAATTTATGTTTATGGAAGGAAAATAATAATAATTTTATAATTCTAGAACTAATCCCATAATGTATTATATCCTAATTCGAGTGAATATGGTGTTGATAAATCCTTTTTTGGGGCCTTTCATTGACTAAAAAGCAATCCGTTTTTAATTTTTTGTTTTATTTGGGGAATAATATTTAATTTTGAGATCCGGTTTTTGTATTCCATGGATTGAGATTAGAATTAGAGGAGATTTAAATTATTATTTAGGGTTGGGATGTGATCATGGGGATTGGGAAGGATAAATGGTGTTCTCCATGCATCATTTTACTACCAGGTGAGCCTTCCAAAGGGGAATGTCCTTTTTCCATTTCAAACATGTACTTGGTTACCCCAAACAGGTACCAAATAGTCCCAAGTGTATTTTTTATATTAAAATCCCATTATGGTTGTTTTTATTATCTATTTTATCCTGAAATGGGTCTTCTTTGATTTCATTAATTATACTCTATCTGTAAGGATCTAATATAGAATAATTTTACATCCACTTCCTCTTCCTTCCACCTCTTACTTCATGGATGATTCATAGATATTTAATTAATCAAATATAAGGTAAAACTATCATATCCTCTACCTATTATATAATACTTATTTCCATTATTTGTTTATCCCTTTTATTAAGTTAATTTATGTGAAATTTAAATAAATTCATTATGAAATACAAACATATTCATTGGATTATTTACCCATGTTTGATGGATTACCTAAATGAGTGGTTCCTAACTTTTTTATATGAATTTTGATTAAAAAAATTAAACAGAGATTGGTAAAGGTAATTTTTATTTTTTTATTTGATTTAGTGTTTCATGGGGAGATTATAAATAGGGATTATTATGGATTAATATTTGGAATTATTATTAATATTTTATTCTCATGTTTTATTTAGATTTTACTTGATGTTTCATGATTATAGAATAATGGTAGTTTTATAATTCGAATTTCTTGGATATGAATCAACATGTAAGGTTGTTTTAGGATCTATTTTGTGGCCTTTGGGATATGCTCAATGGTTTTTTTGGAATTTTAAAATCTCACTAATGGATAAGATTAGTAATTCTCAACTCTTTTACTAAATTTACAGGTTATTATTTGAATATAATAACCACTATTTTCCAAAAATTATATATAATAACCTTCAATTATTTTCAAAATTTTGAATGATTGGAATTACAATTCTATATAATTTTTTAAATATAAGTTATTTATAGATGATTTTAATATCAATAATTTATTATTTAAAATAGGATTTATTCCTCCTATAACACATGTCATTTAACATATAAGAATGGTTCAGTACTTATTATTATTTAGGAATTGAATAGAATTACCTCATAGGTTGTTACTATATATTCCTTTTCATTATAGGATACTTTTGGAACTTATGATTCATTAGCTAAAAATTTTATTTCTAATTTATGTTTTAAATCCTTGTTAGTGTCTATAAGCCAACCTAGAATTTTGTATTGGGTTATCATATGAAAGGTTTGGGGGGGGGATATTTAAGCTTATTATTCTAGTAATGTTACAATTTCATGATGTGTGCACTTTTCCTTTGATATTTACTTCATTATTCCAATGGAGATAATTTTATCCCATGTTAACATTGTTTAGTTATTGGTTAATGATAAAAACATTACTATGATTAATTGTTTCATCAGTGGTAATGTGAGAGTGCGGTTAGAAATGTGGAATGGAATTGTGGATCTTGGATGTTCTTAGTATTTACCACTAATATTTTTTCTAAAAACCGTTGTATTTTTAATAATAATATTTTTAATTAAATTAATTCTAAAAAAAATTGGATTAGTTTTAGGAATTAAAATCATATCATGATATCCTAAAACTTCGTCTCACTTTGGAATTATATATTCCATCATTCTAGAAAAAATATAAAATTCAAGGTAATTATTTAAAGTTTATTTAAATTTTAAACCATTTTTTATAGTTGAATAACAAGTGTAAAATAATTCCTTGAACATAAAGTGTCACTTATTAGAAGATTTTTTTTTCTCATATATGTTTTAAATGAATGAAACATACCTTATAGGGGAAAATAACACATGATTGGAATAAAAAATTCAATTATTTTATCTCACCACATTTATCATTTAGTGTAATGAAATATGAGGCTCATAGAAAACTCAATACATAGTTTATCTCCCAAGATAGTTTTTACCCAAATATTATTTGGAATATTTTATACCTAGGTTTAAACAACAATACTAAGCTTCCACATTTATAAGGTTATAATATTATCACTAATTGTTTCATGGATTCCCAGGGAACATTTTATGTCATATATTTTGACATGTTTGGTATATGTTCATAAGATTTAATATTGACACAAGTTGAACCCCAAGAGTTTATTTATAATTAATGTTATTCTTGTGTATATTATTTGAATATTGTTATGTTATTACCATGATAACTTTTTATATTGGACATGTTTTATCCTTTTAGGGTATTTTTCATGATGTAGTTAGTATGATTGAGTGTCTATTTAGCATGGCCACTGATTTAATAGTTGTCTAGCATGCTATCTAGGTTATATTTATGTAAATTCATTATTTCTTTGTGAATATTATGGTATATACCTAATATAGGTTTCATGAGTTTGTGTGAGAGGCCCAAATGGGAAGGTGGACATGTGGGATGGGCTCATAGTGCCCTAATAGTCTCACAAAGGTTTCTATAATATGGGATCACAATGCACTGAATTTATAAACCAATTCCCTTATTCATGTATGGACATGGGGAGGCCCTGACTTGTGTATACAACATACTATTTACAACGGATGATGGATTACCTTTGACTACCATTACCTAGATTCCTTGGGATAACCATGTGTAGAATGGGATAATGAACTTTCTTATCCAACTCATTTCTAATTTATGGGTATTAATCTGAGACATGTACTATTTGATATAGGGTGTTGAACTAAATTAGGAAAATAAAAATTTGATACTCTCAATATAGGGAGTGATGTGAAATTTATAAAAACTTATATTCTAAATTTCTATTAACTATTATTTCTATGTCATATAAGTTGGTTTCCTAAATTTATTTTTTTATTTTTATGTGTGAATGTATAGACACTTTCTTGAAAAATCTAGTATATTCGCTACTATGTTGAAAAAAATTGGTGGTTCTATAATGGGTATGGGGTATGTATATTCTAACACAATATATGGAATACTCAGTGGATATGAAGATCTTAAAATGTTTTTTAGGTACTCTTTTTGAAGTGGGATGTTTTTGGATCTCATTGTCTTGGGGATTATAGGATTCAGACCATTGTCAACATCAGATAGTGGGTGAAGTTTCTTTTAGAGATCCCAATAGTCATGTGGGGTGAATTTTTTTCTACATATAGTTTGTATGTTATGATTACACACATAGAACAACTCCCTGATTAACCTAATGTTACATTTTGCAAGACTGATTTCTGATTAGTAGGATTTAGTTTTCTTATTCTAGCTCTTAGACTTTATTTGAGATTATATTGTAGTTTCATATGTATGATTCACACATCTAGCTACTATATTGTGTTATGGTTGTTATTGATTTATTATAGGTATATTGATAGTGGATGATGGTGTTTTAGATTCTTATATTGAATGAATTCCATGGACATTTTATATTTTTTGCAGACCACGTTTCATGTTATATTTGACTTATAAGTGGGAAATCCACTTCCCACTTGTGTACCATTAGACCCTAGATATTTAAGCAAACCATAAGTTACTATGAGGTGCACTTTATGTGTTATGAAAATGTTATCAACTTATGTATTAGGTAGCTGGATCATATACATTACAAAGTGGGATCATAGTGTTGTTGGGTTAATGTATATTTTATTTCCTTAGATAATATCTTTGACTATCAGGAGTTGAGAAGTAATCCATAAACAGGCGTAACCAACCTATTTATAGTGAAAGATCATTTTAAGAGTGGATGTTTGATAACTGAATAGCTATTTTAGGTTTAAGAAAGTATCATCTTTGGATATCTTGAGTGTGATCTGGTACAACCTGAGAAGTGTACAATGATAGACTAAGAGAGAGGGTCTTGCAGAATCAGGAATCATACAATCTTGTGATACATACAAATTTATAAAACTCATTTATATTATGATTGAGAAATTTTTGAATGAACTTATTTAATTACATAACATGTAATAAAGAAAGAATAATTTTCTTTTATACCATATTAGTTTTTATCTAATTAATTAATGTCACACACACACCAATTTTATTTTGAGTATGTTACCTATTTAATTTTTTTATTCTTGATTCATCATGCTATAAATTGCATGATTGATTCCTCCATTGTTATGTGTTTTTAATAGCTTAACATGATAACTTATTTCTTCTAGTAATGTTTCAAACTCTATATATAGAATAGATACTCTAACATCCTCCTTGTTTATTTCTTAGTATTTATTTTAGAATATTCCATTTTTTTAGGATTTATTTTCTTCTTCTATGAATTTTATTTCTAAATTAGTTATTTTTTTGTTATGAAATTTTTTTATCTTATGTTTCGTAATAATTCTCGTAACTACCTAAGATTTTAGACCCTTTAAATCAACATTATCTTCAATAGCTTATGGCACACACAATACTGAACTAACACAACACTCGACCAAAAAATGACATCATATTGTAATTACATAAATAATATAATCATTAGTATATAAATAATAATAATCAAACAAAATAATTATGTATTTTTATTTTAATGTTTTTATATTTTAAAAAGGATCCATTTTAAAGAACCACTAAAAAAATTTGGTATTGTATTTTACCTTAATAAATTAAGTTTATTATAGTTAAAGAATTATTATAATAGGTAATATTCATATTGATAAGCTAATATATAAATATTCAATTATTTATAAATATATATGAAATATTACTAAAAACACTTAATGTTTAAATATGTCATTTTTTAATAAACATAGTTTTTATTTTTATATTGTATCTTCATTTAAATGAAAATTTATACATTAGATAAATTTAATTTGAAAAACATAACCCTACTTTTTATTAAACATTTAAATATTATCAAAAGGTGAATTTTTTAGTTTTTTCTAAAAAATAATTTTTAGGTTAATAGTGAAATATACTTTTCTTACAAATATCATGACTTTTATGGAATTATTTGTTTATAAGAGTGATTTTCAAATTTAAAAAACCCTTTTTGAAAAAAATATTCATTTTTTGAGATATATTTTAAATTAAAAATATATTGAATCTATTTTAAAAACATACATTAAATGTTATAGAACCTCCATAATAAGTTTCTCAAGAAGTTGTTTTTAATACATTATATACTTATTATTTTAAAACTAATCATTAATAATTTTAGAAATGGAATTAAATTAAATTTTATAATTATTATTTCCAAAACATATATAAATTAAAAAAAAATTAAGTGTAAATGCTAATTTATTTAAGTAAAAATTCATTACCACGGTAAATGAGAAGATGGTAAAAGTAAAAATAAAATAGTGAATGATTTCAAGCATGTTTTTAAAATTTTGAGAATGTGAGGGAATGTGTGATTGAGAATTTTCTTTAACTTATCACTTATATTCTCTATTAGTTTTCAATTTTGTATCTTCTTTACTTTATTGGACTTCCCATTGTTAAAAATTTTTGAGTATTTACAAATATGTCATTCATTTTTACTTAAAAAGGGGATATCCACTTCTCACATTTCATCACACAAAAATCACTTAGTTCAAGAATAAAACCTTTCAAAAACTCTCTATAACACTTCTAAACACCTTAAATATGTTTTGGTATTCTCAAAATACAATCCCACAATGGTTTAATTCCTTTCACAAAAGATATAATCTAAAAAGTGGGGTATAAATTTCTAACAACTCTTTTTTCATTTCTATTTCTATATGTGCACTTAATTTTACTCAAATTTCATTGCATCATATTAAAATTATATCATAACTATAATTATTATAATGATATGTTATTATAATTATGTTACAATAACTAACAACATTTTCCTTTACTGTTAAGGAAAACAAAAATGTGAAACATGTGTATGTGAAGACTACCTCCTCTACGATTAACATATTCATTTTCCTTCACAACCATATTTGGATTGTAAAAATGAAATTTATTTTATAATTATTATATTTAGGATATATTTATGATATTAAATTTTTAAACCATATTACTCCTATCATCTATTCAATGAAATTGAAATCACTATCCATGCGTACATGCGGGCTACTGCCTCCAAGGATCGTTGTATTACATTTTTCATTAGTTCCATTCATGGATGGTTATAAGAATAGTTTTAATGGGTAAATAGTATTTTTAGTATATTAATATTTTCCTAGATATAAAATTGGAATCACATATTAATGATATAAATTACAAACAATCATTATAAAATTAACTATCTTAAATAAGTGAACTAAGAAGGAAAAACAATTTATTCATATTATGTAATTATTTCATATCCATAAATTAATCTCCTAATAATTTATAATTACAATATTCCAACTAATAAATAATAAATTATATCAATATTCTAATATTTTAATGATATTTTCTCTAAATCACCTAGTTATCATCCATTAATCACGATATGTTCATGTTTGGGTAGGTTTGACCACATACTTGGAAAATGATATGAAAGTATGTCATGGATAGTTATAAAAATATAATTAATTGTATAATATCATATAAATTTCAAAATAATGTCTTATTTTCGATTATGGAAAGGATACATCAATTTTTAAGTCAATAATTAAGAAAACACCTTTTATTGGTTAAAAAAATCATCAAAGTGTGCTTATTGTTGATTTCATCTTCAAGGATAAATAGTGAAACACTCATCAAAAGAAATTTGAGCTTCATAAATCAATATAATTCATACACTAATGTTATTTTTGTTATATTATAATGATAAAATTATAAATAAGAATGAATACCGACACCGATACTAGGAAAGTTGTACAATTGGTCAAAACTCTATATATCTCATGTGGGGAAATGGGAAAAAATAATTAATATACATGTAGATAATGTTTATAATTTAATTTTAAATTAATTTATCTATTAATATCTTATTAAAATAATTTATTAATATAATTTTGTTTTTTATATAAGAGTTTGTATTTCATTCGTGGAAGACAATATCGAGGTAAGTGTTTTTTGTCTCAAATTTGAATTCCTTTAAACACATTTATGATATGAATATTTCTTTTCATGGTTAATATAATTCCCCATTAAAATTTTGTATCATGATTCCCTTATATTTCATTATTTTTATTTTTCTACTCCATGTTCATTTTGCCATGGGGTTTGACTCAAAAATTAAAAAACATATAGGTGTTTCTTTGTCTCATTTTCAATTCCATGAGATATATTTGATATTACACACCATAATTTATTTTATATAGTATATTCACTATTAAATTTCATTTAATTATAATTAATATATTTCATATCATGATATTTTAATGCCTATTAAATGGTAATTATCATTTTTTATTTTAATTCTTATATTACCATTACCATTTGGATTTTTTGTTAACTCGGCCCCCTTCATTGAGTTAAAATGTGTATTCTTTAACTTATTTCTACCAATATTGGTTAATTATATACCTACAATTTTATTCAATGTGATTATATATTCCAATAATTTATAAAATTACCTTTTATTTCAAATCACTTACCTTGATAGAATTTCATTATCAAAAGTATATAATTGTTGACAATAATTCTCATCTTATTTAATGATTGAATTCTTATATTTGTCCATATTTTACATTTCTATAATGTTATACTTTATAATTTGAAACCTAATTATGTATTATCTCATAATAAATTCATATTTTTTTATCCTAATTTAAATGGAAAACTTTTTATTCTTTTTACTGTGTGGGTTTTTAACAAGGGTATTTAAAAATATTTAAAAAGGTTTTCCATCCTTTATAATAAAATTAAATATCATCCAGTACACATTTCTTTTTATAAAATTTATATAATTAAATAATATATTATAGAAGTTTATTTTTAAATAGATAACCTATTTCAATGTTTTGACTTCACCTTTTTGAAAATAACATTTTAATGGACCCATATCTTTATCTTTTTTTCTATTATATTAAAAATAATGTCTAAAATATATAATGTTTTTCCTCATTGTGAAACCATATTTCCATAACATTAGTTATTTTATATGAAACATTCCTTAAATTTTTCATGGATTATAAAATTAATGATTTCTCTTATAGTTTTATAAAATATTTCCTTGAATTATTTTTCAATATATCAAGGCAATTTCTAATTTACAATGTGTATTTTACTAAAACTCCTAAAAAGTATTTTTTTCTATATAAGTCATTGTAATTTTAAATATATTATGATTTATTTAGAATATTATTCAAATTATAGCATCTAAATTATTTCACTAGATATCTTATGAAATTCCCTTTTCTTTTGGAGGAATGATAAATCACTTACATTATCATGCATAATCATCTTTAATGTATAACCACAATTTTTCTACCAATGCATTTCCATTCTGAATACCCTATTTTTGATTAATTTAATTAAATGGTATAAAACAAGATTATATACATAAATTGATTAGAAAAAATATGTAATTAAACATATACCCTTTATATATATAGTGTAGATACTATTTTTTTTAATATATCTATTTAATATTATTTACCCAGAATGTTACTAAATATCTTTCGATACACATTTTTTTCAAATGGAATATCATTTTAAGATAATTGATATAATTATGAACGTTTTCCTTATATGATTCCATTTGAAAAGGATATGAAGTCAATTTGTTTCTGTGGGTTCTTTATGATGTGATGAATTAAACCCATTTTATTCCCATGGGTTTCCATGATATGTTGAAGAATGATGTATTATAGCACTCATATGTATAGATGATGTTAGTTAGGGTATTATATCACCCACAAATTCATTTTTTAGTGTTTTATATCTCAAAATATAATGGGAAATGTAATGTGATGACTCAATCTACTAAAGAAAATATGTGAGTGAATCCTGATCATCTGAGGAAAATAGGGGAGTGAATCTTGATCCAACAAGGGAAATAATTGAGTGAATCTTGATCCACTAAGGGAAAAAGGTTGTGACACTTGATCAACTATGTTATGATTTCTATTAGTATTTATTATCCATAACTATCAAGTATTCCTTATTTATATAATATGAAACATTTTCATTGTGTATTTTTATGTTATTCCGTGATTTATGATATATGATTTGTTGGGTATAATGTTTTTATGTATCTTGATTGTACCCTCATTTTTATCTTATTCTCACTTATGATATTTGATTATTATCACTAATATTTTACCTTAGTGAGAATCCTAGCTTACCCCTTTCTTATTTTTATATTTCAATAGGTAATTAAGACATGAAAATTTTGTAACATGTAGAAGAGTATAATTTGTGTAGAGTTAGAGGTAGATATTGAATACGTGTTTTGGATTACGACGCTACTTAAAAGGTGGAAAAATATAAATTAGTTAAAAAATACATGGTTTTGGATAGTTAATTTTTTACCTAATTATCTAAAACTCTAAAATCAACAGTTCTTGGAAATTTATTATAATGAAATATTATATTTACATCAAGTAATTTACATGGTCACATATTTGGGTATTCAAAGTTAGTATCAAATAAGGGATTAAATAAATTTTGAGATAAGGATTTTATCAGTTGAGGATAATTTAAGAGCTGTAACTTTTTTCAAAGTTTGAAAATATATTGTTGATCATTATTTCAATGTTATATATAACACTTTAGGTTTGTTGAGATAATACTGAATATTTTGGAATTAGGTTAAGAGGACTTTAGTGAAAACCATGATGATAATTCTAAGGGATAATTCTATGTATAGGAGGATATCTTGGAGTTTTTGTAAAGTATATATTGTGTAGTTTTCCTTGAAATTTATTGCTTTTTTAGATACTGGAAAGTGTATGTGGTTGTGACCCACATGAACCTAGGGGTAATCATTTAAATAAATAATATGTGAACAATGAATATATATTCAATATAATGAATGATGAGTTGTCTTAAGGCTTCCCACAATACTAGAAACTTCTAGGGGATATTACTTGGTCAATCACACTCTATTTATGAACCATTATGAAGGATTTATTTCTTAACTATTTTAATGGATTTTGTTGAGAGTTATGAGATAACACAAATTCAAGTAACATAGTCTGAACTATTATAGTTATAGGATAATCCAAGTATAATAGAGTTAAAATGAATGTATTATAGGTTTATATGAATGTTTCCACAAAGAATAAGTATTAGATTTGATCTTTTAAATTCATATGATCATTTAATATTATTTTATTGGATGTTATCATATACATTTTTGTTTAAGTGTTTGATTGATAAAAGATCAAAATAATGAATCTGAGAATGGTATGTATCCAATATCTATGATATATTATAACTGAATAACAGATAGTTCTTAAATGGATAAGAATTTATGTTTATGACTATTATGATAGAATAATGTGGGTTTCCATGACTTACCTAAGGTAGAGAGGATTATATCTTAATATAAATAAAATCTGGAAAGTCTTAGACATTTTTATTTTTGATTTATATTTATCGAAGATAATATGATATAACATAATAGTTATGAGGATTGTAGGATTATTCTTTAGTATTTTTAGTTTAATGATATAGAAAAAGATATTAAATGGTTTCAATAACTTTGAAATGTGATTTTTTAAAAAAAACTTATATTTTTGCAGATAACTATTAGAGAACACATGATTAAGGTATAGATTATTATTAGGTTTAATATATGATATTGATGTAATAAATGGTTGATTTATTTTGTGAAAATTGAGTTAGATAGAAGTTATATAATTGAAATTTATTATTAATTTAATGAAAAATCTATCCATGATATTTTTTGTGAACATTCCCTTTTTTTTGGATCATGACATATATAGACGAATGTGTGACTTTAAGAACTAGTGGTTGGAGATAAGTGTTCATTTTTTATGGAATATATTATTTCACTGTGGTTTAAATTATTGGAGATTTAAATGGTTTTATTAAATTTATGTAGTGTCTAATACTTGATCAGGGTATACACATACTAGTGCACATGATTGTATGAATGATTAATTTTGTTAGAGGAAAGGTAAGTCACTTGGTATAGCCTAAGAGAGTAAGGTAAGTATTATATTAGCATTTATATTATAAATTTTGAATATTTTAATATTAACATAACGTAATCTAATCAATGAGTAATTATTAAAATTGTGAGGAAACAATTTATTTAAGGGTGTAAGAATGATATGAACTGAGAGTTTGGACCCTTTAATTTAATACTATCTTCAATACATTGTGTCACAATATAAAAAACTAACAAAACTCCCAAATAAAAAGAACAAAAACATATTAAAATTACATGAATAATATAATAAGAAGTAGATAAAAAATAATCATCATTTAAAATTATCATATATTATTGTTCTATTTGTTTAATATTTCAAAAAGGATGTCATTCAATGTCTCTTTTAAAAGATATAGTATTGTATTTTATGTAAATAAACTAAATTGATCATAGATAGAATTTAATAGTAATAATTAATATTTATATTTATAAAGACATATATAAAAATTAAATTATGTTAAAATCCATATAAAATAATATTAAAAACACATGAGGTTTAAAAATTCATATTTTTACAAAATAGTTTTTTTTTCTTTATATTTTTTATTTTTTATTGAATGATAATTTATAAATTTTATAATTTTAAATTTAATAATTTTTATTAAATTTTTGAGTAATCATGTATAAATGATCTCAGGAGGTTTTTCTTATATATTTTTTTTTAAATTATTTTTAGGTGAATTGGGCAACATATTGTTTCTACAAATACCATGGATTTTATAGAATTATTAGTTTATAAGAATTATTTGGAAATTTATGAAAACCATTTGTAGAAAAAAATCATTTTATGGGTTGTATTATAAATTTAAAAACATTCATTCTAGTTTACAATTTAATATTTAATGTTTGACAACATATGTAATATTTTTCTTAAGAAATTGGTTTTAATACATTATATACATATTATTTTAAAATTAATCAATCTAAATTTTAAAAATTGAATTAATATAAATGAATCTAAAATTATGAATTATTGGGTGAAAATTATATAAAGGGGACCATTTAATTTTTTATCATAAATGCTAATATTTTTAGGGAAAAACTAGTTTTCATGGTAAAAGTTAAAATAGTAAAAGTAAAAAAAGATTAAATTACTTTAAAATAGTTTAAACATGTGTGTAAATGTGTTTTTGAGGCCTTTTTCTACATTATCACTTATACTATCCCTTATTTATCAATTTTGGAGATACTTTCTTTGAGAGTAACTTCCCATTATTAAAATGTTATAGGTATTTAAAAAATTACATCGCTTTTCACTTATAAAAGGGTCTCTCCTATTCTCACATCATCTCACACAAAAACCCACTTAATTAAACCTAAAATCTTCCCAATCATCTCCTTAAAACTATTATCCACACTAAAGAGGTTTTTTTTATCATAAGACCATCCCTCAAAGGTTTAACACCATTCACGAAGAAGATAATCAAAGAAGTGAGGTATAAATTTATAAACCACTCCTTTCCCATTTCAATTTCATTATTCATACTTATTATCCCTTAAATTACATTAAAATATATTAATATTATAACAAAAATATCCTTACTATACTGATATTTTTTTATAATGATGGTATAAATAATAAAAACCTTTCCCATTTTCCATTAGAAAATAAAAAACCTAAAACATGTGTATGTGTGGACAACCACCCCCATGAAGTAACATGTTCATTTTCCCTTAGTGAAAAACATGGATAGTAGAAAATAATTTAATATATAATTATTATATTTATTAATTATTTAATATTTTTAAATTATAAACCAAATTACTCATCTCTTCATTTCTATGAAAATGAAATCATTATCCATGAGTAATTGAAGACTAACGCCTCCATAGATCGATGTATTCCATTTTTCATTATCGCATTTAATGAAAGGTTTTAAGAATTGTGTTAAATTTAAAATATTAAATTAATTATATTAATAAGGATATGTTAATATATATTTAATATCCAATCTAGTATATGAATGATATTTGATCATTACGAAATTAACCATCTCAAATAAGAAAACTAAGAAGGAAAAATAATTTATTCATACTATGTAATTGTTTGGTATTTATAAATTCATCTCCTTAATATTTAAAATTCTTATATATATCAATTAAAAATATTAAATGATATGATTATGCTACTGGTATAATTATCTTTCAACTAAATCACCTCATAATCATCCATTAATTGTGATATGTTCATGTTTTGGTTAGCTTGATCACCTACCTGAAAAATGCTATGAAAATGTATGATGGATGAATATAAAAACATAATTAGTGGTATAAAATGATATAAATTTTAAAATTATTTTTTTTAATTTTTTTTTTCAAGGAAGGATGCATCAATATTTAACTCAATAATTAAGAAAACACCTTTCATTAGTTAAGAAAATCACTGAAGTGTCCATATTTTCAATTTCAACTTCAAGGATAAATAGTGTAACACACATAAAATGAAATTTGGGCTTCATAAATATTTATAAGTCATCCATTATAGAAACATTAATGACTATAGAATGATAAAATTTTTAAGGATAATGAATACCTACACTGATCCTATGAAATTAGTACAAATGGTCCAAACTATAAATATTCAATGTGGGAAAATAGGTAGAAACTAATTAATATACATATATATTATGATTGTAAATGGAAATTATAAAAAAAATAGGTATGAATTTGGTGATTAAATATGTTTTTATAATTTTAATGTTTCTTATATATGAGGTTAGATCATATTCCTACTAGACTAGATAACATTGCCTCACTAATAAGGATGATCATTGATGCTTATATTCTTCCATATTGGACCTCTTAAAATATAAGGATTTATAAATTATTATTCATATTATGATAGGGGTGTATCCATGGGTGAACAGATGTTAGGACTCAACAATTCATATCTATTTTCTTTTTCAAATTTGGCATGTGAATCATCTTGTTGTCCCTACAGATGCAGTTATTCATCACAAAGGTGTTAATCTTGCATCCAAGTTTTATTCATGCTTGAATCCTCATGATAAGTCAATAGATCATTTGTTTCTTTACATTTTTTTGGAATTATTGAACTCTCTGGGATACTGACTAGGGTTCCCTCCACTTATAGGTATGTTTGACAGGATCCTGGATTCATTGTTTTACATCAGATAGAATAATGGTGACCTATGGATGGGGATAAAAGTTTCCTTTGATATTGTATTATAGTCTATTTGGAATACTCAAAATGAATTAATATTTAATGGAAGGATTTAAAATACAGATTAACTAAAGACTAAAATCCTTTCATTTATTCATGATATCTCTAATTTTGTTAATGTTTTAAAAAAATTAACTAGTTTTTTTCATTAGGTGTCGCCCTTCATCCTCCCATGGATCCACAAACCACTGAGTCTCCTAAGTTCCACCTCCCTGGGGATGAAATTGAATATTGATGTCTCTTATAGAAATGTAGTTATAAAATGAGGTAATATCATTTTTGATCATTTTAGTTCAAATATTTTATAATATAATATATTTTATGGTAAAGTCACATCTCTAAATACTAAGGCATGAGTCTTACTTTCTAGGATTTCCATTTGAAAGTATTGGAATATCCCATTTTTAGTGGTTGTTGATTATTTTTATTTGATAATAAATTTCATGGAAGGAATCCAATATTCTCATTGTCCAGTTGCCTACATCATAAGGGAATATTGAAATTTCCTACCCCCTAATTTGAAGATTCATCACACATGGCACAAATTTAACAAAATAGCAGAATGTCTACCTACCTCAGGAAATGAGACATCCTCAATTTATAATTTTCACTCTTTAGGATATTTATCACGGGATTGTTAGATCATTTTTTATGAGAAAGGGAAATGCCACCACCACTATAACACCCCAATATTTTAAGGTATATATCCTATAAAATAAATTTGACATATTTGATATTTTATGTTGCATAGAACACCAAGCTTAAATGCAACATTATATACTACTAAATATTAACATGAATGATGGAATATTGATATGACCATTAGGAATAATAATCTTACCATTATAATAATATCCTCACCTATATAAGTATAACTAAAATATAGGTATCTCATAAATGACAATATGATATATTTATATCATGGAATAAGTAAATAAATATTTTAAAAATGATAAATTGAGTTTTGGTATTTTTTTGAAATGGGAATATTTATTTAAAATTTTATAATTAACATTAATATTTAAAAGAAACAATATCTTAATTAAATATATTCATAAATTAATATTTTTTATTATAAATATAAAATAATTTTATAAGACCATAATAAATTTTTCAAAGTGTCGTAAAATCGATTATTATATTAAAATCAGTATTTTTTTAAATAAATAATTATTTTATTTAAAAAAATTATCATATTTAGAAAATTATTTCTATAAAATTGAGACAAATTTTAAATCTACACATCAAAAGATTGTTACGATAAATTTTAGGGATTTTTCTAAAATAGTTCATTTTTTTATGAATATTGAAATACTGTAATTTACAGTATTTAACATTATAAGTTAAATAAAAGAATTTTTGAGTCATTTTGATGAAATAAACCTTTACATATAACTCACATGTACTATTTACTATACATAGTCATTAGAATAAACATTATCAATAGTCTTGAGTTAAGATAATAAATAAATGTATAAAATATTCAAAAAGCCCTCCTTTCCTCCCCTACAAATTCCACCCCTCATGACCCCTTATCCATAGAAAACCTAAGACTTTAATATTATATAAATTTTTCCCAATTCCATTTAAAATCATCTTCCCCATATCTAATACCTACTGGTCTTACCAAAAAGACTAAATCCAAGTTTCATAAGGAGTTTCCCAAGGAGATGATATTTAAGAAGTAAAATCCTTCTTCTTCATTTTATTTCATTTCTTTTCTTATACTATCTGAAACTACCCTATCCAAAGTGGAATATTAAATCTAATGTCATATATATACTATAATCTTATTTTAATGACTTATTACCCAATATGAAATCCCTTTCCTATCCTTTTATTTTAAGAATGAAAACATCGTCTATGATGTGTCGATTCACCGCCTTTGTGGACAAAATGTTTTCATTTTCCATTACCACCATATAGGATAGTTTTAAAAACATTATTATGGTTAAATAAAACATTAATATACATATTATAACTCATATCATGTTTTCTAACCAATAAATAAACATATTATTAAATAAAATGACAAAAGTTCATGATGGTCGTAAAAACTGCCAAAATTAATTTTGTAATTTTCTTCAAAATTTTATCTAATTAATCATCCTCATTATATATAATAAAATTATATATGATAACATTAAAACTTTGGGATGTACATTCATACTAAATTATTTCAATTCTTGATACGTTATTCTCATTTGACATGAACTCCCATATTTATACTCAAGGGAACTAACCACAAATAATGAAATGAACAATCCTGGAGCAATAAAATTAAAGATAATAACTCATAGAAATGGACATAAGAAAACTTAATAAAATTATAAAAAATAAATTATATTTTTTAGAGGTTATTCATTATTTAATTAATGAATCTAATATTATTATCCATGATATTAAGTATAAGTGCATAACACCTTCAGACATATGGTTAGGGTTTCTCGTCTCAGTTTTACTTTTGGGAGATATATTCTTTTTCAACCCTTATTTATTATATGCAGTGTACATTAAACCATATAATATTTCATTTAATGAATCTTTTATATTATTTTCATTCAATGTTTTATTTTATTGTCATTAATTTTATGCGGCACTCGAATCGACTGATTATAATATAGTAAGGGAATTCTTAAACCAAATTTTATTTGTTGGGTTAAACTTTGATGTCGTTGATTATGTCATGATATGATTATGTTTTAAATTAATTTTTATTTTATAATATTTTATTTAGTATTTTTTTGTGTATTTAAATTAGATACACATAATCAATTCATTTATTTTATCATTCACGCATTTTTAAAATATTTTATATAATTTTTTATGTCCAGTTTTAATGTAGTTGTGCTATTTTGATACAATTCATCATATTATAAAGAACGGTTTATAATTATGTTTATTTTTTGCAGAATGTTCATAGAATTTAATATTATAGTTTAAATATGAAAGTATATGTTGATTATGTTTCATACCCTACATATGAGGAATACATTTGAATTAGTAAGTGATAGGAGGGGCCCACTATAGACCCTCCATGAATCGGTAGATCTCATGAGAAAAACTAGTCTGGGTATTGGCCGATGTCTTACCAGATTATATATGGTGTCTTGGATGAAGCCTTGATAATATGTTTAAGATGAAAATTTTGAATCCCTCATTCTGAAATTTGTTATTGATAATAAATTTTATTATTATACTAGTAGAATATCCATGGTTATTTTTCATTCTCATGTAATTATTTATATGGAATTATTTGATCATCTTGTATTCCATCAATATTATGCTCATGATTATGTTTTAATGGAAATTTTTTTTAGTAATTCACTATTCCGTATTATTTAGGTTTATTTATGATATATGTTATTGTATACTAAGCCTTACTGATCATCTCATCTCACCCATTTCTTATGTTTTATTTTCCCATGGATTATAAGATATATATTATGATTGAAACACAAGGATCATATAAGAGAATATGGGTGTTTCCAATTGAGTTAATATGTTGTATTCCATTTCATTTTTTAATGCAATACTTATTTTTGTATCTATTTTTACAAAGCTACTAAAATATTCAGTCTTTTTGTAGGAAATCTCTTGTAATTAGTACCAATGTAATAAAGTAACACACTAGCTTTGAGATGATGTGGTGAAGGTATTTATGACCACTTTAGGCCTCAATGATTCTCTTATACATCAACATTAATTTTTTTAATAATAATTTATCATTCAGTTTGTAAGGGTTTTTTGTCTTAAATTTTAATTCCTTGATAAATTTATATGTTATACACAATGTTTTCTTTTTTATAGTGAAAATAATTCCCCATTGTTATTTTGGATAAAATTTCACTTATATTTCATGATTTTAAATTTTCTATTACTAGTTCATTATATCATGGTGTTTTACTAAAAAAATTAAAAAACTACAAGGGTTTCTTTGTCTCATTTTAAAAACAATGATACATGTTTTATATTGTTCACACTCATTTATTTTATTTAGTTTATTCACATTCATATTAATATTGTGTATGTTGAATAATTTTCATCTCAAGATATTTGAATGCTAATTTAATGGTTACTATATCATATTATTTAGATACTTGTGTTACCATCACCATATTATTTTTTATTAATTCATTTCCATTTATTATGTTAAAATTATTTTTTACAATATTGGTTTTTTCCACCCTAAGATCTCATTTAATTTTACTCTATCTTCTTCTCTAGTTGAAAATAACCTTTTATTTCAATTTTTTACCAGGGAAAAAATTATTTCGTAAAATTATATCAATTTTTAGAATAATTCCCATCCTATTTAATAACAGTTTCCCCTACTTGTTAATATTTTACTTATTTACCAATATTCCCTTTTATAATTGGAAGCCAAATTACATGTTATCTCACACAACCTCTCTATTTCTCTTGTCATATTTTAAAAAGGTTATTTTAGTTCCCTTTTTCTGATGTGTGTTTTCAATAAACAAGTTTCAAAATATTGAAAATGATTTCCTATCATTTCAAATAAAATATTTTATTTTTATCCATAAATTTATTTTTGTAACCATTATGTAATTCAAGGATTTATTTTTGATGTTTCTTTGTTGAAATTAAATTTCTTTTAATGTTTTCACTACACCTTTTTGAAAATAACTTTTGAAAGGATCCCTAACTTTTTCTTTTTGTTATAGTGATAAAAATGCCCTCTAAAACATATTTTATAATTTTCTTCCATATGAACACATATTTCCTCCACCATTTTTATTTAATATGAAAATCCTCTTATATGTTTTAATGGATTCTAAAATAAATTATTTCTATTTTATTTTAATAAAAAAAACTTTTTTAGTTTATATTATATATACTAATGATGGATTTTTTCAACTTATGTGTCACCCATCTATGCTTCCACATCACATAAAAAACATCTTCCTCCCTCTAAAATCATCACCCCTCTCACGTACCTGCAGTTATTCCCACGTGGACTCTCCTCTAGTAAATTCTTCCTGATCCTCTTCACCTAGGGTTTGCATTGCTTTCTTATCCTCTTGTAAACCACCTTGGCGCATACGGTTCCCACTGTGATCCTCCCCTCCCGCATACCTCTACACCTCCTATGTTTTTAACCTACCCCTTCTGCTACCTCTACCACCTCTATACCCCTTTACTCATTCAAGTCCTTCATCTATGGCTGATCCACATCTGGGTCCTCCACCTCTGCCTACTCCACCTACATCTCATCGTCCGCCTCCAACTACTTTGCCTCCATCCTCTCTGTCTATTAGGTATACTCCACCTCCACCTCCACCTCTGCCTCGGGCTCCTCCATGCTCTCTGCCTGCTCTATTTTCTATGCCTCCTTATCCATATCCATGAAACTTTCTAGGTATTTTTCAATAATTTTTCATGATGTAAAAATTAAATATTGACACCTAGAATGTTGATCTATAGGTTTCAGAGTTTTCAGAGTAGATGGATAAGCACAACTCGCTTAAACAGGAGTTTATTAATGCCATTTCAGGGACCTTTTCTGGTGCTCCTTCTTAGAATGTACCCTAACCCCTTGATGTGATCAAAATCAGATTCCAAGTCTAACTTTATTTCCATGATTTACAATTTTCACACAACTGCATTCTGAACTATTTCTTATATGCTATGAAAACATTATTATAAATGACTTTTTATTGTTTTAAATTTTTTGGGAAAAATATTAAGAAAATTAGTTATGTTTTTCCAATGGATTGGAGTCTCTAAAATTTATTATGCAATTTATTATGTGTACAAGGTTCAGATTTGGTTGAAATATCTCATAGAACCCTATCCTCCTAATTAGATTTTTTTTCCACAAACTAAGCTAAGGTCAGTATATTATTTGATCATTGCTTCAATAATTTTCCTTGGGTTTGGATTTTCATTTTCCTATAGGTTAATTTATAAGGCATTTATTTTTCTTCGATGCCCACTATCTCCCTCATACAATTAGTTTACTACTTGCACCAGTAATGTTATATTTTAGGTAAATCGATTGCATAACTACTTAACCTCACTACTTCAGTAATTTCCATGGGTTTGGACTTTTTTTCCTCTAGGATATTTGATTGGTCATTTATTTTTCAGCGATTTTCATTACATGCTTGCACCAGTCATGTTATATTTTAGGTAAATCGCTTGTATAAGTACTTCACCTCACTAACTATGGTTCACTTTCATTCAAAGGATGTTGTTCTTCTTAATTCTATAAGTAGGTTTGTTTTAGTTTTTATAATAAATGTTATTGTTCAATTATTCCTTACTATAACAACATTATTAAAATCAATCATTGTCATGTGGAAATTTTCAGTGTACAATATTCTCTGATGTTTGTATAAATTATTTTAACCTGGATATTCATATTTCTAATATCTCATTTTTAATTCCATATGATTATTCATATTAACATGAATGAGATTTTTTCTATAATTTTAATGTAATGTAATGTTAAATAAAGTCCTTCATATGTGTTCTTCATATATCCTTTTATTTTATTTACAGTTGTAGGATTTTATCACTCTTTTTTTGAATATGAGATATCAAAAACGAGATTTTCATTGATACTCTTAATTTTTCATACATATATATGGTTTGATGCTCTTAATTTTTTTTTTGAATTTTAATGGTTATAAACTAGTGATTCCTCTATGATTTCAGGTGCACACCACCTATATATTCCTTTCTATCAATGATCATTCCCAGGTTCACCAATGTTATTCATGTGTTGACCTCCTCCACATCACCTCTCAATTATTGATATATTGTTAGTTTTTGAATTTTTTGACTAATGGTTAGTAAATATTATTATTTAGGATAGCTATTTATTCTATTAATATAGTATCATCATACCTTTCTTTAGAACTTGTCTTATAATACTAACAAATCTCATACATTTATTATTTTTTATTTTTTTCTACCACCAAATAGTTATTCTTTCGTTGTATAAGAGATGAGAATAAAAAGTTCAGCTTTCTATTCATTTCCTATAGTTTCATTTCTCTTAATTTAATTATGTTTCATATGTATTTTTTAGTTATAAAAATATTATATATTATAAACAATACTATTATTAATTATACTTTTAAGTGTTCTTTCATTCTCTTCTTCGATGCATGCAATTCAACTTCATATTATTCTATAAATTATCTTTTCATAGTAGTCATGAATTTATTTACCAAGAGATTAATTTTTCATTTTGGATTTTCTACTTTATATTATCTATTAACTTGGTTCAAAAAAATAAATAAATATCACTTTAGATGTTGTATATGATATCTGTGGTTTTCATCTTTCCTTTCTATAATTATTTAATGCCCAATATTGATGCGGTTTTGAATTTTTTGTAGACTACAAACACAAAAGATAAAACCAGTTAAGTGGAATGCTAATTCAAGTTTTACCCAAATTTTTTTAATTTTTTCATGTTGCAGCAGATTTGTGAATGTTTTTGATACATTTAAAATTTTCTTTTGAGATTAAATTTTTATTTTGTGAATGTTTTTGATGCTCAAAATTTTTTGTACATAATTATTTTTTGATTCTCTTGATTTTTTGTACATATTTATGGTTATAAAATAGTGACAACTCTCTAATTTTAGGTGGAAACCTCCTATACATTCCTTCTTATCAATGATCTTTTCCATGTTCACCAATGTTGTTCATGTGTTGACCTCCTCCACATTACCTATCAGCAATTGAGATATTGTTAGTTTTTTAATTGTTTAACTAACCATCATTAAATATTATTATTCTAGACAACTCATTATTTTATTCATGTAGTACCATCATACCTTTATTTAGAATTTGTATTATAGTAATAATAAATCCCATAAATTTCTTATTTTATATTGTTTTTCTATCACCAAATAGACATCCATTCATCAAATATTGGATGATAATACCAAGGTCAGTTTTCTATTCATTTCCTACAGTTTCATTTCTCTTAATTTAACTATACTTTATATGTGTTTTTTAGTGCTGAAAATATTATATATTACAAACACTTCTACTATTATTTATACAGTTATTGGTTCTCTTATTCTCTTCTTCGATTCATGTAATTCAACTGCATATTATTCTCTCAATTATATTTTCACATTTAGTATGAATTTATTTTCCATCGCATTCATTTTTCATGTGGGATTTTCTACTTTCTATCATCTACTTACTTGGTTTGAATAATTAATTATATTTCATGGGCTCAACAACGAAGATCACCCATCAAACCCAAGTTGTGATGATTGCATTCATATAATAATGAATTTTTTGAATTTTATAAAATGCATGCAATTATGTTTTTTGCATAATATACATGTACTTATTATTTATATGGATTCAAGGTGTAATTGAATGGTGATTTTGATTATCACATGACAATAAGATTCAATTTTCCCTCAAATATATTTTTTAATTCAATTTCATGTTGTCAGGTCTTCTGATGTGGTTGAAATTTCTGTGTTGAATATTCTTGTCATGGGAGAATGTCTCCAATCTGTGGAAACAAATATAGTAGACCCTATACTTCTCCATTACATGTCTCTATTAATTGTAGCTTTAAAACCAATATCACAACACTCTTGAGCTGCTTCGAATGCTTGGTTTACGTTTTTAGGAATGCTGAATATTCAGTTAAATTTTTATATTTATTATCATGAATTTAAAATTAAATTTAATTAGGTTTTCTTAATTTAGAATAACATAAATAGGAAAACAAATGATTAATATTCATTTATTCCTTTTAATTGTGACTAAAATTACCTTTGGGCTTTCATATTTCAGTATTTTATGGATTAACAATATTCAAATGCCATGGTTTACACTACAGTCTAGACTCAAGCATTCATAAATGAAACTATTTAATATTTTCCAATTATTTATAATGATACGATATCATTTCCATGATTCATTCTATCATATTATTTTCTTGATTATGAAATCTCTGTTTTTCCATTGAATTTATTCTAATAAAGAAATAAACTGGTTCATTACATTTCTTAACCAATTGGTGAAACTACCTGTAATAATTTTTATATGTTTTTACTTTTCTATTTATTATGTTTATTGATCTATTTTTATAATGGAAAAACCACCACTATCAACTGGTTTTTATTTTACAAGAAATGTAACTATATTTACTAAATAATGGGTAGTTTTTTGAAATTTGCAGGTATATTATTTTCCCAGTACTTATTAACTGGTTTTCATTGAAACCAGATGTATGGATTCATGTTATTTAGTCACAATGTCTATGAATCATGTAAGGTAATATAATACATTTTTATTGGTTATTAAACTAGGTTTCTTCCTATTCTATAACTTATTGTTGTAAGCATTATGTATAGATTCAACACTTATGAAAGGAGAACACAGGGATATTCTAGCAGGTGGAAGCAATGAGATGATAGTTGATGGATGATTATATACAGATTAAACTCTTCTGGAACATCTTATTATCGCTGATATTTCTCATTATTTAGAGGCATGACAGCTCTTAAATTAAACTATCATGCTTCTTTATGGATTGACTTCGCACTTCCACCACGATTTCTGTAACATTTATTCCTTCATTATATATTTGTCGATTTTGTTTCAAATATTTTCAATATAAATATGAATTATTATATTTGATAGTTTTTATTCAATTATTAATAATAATAATTTATTTATAGTGTCATGTGAATGCATGGGAAGAGTAATAGTTATTTCAAAAGATAAAGGAAATTTATCATTTCCAAATATTGTTTTTTTACTCAAAATATTTTTTCCATCCAAGTCATTTTACATTAAAATATATTATGATTTATCTATTATATTATTCATATTATATCATCCACATTATTTCTTTAGAGTAATTATGTAAGTCTCTTCTCATTTAGAGGAATGATACATTATTTCTTTTTTCTTTTCAAACTATCTTGGAGGTATAACCATAATTTTTCTTCAAATTCAATTTCATTATAAAAAACCTATTTTGAATTCACATGATTTAAGAGAGTTCACATAGATTCCATACATATATTTATTGGGGAAAATATTTATTTAGTTGTATACCCTTTATCTATATTTTTTAAATACCATGAGCTTTATTATCTTGATTGAATGGTATTTACCTATAATTTTATTGAATATAAATGGATTCCCATTTATTTTTCATGGGTATATCATGTTATTATAATTGATATAATTAAGAATTTTTTTATTTGATTCCATTTAAAAAGGATATGGTATAAATTTTCTTACTTTGGTTTCTTTGTGATGTAATTAATGAAACCCATTTTCTTCCCATGGGTTTTCAAGATATGTGGAATGATTGATATCTTATGGAACATATATATGTATGTATGAAAATTGATGAGTGGGGTCTTATATCAACCTTAAAAACAATTTTTAAGTTTTTATATCTCATGATATAATAGGAAACAAGTTTTTATGAGTTAATCCACTAAGGAAAATAGGTGATTGAAGCCTAATCCACCAAGGGAAACAGGTGAGTGAAACCTGATCTACTAAGGGAAACTATTTGTGATACATAATATGCTATGTTATGATTTATATGCTTATGGATGTGCCTCAATTATCAATTATTCCTTCTTTTTATGATATATAACATTTTCATTATATATTCTTATGTTATTTCATGATTTATGATCTATGCTTTATTGGGTTTAACTTTTTTATCTATCCAATTTATACCCATATTATTATCTTATACTCACTTATGATATTTGATTGTGATCACTTATATTTACCCATACTGATCATCTGATCTCACACCTTTATTATATTTATATTTTCCTAGGTTATGAAGATTAGAAAAGTATGATATGTCTAGAAGAGTGTATTATGTGGAGAATTAGTGATATATGTCAAATAATTTTTGTGGTTTAACCTGTTGCATACATAGTGGAAAAATTTCAATTATTTTCAAAATGATGAGTTTTTTTGTTAATTTTTTTTCTAATTATTTAAAACTCTATACCTTAAAGGTCTTGGAAATTTATTGTAACAAAATACTTGTGTTATGTAATGTAATTTATATGGTCACATCTATATTTCCACACATTTCTATATATTCCTTTCTAGATAATAATTTCTTGCAATTTTTCCTTTCATATTATTAGTTATGTAATATGTTTTAACAGTTTCAAAAGTAAGGGATAGTTTTCACCTGATGATTCTAAAAGGGACATGGTTTTACAAATTAATTTTTTAAAAGAGAATATGGTTTTAAAAATTGATTTTTTAAATGAAAAATGGTTTAACACACCATCTTTACAGTGAAAATTGATTCAAAATCAGTAATTAATGAAAAATGATAAATTATATAAATTAAATATGAGAAAATATTTTTTGAAAAATGATTTATTAAAATATTTGATTTTTTAACTATAATATTTTTGAAAATGGATTTAACTTATTATTTAAAAATGTAAATATATTTTATCTAAAATTGAGTGTATGTAAGAATCCAATTTTGATTTTTTTTTATTTTTAAAACAATTACATTCTATTATTTTCATATTTCAAATAGTTATCTAAAAAAATTTAAACATGAAAGATTCTATTAACACAAGAATTAATTATCCATAAAACTGTATTAATAGTGAAAATGTTTCGATAAATAGAAATTCAATGAAAATGAGTGAAAAGGTGACTCTGGGTCAATATTATGATGGGAAGTTTCATAAGATATTTTATGTATTGGTATTTGGAGTTTTAGTCATTTAAAAGATGATTAATGTGTCTTTTGAGTATTATGATCATTTAGTATTGGAGACCTATTGTGTTTTTGGAGTTTAACATCATAAGAATGATATTTTTTTGGGAGGATTTATGGTGTTTGATTAAGAATTCATTTATAAAGATGATATAGATCTTAGTTATGATAATAAGATTTTGTGATATTAATAGTTGTTTTATTTTCAAAAAAATTACATATAGATTGTGTGATGAGAAGTTTTTGATGTGTATGAGTGTTTTAGAAGTTGGTCTTCCATGAGGATTCCAATTTTTTTATGGTGGTATTTTCTTTGGGTTTAAAGTGTCAGTTATTCTCTGGTTTAGGTTAACCTTTTGGAGATATATACCATGATAATGACTAATGTTTTGGTGGATTCCTAGATTTAGTATCATTGTTCAAATAGTGAATTGAGGTTTTATTGAGATAGAAAGTCTTGGATTATAAATATTCTCTGACTTATCAAGGATGAGAAGTCATATAGTGTGTATGTTTTAATTAATCATGTACTAATTAGGGTGATTAAGGTGTTAATAAAGCCCTTAATGGGACCTTTGGGTGATCAAATAACATTTATTTTTTGAATTTTTCGTTCCATTTAGGGGATTTTTTTATCGACCTGCATGGAATATTTTATTATGTGTGGGTGTTGATAATATTTTAATTTATATTTATCAAAGTACACTCAGCTATTAAGGCATAGCATTTTGGTAGTGTGTGGTCAGACTCACAGGGGAAAATGGTAGACAAGAAACATAGCATTAATAACCTTTTGGAAGGAGTACTCATGATCTCCCTTTGCTTTGGGTTTTCAAAAACCTATATAGATTAGGATTTAATTCATATAAAAGGAAGGATTTAGGGACAATTTTTGGGTTCTGGAAAATGGTAATTGTAAATCGATCTTGGTATAAACATATGTATTAGGATGAGATGTGGTTAAAAGGTCACTGATTGGTCTTGGTGGAACCAATATGCAGTAACTATTATTTGGTCCAGATATAGTCAACAACTTATGTGTTGTAATCATACATTATAGGAAGAATGTATCACAATATATTGGTCATATCCTTCTCAAATCCAACTAGTTTAGGGTTTTTTGGTTGCATATCCTATAGTTAGGGTAGTTAAAATGAATGAGATTAAAAAAAATAAACTAATTACATGGCATAGGGTTACCATGTTTTTATTTATATATTCATTACATGAAGAAATACCCCTAATCTCAACCCCTAACTCAAAATGTTTTAGCCAAAAGTGAAGGTATTAAATGAAATTAAGTAAATAGGAAACATGCTCGACATGATGATGCGAAATTTTAAATCTTTTCAATTCAGGATCGAAATCAATTAAAATAAATTAAATACTTACATGAAGAAATAAATAAGGAATAATGTATAAAAAATAGAATTTTCACAACAACAAAAATTGGATTCCTTCTTTGGAACAATAATTTGTAACGAATGAGTCTTGTAAATTGTAATAAGTAACAAAGGAATGATTAAAATGTTAAAAAAATCAATATAAATAAGTTTATATAAAATATGAAAAGAAATGAAGAAAACAAATGAAAATAGTTTTGGGCATCCAACTCTTATGTTTGTCGGAGGAGCTTTCATATATATAGATATTAACAATACATAACATGTAAATTATTAACATCATGTAACTTATTTAAGTGTCTTATGCCTTGAGACCTTCATAATGTGTATGTGGATTTCATGTTATGTGCTACAAATCCATAATGTTCTCCACATATTTTGAATCTAATGAGTCTCTTGGAAAGTATCTTTGACATGATGCACAATTCGATCTTTTTATGTCATGTACTGAGATCAAATCTTGTATCTTATAAGGTTTGAAATTCAAGTCTTTCTTGACGTGTAATATGGATTTACATCATGTACTTGGTTTACACCTTGAAAACGAGATTCATGGGTTTTAATTTTTTTTAAAGGTGGTATTTTTTAGGAATACAAATTGTGAAATTTAGATTAATGACATTTAATGTCTAATTTCTCCATTTTCTCACATTCCTCCTCTCAAACTTGAATTCTAAATTCCTTATAAAACACATTAAAATCCATTTTATTATCAAATAATGAATGATTAAACATTATATAAAAGCATCCAATATATATATATATATATATTCAACTTTTAAAGTTCCCCCACACTTGAAAAATTTTCTTTTCCTCAAGAAAAAATAATCTAAACATGGATTCCAAATGAAACATTTTTTTAACAAGAAACTTGCATTACAACCAGGAAAATAAAAATAGTTGCTGGTGGAAGAATAAATTCTTCCAAAATCACTCTTATTGATACAATAATTCAGGAATCATTGTTTAGTCCATTAATCATATTATTTCTTCCTTAAATTACAATTTATCAATGATTTCATAGAATATATACCATTTTTTCAATTTACCATATAATAAAGTTTTTATCATCACTCAATGTAAAATAAAACTAAAGTTTTTATCATACCCTGAATACATGTTTCTAACAATAGGGTTGAATTGGTTATAACATCTCCACATCAAAAATAAAAATATGAAATTAATCATAAAGTCTTAAGAAAAAAGGATCAAATGTTTTTTAGGCTAAGGGCAGTTGGGTAAACGATGAAAATCAAGCTAAAAATAAGGTAGTCTCTATATAATACTGCATGGTAATCATGAAGATTGAAATGAATAAATTCCACTTATAAAAAAAGTATTTGTTCTCCAAATAGATCAAACTGGGTCCATGAATTTTTCATTAATGGAAAAAATGATCCCTATTTCATTCCCTTTTCAATTTTATTTATTTTTCAACTATTGTGTCTCTGATAGATCTCAAATCTATCAACTATCCACATATTATCCATCCTATGATTGATCAATCTTATAATGGTGATTTTTGACTATCCTAAAACAAAATACATTTTTTTAAAGGAACAAGGTTTTCATATAAAATTAAAAAGGTAATCATGAACCATTCCATATTAATCTAGTGAAAATTACACCGTAAGTCTCCTCAGTATCAACATCCCATGTATAACAGAGATGAAAAATCCCCCACACCTATTCAAGATAAAATCATGTACAATACCAAGAGAAAGTTATGGAGGGATAAATTTTTTTAAATGGATTCAACCTAATAAGGTTATTCAAGGATACAATGGGATAAATAAGGATAGATTTATAGGTGGGTATTAGGAGAACTGGTTCAAAAAAATTCCTCAATCATTTTAATATTGTATTACTTCTGTCATATCCTCGATAATATTTTAATGCACGTTCTAATAGGTCTAAATTCCCCATGTATCACTGAAGAACAAATATAAAAAAATAATATGGATATTTTGTTCTAGAATCCTCTCAAGAATGATAATACAAAAAAACATGCAGTCACTTAGGGAATAATATCCAGTAATAAATCAATTAAAATAATTTGAAATAATATAGAATTATAATTAAATTACACATCTAAGTAATCATGCTAAAATTATAAATATGATTAAAAATGGATTTTGAAAATCTCCAACCAAAATTTTTCTTATATTTAAAATTTTGTAGTAAGATTTCATGTTAAATAAATATTTTAATGAATAATGTCTCCTAGACTAACAAAAATAAGAAAAAATTCAATTGTGTAGACAATAAACATAAATAAAGGATCACCCACATGTAAAATAAAACAATGTATGTATTGTTATAAAAATTTATATGAAAGAGATAAAAATTTATGTGTAGACATTAATGAAATTGAAATTATGAATTTTAAAATAGGTAATTGACAGATCCTTGTCGTGAAAGTTAGGCCATGGTAGGAAATTGTTAGTTAATGATGGGAATTTGTGCTACCTATAAAAACTATTAAAAAAAATACCCACACTAGATAAACCATTAGTATGTAGGTGTTAATAAATATGTATATAGAAAAATAGGTAATTGCACACAATCAAAAGTAAGATAAAGCTTCTTTGATAAATTCTTAAATTAGATAAAATGAAGTTGTGGAAAACTGATGAACAAAAAGTTTAATAAAATAAAAAAAGTTCATAATCACCCAATGAAAATATAGTGAATAAAAAATACGGGATTCTTTAAATAATGTTTTATCTATTATTTTATCATCATGATAGATGGAAAAGAAATTCAGTTAGTTCCATCCATCAGCTCAGATGTCCTCTACTTCCTACAATATTTGTTGGAAGTTTCTTTAATCACATGGGGGGTTCCTAGTGGGATTAATCACTTCAATAATGCTTCGATCTAAACGACCATGTGGAAGTAGTAAATTAAATAAAAATCAAAGATGAGGATACTATTGAGTATGGAACTAGATATTAAGCTCCTCATGAAATATTTTTATGTCATCCAAATGATGATACATGTCATGAAAAAATCCATAGGGTGGCCTGACATCCTTGTTAATGATAATAGAGGATGTAGCAGATCTAGATAGAGATAAATTAATGAATAAGTAAAAATGAGAATAAGTAAGAAAAAAATTAATCAAAAACTATTTCTCATCATTATATATTTAAAACAGATCATTAGGTACTATTGAATATGATGAGAATATAAAAAAGACGCCTAGAAATAGTGTAAAATGGGGGGTACAATGACACAACTCAACTGTAGGGGCATAGTCGTTGGTCTCTACATCATATGTCCCCCTGGAACCATAGGTATCTAGATATGACATGTCATATCTTTATCATATATGGAGGTGGGGGATGGTTGATTAACTAATGTAGTAGGCTCTATGGTGTTGGAAGAAGTTTTGATCAAAGATGGAGGGGGAGAGGTTCTTATCCATACAATGGACATATGTATTGAATCTAAATAAACTAGAGGCACCTTTAAGGATGAAGGAATATAAAGGATCCTTACTAGTTAATCATTTTTTATTATAAACTACTATTGGGTGGTATGATTTATATGATCTGGTGGTAGTTTTACCTGGGTGGGTGGGTATGGTGGTAGAAGTAGGGTTTAGAGAGGGTGGTGGGTGGGAAGATAGAGGGGATAGTGGAGGTTTGGGGTGGTGAAATGGTATGAACTGATGAATAGAATGAGGATGTGGTGGAAAATATATCAATTATTCTCTATAAGGAACTAGAGAAGTGACCAGGTGACTGATGTAATGGATGGGGTAGGTGTAGTGGTGGTAGGTGGTGGAGAGGTGGAAGAAAGAGCCAAGGTGGAAATAGGGGCTAAGGACGGGACAATAGAGGATGGTGCCTTATGAGTAGGGGTGGGGGTGGGTTGAGATGGAACCACATGTGCATCCTCTATGTTGTCATGGGATCACTTATATCTCCCGTAAATACTCCTCAAGAGTCCCATCTTTTAGTGCATGAGGATTAATGGAACCAGTCATCTCAAAAGAGGAAAGAGTATGAGCGGCATCGAAGACGTTGAGATGATCGGTGAGATGGAAAATGAGTTTTCTTACCATCAAGGTACCTCAAGCCATCCATACCTAGGTCTAGTAGTAAAGTTTGAACTATTGGTCCATATTGATTCAGGGCTACCCATGGAAGAAGCTAGGATTATGAACTCAATCTAACTAATGCTCCTATGATCATCTCCTCTCATGATCCATACATGATCTAGATCCCAATAGAGAATACATATAGTGGAACCCATATCATGGTTCTCTTCACCATATGTGGATCATAGAAGTTATAGGGGTCCCAGGTGATCAATTACTAGATCTTGGACACATCCCTTGCTTAGATCCATTTTCATGGAATAATAAGCATGGGAATAGAGAAAATCATATGTCTAGATAATGATCCTGATGCTAATGTCTCCCAGTGTTTGCTCCCCAAGAATGCGACCATAGTGGAAGGTATCATCCACCACATTGAGAACTGAATAATTATCTCTTGATAGGTCCCCTCGTGGACCTTGGTGGTGGGGGATATGTGCATTTAGCCTGAAAGATCGAGGAACACCTCATGCAAGTAGATATACTTCTGAACAGTGAGTTTTAAGTTCTTGTTGGTCCTCATATGATTAGCCAATAGATGATGTAACCAAATATGATATTTGGGGTATAAATGTAGAAGAAAATGTGCAAGTGATGGTGTGGAGTAGCACCTAGGGATGGTATGGATGATGCCTCAGACTAGAAAAAGATATATGGAGTGGTCGAACCTGATACAGATGGTGAGGTGGTGGGATCTATAGGAGATGGTGGTGGTTCATGGGGAAGATGCTTGGGAGATGGAGAATCTTCATCTTGTTGATCTACATGCTTGATGGTTTTGGTGTGGGCTATATAGAATAAAGTAAATGAGTATGTAAAAATAAGGATAGATCATGATAATCAATTAGGGAAAAGGATTTTAAATAGGAATGGTGGTTTGTCGGTGGTGATGAGGAAATGTTAGCTGATGGGGTGTCTTGTAAGAGGAGAAGAGGGAGGGGTTATATACGAAACTATGGGATATTAATGTCAAATCCCCACCAATAATTCATGTCTTGTATTCAAAACACGATGTGTAAAGCTCATGATTTAATTTTTTTTCAGTATTGACAATTTCACATCGTGTAATTACAATACACAACATCATTTTTTTAATTGATTTTTTGATCATTTTATATTTTCAAAATACAAGCCTCTAAACCATATCCAACAATATTATCTCCAATAATTTATAGAAAATATAATTTATCCTATTAAACCTATCCCTATATTCCTAATTTTCAAGATTCAATTCTTGTCGATAGATAGAAATACTTCGATTCAGATGAATTTAAAAATAAGGACAAACCCCTCATGAAATGGTTCTTGATGATAAAGAATATGAATAATGGAATGATATCCATCGTCAGAGGTCTAATGTAATTTACATCCTTGTGACTAGTGTATTTATTTTTTTCTAGAGATAGGGTTTCTCTGTCATACTTTCTTGTCATATAATCGTCTTTCACATCAGTAAGAAAGATGAATTTATAATCCAATGTATTAATGCCTTTCATAGTGTCTATTACTAAGTGAAAAACAACCCATCCTTTTATTACTCTGAATATCATCTTTTATTGATTTACATCAATCAATTCCTTCCTAGTGGTGAGATATAGTGTTGCTATAATTATTGGGACATATCCTTCTTCTCCATATACAGGATAAGAAAATCAGTAGGATTGTTGAACTTACCAACCTTTACTAAGACATCCTTGAGAAGTCCCTGGGGGTACATGACTGATTTGTCAGCTAGTTGGAGTGAAAATCTTGTTGTTTTAAATTATTTGAGCCCCATATCTTTAATTAAAACCTATAAGTATTAGTTTGAATCTTATTCTAATATCTTATAAGAATATTTTAAAATTTCATGACTCTATAGTGTAGGGAATAAATAAACTTCAAGGTAATTGCATATTGGGTGGAAGATTATGTTGAACAACTATTGAGTATTCTTCATTTAATGAGATAACTCCTAATTATTCCATTTTCCTCTTACTTGAGAGAAAATTCTTCAGAAACATGGCATAAGTAGGCATTTCTGCAATCGCCTATATGATGGGGAGTTGATGTGTAATCGATTAGAAATCCCTAGAAATTTCTTAAATTGTCCCTCCCTTTTTTTGTGTCTCATCCTCTCTGGAAAGGATAGAGGGGTTCTATATGGTTTCAGTTCCACATAGACATCATTTGTTTTATGTTTTTCTTGAACTGGAGATTTTTTAGTTGTCTTTACGTCTAGATTTTTCTTTTAACATGATTTATTTATTCTATCATCACTATATTCACTGAGGATTGTCTCCATTTCCTAGGATATTCAAGATTATTTTCATTACCCAATAATGTATGATGAAATTCAATAATTTTTCCTCTCCTAAGAACCAAAACTTTATCCTTTTATCTTAAGAATGTCTTTGTATTTCCAGGAAACACACTCGGTAATCGATATGATAATTTTTAGAAGATTTTTCCAACATAGTACTCAAGGTTTCATAGTAAATTCGTTTGATTCTTCATTTCAATTTCTTGGTTAGTCAACCTCTGATTTCCATTCTATATGAAGGTGGTGAGAAAGTTTTCAATATTGGATTGGGGAGGTGGGGTATGTTGTTTCTTACTTGGGGGAGATTTTGGATACTGATGTTTTTGAGTTGGTGGAAGTTTTTGAGCTCTAGGAAAAGGTTGTTACGAAATTGTTGTTGTAGTCGAGGAGCTAGAATCTATGTTGGGTACCCAGGTGGTCCCTAGTTCCATGGTGGTGTTGGGACACTCCTATGCTGATAATAATCATGGTTGGTTTTTTTGGCTATTGCACCGACATATGTTGATAATATAATTGTTAGTACTATCGGTTTTAAAAACTACTGATTTTATTGATTTTAATTTATATGATTATAATATTTTCATTGATTTTTCTTTTTTTATTCTTAATAGTCTTGGTATGGATGTGGGCCTCCACAAATTTAACATGATTAGAGATTCATAATAGGGGAAGGAGGCTATGGTGGATCAGGCAGTCGAAAATAATCATTCTTCTTTTTTAGAGCTTTAACCTAGGACAATAGGTAAGTATTCTCTTCCACTTGATGGATTCCATATAGGAGATATCCTCTATCACTTTCCCACTCACTGACCTTGTTGGATATCTCATCGAACAATACATTGCTGACATCAGGTTTCTTGAGCATGAGTCCACCTTCCATGGTGGTGTTCATAACTATGTGGGTAGTAGGTCATAGTCCTTGATAAAAGTTTTGAAATTCTATCCACACATTATGTATTTGATGTGGGAATTCAAGAGTCAGCTCTATTAAATGATCTCAGGCTTCCCAAGATGATTCTTGGTCCTGATGGTTAAAATGTTTGATATCATTTATGAGCATATATGTCTGGATTGGTGAGAAATATTTATCTAAGAACATATTTTCTAAATCATATCAATTTATTATAGACTTGGTAGATTAACTTTTAAGAAAATACTTGGCACAATAATGCACGGATAAAGGAAAGACACATAGTCTGATGGAATCAAAGGATTCACCTTATGTAACATTCCAAGTAAATAAAGAATAATACATTTTCATATTTATTAATATTTTTGAATAAAATATTAATTTTACTTTAAAGGGGTTTCTTTGTTCGATAGCGTACCTGATACGCTACAATGGGTTTCTTTGAAAGTCTAATGTTACACACAATGTTGAGTCATACTGCAAAATAATAATATAATATTTTTTTAAATGGTAGTTAACTCCTAGACATTGTATTGGCGGTAATAAATAGGACTAACTACAATATGATTATACATGTTTGTTAAATATTTCTACATTTATCCAATTAAATTTAGTTGCTTAAAATGTGAATAAATCTAATTTTAAGCATAAATACTCTAATATTTTTTTAAAGGTCGGTTTAACACCTTTTAATGATGAACCCTCTTTAAATCTAGTTTTGGTCACTTTTATATGTTATATTTGAAAAAATAAAATTCTTCTTCAGAATAGTGACTTCAAAATTTAAATTAGATGAAATTTTGTTATTTTTCTGATAATGTTCATTTTTAATGAATAATGAAAAATGATTTATTTTAATTAAAAAATGCCTTTTAATATAATTTATTTATATCATTAGGTTATCTTTTTAATTGGTTTTAAAGCGTAATTAGATTTTATTTTTACTATTTAATCCAATTTTGTTCATTGGAAATTATTTCACTTTGAAAATGGACAAAAACAAGTTTTAATCTTTTGATAGTTATTATTTCGTAAAAACACACTTTTTTGTTTTGACAATAGGACTTAATTTTAAATTAATTAATACAACTTCTGTGTTTTGAATTTGGTAAAATAGACATCATTTTTTCATTCATAATATAAAATATAGCTTAGGTAGAATTTTGGTATTAATATGAAATCTTTAATTTTTTGATGAATAGTGAAAACACTGAGTAGTAGTTAAAAAATAGACTTTTTCATTTAAATGAAATTTTACCGATTCTGTTAATTGGATTTCAAAAATCCTACATACATGGTTGTTATTAGTATGTAAAATTTGGTTCAATGTGATGAAAATAATTTTTTGTAAATAGTAACTTTTGGCTTTTATTTACCGTGGTTAAAGGTAAATAGGGTAATTCAAGGTAAAAACAAAAATTATAATAATATAAAATTACCTTAACAGTTGTCCTAACCTTATATGATGAGTATTGGCCAAAAAAGACAATCCTTGGGTGAGACTTTTGGCCTTTGAAATCCACTTGGGTAAGATAATGATATTAATAACTTTTTATTTAAAGTAAAAACAAAAATATCACAAACATGTATTGTTTTGCTAAAACAATTTTAATGTGGGGTTATATAATTGATATATTTGACTATAAATATTATTTATTATGATAAAAATATTTCCTGTATTTTTTTTAAATTTTTAGACATCAAATAAATAAAATTATTTATGACACAATAATGATGTAGTGTTTACCTCATTAATGAATGATTTAAATAAATAAGATTATAAAAATTAAAAAAAATATCCAAAATCTATCCAATTATTATTGGATGAATTTATTTCAAAAAAAAAGTCATCTTATCTTCGACTTTAATAAGTTTTGGACCTTTAAAAACCAAAAATCATTATATAATAAAATAATATTTTCATACTTTCTAATAGAGCCCCACCACCCCTTATAAAAATCCCTTAACTCTAACCCATTACTCACACCTCTCAAGCCCCTTGTCTCATCCAAACTCAACCCAAATAAGATCTAAATAGCCCTCTCTTCCACCTAGAATCCATACCTTATGAAGAAGGAACTTCAAGAAATTCTGTTTGGTTCAAACCAAAGGGATTTACCGGATTTAAAGATAATGTCTTCTTTAAAGTTATTTTTTTATTTTACTTCTCCAACCCCCTAAACTATTTTTATTCCTTTATTGTATAACAACACCAATATCTTCAATATACTAGGTTGTTTTTATGAGGATTATTCTAACTACACTTACACACACCTTCATCAAATGGGTAAAGAACCTAATTTTTCTATGGATAACAAACTACTGCCTCACGAAACGATGATTGTTTAATATTCTCCTACGACCTTTTATGGTTTCTATTTTGAAGGAACTATATTTATATGTGATATATATTATATTTATATTGTCTCTGTAATTTTTTATTATTCATTTATAGAATTCCTTTATGGTTTCCATAATAGGTAAACGCGATAATTTCATTTGAGGAAGTACGGACTACCACCCCCTCAATGTGATATGACTCATTCATGCCATACGTGGAACATATAAAGGATATAATTAATTAAATTATATATGATATTATAATGGAATTATAATACACCTACTTATCATTAAGTTTTCATTCCATTAAAAATACAAAATAGAAATGAAAGTAGCGTTCATGTATATATACGACTTACCATCTCCAAGAACAGTACATTTCATTTCTTACCTCCAAATGTTAGGTAATATTATAAATAAATATATATACTGGATATATATGATATATATGATATCAAAATCATGAATATCATTCTGGATATGATGATCTTTTGACCACATGTACAACTTGTAAATATAAGAAGTTCATTTTTGACTCAAGTACCAAATATCAAGAAAATGACCATTATTAACTTAAGTGATTAAATAATGTTTATAACATGGAAATAAGTGATATAAAAAGAAAAATAAACTTGAAAAATATCTTAATCAATTATAAGTTAACTTATGTTTATTATTCAAGAGATTAAATAACTAACGGTTCATGTTGGACACGAGGTAAGGGACTTCATCTCAATCTCCTTTAATTGAGGCATATTTTATTTTATACACGAATTTATTTTATATGGTGTATAAACACCTTTGAATTTTCATTTCATTCAAATGGAATATTTTTCTATGAGGTGTTTTACTAAATGAAAAAAAATGTTTCTTTTAACGTAAGCGGTGACAACAACATTTTCCGATGCCGCGAGTTTTATTTGATTTATGGATTCCTTAACAAGCTGTAATGTTTTTAAAAGAAAAATAAATACCATATACACTTTTATGTATTTTAGTACTGAAAATTGTTTTGATAATGGATTTTTTATGTCAATATATTTAAATGATATATTTTGATTGAAATGTGGAAATGTTATCTTTCCTTTATGTTTGTTTTATGTGTTATGAATATGTTATGGTTCTTGGGCACTGTTTACATATACAGTTGGTTCCGTGATAAACCTAGGGCGGGTGAGCCCAAGATAGCTCTCCAATGCATTGAGTAACATGACGGAGGTAATCGTGATTGTTTCTCCTAATAGATTTAGGGAATATATTATGATGGGTATTCCAAATTTAACTATCTACGTAGCTATGAAGGCTAAAATGTAAGTATGTTATGGATGTCATAAGTTACCTTTATGATTTGTGATTACTATGTGTTACTCATAAATCTTAGGATTTCATGAGATATGTTAAAAAGCTTATGTTTTGATGAACTAATTTTTTTCATTCTTTATTTTATAACCCTTACTAATATTTTTATTCTCATCCCAAGTTTTGAAATGTTTTTCACAAGACTTAAAGATTAATAGGGTCAAAGATGGGATCAAGGAAAAGGCTTACTGTCTAAAACATGGAACTAGACATGGCTCTTTTTTCAAGAGTTTTTATTTTATGAAAAAAAAAAGGAAACTGAGTAGAATTTTCTAATTTCAAATTTTTGAGATATTATGTATTAGTTATGGCCTAATTCTCTAAAACTCTATACCTGAAAAAATACGCAAAGTGAATTATCTATTTAATTCAAGATTATGTAATGTTTTAAGGCCAGGTCCTTATAGTTGGTATCAGAGGTTAGTTTAGATAACTTTAGAAGATAGATATTTTTAAATTAATATCCATAAATTAATTTATGTTAATATTGAAATGATATAGAATTTACAGATTACCATGTTGTTTTGCCTAAGATATTTCTATGTTCATAATGGTTTTCCGCAGAGAAAATAGGGAAGTTACGATGAGACGACATCAAGAGGAAGACAACCTTCCAAATTAGTAACCTCAGATGGTCGGAATCGGAACTGAATAGTTTTTAGCAGTGATATCATAGTTGACTCGTGCTATAAATGGTGGTGATATCCATGCATGAGATTAGCTAGACCAACCATAGAGGAATATGTCAGTAGTGTATCATTTCATGAGGCAACATCTCTCATCATTCAGAGGATCAGCTAACCTTGTGCTAGCTGAAGGGTGGATTAAAGAATTAGAGATGTTTTTTGATATAATTACATGTTCAGAACATCAAAATATTAGTCTTGTTGTTTACTGTTTTGAAGGTGAAGTCGATCAGTGGTGGTCGATGGTGAAAAATAACAGGGATAGTGACGATATTAATGCTCTTGATTGGGATGAATTGAAAGGTATGTTTCTTGAGAAAAAATTTCCTAAGGTGGTTCATATTAGGATGGAAAAAAAATTAATCGAATTGAGGCTGGAGGATGACTCAGTGGCTACTTATGAAGAAAAATTCACTCAACTGGAAAGGTATTCTCCAAATTTCATATGAGATCTTGATAGTAATATCAACTATTTTTTCTCTAGATTAAAGCCAACGTATCAAAGGGATTTAAATTCTTGTGAGTTCAGAAGTTATGAAAAACATGTTTGATGTGTGAAGAATGTGGAAATGGAGTTTTTTGATGATCATGACTTCTTTGAAAAACAACAGAATAAGAGGTCGAGGTGGCAGACGAAATGGAAGAACTCTTCAAAAAATTCTAATGGTAAGAAACTAAAGTTTATAGTTTCTAAAAATTGGGGTAAAAATCATATTGGGGAATGTCTCTTGAATTATGGTAAGTGATACCGATGTTGTAAAATAGGACATAAGACTCATAATTTCACTGAAAAATATCATGGTAATGGTAAGAAAAAATCTGATTTACAGTCAGTAAAATGCTTTAAGTTCAATGAAATTGTTCATTTTGAAAATGATTGTCCAACAAAGAACTAAACTGAGGGAAAGTAGCCAGACAAAAGCAAAAATGGGTGGTTAAATCTTATGCAACTACTTCAGTAGATGTTGGGCCTTCAAATGAAGTAGTATCAGGTTCACTGTTTGTTTGTTCTGATTATGCCAATGTGTTTTTTGATTTAGGGTCTACACATTCGTTCATTTCTAAGAAGTTTTCTAGTAAATTGGGAATTCCATATCAGTATATGAATACTGAACTTATTGTAAAAACACCGAGGTAAATGTTGAGACAAAAAAATATTATAACCTTCATGCCCTTGTGTGCGGAAAAGAATCTACCTACAAACCTTATTGTATTGCCTCTAGTAGAGTTTGATGTTATTTTGGGTATGGATTGGCTTTCCATTTATCATGCTAAGATTAACTATAGAGCTAAAGAGTTTTCTTTTCATAAAGATTTTCAGTTTGTGTATAAGAATGAACCCTTACTTTTGATAACATAACCGGAAGATGAGAAACTAGAAAAAGATGGAAATGAATGTTACCTTACACATATTGTTTAAAATAAAGGAACTATCAATATTGATGATGTGCCAGTGGTAAATGAGTATCATAATGTTTTTCTGTATGATATTATTAGTGCAATACCTGATCGGGAAGTAGAATTTACTATTGACTTAGTTCCTGATGCTAAGCTAATCTAAAAAACCCCTTATCGAATGGATCAAATTGAACTTTTAGAGTTAAATAAGTAATTGTAGGAGTTATTAGATAATGGTTTCATTCGACCTAGCACATCACCATGGGGTTCTCATATCTTGATAGTTAAACAGAAAGATTTCACAATGAGAATTTTCATTGATTATAGAGCATTGAATAACATCACTGTTAAGAATAAGAATCCTTTGCCTTATAATGGTGATTTTTTTTATCAGCTCCAAGGAGCTCAGTATTTTTCAAAGATTGACTTGAGTTCGGGGTACCATCAGTTGAAATTAAAGGAAGTAAACATTCTGAAGACTGCATTTTATACTAGATATAGCCATTATGAATTTGTGGTTATGCCTTTTGGATTAACCAATGCACCTACTGTATTCATGGATCTTATGGATAATATTTTCTGTGAGTTCTTGGATAAGTTTTTGGTTGTGTTCATTACTAATATTTTGGTTTATTATAAAAGTAAAGAAGACCATGGAAGTCATTTAAGGGTTGTCTTGCAAACCATAATAGAAAAGAAACTATATGGGAAATTCATAAAGTGTGTGTTTTGGTTACAAAAAATTTCTTTCCTTGGTCACATTGTTTTATAAAATGGCATAAATATTGATCCTGATAAAATAAAAGTTATTTTAGAATGGCCATGAACCACAAATATAACCAAGATTCATAGTTTTCTTGGATTAGTGGGTTATTACTGAAGGTTTGTTGAGAATTTTGTACGGTTATCTAGCCCACTGACTAAGCTAACTCGGAAAGGAGTTAAGTTCATTTGGACAAAATAATGTGATGATTGTTTTTAGGAATTGAATAGAAGATTAGTGAATGCTCCTACTTTGGGACTACCTTCCAGAAATTGTGATTTTGTTATCTATAGTGATGTTTCATTAAAAGGACTTGGTTGTGTCCTAATGCGAAATTATCGAGTAATTTCTTCTGATTCACATTATTTGAAACCTCGTGAGTTAAATTACCCTACACATGATTTGAAATTAGCTGTTGTTGTTTTTTTCTTTACAAATTTGGAGGCATCATTTGTATGGATTAAAATGTGAAATATATACTGACCACAAAAGTTTAAAGTATATATTAACTCACAAAGAATTGAACAAGAGATAGTGTATATGGCTATAATTAATCAAGGATTATGATTGCACAATTCCTTACCATCTAGGAAAGGAAAATAAAGTGTCTGATGCTTTTTGTCAAAAAAGTAATGCTACATTAACCTTTTTATGTTTAGAATGAGATCCTTTAGTTTTTGATTTGATGAACTTTGGTATAGAAGTTGTTGTTGCAGGAAATTCCTCTGTTTTGTTTCAAGTGTTAGTGAAATCATCTTTATCAAATAGAATTAAGGAAGCGCAGAAAGAAGACAGTGATTACAGAAAAAGGTAGAGTTGGTTCAGAAGGGTAAGTTTCTTGATTTTAACATTGATAATGATTGTGTTTTGAGGATTAGGAAGAGATTATGTGTGCCTTGTGATTCACAGTTGTAGAACGATTTGTTATGTGAAGCTCATAGTTCTTCATTTTCAGTTCATCCTGGTAGTACTACAATGTACAGAGATCATCGGGAGTATTACTGGTGGGATGAAATGAAAAAAAGATATTCCTGAATTTACTATGAAGTGTTTGACTTGTCAACAGGTTAAAGTAGAGAAAAAGTTACCGAAAGGTATGCTTCAATAATTACCAGTGCCATAGTGGAAATGAGAATATATATCCATGGACATCGTTGTGGTATTATTATATACATCTTGAGGTAATAAAGCAATCTGGGTTATTGTTGATCAATTGACTAAATATTCTCATTTCCTTCCTATTCAAGATACTTTGTCTCTAGATAAACATTGTTGATTATATGTTAAAGATATAGTCAGGTTTCATGGAGTTCCCCTCTCTATTGTATATGTTCATGATCCCAGGTTTAATTCTAACTTTTAAAAAGGCCTTCAAAAGTCATTGGATACAGAATTAAATTTTAGTACAGGTTTTTATCCTCAATCAGATGGGCAGTTTGAACAAAAAATTCAGACCATGAAGGATTTTTTACATGCTTCCTCAATGGATTACCAGGGAAGTTGGGACAAACATATTTTTTTGGTTGAGTTTTCTTATAATAATAGTTTTCATTCTAGTATACAGATGGCTCCATTTGAGGCATTATATTGGATGCGGTGTTGAACTCCAGCTTTTTGGGATGAAGAAGATGAGAGAAAGCTGATGGAACCAGACTTGGTAGAAGAGATGGCAGAAAAGGTTCAGTTGATTCAAAATCACATGAGAACAGCTCAGAGAAGGCAAAAATGTTATGCGGATAACTGGAAGAAGGATCATTATTTTGAGGTAGGTGATCATGTCTTTCTCAATGTTTTTCCATGGAAATATGTGATGCATTTTGGTAAGAATGGAATGATGGTCCGTGGTTCATTGGACCTTATGAAATCCTAAAGAAATTTGGATCTAATGCCTATATAGTGGATTTACCTCCAATTTTATCCCAGGTACACAATGTTTTTCATGTTTCAATGTTGATAAAGTATATACCGGATCCATATCATGTTTTAAGCCTAGAGGTAGTTCAGTTGGAAGAGAATCTCTCTTATGAGGAATAACCAGTCCAGATTTTTCACCAAAGAGAGAAAGTGTTTTAGAATAAGGTAATTCATCATGTAATTTTTTTTTGGAAAAACTATATGGATGAAGAGGCGCTTTAGGAATTAGAAAATGCTATGAGGGATAAATACTCCCAATTATTTGATAAGTGAATAAAAATTGTGAGGATGCAATTTCCAAAAGGGGTGAAGGATGTAATATCCCAAGTAAATAAAGAATAATACATTTTCATATTAATTAATTTTTTTGAATTAAATATTAATTTTACTTTAAAGGGGATGCTATGTTTGATGGATTACCCAATACACAACAATGGGCTTCTTTGAAAATCTAATATTACACACAATATTGAGTCATACTAAATAATAATAATATAATATTATTTTAAATGGTAGTTAATGCCTAGCCATTGTATTTGCATAAATAAATAGAACTAACTAAAATATGATTATATACATTTATTAAATGTTTTTACATTTATCCAATAAAATTTAGAGGCTTAAAATGTGAATGAATCTATTTTTAAGCATAAATACTCTAATATTCTTTAAAAGGTTGATTTATCGCCTTTTAATAGAGAACCCTTTTTAAATCTAGTTTAGGTAACTTTTTTATATTCTATTTTAAAAAATAAAATTCTTCTTTAGATTCAGGACATTAAAATTTAATATGGATGAAATTTTGGTATTTTTCTGAAAATGTTCATTTTTTAATGAATAGTGAAAATACTGTATTTTAATTCAAAAATGCCTTTTAATATAATTTATTTATATGATTAGAATTATCTTTTTAATTAGTTTTAAAGTTTAATTAGATTATATTTTTACCATTTAATCCAATTTTGGTCATTTGAAGTAATTTTACTTTGAAATTGGACATAAACAAGTGTCAGTATTTTGATAGTTACTATTTCTTAAAAACACGTTTTTTTGTTTTGACAATGGGAATTAATTTGAAATTTATTAATCCAAATTCTATTATTTGAATTTGGTAAAATATACATCATTTTTTAATTCATAAAATAAAATATATCTTAGGCTGAATTTTGGTTATTTTTCTGGAAAACATCAATTATTGAGGAATAGTGAAAACACTAAGTAGTAGTTAAAAAACTGATTTTTTCATTTAAATGAAATTTTACCACGTCTGTGAATTAAATTTTAAAAATCTTAAATACATTGTTTTTATTATTAATTAAAATATGGTTCAATAAGATTAAAATAATTTTGGATAAATATTAACTTTTGACTTTTATTTACCTCGGTTAAAGGTAAATTGGGAAATTCAAGGTAAAAACAATATTATAATAATATAAAATTACCTTGACACTTATCCTAACCTTATTGGAGGAGTAATGTCCGGCCAATAAAATTTTTGAGTGAAATTTTTGGCCTTTTAAATCCACTTGGGTAAGATAATGATATTAATAACTTTTTATTTAAAGTAAAAATAAAAATATCATAAACATGTATTGTTTTGCTGAAAAAAAAATTAATGTTGGGTTTTATAATTGATATATTTAACTATAAATATTAATTTAAAAGCTAAAAATGTTTTACTATATTATGGTATTTATTTATAATTTTTAGGCTTCAAATAAATAAAATTATTTATGACACAATAATGATGCAGTGTTTACCTCATTAATGAATAATTTAAATAAATAAGATTATAAAAATTAAAAAAATATCCAAAACCTGTCCAATTATTATTTTATGCTTTTATTTCAAACAAGAGTCATCTTATCTGCGACTTTAATAAGTTTTGGACCTTTAGAAACCGAAAATCATTATATAATAAATTAATATTTTCAAACATTCTTAAAGATCCCCTCCTCCCCCTTATAAAATGTTCTCACATCTAAACCATTAGTCACACCTCTCAAGACCCTTGTCTCGTCCAAAATATTCCCAAATAAGAATTAAATATTCCTCTCTTACACTTATAATCCTTACCTTAGGCAGAAGGCACGTCAAAAATCCTTTGGGTTCAAACTAAAGGGAGTTACCTGATTTAAAGGTAACGTCTTCTTTTAAGTTATCTGCTTTTATTTTACTTTTACAACCCCCTAAAATATTTTTATTCCTTTATTTTATAACAACACCAGAATCCTAAATATACTAGGTTGTTTTTATGATATGTATTAGAACTAAACTTACACACATATCCATCTAATCAGTAAAGAACATATTGTTTCTGTGGACGATGAACTACTACCTCACCAAACAATGATTATTCAATTTTCTCCTACCACCTATTATGGGGGCCATTGTAATGTCACTGTATTTATATGTGATATATATTATATTTATATTTTCTCTATTCTTCTGTATTTTTCATTTATATCATAACATTAAGGTTTCCATATTGGGTAAACGTTATAATTTCATTTGAGAAGTGCGAACTACTGCCCCCTCAAAGTGACAAGACTCGTTCATGCCATACATAGAATATACAAATGATGGAGTTAATGAAATTATATATGATATTATACTGGAATTATAATATACATATTTATCATTATGTTTTCATTCTATTAAAAATATTAAATATAAATTAAAGAAGCATTCATGCGTATGTACGAATTACCATAATGAACAATGCATTTCATTTCTTACATCCAAATATTCTGTACTATTATAAATACATATATATACTGAATATATATGATATTTATGATATCAAAATCATTAATATAATTCTAAAGATAATGAACTTTTGACCACATGGACAACTTGTAAATATTAGAAGTTCATTTTTAACTCAAGTACCAAATATTGATAAAATGACCATTATTAACTTAAATGATTAAATAATGTTTATAACATGGAAATAAGTGAAATAAAAAGAAAAATAAATTTGAAAAAAGTTTTTATGCAAGTAAAAATTAAATTTTGTATATTATTCGAGAGATTAAAGAACAAACGGTTCAAGTCAGACACGAGGTAAGGGACTTCGTCTCAATTTCCTTTCATTGAGCAATTTTTTTTATACATGACTTTCTTTTATATGGTGTATAAACACCATTTACTTTTTATTTCATTCAAAGGGAATATTTTTCTATGAGGTGTTTTACTAAACAAAAAAAAGAATGTTTCTTTTAACATAAGAAGTGACTACGACCTTTTCTGTCGCCATGAGTTTTATTTGATTTATGGCTTCATTAACAAGCTATAATATTTTTAAAAGGAAAATAAATACTAAATACTCTTTTACATATTTTGGTATTGAAAATGGTTTTGATAATGGATTTTTTATGTCAATATATTTAAATGATATATTATGATTGAAATGTGGAAATGTTATCCTTCCTTTATGTTTGTTTTATGTGATATGAATATGTTATGGTTCTTGGGAATTGTTTACATATATGGGTGGTTTTGTGAAAAAATTATGGAGTTTGAGCCCGATATAGCTCTCCAATGCATTGGGTAATGTGATGTAGGTAAACCTGAATGTTTCTCCTAAGAGATTTAAGGAATATACTATGATGGGTATTCCAAATTTAACTCCCTACATAGCTATGAAGGCTACAATGTAAGTATGTTATGGATGCCACAAGTTACCTTTAGGATTTTTGATTACTATATGTTACTCATAAATCTTATTATTTCATGAGATATGTTAAAAATCATTTGTTTTGATGAGTTCATGTTTTTATTCTTTATTTTATAACCCTTACTGAGCTTTTTATGTTTATCCCATGTTTTGAAATGTTTTTCATAGGAATTAAAGATGAATAGGGTCAAGAATTGGATCAAGGAAATGTCTTGTAGTCTAAAACAAGGAACTGTATATGACTCTTTTTTTCAAGAGTTTTTATTTTATGAAAAAATGAAAACTAAGTAGAAGTGTCTACTTTGTAATTTTTGAGATGTAATGTAATATTTATGGCCTAATTCTATAAAACTCTAAACCTAAAAAGATCCTCAATATGAATTTCACATTTAAATAAATATTGTGTAATTTTTTAAGGCTAGGTCATTATACCTTGGTTGTGAAAAGTGTTTCAAAATCCTAAATAATTTTAGATAATCTCATGAGAATAATCACATTGAATTCTAATAAATTTATCAGTATTCCAGATCATATAGATGAGGCTAGATTTTATTCAAAATAATGTTCCATAATATGAGGGTGAACAATGTTGGGCACAACACCATTGATATAAGACAAGCCATAATCCATGATGGTTCACTCTGAAAGTGTTTGTCTATATTCCTGATGTTCAAGTGGGTCATAATTTACATTTTTGGGATGTGGTGGGACGTGATTATTGATTTTATCCATATTTAAGTGTCAAATTGTAGTGATAGGTCTCTCAATTTAAAGATTGAAAGGAAGTATTTCTTAAGCATAAAGACTCTTTGGGTGAGTCAGAGGGCCCTAATGCATGCACTATGCCTAGGAGAATAGTTGATGAAGGTTATATTTTATGTGAAAAAATTTCTAAAATGAGTGTGTAAAATGAGGGGGAGTGAGGTAATACTAGGTTTGTACCAAATTTCACTATGATTAAGAACAACAATCCCTGGAAACTGTGACAACATTTGAATAGCTTTTATGACAACATTGATTACATTCAAGCATTGATCATATTTGAATTCATATTTCCCAAACTACACAAATCTACTATGGTGTACAATATGGATATTAAATTGTCAAAATATAGAGTGACATCTAGTTTGTATAAAAATTAGTGGTAAAAACTCTTTGGAAGGAGTCTACATGTCTCTCTTTGGTTTGGGATTTCTAAAAACTATGTTTTATATGATTAAATTCAGATTAATGGAAGGGTTCAGGGATAAATTCAGGTTTTGGTCAAAATATAATCCTAAATCTATCTCAAGATAAGCCAATGGATTTGGATTCCAAGTGGTTCAAGGTTCACCAATTGGTCTTGTTCAAATCAGTGGGATCTACCTAAACTACAACTATTCTTTGGTCCACAGATAGTTAAAAACTTATGTGTAGTAAGATTAAATTCAAGGTAGAAAGTATCACAAGATATTGGTCTTATAATTCTTAACTACCACTAAGTTGAGGTCTTTCGATTACATCTCTCGTGATCAGGGTAGTGTAAAAGAATGAGATTAACTATTTTTTTAACATAATTACAAGACATAGGGTTACAAAGTTTCTATTTAGATATTCTTCACATTAAAACATACCCATAATCTCAACCCATATACCTTAGTGGATTAGCTATGAATGGAAATATTAAAATAAAGTAGGGAAACAAACAATATGCTCGACATAGTAAATAAATATTTTAAATCATTTCTATCTACAATTGAAATTAATTAAAATAAATTAAATATTATCTTGAATGATGAAACAATAAATAACACAGTTTTTATTGATTTTGTATAGAAAACAAAATTGTATTCAAGTGTCAGAACAAAAATGCTTAAAGAATGAGTCTTGGAATCAATAATCTGTAACAACAGAATGATTAAAATGGTAATGGAATGAAATTGAAACAATTTTAGATGAATGTAGAAATAATGAAGAAAAAAGGAAAATAGTTTGGGTATCCAAAAACATTTTTTGTTAGTATTTCTCGCATATATATTGATATAGATGTTACATGATGTGTAAAAAATCCCTATCATGTAACTCCTTTATGTGGCTTTCGCATCACTACTTTCATGGAATGTAAGTAAATTTAATTCAATTTTCCTCATATCCACAAGGTTATCCAAATATTTTAAATATCAGGTATTTCATAATCTATATCTTTGTCAAGATTCAAAATTCAATGATTTCATTTCATGTATTGAGATCACGTCATGTGTAATTTTAGGTTTGAAATTAGATTCTTTCATGACATGTAATCATCATTCACATCTTGTACATCGTTCATGACTTTTAAATGGGATTAATGGCCTGTAATTTAGAGGTAAGGTGGTTTTCTGGAAGAATACTGATCACGTACAATGGATTCATGATGTGTAATGTTGAATTTCTCCATTTTTCTAGCATACCCTATTTGGTTCTTGAATTCCTAATTCCAATAAAAAATGCATTAAAACCCAGTTTATTATCAAATAAAGAATGAATAAACATTAAATCATATAATCATATATATATATATATATATATATGTTTGTCTTTTATTTTATTTTTTTTATGATTTGGTTTTCGATCGAATTGTTTTATTTAAGAATTACAGGTGTTTTTGGGTAGGGTTCTAGGTTTTAGAGGTGATATAAGGGAATAGGAAGGCTTAAAAGAGCTTCCTCCTAAAACATTTTGTTATAAAGAGTATAGGGTACCCTATGGGAGATAACTTGGTACTAAATGATCCTTCCAAAGGATCATGTCTCTTAGTGGTTCCAAGTGAGTAAATAGTAGCCCCAAAATGTGTGCATAGTAGGCTAAAGTGTTTTTTTATTAAAATAGGAAATTTTGGTCTTTTTAATCCTCTCTTTTATCCTTGAATGGGGAATATTTTATTCCATTCCATCTCCTCTAGTTATAAGGAACTATTATGGAATATTTTTTCATATTTTTTTACTTAATATAACCTCTTTCTTTATAGAGTATTCAAAGAGGTTCCCATCCTTGAATATAAGCTAAACCTATCATATCTTCCCCTTATTCCCTTCTATATATTTCCTTTCTTATTCCCTCAATAATGACCATGTTTCTTGATGAGTTATTTTACCAAATTCATGGTGAAATACAATCTAATTCCATGGATTATTTTTCATTGAATGGGGGATTTCCTAAATGAGTGGGTATTAACCTTTTGGTTAATTTTTTCATAATTAATATTTTTTAATGATAAGTTTCAGGTTTATTTTATTTTGGGATTTTATTTAGGGATTCTTATATTTTATCTAGTTGTGGATTCTTATATATTAATATTTGAAATGATCATAATAATTTTTTTCTTGGGTTTAAATTAGATAATGTTTAAGGTTTCATGATTCTTGACTTATAATAGTTTTATTATAGGATGTGATTGGTCATGAATGAGTATATAATGTTTTTTATGATCTATTTAGGGTAATTTAGATTATGATAAATTAATATTTTTAATGGTTAGATAATACCTATGGATAAAGAAAAAAAATATCATCTTTTTCAGTAAATTTTTAAGCTATGTCTAGAATATTCCTACCATAGTTTTCCAAAAATAAAATTCAAGAACCCTTAATTTTTTTAGAACTATGAATGAATGGATTTCAATTTCTATCCCTTTTTTATAGAAAAAAATTCTGATATATGATTTCAAAATCAACTATGTATTATGTTAATTTGGATTTTTTTTCCTTGAATCAATGTAATTGAAACATGTGGTAATGGTCTTTATTATTTATGTTTACATAACTTTTAAACACATATAATTATTTATATCTTGTGAATAATTCACTCATAGGTTGACATTATGTCTTTGTTTTCCTTTTAGGGTACTTTAGTACTCTTGAAGCATTGAATGACATGTTTATTGGTTATTTATAATGGGTATCAATGTTAGTGTTTATAATAAAACCTAACATACTATATTGGGTTTTTGTTTGGAAGGTATTATGAGACCTCTATGTATATTGTTATAGTAATGTGACTATTTCTTGATAAGAACACTTTACCTTTAATCATTACCATATGAAATTTATGAATACTATTTCACCTTATGAAAACCATAGCATGTTATAAATCAATGATACAAACTTAACTTCAGTTTAGATTTGTATTTTTAGTGAGGTTTAAATTGAATTAGATTGCTAGAATGGAATGGTGGGTCTTGGATATTTATGGTCTTTACTACCATAATTTTTTGAAATAAAAATATTATTTTTTCAATAATAACTAGTTTTCTATAAATTAAGTGTAAAAAAAGTTTTTGATCAGTTTTAAAACATAAAATCATATATTGATTTCTTAAAAATGTCTCACTTTTTTGAAACATAAATTTTACTATTCTAAAAAAATATGATTTTTAAGGAAAAAGTTTAAAATACTATAAAGTGAAATACCTTTTGAATAATGGAAAATCATCTATAAAACCTTTTCCATAACATAAAGTGCCACATTCTTAATAATTTTTGTTTCTCACATAATTTTTAAATGATAAGATCTTCCCTTATAGAGGGATTTACCTCATTTTTTGAGTCCTAAATTAAATATATTAAACTTACATCATTCATCCTTAGGGGTTATGAAAAGTGTGGTCTATCGATAACATAATACCAAATCCATAAAATAAGTTGATCTTATTTATTACCCATCTAGGGTGGTAATCTTTTATACCTGGTTGTAAACACCCATCCTATAATGTTACCTTCATAAGGGAAAAGTCTTAACATTAATTTCTACATGGATTCATAGAGAACGTTTCATGTCATAGAATGAGACCTGTATAGTGTATGTTCATAAGAATTAATATTGACAAGAATTGACCTCTATGTGTTTATGTATAATCTTTTCTATGCTTTTGTGTGTTCTTTTAATAATGTTAAGTTATTACCCTTTAAAATATTTATATTAGATCTTTATTTATCATTTTAGTATAAAGATCATGATTCTAGTTAGTATGATTGAGTTTATCTTAAGCATGGTTATGGGAGAAAATATTCTCAAAATTTTCCTTTATTTTTTAAATTAAATTAACCCTAAAATTAATATAAATACTAAGAAATTTATTCAATTTTGTTACTTTTGTTATTCTAGAATATAATTATTAAATGTATTGAATATTTAATATGATATATTTTATTCATGTTAAAAATTAATTTGAAAATGCATACATTGATCTTGGATTCTATGTTTTTTTTAATTAAATGGTAAACATGATTGATAATCTTATTCTAACAAATTTAATAATTTTTTAATTAATATAAAAAATATAACACTGATTTGTATTTGTTTAGAAATCTCTAGGAATATTCTGAAAGATATATTTATATAAGGAAATTAAATTTATGAAAATTAAATAGTATTGATATCAATATATTAAGTCATTATTAATGTACAAGGAATAATTTTACAAATGGTATAATTTATCAAGGATTTTATTTAATTCAGAAGAATTATTTTATCCTCAAAGAAAAAGATTTATCTATGTCCTAATCATACAAGACATATTTTAGTTTCATATAAGACTTCTTATCTACTCATGTAAGACAAATTTTTGGTAGTATTAGGAAAAAAAATTGGCTAAGTCCCAAGTTTTTTATGACTTACAGTCCATTATATAAGCCTTTTTCCATTTTGTAATACCTTGCCTCATTTTTTATGTATTTTTTTTATTTCATAACATTTCTTTAATTTTGTAAGAAATAGTCAGGATAGTTGGATATAAAATCAAAAAATTCCTCATCACATTATACTTCATAGTGTGTAAGACTTACTCCCCATAACATAATACTTTTCATAATTCTTAAGAATTATATCAATTTTATAAGAATTTCTTCCACTATATAATACTTTTACCTAATTTTAATGACATTATACTTTACCACTTCCATACCAATGTGAGATAAAAATCCAAAATGGATTGGTTTTAAAATTATGTAAATTCATTTCCCTTGTCTACCCAAACCAAGTAAAATTATTTCAAGGTATCCATGTGAAGATCATCTAACAAGTTGAATATGATTGTGTTTAGGGGATAAATGTTGATTCAATGAGTCTTCAAGAATGAGCTTGCTGATAGAATTTAGACCCTCTTAATTATACACATGGATATGATATAGAAAAGGGAGCATAGAATTAAATGTTATTCTTATCACCTTTTTTATTTTTAATAAAAAAACACAATTAAAGTTTCTAGTGATTTAATTACCATTATTATAAATGAATGGATCACAGTTATTGAAGAATCATGATGGAATTGTGTTAAAATATTGAAAGATCATTAAGAATCCTTGTTGGAGTCTTGATAGACTTGTTGAAATTATGAAACGAAGTTAAAATATCTTTAAATGGATGTTAAAAGAATAAAGGGATGCCATTGGTGGTGGTTTGGAATGTCATCCAACAATTTCTAGGAAGAAATAATACCCTATGTGCAGAAATTCCACTAGCTAGCTGATGGAGGAGTACCGGCTAGCTAGTAGAATCCAGAAGAACCACCCTAAAAGAAAATTTCCTCTAGCTAGCAGATGGGTTTTATAAAAGACCAGTAGTGCTCCAGGTATCTCACCAACTATCTGGTGTCTACGATCCATAACCTTATGGGGATCATTAAAAGTTTTTCATAAATTCTCAACTTGGCTCATTGAATCCTTGATTCTGTCCAAGAAATTAGTATATCTCATGAACACTATAAATAGAACCCATGGGGGCTTGGTAATAATCCTTCTCATCCAATTCACTATGCCAATGTTATTCAACCATTAAATTTCCCCCAATATCCCAAGTACTCTCAATTACAGAAGTGTTCTTATATTGTATATATCTTTATCTTTCTTCTACATCTTTCACATTCTATCGTATTGATTTGTCTTATCTTTTTGAGAGTATTGAGACAGTTCCAAAATGATATTTCCTCTAGAAATACACTCTTTCTATATTTCTCATAATCTAGTTCCCACTAACACTTAATGTGGGGGACTCAAGATTCTTTCCACAAATGCTAAAAGAAAATGGATTACATCACTTTGAGGTTTCTATTCTTAACCGTTAAAATTTTAGGGTCAATTTTATTCTAGTTTCTTGATATAACATATTAAAAAGAAATGAAGTTTTATTATATTGGATACCGCTAAATCCAATGGACTAAAATAATAAACCCTCAAATAATTAGCGTAGTTTATGTAGGGGTTCATCATATAACTTTACCCAAACTCCTTTATCCAATATTTCTCTTTATTTTATTCATAATTAATTTACCTTTTTAATATCATTCCACTTATACTTTCATACACTGATACACAAAAACATTAATATTATAAATCACTTATTCTACTTTTTTTCACTTTTATAATTATATCTAATTATTTCATAACAATTTATCTTTACTAAAGTGTTCTTTTTATATCATCAAAAGGTTTTAATTATAATAAAACTTAAAAAATACTTTTTTAGTTTGTAAGACTTTAATTATTTATTTTTTTAATTGGAAATACCCCACCCTATGACCATTTTACCCCACCCTGGAATGTGTTTGGTATCATGTGGGTCGTTATTTTTTTCTTTATTAAATTTTTTTCAAACTCAATCAAAACATAATTAATTTTAAAAATAATAAACTATATTTTAAACAATTTTCCATTTTCTAAATGGCAGTTTTAAATACCCATGTTACTCTTGAAGAAAACTATATGGGTAGTGATTATTTTTTTATAGTTCAAATTATGGTCATTAGAAGAAATGTATATCTAAATTTCATAGATATATTGGTTATCCAATCTGTAATATAATTATGCATGGTTATACTCTTATGGCCAAAAAAAGAAAAATGAACACCAAATTATATTTAAAGTTTTCAATTAGATTGTAAAGTAATGAATTCCTTGAAATTTGGTTTAAATGAAAATTAATTTAATAAAATTAAACATGTAAAATGAATCATGAAATATGTCAAATATTAGAAGTAACTTATGATGGAATGAAAAACTAAAAGATACGAGATTAGATATAATTAGATGGAATTCTGAGATTTTTTCTATGAAAATAAATGAATCAATTATTGTAATGTTTACACGATTCACTAAAAATTTTAATGGTCAAAAAGATCATGGTGATTATATTTTTATAAAAAAATATTAAATAAAATCCTTTGAATTTTAATAATAATTGGTCATGCAAAGTCATTGTAATTCAAGAAGATAAAGATATAAAGAAAATAGAAGTTGAGGATCCAGTCAGATCTATCATGATATATGAGATTAATATGAAAAGAAAATATAAATAGGTGGAAAAGGTGGTTAAGGAAACTAATAAAAAATTCTATTTCAAGGTAATAGAAATGAAATATTCAAAATTGAAACCTAGATTTATCATCTTTCCATGAATATGTACAAGTAAATGAAAAATAAAATATATTTTCAATTCTTTAAGAAGAAAAATCAAGATATTTAAGTTACATGATTTAATTAAAACAATAAGGTTCAGATTAAGATAGTTTGACACTAAAACTAGAATAAGTATAAGTACAAAAATAAAAGTAAAAAATATGTAAAAAATTTAACTCAATGTGATACCAAATCATCATTCCCATCATCCAAATCAAGCGATAAAAGTGTTAAGCACCTCATGACTGACATTGTGGTATATATCAATATAAATTATGATTGTTATAATTCTTTAAATTCTACTTATTAAACCTATTATTTATGTTATTAACATAATACTTATTCTAGATATAACCATAATAATATATTTTTTGAAAATGATTCAAAATTAAAAGATATTAAAAATAAATAAAATGTTGTTCTTTTTTAAAAGACCAACTTATAAAAAAATATTATTTGGTTTTAAAATGAAAATAACAAAAAAAATGTTGAGAATTTCGAATCCAAAATTAAATATATTAAAAATAGTGTTTCTCAATTGAAACATTTTGATAAATATCTTGAATATGATTTTGGTCTCTCAAGGTATTGTCCAATGTAATTCTGGAATTAGTTTTTCAGAACAATATAATGTTTCCCAAAATAATAAAAAGTGTACTTTTGTAAAAGGAACCTCTAAAAATAAATTTTTTTAATTATTATAAGAAATTCATTAATATTTTTTATGAATTAAATTTAAAAAATTATTTATATGTTATAAAAAATACCATTTATATCTCATCTCACATTTCAAATGGAAAAACATGTTTTAAACAGGTTTGGATCCAAATTCATTATTAAATAACAAAATTTCACTTATGATATTATTACCAAATGAATTAGTCTATTAATATTTTATAGGAAAAGTGAATCAAGAACAAAACCAATGAATATACTTGGTATATTGATAGTGGGTTTTCTGATAACATGTGTGGTGTTTGTTTTGAATTCAATCATCTCAAAAGCATTGATATAGGACATGTCACATTTAGAGATGATTGAAAAATTAAAAAACATATGTATTGGTATGACTGTTTTATAAAACTCTAAATTTATTAGATAATTTTTTTATGAATGAATTAAAGTATTATTTAGTAAGTAATATTCAATTATTTTGTATTGTTTTTATAATTACTTTTGAAATAGGTATTTAAATGTTTTTAATTCCAAAGGAAAACTTTAATTTACCACATACCATCATCAAATTTTTATATTATATATTTAAAATCTCTTGAAATGTAAAATTTTAAGTGTTTTATTGAAAAATATAATGAATATTGTCTTTGGAATCATTTACATGTCATTGTAACCCTCATTCCCTTATCATGATCAACCTTAATAGACTAGTATGAGATTTTCCAAAAAAAATCGAAGAAAACATAGTTTTTGAAACATTACAACCTACAAAGTCATATAAATAATTATTAAATTATAAAAAAGGTATCTTACTATAAATCTGTAATATTTGTTCACCATACCCTTTTTAGACCAGCTCGTGTTTTTAATAAAGTAGGTAAATCTTACACCATGTTAATTATTGATGATTATACCAGATTTATATGGGTCTTCTTATTTTATCCTAAAAATGAAGCATATATATAATTTATCATATTTAAAAAAAATAAGATGAAAAAGAAAAAAAATTCTTATACCTTATAACTAATCATAGTGGGGAATTTGATAACAATGACTTTAATGAACTTTTTGCTTCTCAAGGTTATCATCATTCATTCTCGGATCCAAGAAGGCCTAAAAAGGGGGTTAGAGAATGATAAAACATGACCCTACAAGATATTTATAGGAATCTATTGAGTGATTTTAAACAGTCTCAATTATTCTGGGTTGAGGTGTTCAATACCTATTTCTATATCCATGATCGTGTTCTTATAGAACCTCTCTTTATAAAAATACTTTATGAACTTTGGAAAGGTAAAATTATTAAATTTGGTTTCAATAAAGTTTTAAATTATAAATTCTTTATCCTTATCACCAAGTATAATCTAGGAAATTTTGACCCCATATTTTATGAAGGTATCATTATTGGGTACATGATCTCAAGAAATTAATATCAAGTATTCAATAAGAGGACCCAAACCATAGAAGGGGAGATCAACAGAAAATATGATTAAAATATTCCTAAAAATCATCCTCAAATTGATGATGATTTTTACCATTATAGTTATAACTTTCTAAAAACTATATTTGATAATTAAAGGAATGATTTTCAAGAACATTCATATACTTATTTATCTAAGGAATGAGTTCAATCCAAAGACCATATTCTTGAGAATGTTATCAGTGAATTACAATCCAAAATTCATACTAAAAGGTTGCTCATAAATTAGGTTGAACATTAATTTTTTCCATCTCAAATTGAACATAAAACCATTTATGATTCAATTAATGATGGGAATTGGATTCTTCACATGCAAGAGTATTCAAAAAAAATATATCTAGACTCTCACAGAATGACTTGATAATCATCTAATCATTTAGACCATGTGGGTTTCTAAAAACAAATAAGATGATAAAAGAAATATCACCCGTAATAAGGATCAACTTGTTTATAAATTATATAATTAAGAAGAATTTATTGATTATGGTGAATCCTTTACACTCATTTCATTACTATAATCCATATAATATTTTTGGTATTCTCTACTCATTTTAATTTTAAAATTTTTCAAATTGATATTAAAAGTGATTCTCTAAATGGGTTTAATTATAAAAATGTTTTTGTTAATCAACCACCCAGTTTTGAAAATATTAAATTCTAAAAACGTATTTAATGATAACCAAAGATCACTATGATTTTATAAAATCCCCTCCGATTTGGTATGAAAGGTTAAACTTTTACTTTTAACAATGATTTTAAAATACTAAAATTTAATTATACTCTTTTTCTAAAAACATTTTAAAATTAATTATTAATTATTGAAAAAATATAAAATATGTTATTTTTTCTCAACTAAATAATATATTTGTAATGATGTTTTTGATTTAATGAATAAAAAGTTGAAAATGAGTTTTATTAGAGGAGTAAAATTTTTCCTTATTTTTAAGATTTCCAAAAAAATTGATTGAACATTTCTAAACCAAAGAATATACACTAATGAACATTTGATGGAGTTTGGCATGGATCATGAAAATAAAATTAATACACCCATTAGTAGCACATGTATGTTACCATTGGATGAATTGAAAAAAAAAATTGACAACATGATTTATAAAAGTGTGATTGGTAGTCAACTTTACCTTATTAAAATCCATACAGATATCATATCTAGTGTGTTCCTTTGTGATCATTTTTAATCAAATACAAAGGAATATCATTTATAAGTTCTCAAAATAATTTTTAGATATTTTAATGGAACTAAAAACATTTCACTATTTTATCCTATGAAAAATACTTTTGAACTTAATTTCTTTTTCTATGATGATTTTAGAAGATTCCTACTAGATAAGAAATTTACTATTGGGAATTTCTACAAACTAGAAAAATACCCTTTCTCATTGTATACTAAGAATAAAAAAATTGTTTATATTTTTACAAATAAAATAGATAGAAATTGGGATTTTTTGTTCTGAAGAAGAATGGATGAAATATATTATCATAGACTTTGTGATTACAGATAATCACATCACTATAAAGTGTGAAAACAATAGTGTGATTAGTATCTTTTAAAATACAATCTATCATTCTTTTACTTCTAAAATTGATTGAAGACTCTATTTTCCTCATGATCACATTGAAAAATGTAATATCATTCTATAATTTATCTTCACTGATATTCTACTTTTAGATATCCTCATTAAACCCCTTTCTCATAATCAGTTTCACTTTATCAAAGGTTTTTGGATTATTATTATCTATGTGATACATGTATTTATATCGTGTAAAGCATTAAGTTTTTTATTTCAATTTACAAATTTAAATTTTTTTTAATAAAACATTTCCTTTCCTTTTAATTTTTTTAAAAATTTTGATAAAATTGAAAAGTTCAATTGAGTGTGATACTACAAGATAAATAATTCCTATCTAGTTACAAAAATGTATATAGGATTTGAGAACAAACACTCCTAGAGGTTTTAGCATCAAAATAGTCTGGTTGAGTTTTTAATCTAATATTAAAATTGGGCATGTGTAGTGATATTTTACTAAAATAAAGTTTTTTTACTTACAAGTAATTTTCTATGGTTTATTAATATAATATTTACAAAATCATAATAGTGGAATGGGTTAAAATTTCTAAAATAATATGTTGATTTTTTACTTTAAAATTTTTTCTTAATTTTAAAAAAATTTCATATTTTTTTATTTCTTATTTAGTTTCATTAAATGATCCTTATATTCATAATGCATTACATTATATAGAGATAATATTTTTAATACAAAAATTTTCCTAGAAGAGGAAATTTTTTTCTATTTTTTACAAAATATTTATTTCATTTTTTTTTAAATCATTTGAAAAATATATTTATCTCTTGAGTATATTTTGAAAAATATTTTATTTAATTTATCTTAATATTTAATTAAAACACCTATCTCTAAATTAGTTTTTAGAATTCACATTATTTTTTTGAATTTTCAATGTTTTGTTTTTTTCTCTCCCAAAAGATCATTAATGATGATTAACAAAGTTTTAAATATATATTTCTCTTATTTTCTCTAACAAAATTTATGAATTATTTTTAATAATATCAAAGGGGTAGATATATCTAGTGTTTATTTTTATAAAAATATATGGTACAACTTGTTTAGATTAATCTCTAGTATTTTGTTATAATCTTCAATTATGATGCTTTTTATAGAATAGTAATGTTGTTTGTTATAGATGATAAATGATGTTTTTTTACTATAGTGATGAAACATATTTCTATAAAACTTATCATGATACAAATATTATATTACTGCTCTATTATATTTTTATTCATATGTTTTTTATCATAAAAAAGGGGTAGATATTTGTTATTCTATCATTATTTTGTTTTAATGGTCACACACAATCTTTAATGTTTCTAATTATTTCATTTGAGTTGTTGTAAATGAAAGGATATTGGTTATTTTATAATCACGATGACTTAATGTTGGAATGTTGAAAAAATCATTGAATAATACTGGTTTTAGTTTTATAGACTTATTTAAATCATGAAAAAAAATTGAAGATTGTTCAATGGTTGTTAAAGGAAGAAAATTTCATGAAACCCTGACTACCTAATGTAGGGACGTGAACAACCAGTCCCATGGGGAGAGAACACCTTATGAGTTTAAATTACACCAACTACTTGATGGAGGATCATTTTCTAGAAAGTAGAGTAGAATAAACTAGTAGGTAGAATTAGGAATAACCATTTTTGATGAAATTATCCATTGGATAGTTGATGACTTCTATAGAAGACTAATACTTCTCTAGTTGTCTCAGTAGCTAGTAAGTGGGATCATATGATTAGATAAAGGTTGAGATCAAAAACCATTTGAGGAGTATTAAATATAAGTCTAAAAGTATAATATTTTCACATTAAATCCCTATATCATACCAAGATTTATCCACCACTCATGAACTCTATAAATATACCTGCTTTGTGTCTCAGTAAAAAAACCTTTTCATATACATTAAAACATCGAAGAGCAACTATCTTTAAATTTCTACTGATCACTAAAGTGATCTCAATTATAGATGTGTGCATACATTATAAATATTTTTATCTTTATTCTAAATTTTTATAATTCTATCTAGTTCTTTTTTTTATATATTTGAAATAGTTATGAACATTAAAAAAAAGATATTTCCTATATAAATTATATCTTTTTATCTTTCTTCTATTCCAGAGCTCATTAATTTTTTAAATGAAGGACTTGGATTTCATTTAAAACCCATTCAAAGGAAATAAAATAAAGTTCTTTTATGTTTCAGTCTATAACTTCTATAAATATAGGGTCGATTATAGTCAGATTTCTTACTATGACCTATTAAAAATAAAACATGTTTTGGTATCTTGGATACCATTAATGCCAAGAGACTAACACAATAATCCCTCAATAAATTATGGTATGAGATGTAGGGTCTCATTAAATAAATTTACAAGAACACCTTTATCAAATCTTATTATCTATTTCATGATTATTCTTTTTATTATTTTAATATCATTACACATATACTTTCATACCTCAATACAGTTAATCATTTATTTTACAATTCTCTTATTCTTATGTGCTTCTACTTTCATAATTATATATAATTATTCCATTTAAATTTCTATTTTAATAAATTTTTATTTTTTATATATTAAAAAGGGATTAATTATGATCAATATTTTTGAAAACATTTTTTAGTCTTTAAGACTTTAATTATTTTTTAGTTTTTTTGAAAGAAAAATTCACCCCCTCTTAAAATTTTACACTACTCTGACCTACACTAACTTCCATGTAGAGGAAAAAGAATATATAGTGATATATATATTTTTTCCTCTCTATTCGTAAAAGGATTTGAGACCCTTGGAGTTCATACATGACTTTGTTAGATCATTTTTCATGAAATTCATTTTCTATTTTAATCATAGTTTGATTTTTTATTTATCATTTGAGTTGTGTCTTCTCCACTACTGCAATTTCTTGTGATTCAAAACCTTTATGAAGTATACTTGAGATTTTGATTCGTAATCATGAGTAATTAACCAATTTTTTTGGTTTAATGGGAGTAATAACGAGGATATGGTTTTTTCATCTTAATTTAAAATCAATTTCATTGATTTTGGTATAAAATTGAAGGTGAAGTGTGGAGGTGGTTATTGAAAATCTATTTTCAATAAAATATGACAGATTCTTGAACTTTTTTAACATCAAAGTATCCCAATAACCAAAATACTCACCATACTAGAAGAGGTTAGTGATTTAAAATGGTTAATGATATATAGTTATTGATAGGTGTTTCAGTAGGTTGACCTTCTCGATGGAGGAGTGTTCTTTCTGACTCACAAAAGAGAAAAAATAATTTTTGGTATCCTTGAGGGTCTATGAGAATGTTAGTAATCTCATACATTTAAAAATAGTGAGAATAGGTAGACAAATGGATTTTGGGATTCGTATTGAGTTATTTGATTTAGAATAAGTGTAATTGATGCTAAAACCCATCAAAATTACCCCTATGACTATATTTCTTTATTGATTATGTCTTTTTTTTCTTAATTTTTTTTTAATTTTATAAAACCAAAAATCCAAACAAAATTACTCTTTTTTTAACATATAAAAAAACAAAAAACAAACATAAGTACAAGAATAGTGAGTATTTTAGGCTCTAATCATTATATAAAAACTAGTGTCCACTTATAAGTTATATATATTTGATATAAATTCTTATTTTATACCCATAATAAATGGACGTTTTCAAACATGGCACCGTTTGTGGTGATCTTATATAAAAAAATATTAATTTTGTATTTTTATAATTAATTGTTTATTTACTTTTCAATTTTTATTTATTTTATTTATTTCATTATTTATCTCTTTATCTTTATTTAACTAGGTTGATCATCAATGTGGGAATATTCTTTAATGTATCCTCATATTTATTCTTGCTTTAAAAAGATTCAAAAAATCAAATTTGAGGTCAGGAATCCACCTGGGGATAACTTATTAAAACCTAATCAGTCCCTCTTCTAATAAAATTTGATGTAACAATATATTCAAGAATAAAATATGAGAAACCTCTGGTAAACACCTATGGGTGGGAGGATGAAAGATACTGAAACCATGGACCAAGTAATTAATGACTACATATGCACCCATTCCATAATTGTGAAAAAATGAAAAACCCTAGAGGAGATTCAAGAATTCATCACTGGCACTTTCTTACTAGACCAAAATATCAAAGAGAAACTATATGATATTGGATATTTGAAGGAAGTGATGTCTACTATGGAAACTAAACTCTAAGAACTCATAAAGAAAATAAAAAATATGATTAACAATTTGAATAACAGTTTTCCTTTTCTCATAATGATATCCAAGAGTTTGAAGAAACACTTCATAATCTTTATCTGCTACAAATTTTTGAGATATTTTCTGAGTTACTCAATATAGATTAAAGGATACATATTAAACCATTAGAGGGGGATTAAAAATCTTTTAACATATTTATTTTTATATTTTATGAAATAAATTTTCAAAATAACATCCTTTTTTTGAAAATATAGGTTCAAATCACTTGGAATTTTCCTTACAAGAGGATGACAAATGAATTTTTTGTTATTTAAATAAATAATGATGAATTTTTTTGTTCAATTGAGCATGGTTGGATGGGGGAGTTGAATTTCCCTTTAAAAAAATTTTAGAATTTATAACTACTTCGATATATTTTCAAATAATTTAATAGAAGATGGGATTTAATCACAAGTAAAATAATTACTAGTAGAATAAATTAAGTAAATTATAAGATAGAGTGTAAATATAATATGAAAGGAAAATAACATATAATCTGGTAAATTAGTACTTAAATAATCCATGAGGGATACCTATGTATGCTCCCCACATGTAAACATGAGAGTATTTAGTTTAAACCTTGCTTTTCAATAGTTGTATCAAAAAACACGATCTTTGATTTTTAGAGGTTTTTAAAAGAATCCAATTGAAATATTTATGATTCTTGATTTTTATTGTTTGTACCAAGAAAAATCATACAAAAATATCCTTTTAATGGTTATTCCAAGGAACCCAATCACCCCATTCATTAAGTCCAAGAAAGAACCATATACACCCATTCATTAAAGAGAAAAAAAGAACTAATTACCCCTTTCTTTAAGGGCCAAAAAAATAAATCCAGTATCCCCTTGAGTTAAGGAAAAATAAATAACCAAAACAAATACAAAACGAGGATTTTTTTTGTGAACACCCAGTACAAACACACTATCATCCACTCACAAATAAGTAAGAATAGAATTTTAGAGGATGGTAGAAAAATAGATGAGAGCATGAATAAATTCCAATAATGGATATAGAAAGAGATCTTGAGAGAGAAAAATATGTGAAATATGGAATCCCGTTATCAATAATTTAGTACAAGCATCTATTTGGGAGTATTTATAATCATTGGAGGTCCCATGGGGTGTTTTGGAGCCATTGGGGGTTAATTATGGCCATTGGGTATAGAAAAGTGTTGAGGAGGACTAACTCTAATAACTATTTTTTATATATCCACAAGGACATTGGGTATCTAATGGGTTCTACAAGATAGTCAAAGGCCCCTGGATAGAGTTGATGTTCTATCTAGGCCCCATCATCTATCTAATGGTACCCCATTATGTATCCATTATTACCTGTGGGTGGGGGGATCTAAAATCCCCCATTATGAATCACTTGATCCCTCTAATTAGTTTCATATATCCAAGAAAAAATATCTAAATTCTAAAATCTGTAATATATGAAAATAAATCATTAGAAACACAATTTATTTATTTTTATTGTTTAAATGTACTTAATAGAGTGATATGTATAACATTTTTCTCCTTTTTTATGATCATAAACACAAAACAAATCAATAGTATACAGATATGCAATATAAATTTTTTTCAAATATAATAAAAAAATTAAAATATTCCATATTTAAATTTATCCAATAATTATCAATACTTAAAAAAAGTAATATTCTATAATGAAATTCATCTAATAATTATCAATATATAAAAATAAAATTTATACAAGGAATTTCAGAATTATTTCATCACAAACTAAATCTAAAAACTCCCCCCTTTGTTATTAAAAAAAATTAATAATCACAATGTTTTCAAATAATAAATAAATTTAGAAAACCATTTAAATTTAAAATTAATTGATACAATTTCAAAACACTTTTGTAACTATTAAATTTTACACCATAAAATCAAAATGGATGTTATTTGATATACTGAAAATATATTCCCCATTTATGATATAAAATCATACCTATATATATACTTGAAATAAATAATATATTTAATTTCATCATCATCTCCCTATAATATGTTTAATGGAAAAATATGTTCAACCTCATCAGCTTCATTCCCATTTGAACCATCATAAAGATCATAAAAATTAGTTTATAGAAATTCATTCATAAATATATGAGGTCTAAGAAAAAGGAAAATTTTAATAGAAAATTTTATAATCCACAATGTTCCATTAAGAGAGTTTAAAAACTAAATACTGAAAATCAATTAAATTTCAATTTCCATGGGTTTGAACTTATTTTTTTATAAAAAAATGAAAACCTGGTAATTTTCTTGAAAATGAAATATTTGAGATCAGAAAATGATTTTAATTTTAATATAAAATGATATTTGGTTTCCCCTTAATTGATTCATATTTTCAAAGATATAAAGGGTCACCAAAATATATATCAATAATTATTGAAATGAAAAGAAAAAAATATAACATAAGGGAGTGAGATATATCAATAAATTGAAAGATAAATAGACCAATGATCTTAGAATAAATCAATGAATTATATATATAAAAATCAATCAATGGTTTTAAGAGATAAAGGAAATAAATGATTTGATGAAATAATTAACTTAAGATGAAATAAAAGAAACTTATAAATATCTATAAGTTCTATATTTAACAAGGAATATAAAATTATATAAAGATAAATATTTAAAATAATAAATAATATTTCAACAATGGTAAAGGTTGAAAAATGAATCATACTTCAATAAGGCTCATGGTTAAAAATAATATAAACATATAAATATCAACATATAAAATATTTTTAAAAAGAATTAGTAAATAGATAAATAAATTCCATATATGTTTCAAGGATTAAAAGATTATTTTTACAATAAACTCATGAAAATATAAAACATTTAATTATTTGAAATGAAAATTTTAATTCAAGAATATTTTAAAACATGTAAAACAATTTTCAAATAATGACATTGCAATTTTAAAATATTTAACAAAGATTCAAGTCATGTGACAAGATACTTAAATCATGTCTTCTAAACAAGGCATGAGATCTTTAAGATAATACTTTCTTATCAAAAATATCTTATGTATGTCAAAAGATAATATATTAAACCATTATTACATGTAACATTATAAAAATAGAGATTTCAAAAATTATTGTATAAAACATAGATATTGACATGCTTGGAAAGGTCAGGGTTTAAATGATAGATCATTTAGAAACTATTACCCCAATATAAATAAAATAGAAAACTTTAAATAAAATATATTAAAATTTAATTTTAAAATTAATTTGAAAATTTTTTAGAAGATTAAGGAAATAATGTATGATTATCCAAATTAATGCTTCAAATATGAGTTAATTTTTTAGAATGATATTTAAAATATTATAATTTAAATAGGTTTAATTAAAAAATTTAGTGATAAATATATATATTCCCATTTTTTAATGTCAAAAAATAACACATGGATTATAATGTGGTTATAGGTAAAGAAAACTGATATTAAACCCTTTTTACCCATTATTCTCATTAATGAGCATCAAGACCAAGAATAACCTCAAAATAAAGTGAAATTATAATGTATATAACCATGAATTAAATTAAATTGTTGAAAAACAAGATTCATTCAAGGAAGAATATATGTGATCATAATAATATTATTATATAAATGTAAATAACTAAATCCAATCTAATACAAAGCATTTTAATCCATGCTAAATGAACTTAGTGAAAATAAGAAACCAAATAGAACTAAAAATATAAACTTTTTAGAGTGTGATATAGGTAACTTGGATAAATGATTTAAATTAATAATTAACATGTAACATGAAATAATAAAATAAATAAATGATAATTATACAATGTTAATCGTAAGAATAAATATTATAAGGGAGATAAAGTAGAAAAGATGATTTTCAATATTTTATAATGAATGTCTAAGAGCATATAATAATTATTTTAAGATTAAATTATAATGAAAATGAAAAATGTTATTGAATTTTTATTAACTAAAGAAATAATTTGGTGAAAATAATGATTCATTCTATTCCATTCTTCCCTTTTTAATAAATAAAATTATTCCCTTATTTTGAAACTTTTCAAAAAATAAAATCCTTTAAAAAAGGGGAATATAAAATGATTACATAGATAATTATATTTTTAAAACATGGATTAAATAATATTTGAATTTATAGAAATTAAAAAATATAGACTAATTATAGTGAGGGTAAGTTGAAATATATATAAAATGAAAAATATCCCCAAACAATGAGGCCAAGATGGTCGGGATAATGTCTATCAGTTTCAAGGTAGGAAATAATAGAATTTATATCTTTATAAATCACCCCTTTTTGTCATGTGTTTCTTTGGGAATCTAAAAAATTAATTTCAATATTTAAATGAAAAAATAATGGTTTTTATAGGAAATTTACTAAAAATTCTACAACAATTTTGATATTCAAAAATCATGAAATCCCACAAGAGTTGAAAAAATTAAGGAATGAAGGAGACACCTAAATTTTAATAAACATTAAAAATAGATAAAGTATAATTAATTAAAAACATAAAATTTGAATGTATTTTTCAAAAAAAAGAAATCAATTTAATAAAAATTGAATTAATTTTTTTAAGAAATTATAGAAAATATCAAACTGAATTTTAATGATTCACAATGATATCTAAAAATATATTTTGAAATAATTCTTAATAATTAATGAGTTGATATGTTCCATTTTAAATAACCAATCAATATAAAATCAATTTATTAAAATTATATTAGATATTAAAAATAATTTGATGTGTAGTGATCACATTCTCAATGTATAAAATAGTGGATGGTTATAATGGATTTTAGAAGGTGTTTTGAAATTTATTATAAAATTAATATTAAAATATTAATATAATGAAAATCCTCACATGATTTTAAAATAAAAATAAAATTAAAATATTTCCCATAATATTTGAATTAAATACTCAATAAATATAATATAAAATAAGAAAAATTCAATTTTTAATGAATTTTTATAAATTTCTATATGTTACGACACAATTGTATCAATAACCCACAAATTGTGTTCCTTGTAGCTCATAAAGAATTATTTGGTGGCATTTTTTATAAAGTAATCAAATGACTTTTGGTACCCAAGTGAATTTTTTCATCTAATGTTAGTCAAGAGATATTTAGTCATTTAATCTTGTCTAATATAAGAATTTTGAAAAGGATTATTGGAAGGGAGATAAATTCATTGGGACCACCATAATAATAATTATTAAAATTTCATTCATAAAAGAGATTACCATATCAATGATAATAATTAAATAATTTATTTCTAGGAAAGCCCTTTATAAAGATTGTATTCCTAGAGGTCCTAGATTTATTTTAATAAAAAAATCCCATAATGGACCTTAACACTTCTTTGGGAACACAATATCTTGTTTAAATTTTACTCAACATGGGTGAACTTAACAAGAGATTACTTGTTATCATTTATGGTTTATTTCAACTTCTAAAAATAATATTTACTTATAAAATGATTCTTAGCTAATCCGATTTTCAATTTCATATTTTCTTTTTTATGCTTTTCACATATAATCTAAATGTTAGAAATATCTTTCAAAACCAAATCAAACCTTATATCTTTATCTAAATTGATTTTAAAAATAAATTAATTATTCCTTTCATTATAATTTTTATGATATTAATTTTATTTTAATAGAAAATATTTTTTACACACAGCTTGATTGTATTTTTGTTTAAGCTCTTTGATTTTTTGGAGAGTTCACAAATCCTTATTGTTGTGTATTTATAGAATATTTGAGATATTCATTATTTAAATGAATTGAAGAACCAGAAGATATGTAATAACATACCTCATCACATTCTTTGGTTGAGGACATATAAAATTGGGATTTGAATTTAATGAGCCGATGGATTCATCTCTTGTACTCCTCGATGATTTGAGTGCATTCTTGATTTTCACCTAATTTTTTAGAACTCCATATTAATATTATACTTGTGTGTGTCTTCAAGAAACATCCAAATATCATGAGAATTTTTAAAATTTGAAACATGATTAAATTAATTTATATTTAATTCAAAATAATCTAATTCATAGAATTTACATCTATCTCAAAATATAAAATATAAACATGAGTCTATTTTTTGTCCTATTAGTTACAAAATGTTCATCCATTTAAAAAAATATTACAAATGGGATATCCTATGATTTTAAGAAATAAATAAATTCATATTTTCAAATAACTATAATTAGATCCATAAAAATAATGGGCTCTATCAATAGAGTGTCTATTTAGGGAACATTGGGAATTATAGGTATATATTATCTGTAATGATCATTTATTTTTACCAGTTATGTTTTTGAAAATAAAATGTTGGATTACAAGCCAATTGTTTGTTTGAGTTGGGATGGAAAGAGGGGAAAAGGTAAATTTTCCTTTAAAAACATTTATAAATTTAAAAATATTTTGATGGTATTTTGATTAATTAAATTAAAAATGTGAGTTAGTGTAAGTAAAATAATTCTGAGTTGAAGAAACAAACTAAATAAGACAGCACAAAAGTAGTAAAGAATTAAATAAAAAGAATACTAATTTTGGTAAATTAGTTCAATAATAATACATGATAGATCTCAATGTTTTATCCTCTCAAGTTACCTTGAAAGTATTTTGTTTAAACAAATATTTTTAATGGTTGTAATAAGAAACACCAAACTTTCTTTTTAGTTGTTGTAACAAGAATACCATTAAAATATGTAAGATCCTTGTTTTTAATAGTTATCCTAAGAAAATCCAAATATGACTAGCCATTCAATTGTTATAGTAAGGAACCAACCACCCTTTATGTAAGGCCATGAAATAACCATATAAATGTTTCTTCTAAAGACCAAGAAAAAACCAATTACCCATTTTCTTTAAGAACCATAAATGTAAACCAAATATCCCCTCGCTTTAATGACCAAGAAAGAACAATAAAAATAGATTTTATTTGTGAAAATATATTACAAGAACACTAAAAACCTCTCACAAATATGTAGGAATATAATATTAGAGGGATACATACAAATGGAAGAGATTAAGATGAAATTAAAACAATGGAACAAAAATAGCTACTGAAAGGTAAAAATAGTATCAATATGGAATAACTTGATCAATAATTTATTCCAAGACTATATGAGGGTGTATTAAAAGTATTTCAAGGCCACTTTGTGTTTTTGGATAAGTTGGGGGTTGATTCCATCCATTGGGAGGTGAAAGAAGTTGAGGGGGGGTACCTCCAATGACTATTTTTTGTATAGTTTTGAGGCCATCAGGTAACTGATTAAAGCTAGATAAAACTTGTGTTCTATAATATCGTCACTAGTCACTCGGTTGTACCCCACCAAGATTCCAATGGAACCTATAGGTGGGGGATATAAAAATGTCCTTCATGATTCACTTGAGCCCTCTGATTGGTCTGGTATATCCATGAATTGTTTTCTAAAATGTAAATTCGTGAATCTATGAAAATAAATAATTAGAAACACAATTTAGTGTTTGTGACCATTCAACACCACTTAAAAGAGTGATATCTAAAATATAATTCACTTAACACTCCTACATAATCCAATATAAAGGAAAATGTTCAAGTGTAAGGGATCCTGGTTGAGCCACCTAATTACATATAAAAACACATTTTGACTATAAATATTCTGATTTTATATATTTGGATGATCTTTAAACTACCATTGATAATGAATAATAGATTTATATTATAACAACACAATGTTTTATCAATGTAATACTTTTATTATAATTATTCCTTAAATAATAATGACATTATGAAACAAAATTAAATATCATGATACCAAATACTATGTGACCATTAATCATAATTTTTCCACTTTTATGATTTTAATTTCGAAAATCTAACATACACAGTTCTTTTCAGGGTAATTTTTGGAGTCTAAAAGAACAAAAATAATTTTTTTTGAATTTTAACCTACCATTATGAATAGTAACATACCCTCATGAATATTAATATGCCCCTTATGAATAGTAAAACATCCATAAAAATAGTAACCTCACCCATGAATGATTAAATAAAATTTAGGCATATAATAAGTGATAATATGAACATAGTAAAAGTATTAGTATTTTTGTATGTCATAAATAATTATTTAAAATTATTTAATTAATTTAAAATAAAATTCATTTTCCTAAAATGTGTTTATAAATTATCAATTCTATGACTTCTAGTTTTAAGATAATTTTATAATAACTTATGTAATTTTTTAAAGCATTATAAAATATGTTTTAATTTTAAAATCTGTATTTTTCAAGTAAATTATGATTTTAATTAAAATTTAAATCAATCATATATAAAAAATTAGTTTTTAAAAATTGAGATCATTTTTTTATTCTATATTTCGAAAAATGGTTAGGGTGAATTTTTTAGATTTTTCAAAAATACATGAATTTAGGTTGAATAGTAAAATACATTAATTTACCGTATAAATAAATTGTAATTTTAAACCACTATTCATGACATCATGAGTTATGAAACTACCCAAATATTGAACTCAAAAGCCCTCATTACAAATTTTTTGCATGTAATCCTCATTATTTCTTATCTTGGTGTAAATTAATAAACTAATGATTAAAATATTAAGAAAACCCATCTCTCTTCCACTATAAATACAACCCTTAACACCCTCATTTCCTCACACCTCTTAAGATTTAAGCCTTTTCTAAAATATTCCCAAACATCTTCCATAGTCCCTCTCCAAATATCTTCTACTCTCATCAAAATACCAATCCAAGGTGCCTCAAGGAGTATTCAAGAGGGAATTCCCCTCTCTCTATTCCTTTAATTTCCTTTCAATTTCATGTTCTTTTATTAATATTTCCCTACCTATACTCATCTAAATGGTATAGTAACTCCATTATCTTAAATATAATTTAATTTTATGATAATAATGGGATATTATATCATAAAACCACCTTCTCCTCTTCTTTATATTTTAGAAGGAAAATATTGTTCGTGAGGTGTTAATTTATCACCTTCAAGAACGACATGTTTTCCATTTTATTTTACCTCTTTCAAATCTTTTCATGAATAAATTTTTATAGTTGAACCAGATTATTTTATATTTATTGTATCCTATTTAATTTTCTATAACTAAATTATGTATTTATTACTAAATTGTTAAAATAAACAAGCTCGTTTTGGTCAAAAAACCGCCCGAATTAACCCAAACGATCATCATTAAATTCTGTTATAATGATTCATTATCATGGTATATAAAAAAATTATTAATAAGATCATTTAAAATAATTTAATATCATTAATAACATATAATTTTAATTCTTTATGTTTATGCATGTTTTAAACAAACTACCATTCATGAATATAAGTGAACCGTTCAAGAAAACTATAAAAACCAACATTCTCAAACAATGAATTTAAACTCTATAACTCATCCAAAGGCCCATTAATGAACTTAATGAAACCATAATGAAACATATTCATGTATAAAAGGTTTTTTTATTGTTAATTACTGAATATAATGGGATTATACAGGCCTTTAAAATGAATAAAGCGTTCAGATACAAGGTATGGGGAAGTTCTGGAACCCAGCTTACTTTCTTTGGGTTATCCCTCTTTCACTCCATTTTTGGTATTCTTACTCCTTAAAAATAATTTTTTTATCATTATCTTACCTTTTTTGGGACATACATGTATTCCACTTATGTTTATGTCAAACAAAATGTTTTCCAAAAGAACTCTTCTTTCAAAACACAACTTTTACTTCTCACTAAAGGTTGATGGTCCTTGTATCAAGTATGTTATTTCCTCTTTATTTTGGGAACCAATTTTTTATGAGTGTGTTCATATTATATGAAACCCATTCCATTACATGAGTTATTTATGTTCATTATTCATATGTATTTTATGTGGCATGCATGATAATGAAATTATTATGATGTGATGGGTGCACCAAAAATTTTATAGCGCAATATGAATGTTTGAATATGACGGGTGCTCCCTAAATTATACCATGCTACAATGTATTGGGTAAAATTATGAATCTCATGATTTAAAGTGAAATTATATGTGAACATTATTCTATATTTTTTTACTAGTATGTGCCAGAGTTAACCACTAAGACATGATGTTTTAATTTTTTATGCATTGTCACATTCCATTCTTTTATCTAATGTCTCCTCTCATGATTTTGATGATGATGATATGATTATACTCACCCCATGCTACATAATTAATATCTATCCTATTACTATAATTTTATCTCACCCATTTTTTATGTATATCCTCATGTGATTATGTGTACTAAAGAGTTTTCAAGGTATAATAAGAATCTAGAGAAGAAAGAAGTAAATAAATGTTTATGAATTATGTTGTAAAATTTATGAATGGTCCTTGTTTTCCTGATAAAATAAACCTTTTTATCCACTTGGTGTAATGATTTATATTTTTACCTTTATAATGATTTAATAGTAATGTAAGAAAAGTCAGGGTCACTATAGTTGGTATTAGAGAAAAGGTTTAGTTAATTTTGGAATTAGTATTAGTGAACCCTAGAGAAAACCTCTAGTATTTAATAAGTTCAAATATGAACACAAAAATATTTTCTAAATATAAGGATCCCATAAGATATTCATTTAGTATAAATTTCCAAAATTAATATGTTATTCATGACTCATTGACTTATGTTTTGTTCTAAATATTTTCTATTTTAGAAAATGGTAGGAACTAGGAGAAACCATGCCAAAAATCCGTGCGAGGGATAATGAAATAATTTCTTTAAAGGAATCCCCTATAATTTGGGAGGTAGAGTATAAAACATCATGGAGATGCTTACCCAAATATCTCAGGTTATGAATAATAACCTGAATAATAAGGAACTTCCACCTCCACCAAAGAGGGAGCAGCTGGATATCAAGTGTCTTATATGGCAACGGCCACCGATGTTTAGTGGATCTTCCAATCCACTAGTTGTAGAATAGTGGTTCAACACCATGGAGAAGATAATTTTTGTTCTTCACTGTTCTGAGACAGAGAAGGTGATTCTGGCCGTTTATCATCTAGATGGAGAGGCCGATCAATGGTGGGAATTGATTTAGAACACCAAGACAGCTGACAAAATTGACGATATGGAATGGGAATAAATTAAGATCATGTTTCTTAATAAGTATTTACCAAGAAAACATTGAACAAATATGGATAGAGAATTCAAAGATCTCAAGAAAAAAGGAAGGAGAAACTGTCACAACCTATGAAGAAAGTTTATCAAGGATTTAAAGGTACGCTTTGGGTTTTGTTATCAAAAATGTTAGAAAAATTGAAATATTATTTAGTGGGCTAAAACTACACATTCTAAAGGCTATTACAATCTGATATTTTGGGAGTAGAGTTTGGAGAATGGTCCCATGGCTATGGTGATATGAAATGAAAGATGGAGTTTCAAGCAGGAGGATCTAATGATAAAGGTGGAAAGAAAACTCAATGGCTCACATGCTAAAAATGTGGGAATTTGCATCATGCAAAATTCTTCAAAGGGAAGGGGAAATTCTTCAAGTGTGGAAAGAATGGCACAATGCTCAAGAGTTTCAAAAAGACATGATAAGGATATAAAATTTAGTGGAAGAAAGGGGAGTCCTCCCCCTATTGTTCAATGCTACAATTATAGAGAGTTAGGGCACTATGAAAGCTAGTGTACTAAACCTCAATTCCTTAAGGGTAATCAGCATTAACAGCCACCAAATCCAAAGGAACAATGGTAGGAATATTCCATCACTACTTCGGAAGTGGAGAAAGATAATAAAGTCGTACAAGGTACACTTCCTATTCACTCAAAAATGGAAAAATACTTACATGATTCTTATTATATGCATTCCTTTATATCGTAAAAGTTTAGTAGAACTATACAATTAAAACCCCAAAACCTTTAAGTAATGAAATATTCTAAAAACACTAAGTGTTGAAATCATTACAACCCAAGTGTTTGAATCTTCTCCTCTTGGCGTATGTGGGAATATTCTTCCAGTGAATATCATAATACTTCCCTTGGTTGAATTTTATGCTATAATGGGAATGGATTGGCTTTCATTATATAGAGAACATATCAACTATTGGTAAAAGGAAATATCTTTTCATATTCTGAACCATCCCATGATCCTCTACAAATGCAAGAAAGATCATGAATCTCCGTTGAAAAATCCATCAGTGGTGTGGGTGTTGATACCCTATGATAAATCATACCTTTCCAAAATGGTTTAGTCAAAGGTAATTTCCAACCTTGAGTAAATTCCCATCATGAGGGAATACGATTATGTATTTACTGAAGAGTTACTTGGACTCCCCCCAGATTATAAGTTAGATTTCTCAATATAACTCATATATGGAGCTACTCCTATCTCAAAGTGTCCCTATAGTATGGATCCAATCATATTGGATGAGTTATAGAAGAAGCTACAAGAGCATTTGGAAAAAGGGTTCATGCACCCTAGTGCATCACCTTGGGGTGTGTCGATGTACTTTGTAATGAAAAATGATGGAACAATGCAGATTTGTATCGATTATTGGGAACTCAATGAGATCACCATAAAAGAACAAGTATCCACTTCCAAGGATTGAAGTCTTGTTCGATCGGTTATGAAGAGCTCAATACTTCTCAAAGGTGGATCTTCATTCTGGATATCATCATCTAAAGTTGAAGAAGGAAGATATTCATAAGATTGACTTACATACAAGGTATGAGCAATATGATTTTCTAGTGATTCCTTTTGAACTTACTAATTCCCCTTCAATCTTTATGGATTTGATGAATAGAGTGTTTAGACATTACCTCCACAAATTTTTCATAGTGTTTATCAATGATATTCTCATCTACTCTAAGAGAAAGGATGAACATGAAGAAAATCTAAGACATTTGTTGGCGACATTGATAAAGGAGATGTTGTACACCAAGTTCATCATGTGTGAATTTTGGATGCAGCAAGTCATGTTCATGGGACATGTGATCACAAGATATGGAATTTATGTTAATCCTTCAAAAAAGTTGATTGGGGAATGGACCAGTCCCTATAGTGTCACTAAAATCCATAGTTTTCTTGGATTAGCTAGGTACTACTGACATTTTGTGATAAATTTCTCATGATTTTCAGGCATGAAAACTATGTTAACAAGGAAAGGGGTAATGTATGTCTGGATGGAAGAATATGAGGGAAGCTTCAAGGATCTAAAGAAATGGTTGATCACTGCACCTGTACTCACACTACCAAAAATTGGAGAATGTTTTGTGATATACAATGATGGTTAAAAGAAAGGATTCGGTTGCGTACTTATGTAAAATGATAATGTGATTTTATAAGCCTCATAGTAGTTGAAGATCTATGAAAAAAACTACCCAACCCATGATCTAGAGCATGAAACCGCGATTTTTTCCTTGAAAATATAGTGGAACTACCTTTATGGTGAGAAATGTGACATATACACCGACCACAAGATCCTAAAGTATATATTCACACAATAGGAGCTCAACATGAATCAAAGGAGATTGTTAAAGATAATAATGGACTACAATTGATCTATTAACTACCATACTAGAAATTTGAACAAGGTAGCTGATGCTCTAAGAAGAAATTAACCTTCTACTCTCTCCATGTTACAGATTGAGAAAGACCCACTCTTCTTGGATATTCGGTGTATGGATTTTGAAATCATAACGGTAGGGGATAAATCTTACCTTACCCAAATTATTTCGCAAATATATATCTAATATAAGATTACGGAGGCATAAAGGGATGATCTAGAGTTTCAAATGAGGTGAATGTAGTAAAGGAAGGGAAGCTGCAAGAGTTCCATATCGATGATGATGGTGTGATTCAGTTTGGAACAAGATTTGGTGTGCCTTCATCACCTAGGATAATGAAAAATCTATTGGATAATTCTCATAGCTCAATATTTCCTATCCATTTAGGTATCACCAAGATGTATAGAGATCTCCAATAACACTTCTGGTGGGATAACATGAAGAAGGAGATTGCAGAATATATCTCAAGGTGCTTGTTTTGTTAGCAAGTTAAAGAAGAGCGACAAAATTCCAAAGGGATGATGCAAACATTACCAATACCCATGTGGAAATGGAATAATGTTACTATATACTTTTTCAAGGGTCTCCCGAAGACGTCCAAGGTAAATAATGTGATATGGGTTATGGTTGACCGACTCACAAATATTTCCCATTTTATCGTTATTTGGGAAGATCTCTTACTTGAACAACCTGCAATGATATATGTGAAGAATGTGGTGAGACAGCATGGTATTCCACTCTCCATTTTCTCTGACTGTGATCTGAGGTTCACATCTAAATTCTAGAGGAGTTTTCTACATGTTTTGAGTAATAAATTAAATTTCATCAAGACCTATCACCCCCAAACTAATCGCCAATCTGAAATAACTATTCAGGAGCTTGAAGATATTCTAAGAGCATGCTCTCTAGAATTCAAAGGTGTATGGGATAAGAATATACCATTGGTTGAGTTCCCATACAACAAAATCTTCCACCAGAGTATTTATATGTATCCATAAGAAACATTGTATGGAAATCAATGTAGAACTCCAACCTATTAGTATGAAGTTGGATAAAGAAATCTACTTAGACATGGTATTCTTCAAGAGATGACATAGATGGTTTAAGTCATCTAGAAACATATCAAATCTACTAAGAGTGGGAAAAGGCCTATTCTGAAAACTTTCTAAGGAACATGTAGTTCGGCGTTAGAGATAAAGTATTCCTTCAAATACCACCATGGAAGAGAGTCAAGCAGTTTGGAAAGAAAGGGAAGAAAATCCAAGGTACATTGGACCCTTTGAGATCCTTGAACGCATAGGATCTTTGTCCTATAAGATTTAACTTCTATCAAAAATGGATCATGCTCATGAAGTGTTTCACGTATCACTCCTAAGGAAGTACATACCATATCTCTCATATGTACTTAACTCAGAGGTGGTACTGCTAGAAGATTTTCTCCCTTATGGGGAGCAGCCAGTAATGATTCTGGATAAGAGAGATAGGGTCCTACATAACAAGACAATACATCTTTTCAAAGTTTTGTAGAGGGACTATATGTTTGAAGAAGCAATTTTGTAACTAGAGGAGGTGATGAAGGAGAGGTACCCTCAAATATTTGTGTAAAATGAAATTTCAAGGGTAAAATTTCATAAGGGGGGAAGAATGTAACGACCCAATGTTTTATCAATGGAATCCCCTTATAATAAGTATTCCTTAAATTATAACCACATTAGGAAACAAAATAAAATATCATGATACCAAATACTATGTGACCATTAAATATAATTTTCCACTTCTATGTTTTGAATTTCAAAAATATGACATACAGTGTTGTGTTCAGAGTGATTTTTTAGCTCTTATTGAACACACATAATTTTTTATGAATATTAACATACCCTTATGGATAGTAACATACCCTCACGAATAGTAATATGACCCTTATGAATATTAAATCATCCAAAAAAATAGTAACCTCACCCATGAATGATTAGATAAAATTTAGGCATCATACAAGTGATAATATGACCATAGAAAAAGTATTGGTATTTTTGTAAGTCATAAATAATTATTTATAATTAATTAAGTAAGTAATAAGAAAGTTTATTTTCCTAAAATGTGTTCATAAATTAAAAATTCTATGACTTCTGGTTTAAAGATAATTTTATAAGAACTTATGTAATTTTTGAAAGTATTATAAAATTAGTTTTAATTTTAAAATCCCTATTTTTCAATTAAATTATGATTTTGATTAAAAAATAAATTAATCAAATTATGAAAATTAATTTTTAAAAATGGATTTAATTTTTTGATTCTACACATTGAAAAATGTTTGTGGTGAATTTTTTAGATTTTTCTGAAATACATGAATTTTTGTTGAATAGTAAAATACATTAATTTATTGTATAAATAAATTGTAATTTAAATATACTACTATTGACATCATGAGTGATGTAAGTACCAAAAAATCGAACTCGCATTCCCTCTATAATTTTTGGTTATGGAATCATCACTATTTATTATCTTTTTGTAAATTAATAAACTAATGATTAAAATATTTAAAAAAACTCTCTCTCCTCTAGTATAAATACCACCATTCACACCCTCATTTCATCACACCTATCAAGAATCAAGACTTTTCTAAACTATTCCCAAATATATTCCCTATACCCTCTCCAAATAGATTCTGGTATCATCAAAATACCAATCAAAGGTACCTCAAGGAGGATTCAATAGGTAATTCCCCTCTCTCTTTTCATTTAATTTCCTTTCAATTTAAAGTTCTTTTCTTAATATCTCCCCACCTATCCTCATCCACATGGTATGGAAACTCAATTATCATAAATATATTTTAATTTTATCATAATAATGGGATAATATATCATCCAACCCCCTTATTCTCTTCCTTCTATTTTAGAAAGTAAAATGTTGTTCGTGAGGTGTTAATTTATCACCTTCAAGAATGACATGATTTCATTTTCCTTTACCACCTTCAGATCTAGCCATTAAACCATTTTTATTTTTGAACCAGGTTATGTTATATGTATTATATCCTATTTAATGTTCTATAACAAACTTATGTATATATTCCTGAATGATTAAACTAAACAAGTTCGTTGTGGTCAAAAAATTGCCCGAATTAACCCAAACGATCATCATTAAATTCTTTTCTAATGATTCATTCTCATCGTATATAAAAAAATTATTTATAAGATCATTTAAAGTTCTATAAAATAATAAATAACATATAATTACAATTCTCAATGTTTATTCACGTTTTAAATGAACTACCATTCATGAATACAAGTGAACCGTTCAAGAAAACTATAAAAACAAACATTCCCAAACAATGAATTTAAACTCTATAACTCATCCAAAAGCCCATTAAAGAACTTAATGAAACCATAATGAACCATATTCATGTATAAAATGTTTTTTAATTGTTAATTAATGAATATAATGTGATTATATAGGCCTTTAAAGTGAAGAAAGCGTTCGGATATGAGGTAAGGGTAAGTTCTCGAACCCAACTTACCTTCTTTGAGTTCTATTTTTTTAACACCATTTTCAGTATGGTTACTCCTTAAAAATAATTTTTTATCATTATCTTAAATTTTCTGAGATATACATGTTTTCCACTTATGTTTATGTCAAACACAATGTTTTTCAAAAGAACTCTTCTTTCAAAACACGCCTTTTACTCCTCACTCAAGGTTGATGATCATTGTATCAAGTATGTTATTCCATCTTTCATTTGGGAACCCATTGTTTTTGAATGTGTTCATATGAGATAAAATACATTACTTTCCATGGGTTATTTATATTCATGATTGATATTTATTCTATGTGGCATGCAGAATAATGAAAATGTTATGATGCGACAGATACGCCAAGAATTATAAAGCGCAATATGAATGTTTGAATGTGACGGGTGAACCCAGAATTATACAACACTACAATGCATTGTGTAGAGTGATGAATCTCGTGAGTTAATGTTAAATGATGTGTAAACATTATACTATATTTTTTCAAAACTATTTGTGGTAGTTAACCACTAATATATGATGTTTTCATTTTTTATGCATTTCCACATTCCATGACTTTATCTAATGTTTCCTCTAATGATTTTGATAATGATTTTATGTTTATTATCACCCCATTATATATTATTCATATATATCCACTTATTAGTATTTTAGATCACCCCTGTTTGATTTATATCCTCATGTGATTATGTGTAATAAGGAGTTGTCAATGGACAATAAGAAGCTAGAGAAGAAGGAATTAAATAAAAGTTTATGTATTGTGTTGTAAAAGTTATGAATGGTCCTAGTTTTCCAAAGACACTAAACCTTTGGATCTTATTGGTGTAATGATTTATGTTTTTACCTTTATAATTATGTAATATTAATGTAAGAAAAGTTTGGTTCATTATATATATACCAACTATAGAGTAATAAATAGTGTTGGAATTCAAAGAGATGAATAACCAATATGCAGAAGAGGTTTTGGGACCTATGGTGATGTTGATACTCCTTCAACACCATACTTACTACCATACAGAGTGAGGAACAACATCCAAAAGGGATACCCCTTAATTTCATCCCAATATTCTCTTAAATTTTCAATTATTTAATAATATTGGGTGGAAATACTTTACTCTTTTCATGGGGTTCTTTAAGACCAATATCAATTTATAGATATTTGAAAAAATAATTAATGGTGTTTTCAATCAAAGAAAACAAACCCACATTTTTATTTGAATTATTATGTTAAAAATTCCTGAATGAAAATAGTTATAAATAATTAAACAACATAGGGGATGCAACGAACAAATATTTTAATATATGTTTTCCTCTAATTAAGTCAATGTGTTTTATAGATTTCTCCTATAAGAACCTGATTTTTAACTTAGGTATGGATCCATTAATTTTTAGTTTTAATCCTTACATTGGACCTAATAAGGATTATTAGTGAGTTAGTAAAGGGTCCAATGGTTTATGGGGTTTGTTCGAAGCCTGGAACCTATCTTTTTGGAAGAAATAGACCATATACACAATTTAGAGTAAATTGTGTTGGATTTCCACATAGTTTGCCAAACTGTCTGGATGGTAATTTTTCAAACATTGGCACCTCACACGGTTGGCACACGACCATGAAGCCTAATTTTCTGAACACCCCTTTTCCCAGGTAACTATGCATAGATTGTGCATGGTTCGATCAATCCTTGCAGAGGAAGACTTTTCAGGCAGAACCATCTCACATGGTTTGTGCACGGTTAGACAACCCGTGCCCAGGCTAAAAGCCTCTATAAAATGCCCAAAACGCCCTTAATGATCTATTAAGCCAACCCATTCCTCCCTAATCTAATTTTACACGGGATTGACCTATTTCTCTCTCATTTTGGGGTTATTTGAAGATCAAATCTTAGAATCAAGAGATCCCCTTCTTCCGAATTTTGATCTAGCTTCCATTAGTCACGTTGGATGTGCAGCTGTAAGTACTCGAGTCCTCATTAGTTGTTCTTCTTCTCTTTCTATCTTGACCTAGTTATCTTCTTGTTATCATTTTTCACCTTTTCTTAGATCTACTCCGATTCGAGGAAAATCAAGGGATGATAATGGATGAGAAGGATCATACAAACCTAAGGTGGCTGGTCTATAACTCATCCATAAAGTTCATTGTTTTTGGAATGTTTTTGTGGGGCCCACCAGTTTCTTTGGATACCGTTCCCTAAATTTACATTCCATGATTATACTTTTTAGAATCCTATGGTTATGATCTTTCCAAATATGCGATTAGTTATTAGTGGTAACACCCACAACGCAATCTACCTCATGTAAAAGAGTATGCCATAATTTGGTTTTTAGTGTTTTTAACATGTTTGAGCCACCGTTCTGGTGTTCCTTTGCTTGACCTTCCAAATGGTGAGTCTTCCTATAATAAATGGTTTGTTTTTTAATGAGGATTTCATAATGGCATATACCATGTATGTTCACAACTTAACCTGCCTAAGGTAAGTGCTTCAAATTATTATTAAAAGTGAAATGAGGAATCGAAAGTATACTATGTATATAACTTGGCCTTATTAAAAGAGATTTAATAAAGGTTACATGTTTGTACCACCCCTTCTATGCTGATGGAATGTAGTGGAGTGAACCTCAATAATTGAATATGCCTTAATAGTTATCCATGACATAATAAAATGGTTTCAATGCTACATGGTTTATCCAGACAAATGGAATACAAGGATTGGAACAATAAATAAATGGTTTCAACTATACTTGGACTATCCACACTAATGGAAGGAAAGACTTGAACCAAATGAATCAATACATTATTACAATCTCAATTAGAAATGGACTGACTTGAGCTCGCCTTGGATTCTGATAGGAAAATACCTTGGGTCTTGGGAACCCCATTTTGATTCAAGGATAGGGTTTTCTTAGGATGATACCCACCTAGATTTCAGTTATTGACTACTCCTTGGATGCCCAGTATACTACCATTGGATCCCTTTCATTATTCCAGGATACCTCAGATACACTCCTTGGATCCATCATTCACAAGTAGGTGCCTTGGATACACTCCTTGTACCCAGTCCATACATACACCTTTTTTACCTTGGATTCACTCCTTGGATTTAGTAGGGACCATATTGTGGAATCCTTGGATTACACTCCTTAGATTACACTCTTACCCCTAATATGGACTCAGATACTACTGAGTTAGTTATATGTGAGTTTATGTTACCTTGGTTTTTACCCTAAAACTCTCTCACTGGATATCTTTTTCATATTGCTTTGTTATGTATTGGGACCTTCACTACTTATATTGTCACGAGGTGATGTATATGTTGGATATTCCCCATGTGACATATTAACATTAAATGGTAATTAAATAATAAAATGAATTTGTTACATGTTTAAACACCATCCAAGGGTCGAAGTATGTACTTGGGTATTTAGTCATTTCGTAGTACTTGCTTTATTTTTTATATACTTGCCTACATATTGCTATATTCCATTACACGGGCCAAATGTTATAGACACCATTGATGGTGGCCCACTAATATTTATCTTAAACCATCTATGGGTGTCGCTTGGTACCTGAAGTAGATTATATGACTGCAAGTGTGGACAAAGGGAATCGTATAGCTTCCAACGCTTGATTGAGTGATGATAGGATGAAGCTTGCTAGCAGATAACTGAGATGGATCTCAGGATTCTTGGAGTGGTATTTTATTCCCTTTACATTGTGGAACATGTTATTCCTACTGCCTTGTAACCATGAATTCCAATTTTCTAGTTACATGACATTACATCATCATTGTTTCAATTGATACAGTTACGATTGTTCTCATTTACCTATTACATCGGTTTTATTCTGCTGTTTCATTATATTTCTTCCACTATTATTGTTTCATTATATTACTTCCACTATTTACTATTACATTATATTCCTTCTGTTGTGATACACTCTGCTAATGAGTGAATAGTCTTCCCACAAACACACCCTAGGCCCTCGCTATTAGTTGTCAACCTCCGACATTAAGGAAGATGCACTTGAGACCATGTGGCCCACTAGGATCGGGGCACCCGTTAAGTGTCATCCGAGTCTAGGATGCCACAATTTGGTATTATAAGAGGTTTCATTTCTTGATTTACTATTTGGAGACACTAGATTAGATAATAGGAATGCTTGGGACATGGTCATAAGTTGTGCTTTGGTGTTGCAAACCCATTTTCAGGGTAAAATCCAAGTTACCCAAAATGCAATTGTTGTTCTATTTTTCCCATTACGGTTGATATTATTTCACTATTGGGTGATGAAAAAGTTATGTGGTGTTGTTGATTATTACTCTATTTGATAATTTATTTCATCCTTGGCCTGATGAATTGAGGGAATAGAGCATTGTTACATGCATCATTATAGTCACCTAGAATTCACATATATTTCCATGTCATATAGGTGCATTTCACTTCCTTGCATTGTTTGATATGTCTGTGATTGTTGAGTGATGTTGTGATAGTATGATTGTACTTGTATTACATGGTTGTGACTGAGTGATTTCCTATCTCAATTCATGATGTGTATGGGCCCTCATCGGTTTGGATGAGTAATTTACCTAGTCGAGCCATTATACTATACAGAAATGGGTGTCATTTCTTATGATAGGTGTATGGGCACTGATTCATTGAAAATGGTTATCCATTATAAAGTGAATCCTAAAATATAAAATAAATTGGTTTCACATACTTATCATGCCTTGTCATGATTATGAAATATAAAAAAGTAAACCTAGAAATTAACTGCAAAATGACATGAATCCAATACATGAGCACTTACTGATTCCTGGACATCTAAGCGGGTAGTTTGGGTATTATGCCTTTGGTAGTGAGTTTTTAATACATTCAATTTCCACTAGTGATTTTATCTTATGCTCCTAATCCTTTTCTAAGATGTGTGCTTGTCATTTGTAGACCAATGTCGTCGCGTCATCCTCATGTCATTTGCCAGGAGGGTGGTGACGATCATGCTCCAGACATGGTGGGCCCTGAGCTGTCAGTCTTACTTCTAGGAGTGCCACATGAGGCTCTATCTGCTGTACCTAATCCAAGAACTGATTTCCAAGTCTGTGATAGTTTTCTACATCTGATGCAGTCCATGAAAGGTGCTCCATGGGTTGCACCTACGATGGTTGATCTGACCTGTGGGTTCCAGCAGCATCATCCTTCTTCTTTTTCAAGGGATGGTGGTTCTCAGACTGCTGGGTCTTAGATAGAGGCCATTTTTTCTATCTTTTTGCATCTAAAAATTCCTCTAGAATAGAGATTCAAGATTTCTATATACATGCTTTTGGGATTCGTCCAATTATTGGAGGGATGTGGTTACCCAGGCCGGTGATGAGATTTCACGTGTTAGACATTTTGAGGATCGACTCTAGTACACTATCTGAACTCAGATGAATGTCTTTATATTTTATACATATTCTACAATAGTTGATCAATCCCTTATCACTTAGTGTAAACTAACAGATGGTTCATGTACCAAATTTAAAGGATCAGTGCCACGTTAGGCCATCATTTCTTCCAGTGGTTGGAAACGTCTCCTCGAGGTTTTTCAGTAGGGAAGTGGAAGCCAGAGTATATAGTATGATAGCTCTGTGGTGTGTCATTATTGTGGAAAACTAGGGCATTAGAACCCCCAATGTGATAGAGACCCTATGGATTGTTGTTCTTTTGGATCTATGGGTCATTTTCAGCACTTTTTTAGGACCTTTACACCAGATTCAAGTGGAAAAGGATCAGCTTTAGATACACCATTAGGAGAGATTTCTTTTGCACTGCACCAGGCAGGGAGTTGGAGTAGCACCATAAGGTCTGGAAGAGGAAGAGGTCATGGACATGGTAGTCTGATATTTGATCACCAGCAGCGCAAGTAGAGCATTCCTGATCATGGTAGTCCATCTGTTGTATATTTTCATGTATTAAGTTAGATTAATGCCTTACAACTGATACACGAGGATCAGGATACATGACCATATACTGTACGATGTACTATTATAGTAGCCTCTTCAATTTCCTCTCTTTTGTTTGATATAGGTGCTTCAAAATCATTTATTTCTGTATCCATCTTAGAATGTATCATACTAGAGATAAAATATTACTATGGTCTAATAACCCTCAATACATTGTTTGTAATATGGGCGTAGGTCATACACCCATTCAGGGACTTACCCCATGAGATTGGAAGTTACCCTTTCTTATTGAATCTCTTTTTTCTTAAGATGACGGGCTTTGATTTCATTCTCATGATGGACTGGTTGGTCCTCTATCACGCCTTTGAAGATTTTTATCATTCAATGGTTTATTTTACATCACTAGAAGGCAGCTGTTATCTTTTCAATGGTGAGTGGCATGTCCAGGCTGGGAGATTGGGACCGAATAATCATGGGCTATGTGGATTGACCGCCTAGATTGAAAATATTTTCATGGAATCTTAGGGTTTTATTCATACTAATTTCTATCCAGTAGTTGATCATTTCAAGGAAGTCTTTCTAGATAACTTTTTGGATTGCCTCCTAAGATAGAGTTAGAGTTCGTAATAGATCTTGTTCTAGGAGAAGCTCTAGTGTCCATTACTCTATACAGGATGGAACCTACTATGCTTTAGAAGATCAAGCAGCAGATATAGGACATAGAGTCCAAAAGATTTATACAACCTAGTACATCTTCTTGGGGATCACCCATGCTTTTCTCCAAGAAGGCGGATAGAACCTTACACCTATGCATGGATTATAGATGGTTGAACCAGATTACAGTCAACAACTTGTATCCAATTCCTTGAAAAGATGATCACTCTGACCAACTTTGAGGAGAAAAGGTGTTCTCTAAGATCGACCTAAGATCAAGTTATCATTAGGTGTGTTTCCGACCATCAGACATACCTCGTATGTCTTTCCATAGTAGGTATGGTCTGTATGAGTATCTTATTATGTCATTTGGTCTTAGGAATGTGTCTACCATTTTCATGGATTTTATGATTAGGGTTTTCTATCCCTATTTGGACCTTTTTTTTCATGGTCCTTGTGGACGAAATCTTGGTGTATTCTCGCACTAATAAAGATCGTTTCAAACATCTTGAGATCGTTCTGAGTACACTAAGAGAGAATAATATTTATGTCAAGCTTGCTAAATGTGACATCTGGATCAACAAGGTCCACTTATTGGGTGATATTATTTCAGAATCAAGAGTATCTATTGACCCTAAAAAGGTTAGTGTTGTAGTTTCCTAGGAGCATCCCAAGAATGTGTTTAATATCAGGAGTTTCATGGAGATGGCTGGATATTACAAGCATTTCATATGGGACTTCTCACATCTGTATTTACCTCTTACTAGACTTACATAGAAGGTTGTTAAGTTCTTTTGGGAAGAATCATGTGAGAAAGCCTTTCAAGAGCTGAAAGGGAGGCTTATCTGGGGACCAATTCTAACTCTTCCAGAACCAGGTAAAGTTTATATCATCTTATTTGATGCATTAGGCATTGGCCTAGGATTAGTGTTGATGTAGGAAGACAAATTTGATGCATATGGATCTCAGTAGTTGAGGTCTCACTAGAGAAATTACCCGACGCATGACCTCGAGCTAGAAGCAGTTGTCCATGCCTTACGTTGCTGGAGACATTATCTCTTAGGTGAGAACTTGTGGTGTATACAGATCATAAGAGCCTCAAGTATATCTTTTCTCATCATTAATTGAACCTCTCATAGTGAATATGGGTCAAATATCTACAATCCATTGATTTTGAGCTTTTCAATATGCCTGTAAAATGCAATGTGGTTGTTGATTCACTATACTAGAAAACTAAAACACAGGCCATATAGGAATCCAATGATGAATGGAAGTTAATGGACCTCTTTTCTAAACATCATCTGATGTTTAATGATATTCACGAGAATTATTACCTATCATCCTTAATATTTACCTCTTCCATCCTTGAGAAGGTGAAGAATATGTAGTTTTTAGATCCCAGTGGTTTGGTTCTTTGTGAGAGTGTATCAGGAGATAACTCACCTCCAGATTGGTCTATGGATAGAAATGAAGTTTTGCATCTATGTGGATGTATTTGGGTTCTTGTATTTATGAGAGAGTAGTTGATGAAAGATTCCAACACTTCTTAGTGGGAGGTTCATCAAGGAATCTCAAAGATGTACTGAGATATGTGATGCCAGTATTGGTGGCCTAAAATGAAATGTTAGATTGCAGGCTTTATCACTAAGTGTTCCACCTATTATCATGTGAAGGTGGATCACGAGAGACATGTAGGCTTATTACAGCCACTTCCAGTCCCATAATGGAAATGGAAATATGTTTCTATCGATTTTGTAGTTAGCTTACCTAGGTCACTGAGGGGTAGCGATAATATCTGGGTATTCATTGACCAACTAATGAAATCATCCCACTCAATTCCTATATAATAGACTTTCTCAATTGATGAGTTGGGAAGACTGTATGTCTGTAAGATCATAAAACTACATGGGGTTCCTCATACTATCATTTTAGATAGAGATGTTTGTTTCACTTCACAGTTCTGGAAGCGTTTTAAGAAAGATATGGGAACTTAGGTGCTTCTAAACATGTATTTTCACCCATATACCGATAGAAAATATGAATGGAAAATATAAGTTTTAGAGGATATGCTCTGATCATGTTTCCTTGATTTCAGTAGTTCTTGGGAGAAGCATATCCCTCTCGTCGAGTTCTCTTATAATAACAGTTTTCAGGTGATGATTCATATGGATCTTTTTTAGGCCTTATATTATATTCCTTATCGTTCACCCTTGTGATGGCTAGAGGCAGGTGAGGCATCCCTACTAAGTCCTCATATTTTTCAAGAGACTTTAGAGTTGTTTCAGCTGATCAGTAAGCATATGACTAACGCTGAGTCTAGATAGAAATATTATGTTGATCGCCATTACCGACCTCTTGAGTTTGAGTTAGGGAATCATGTTTTTCTTTGTTTATCTCCCAGGTTAGCGCATATGTGGTTAATGAATTAGGGAAACTTATTGTCTCGTTATGTTATGCCATTTGAAATTATAGAGAGAGTCAGGCCGGTAGCCAATCAGTTGTTTCAACCTCAGAATTACCATGCCATGCATGACATATTTCACCTCTCACAGCTTCTCCAATATCATGATTACCCATATCATACCTTTGATCCTGATAAAGTTGAGTTAGATGCCAATTCTACCATTGAGGAGTATCTAGAATGCATCATTGACTAAAGCACGAATGTTCTCTGAGGCAAGTCTATCCATATCGTATGGGTACTATGAAAGAATGACTGATTACAATATGAGACTTTGGAGAGGGAAGCTGATGTACATACTCAGTGTCCAGAGCTTTTATTAGATGGTGTTTCTTTGCCCTTGGAAGGGAACTCGGGGGGTGAGTTCTTTTAAGGGGGGAAGACTGTAACAACCTGGTTTTTTACTTTGGTATGGATCCTTTAATCTTCAATCTAAATCCTTAATTTGGACCTAATAATTATGCCTACTGAGTTAGTAAAGATTCTGAGGGTGTATTGGGATTTTTCGAATCCCAGAACCCATCCTTTTGGAGGAAATAGACCATGTGCACAGTTAGAGTAAACAATGCAGAATTTCCGCATGGTTTGGAAAACCGTGCGGATAGTGTTTTTTCGGACAGTGGAACCTCACACAATTAAAGCACGTATGTGCAGCCTAACCCTGCGAACACCCCTTTTTCCTAGGTAACCATTCATGGATGGTGCACGGTTTGATCAAACCGTGTAGAGGAAGACTTTTTAGGCAGAGCCATCTTGTACGATTTGTGCACGGTTTGACAAATTGTGAAGAAAAATCATGAGCAAGTTAAAATCCTATGTGAAATGACCAAAACACCCTTAATGGTCAATTAAGCCATCCCATTCCTCTCTAATTCAATTTTATGTGGGATTGACCTATTTCTCTCTCATTTTGGGGTTATTTGAAGATAAAATCTTGGAATGAAGAGATCTTATTCATCCAGCTTCCGATTGAGCTTTCGTCCATCACGTTGGATGTGCAACGGTATGTACTCGAGTCCTCTTTATCTGTTATTCTTCTCTTTCTCTCTCAATTTAGTTATCTCTTTACAAGCATTTTCACCTTTTCATAGATCTATTATGATCTAAGGAAAATCAAGGGTCGATACCGGAGGAGAAGAATCATACAAACCTTAGGTGGGTAATTTATAACTCATCCTTAATGTTTGTTGTTTTTGGAATGTTTGTGTAGGGACCACTAGTTTGGTTGAAGACCATTACTTAAATTTACATCCCATGATTATAGTTTTTTGAATCATATGGTTATTCTATTTCAAAATATGTGACTAGTTGTTAGTGGTTACACCCACAACTCAATTCAACTCATATCGAAGGGTTTTCCATAATTGGGTTTTTAGTGTTTTTGACACGTTTGAGCCAGCGTTCGGGTGTTCCTTTGCTTGGCCTTCCTAAAGGTGAGTAATCCTATAATAAATGGTTTGTTGTTTAATGAGGATTTCATAATGGAATGTACCATGAATTCTCACCACTTAACTTGCCTAAGGTAAGTGCATCAAATGATTATTTAATGTGAAATGTGTAATAGAAAGTATACTATGTATATAACTTGGCCTTATTAAACAAGAATGAATAAAGGTTACATATCTGTAGCACCCCTTCTATGCTGATGGGAGGTAGTGGACTGAACCTCAATAATTGAATATGCATTAATGGTTAACCAAGACTTAATAAAATTGGTGCAACACTATTTGGCCTATCTAAACTAATGGAAGACAAGGCTTGGACCAATAAATAAATGGTTTCAACTCTACTTGACATATCCACACTAATGGATGGAAGGATTTGAACCAAATGAATCACTACATGATTTCTATATAAAATAGGAATGGACTAACTTGAGCTCACCTTGGATTCTGAGAGGAGGATACCCAGGGTCTTGAAAACCTCATTCTGATTCAAGGATCCTGTTTTATTATGTTGATACCCACCTAGATTCTAGATCTTGTGTTCTTTTTGGATGCCCAGTATACTACCGTTGGATCTCTTTAATTATTTCAATATACCACAAATACACTCCTTGGATCTAGCAATGACAAGTAGGTGCCTTGGATACACTCCTTGGACCCAGTCCTTGCATAGCCTTGTTTTACCATGGATTCACTCCTTGGACTGAGTAGGCACCTTATTATGGAATGCCTTGGATTACACTCCATGTATTACACTCTTACCCCTTATAAACACTCAGATACTACTGAGTTATCTTTCTGTGAGTTTATATTACCTTTATTTTTACTATAGAACTCCCTCATTATATATCTTTTTCAGGTTTATTTGTTATGTCTTGGTACCTTCACTACTTATATTATCATGAGGTGATGTCAATGTTTGTTATGCCTCAGATGACCTATAAATATTAAATTGTAATTACATAATAAAATGAATTGGTTAGATGTTCAAACACCATCCAAGGGATGAAGCATAAACTTGGGTATTTAGTCATTTCGTACTACTTGCATTATTTTATATAAGCATGCATACATATTTCTATATTCCATTACACAGTCTGGATGTTATAGAAACCATTGGTGGTGGCAAACTGAGATTTATCTCACACCCTCTCTAGGCATCGTTTGGTACTCAAAGTAGATTATATGGCTGCAAGATTTGAAAAAGGAGGGCGTACAACTTCCAATACTTGATTGTGTGATGATGGGATGGAGCTTGATAGAAGATGACTGAGTTGGATCTCGGGATGCTTGAAGTATTCTTCTTTTTCCTTTAAATTGTGGAACATGTTATACCTATTGTCTTGTAACCATGATTTCCCATTTTATAGTGACATGACATTACATCATCACTATTCCAGTTGATACAGTTACGGTTGTTTTCATTTACTTATTGCATCAGTTTTCTTCCACTGTTTCATTATATTTATTCTGCTATTACTATTTCATTATTTTGCTTCTATTGTTTACTATTAAATTATATCCCTTATGATGTTCTACGCTCTGTTAATGGGGGAATAGTCTTCCCATGGACACACCCTAGGCCATCGCTGCTTGTCGGCAGCCTCTGGAATTTGGGATGATGTGTTGGAGGCCATGTGGCCCACCGGGCTCGGGGCACATGTTAAGTGGAATCTGAGTCTGGGATGTCACATCTCCATACACAATTCTAAACATAAATGAAATCATGATATATTAAGTTAAAATATAAATATTTAAGTTGAATTTTAAAAACTATCCATTGAATTGGTATGAATGAATACAATAAACCTCTTTATTAAATATTTATATAAATAAAATAAATGATTCTTTTAACATGAATGATATTCAATTAGTTTACCTAATGTGACTAATAAGACTATTTATTATATATACCAGTATTTTTCCTAAAAATTTCCTTTTTATGTGATAAGATTGTGTATTTTAAGAATCCTATGATTAATGATGCAAAATTATGCTTGATATTAATAAATTTTTAACACCATTTTATTTAGTAAATGGAATGAAATAATCATAATAACAGTTAATATTTGAAATTGTCATTTTCCAATAAAAATATTTTTTTCATTATATATTATGATTTTATTCAAAATTTGAATTGTTAAATTTTATAATTTTAATTTGATAAAATTAACACCACTTTTTGTATTTCAGAAAACAATATTATTTTACGATTACTTTTTTGGAATTTTTTTAACATAATGGATTTTTATGTGATTAGTAAAAATACCAATTTTATAAAAAAAAACTATCACTTTTATAATACAATAATGAATTAAATATTTAATAAAAAAATTATATATAGAATATATACTTTAAAAATAATATACAGTATTTAAAAATACTATTTTGAATTTATAATGCACATTTTTAACAGTTTTGAAACTCAAGTAATACTTCCCGAAAAACTAATTTTACACGGTTATATTAAAAACTATACTTTATAACTTTTAAAAATTAAATAAAAAAATTATTCCACATTTGAGTTCAGTATTTAAATATTATTTAAAAAGTTAATTTTAATTCTAAGGCCCAAAAATCATATTAATAAGAATATAGATAATTACAACGATAATTGGGAAATAATTTTTTTTAATGAATTGATTTACTAATATCATTTTTTTTTAAAAATAAATTGATATGTTTTAAATGATGGATCTAATATTAATTTAATAAAAATATATTTAAATATATTAAAACTAATTTAATTTGTATTAAATACTAAATAATATTAAGACCACATAATGGTTAAAAGTCGTTTTTCTCTAAAAACTATAATTTTATATTATATATTTTAATTTAAAAGTTGAATTTATAATATTTAGAAGTTGAATTATAATAAATTTAAATTTAAGTTTATAATATCAAAATTTTTAAATAGGTTTTACCTTATTTCCTTATATAAAATAGAAATCACTTAGTTAAAAACTAATTAAAAAGATACAAATCAAAACGTTCAAATGTTAACACCTATGTTAAAAAGACTTGAAATAAGATTAAAACATAGTTAAAACAACATTATTGAGTATTTTTAGACTCAATATCACCAAAAATTCTATTATTATGAAACTTTGGAGTCATTTTTCATGGAATAGTGTAATGATATCATAGAAATGTAAAGTGTAATCTAAAAATCATCATTTTCTTTACTTATAAAAGGGTATCACATCAACCCCATCATGTTTACACTTTTCATTATAATTTTCCTTGAAAGTATGCCCAAAATAACTCATTTATAATTAATTTTATAACAATAAATCCCCATATATATATATATATATGTTATCCCAGTTCCTATATTTATATGGAGATCTCTAAGAGAAAATAAAGTCTTCCACCTAAGTATTACATTCATCATAACCTTTTTTCATTAATCACCATATTCCAAATATCTTATATACATTTAAATATAATTACATAATAGTAATTATTATAATAAAATTATATTATATTAATGAACTGACCATTATTTATTCCTCTTTATCTACTCAGAATAACAAAATAGTTGTTAGTGCATTGTGTGGACTATTACCTCCTCAAAGTGATATCTTCTATTTTTCATTACCATTACTCATGGATGGTAAAATGATGAAATGGATAAATAAACATGATATTTATAATATAAATATTATTATGAAATTTAAAATTATTATATTCCTTAATTACATTTCATTATTTGATAAGTGAGAATGTTAACTGTGCATTTTGTGAACCACCACCTCCTCAAAGTACTATTTTTAATTTTCCATCGTGTTTTTAATTATTTATCAAAAACACTTGAAATATGATTCAACTACATTAAAAAATCATTAAACTTATATTATAATTATATTATTTAATTACTTAACAATACTATTTTTAATTGTTCATGTTTCGGTTGGTCTAACCACGTACTTGAATAATTCATTATAACTCTATCATGGAAGACTATGAGAAATTATATAATATTATTATAATTTAATAATAAATTAAATATTTTTTTATTAAATTTTTATGTTATTTATTTAACATATTATTAAAATATCATCTTCGATCACTAAAACTATCAAAATAAGCTGAAACATATTTAATTTTTATGTAAACATAAGAAGAAACTATATAATATAAAAATTGAATATGATAATAAGTATTAAATATTAAATTATATATAGAATAATAATTTTCATATATAGTAATTTGATAAACTTAATTTTATTGTTCATAATGTTAGGTGTATGCATAGAAAGAATCAAGAACAAGGTAAGGGATTTAGCTCAAATTTTCTTTATTTGAGACATGCTTTATTTTATGATCCTAATTTCATTTAAATGGTGTGTATAATATCAATTGGATATATAATATAGTGAATCATCTTTATTAAATTTATTTTAACTTAAAAATCTATCTTCCACTCTTTGAAGGTTCTTTTATAAGAATATTTCTTATACCGTAAGGGTTTCCAACTCAATCACCCTTCATTGAGGTATGCTTTGATATTACACACCAATATTTATTTTCTTGTGATTTAACTACTTCCCCCATTGACTTATAATATTATAACTTATTTTAAAACTTTGATCATTCAAATTAATATACTCTCTTATATTCTATGGGCTATGATTGGTGTCTTCCCTAAAATATAAGGGTATTTTATAACTCAATCTTCTTTCTTGTGTTATAATGTTTCTCCTAGAGTTTTGTATTTAATTTCATATGGTATACCATATTTATATCTTTGATGAATAAATTTTGATTCAAATATTCCTTTCTTCTGAGTTTTATTCAGTCATGAAAATTCTAATATGTTAAGAATAACTCTTATCCTCTTAAATAACAGTTTCCACTCACCAATAATTTCTATTCATGCTAATGATACCCTTTTCAATAGAAAACCTAATTATGTTTTATCTCATGTGACATTTACAATTTCATAATTATTTATAGAAAATTATTTTAATAATCCCTTTCACATTGTGAGATTTCAAAAAAAAATTTAAAATAGTTTTCTTTCCATGATCATTTGTAAGTGATCTTCCATACCACCCCCCCCCCCCATCATTACTTGTGCATTACACATTATCTTTCTTTTACTCTATTTTACACAATAATATTCTCCCAAAAAATCTACTTTATTTTATATATTTCCCTTACATGTATAACTAGAAAAATGGACTTTTTTTTCTTAGGTAATACATATTTTTAGTGAACTTCAAAATTCCTACTTTTATGTAAACCCAATTTATGAAAACTATCTGGTTTCTAAGGTCAGGTCCGGAATCACCACTGTAAAATGTTTCTAATTAATGAATAGATTATAAAAAATAATTATTTTATAGTTCACCCTCTTGTTTAAATTTTGGTTTTATAGAAAATTATAATGTATTTCCTTATTTTAAATATACTTTAGTTATTTCATAAAGGCTCCACTGAATTGGTTCTATTTTATTATTTATTTTCTAGATCATTCTCACTAATTTTATTAAAATGAGCTACATATTCATGAATAATGTAACTTTTATAAATTATGAAATTCCAAAATAATTGAATTCCTTCTTCCTTTAGGAATCCTTATGAATTATCCTTCTATTATGCATTGAATTATAATTATAAAACCCATATTCTTCTCAAGGGTTTATTCATTCTTAGGAGTAATGAATCCCTACAATGCATTGGGAAAATAATTATATTTCATAAGATGTTATGTATGTGATTAGGGAGTGAAGCTAATCCACTATAGTACTTTTTTCACTATGTATGGTGCACGAGTGGATAGCCTAATCACACTATGTCATGTGATGGGTATGCTAAAAATTATATATCCCTCCAATACATTGAGTAATGATTTATATCATATGATATATTATATAAGGGATTATAGAGTGAACATAATTCACCATTGGAAATTTTACACTATTTTTATGGGAATAGGGAGTAAACCCAATCCACTATATGAATTTTTCAAATTTATGATAATGGTCTTGGGTGTGAAACTTCACTTATGTTTAAGATATCATGTATTATATTATTTCCCCATATTCTATAATTTCATGATCATTCTATTTAAGATATCCCCATTTTTCTTTGGTATTTTTTCTAGGGTATCCTACGCAGTTTTAAAACATCTATCGGTATTACGAGCACTATGTGGAGTTTTATATAAATATGATTTTTTTAATGTTTAAGAAGACTTATTTATGTGTCTAATAATCAAAATAAAATATATATCCCATTCCATGGATTTTATTTGTTTCAAGAATCATGAAATAACATGTGTTTAAGGATTGGGTTTCTATAGGGAAACTTCTAGGAATATACCATTACCATTTCCACATTTTATATTTTCTTTTAATAAATTTATCATGATTTTATTATGAATTTAAATTCAAAAAAATCTAGGAGGATAACTCAAGGTTGTACAAAAATCACTAAAATAAAGTGCTTAACTAAATCATACTAGGAATAATAGCAATGATGTATTAATCTTTTACATTTATTTTATTACTATAATTTATTTTGTATCCCATTGAGATTTAAATGGGAAGTGTTAAATAATTTTTTGTGGGGAGGAGGTGAAAACTATCTAAAATTATTTCACAATATATTATTGTAATTTTTTTAATAATTTCTTTATGCTATTTTTTAAATTTTTTAAGTTTTTTTAGGTTAGTAAAATATAGATTTAAATTATATCCATGTGAAAAATTAAATTCTTGTTTTTATTATTTAATTGATTTTTATATTCTTTAATTTACAAGATTTATGAGTGAAGATTTCCCAATACTTTATGAATTTGAACATGGGTAAGTAAACTGGAGATGATATCCCATTCCATGATCTAATTGTCTATATTTTTATTCCCCAACCCAAGGGGCATTCTAAGACATGCATATTCTTATTTTTAATCACTTTCATAAGAGTATCAGTTCATGTTAAGAATATATAACTTTTGTTTTTTCTTTTTCAAAGCTATAGGATTCAAGTGTGATATGCATGATATAGGCCATCATTCAATTGAAAATCCATTTTTAAAATCTATTTTTTTGGCCACCTTGACATTTAACCCCATTAAGCATTATAAACTAGGGAATACATATTTGATAAGATACATTATAATTCATATTTATACATTATTACCCATATGATTTGCACATTTATTATCATATTTTTAGAAAGTTTGGGGGAGATTTTGTTTCTATTTGAAATCTAGGGAGGAAGTATATTGTTTTTTGGATGATTAAAAGGCTTTCATTACATCTATTTTAGGTTGTGGGTTAATCACATGAAATTAATTGTTATAATTATTATTAACCTATTTTTATCTAAATGATATATATATATATGATAAAAAAATTCTATATATAAAAAATAATTAAAAAACAAAATTCATAAAAGGAAAAAATTGGATAAAGTGGGAGGTTTTATTCATTGATTCAAATTTTTGGTTATAAACAATTAGAGGAAAAGGGGGTAAAGGGAGATGTGAGTGATATTACAATGAGGGTATGAGTGAGATGCTTTTATTTTAAATACTTTTTGAATTTTAACTTTTAATATTATTAAGAGATTGAATAGTGATTTTCTACCACAGACTTTTAAACACCAAATAATACTAGCCCCAAACCACAAAAAAACTTATTAGAAGTCATATTAAGTATCATGCTAGTTTCTACCAACAGATAAATTAAGGCCTTGGTAATAATATGGTCATTCAGATGAACTCAATTGATGAGAATAACTCCACTTTAACGTTTCCAAGAGTGAAGATAAAATATTTCTAAGTGAGGTAAGTCATTAAACACTTGAAAAGGGTTTTAAGGTTTAAAACATGAGTGAGATAAAGTGGGAAATGAGATAAAATTATAATGGAATCATTGTATTTTTAATAAATAATGATTTTTGTCTTTTCTTATTTTTTGTTTCGAGTTTTTTTAACTAGGTAAGAAAATATTTTCTTTACTTTAATTATTTTTATTTTCTGAGAATGAAATAGTTTTAGTGTGGGGGAGTGATGAGAGGTAATATTTCCAATATTTTATTTTATATTCGATGTAAATTAAACCAAAAATTAATATTAAACAACAGAATTTTTTTTCATTTTTTATACTTTTGTAAATCTATATTGGCTGTGTTAAGTGACTTAAATCTCTTATTGTTTGATATTTTTTTTCAGGTTTGGAATTAATTGAAAAATCCATACATTGATGTTGGATTATTTTTTTATTATGCAATTAAATGGTTAAAATTTTTAATATTAATTTTTTTACCTATTTATCATTTTTATTTAATATTAAAAAATAATATAATGATTTTTTTTTGTTTACTAAATATAGGTGAGTTATGGAGGATAGATTAGTAGAAGTAATTTGAATGTCTAGAAGTTATATATTATTATGATCATTATTTTCTAGTCATTATAAAGATATGATGTAGAATTTCATTAAGGGGGAAAAATTTAAGACTTTAGGTCAATTTTAAAGACTTCTTTTGGTCTAGTAAAACAATAATTTAGCTGAGTCTCAATCTTATAAGACTTATCCTAGCTAAGAATTAGTGTTCTTTATTATTCATGTAAGACTTGTTTTAGAAATTAGGGGAATTATTTTGGATATTTCATGAGTTTCAAAATACTTATAATCCATTTCATAAGGCTTTGTATATATCATGATACTTTACCACAGTTTTATAATTCTTTTTCGGTTTCATGAGAATTTCATAGTTTAGTAAGACTTAGTGACATTACTTGGATAGAAAATTGAAAAATTATTATTCACATAATTCTTTTTACCATCATGTTAGACTTATTAACCATAGTGTATGGAATTTTCCTACTTTTTAAGATATTATTTAGTTTCATATGATTTTGTTCCATTTTATTAGACATTATCCTCATTACATAAGGCATTGGACATTGATACTTTTAGAACATAGGGAGATTGAAATATAAAATTATTTAAATGGATAAGGCTCAACATTAAATAGACTCATTTATATTATCTTATCAAATCAGGTAAAATGTGTTCAAAATATCTACATAAAAATGATATAATAGGGTGAAGAATAGAGTGATCATGAGAATAATGTTAAGTTGAGTAGTCTTTGAGAATGATCTTGTTGGTGTAATCTGGAACCTTTGGCCGGTACAAGCGAAGATGATTTAGAAGAGGGAGTTTGGTGCTAAAGTCTAGGAGGAGGAATAATAATACACAATGATGTATATATATATACCCATACCATTTTAAAAAGGATTCATGACTCTTATCCTTTAGACATGAATTTATTAGATTAGGTTATTATAATTCATTTTATGTTTTAATGTCCATTCAATGTTTTTTCCATCATTTTTATTATGTCTTCCCCATTGCCCCAATTTATTGTGATTTTTTACTTTTGCGAAGTACCAGTGAACTTTTTCTTTATGATCACGAAGAACTAAATAATTTTTTATGGTTTAGGTGGAATAAATTGGGGCAATGGGGAAGACACAATAAAAATTATGGAAAAAACATTGAATGGACATTAAAACATAAAATGAATTATAATAACCTAATCTAATAAATTCATGTCTAAAATTTGTGGTTTAGGTGGAATAAAAGTAGTGATATTGAATTTATAAATTTTAATATCAAACATTTTTCTCTAATTCTTTTGCATTAGTGAAGGTAAAGAGTGGAGGTAGTGGTCAAAACTCCATTTTCCATATTCTAAAACAAATTATTCAAATATTTGAACTTCAAAGTCTCCCTATAATTAAATCAATCACCATACATATTCATTTGAGTGATTTGAAAGGAATATTGACATGAAATTGTTTTCAGGTGCTTGAGTAGGTTCACTTTATCTGTTGGAGAGTGTTCCTTCCCACTCACCTATGAGAACAAATCAGTTTCAAACCATCTTGAGGATCCTTGATAAAGTTAGTAATTTTATACAATGGAAAATAGTTTAAGGTAAGTATATAAAATGTATTGAGTCTTATTATTAAGTTAGGTGATTTATAATAATGATAAATGATAATAAAACCCATTGAAAGTTTCCCTAGTACTATCTTCTATTCTTACCAATTTTTATTGTTCCACTCATTCTTTTTTTTTATTTTTAGAAAACTAAAAACATAAAAAACCTTCCGCCTCATGTTATGTTTTATACATAGAAAAAATAATCAAAAAATAAACCGAAATTAAAGGACATTAAGTGTTCTAGGATCAAATCCTTGTGATAAAAAAATGTGGTCAACTCCAAGTTATAAATAGATGATATAAATTCTACTATAAAAAACCCTAAAAATGTTGTTTGCCATATGGTTACTTATTTAATAGTTGATCAACCTTATATCTTGGTCATTTAGATGTACCTATATTCTAACTATTTGAATATTGTTGTATATACTTTTTATATAGTGTTTAAGTAGGTGGGTGAGGCTCTAATGGGAATGTAGATATACGAGATGGACTCTAAATGTGTTGAAGGTCTCACTAGAGGCTTTATAGGATGGTATAATTGTACACCAACTTTCTATACCTATTCTCATATTTCTCAAGGGATGGTTTGAGGACCTAAATCATCTACACACCTTCCCCTTGTATATGATGGGGGTTTCTTTCTGATGATTGTGACCTAGGTGCCTTGTACTAACCACATATGGAATGGGACAATGAAACATCATTCCCTAATCATTTCAGTTTTTTTGAGTATTATCCCACAGAACATATTATTCAATATTGGGTGTTGACTAGAAATAATAAAAATTAGTAAGGATACCCTCAGTATAGGGAGTTCTGTGAAATTTCTTGTAATTAATCTATAACTTTCATGCCAACTATTCTTTCTATAATATGAAAATTGGTTTCATAAATATATATTTTTGATTTTCACACGTAAATTTATAGAAACTTTCTTATATACACATGTTATATTTGATAATGAGTTGAGGCAAATTGGTGGTTTCCTACTAATTTTGTATATGCTAACAACGTGAATGGACAATTTGGTGGACATGTGAATCTTCATATACTTTCTTTTAGTTACCCTATTAGTATTGGTATGTTCTTAGATCTTTTGATCTTGGAAATTATAGGAGTTAGAACCTTTTTGAGACCATAGATCAGGTGGAGTTTCATTTGTAGCTCTATATAGTCATGTGGGGTGGATATTGGGGATGTATGTAGTTGTTCCATGAGGAATATAATCCCGGAACCTCTTTTTGAAGGATTCAAGGTAACATTTTCTTAGACTTATTTATTTGTAGTTATTTTTAGTCTGTTTCTCCTAGCTCATGGATTTTATATGAGATTCTATTCTAGTTTTATATTTATGAATTACTCATATGGATTTTATATCGTGTTATGATTTTTATGGTCTATCTATAAGTGCACTAATAAAATATAATGGAATTTGGGGTTATTTTGTCTGAAGACCCCCTGTGGTAATGCAAGATTTTTAGCTAAACTTATATCATTTTATAATTGTCTTACAAGGTGGAAAAATACTCCCACTTGAGTATCATTACACCCCTAACATTTAGGATAGGATCTGGTGACTATGAGGTTCACTTAAGGTGTTTTTAATGACATGATTTAGGTATAAAATGTGTATTCAAGTCATAGAAATTACAAATAAACTATATATAATTATACCATAAGTGTAGAATTCCAATGTCAAAACTACCACTCTATTTATAACATGAAGATCTAGTTTACCTCTCTTCAATTCTATCTTATCTCTGAGTACGTTATTATTATAAAAATGTGTACTACACACTTGGAATATAATACCAAAGATCCATAGTTAGAGAAATTAATTCCAATAAAATTCACATCCATATTCTCTGAATTATTCTCTTTGGGAACTCTTCTCAATGTTAGATATTGATCTATATTTATTTCATAGGTCGTACCTATAAGATACTTCAACATGATAAACATTATTAATGTAATAATATTCAAAAAGGTCATATATATGGGTGATTATCATGTATTATATCTTTTCATCAAGGAATTTTAATAAAAGTAATCCCATTAAAATGATTACCCCATACATAATTACCTTTACTATACCAAGATCCATATTTCACTAAGTAATGAGTCTACTTTTACATTCCTATTATCACATAGTTATTTTGGTAGTTCTCTATGCCAATAATTTCTCATATGAATCTTGGATAGTTGAGTGGAAAAATCTATGCACAAATAAATCATATAGATATAATTTCATGTATATTCTTATGGTATTATAATTCATAGACATTCCTAGCTAAGTGTCACCCAACACTCATAATGGGGTTTGGTAACCAAAAGATTATGGTTATCTATCCCACATTCCTTACACAATATAGTCCATGGGAACCCTTATTTCACAAAAACCACCCATTTTAATGATTGGGATCTTAACCTATGTTTTCATTAAAAGGAATCTCATACTTAGTGTTTTCTATGTTTTTTTAACATATCACAAATTTAATATACATCACATGCATATCAAATCTATAACTATTACATCAATTTCAATCTTTGTTATCTCAAGTATTTTATTCCTCTATGTATGCATGATTCTAGGGATTTAGTTTTGGAATCCAAATTCCATCCAAAAAATTAATATTTACAAACCATATTTATATGTAATGCTTTACACAAAACACAGTTTGTGTTACTTACCAAAAAAATATAATTCACACATATATACACACATAAAAATTCATTCCATGGATATGGTAAATGAAACTATTTTCATGAAAAGGTTTATAATTATATGAAACCATTAATCCTTAAATGAGTCAGATTGGAGCCAAAAATAACCAACCCTTTCTTTTCTAGAGTAGGAATAAGGCTCCATTCCACTTATCAGTTCAACAAAAAGCCACTTTACCATTAGATATTTTACTCTAGAGAGATTTTTGTATCATCGTAACTCTAACTCCTAATATGTAAAAAATTATATTTATCGACTAAATTTAAGCTAGTAACATCATAATAGACCGGAGTGAAGAGTTGATGAAAAATATCTCATGTTTTTTGTACCTTTTATACCTTTTCAATTTTATATGAATAAATTTATCACATAAATTTAATCATAAAATATATTCATATTTTATAAATTTAAATATTGTAAATGAATAATTAAATAAATAAACTTTTTATTTATTTTCCATAATTGAGATATCAATATAAACATTTAATAATTAATTTAGGAATAAAAATAATCAATTTAGAATGCCTAACACTTATATTTTAAAAACATTTTATAATATATAAACATTTTTCATAAAAATAAATGTTTTCATTTTAGGTTATATCATATTTTATGACAGATAGGGAAACTATCTATCATAATCTTCAATTATATTAGGATATGAAAGATGTGTAGTGAACCATACCCAGATAGCCTATAGTCGGTTTATGCTATCAATTACATTGGAATGATTATAAGGAATCAATCCCTAAAGGACCGATCAGTTTAGTAGTCTTGGTAAACCAGATACATAAATCAATATTACATTACAAATGGATACACTAATTATAACATATTTTGTTCCTTATAAATAAAAAAACTATGAGGATGATCTCTAGTACATGTATTATATTCCTTCATATCATTCATAGTATGTTTATTGGATTCATGGGGAAAGAAACACAATAAGGGTGAGCTGAAATGCTCGGTAAGAGAAAAATATAGCAAAAGAAATAATGAATCAATGATAATATTCAATATGACAAGTTAAATAAATGGAAATACATTCCATAAAATTAATTAGATATGGAAAAAATATGGAAAGTTATGACACTAAAATACATGCCATTAATTAATGAACTATAATGAAATGTATCTATAGATATGTCGACGCAAAATTGCATAGATGAATAATAACAAAAACTACTATGACTGTAATGATTTCTTAATGGACATCAGGTATAAGGCACATGAGGAACTATTACCGTCAATAGCCTTTAAATGAAGGTTTAAAACTAAGGGTATAAATACATTTGGGAAATTATTTTTATCATGAGAACTTGTCAATGCATCGATGAGCTATATAAAATCTGATCCCCACCCGCCATTTCCAGTCCAAAGCATTCCTAATATTGAATAATAAAATTGACTAAAATTCCTTATCAAATAACCGTATTGGATTAAGAATATAGATCTATTAATAATTCCCAAATTAATCAAATAATTGTCAAAGTAGGTACCATAGATACACTAATATACAGTTTAGGAAATAGTAATATCCATGATAAATGTTATGGATAATTAGGAGAAATTAAATGCTCAATTATCATATGAATTTGAATATTTCTTGGTGACTAACAAATAAATCATGGAAGTTAATTTGAATACTATCCATGGAAAAATCAATAATAGACCATCCAAAGGAATAATAAGGATGGTATCAACATAAAATATCCCGAGAGGGGTAAAATAGAGGGTTTTTTTCATTGATGAAATATAATAATATTTTTTTAAAATATTCCTAAGGAAAATATACGTTTATTTTGAAAAAACCATTTTAAAATATTTTTAATTAAAAAAACCTTTTAAAACATTTTAAAAATGTACCCTTTAAACATGAGAAGGATACTTCAAAGAAATGATGGTAGATAGATCCATACATATCGTACAAGGTAAAAAAGAAAATTATTTTTGCATTGTAAAAATGTAAGAAAATGAATTTTTCGGAAAGAGACAAGAATATTTTATTGGAAAATTTGTTAAATGTCAAAGAAAGTGTAAAATTGTATTTACTAATTTATTTTGAAAACATTTCTGAATTTTTTATTAATAAAACATGGTTTTTAAAAGAAAATGGGTTCTATGACTAAAGAGAGAAGTGAAGTCGGGTTATCTTTAATATTATTTAAAACACTTTGAGTGCCGAAGAGTGAAAAATGTTAATAATACTTTAAAATGGTCATGAATAACCAGTGGAGAATGACAAGGTTTATTAAAAATGGTTATATAATTTCCTTGAATAGAAATTCCATTAAAATATCAATATGACTGGTCTTGAAGACAATAATATTTAAACATTCCAAAGTGTACCATACCACTTTGAAACATTTTTAAATCATAAACCTCATGAAATAATACTACTAAATGAAAGTAATAAATACCATGAAGGAAAATAATTCATGATATAATATATAAAAATGTTAGTAGATACACCACACAAAATATATAAGTAGTGAACATGACATTTATCTCACGGATGTAAAAAGTGAGATGAGAATCCCTTACATTGTGTTTCCTTTTAGGTGAACTTCCATTAAAATCATATATAACAAACTTATATTAATTTTATAATTTAATAAAAAAAACAGTTTCATGATTAAAATTATTTTATTTCAATTATTACCATGTTGTGTACAACTAATTAAACAATTATGTTTACGTTCGGTATTTTTGACCAAATTTGGTTTATGTGTCAAAACAACTATTGTTGGTAAAATATGGTCAAAGTTTTTATTACATAACATATCTAGAATAAAAACCATGACATAATTATCATATTCATAAATAAATTATAATTTTAAAATGAATCATTAAATACGGTTATGAAAATGAGACAACATTACAATCATGGAGATGATACCATATTATTTAATCATATATATATATATATATATATAATTTTTTGATGAAAAAGGAATCACATCATGTCGAGGAGGCGGTAGTCCGGACATCCACGAATGACATTATCTCTTTTAATGTGTGTGAAAGGGTAATCAATTAGATGATATATATATCAATATTGTATTTCCAAAAATATAATTATTTAATGAATATATTATCGATTTTATTAATGTCAATTATGAATAATCATAACCATTAATTTATACATTTCAGGTATCATGTGAATGAATCACATCGCTTTGAGGGGGCGATAGTCTACACTTCCTCAAACAATGTTATTGTATTAATATAAAATGTAAGGTATTAAATTTATGTACTATAAAAGGATTAAATAATTATAAATAAATAATAAATATCAAATATAACATATATAAGAATATTTTACATAATAATGGCCACCATGAGAGGTGATAATTGAAGAATGAACAATCATTGTTTCGTGGACCAATAGTTCGCTATCCACAGAAACATTATGATCATTTCCCTTTAGATGGTGGTGTGTGTAAGTGTAGGTTTTCATGATAACAAAATGATAGTATATTTATGATACTGGTTTTTTGTACAAGAATATAATAAGTGGATCATAAGGGGTTGATAATGGAAATGAAACTAGAGTGATTGAGAAAAGGCGTTACCTTTTAATCAGGTAACTTCTTGTGGTTCAAACCAAAAAGAATCCATGGAAGGTATTATTCCCAAGGTGAGGATTCATGGTCTAGGGGAGGGATTTTGGGAGACCATTTTGGAAGATATTGGCCAAACATAATAGTTTTGAGAGGTGTGATGAATTAGTAGAGGTGGTGGCCTTATATAGGGAAGGAAAAGGACACAGTTGGAATTTTTTGACCTAATTTTGGTATGCACATGTTCTTACCTAAACAAAGTCAAAAAAACCAAAAAAACTCAAAAATTTAAGGTTCATGGAATAATTATGGATTTAAAATGTGTTTTGTATAAGTGGATAGGTCATTTGGTCCCTTAAGATAAAGGTTTAGACCTTTGTTAAGCTCAATCTAACCTTAATAATTTTAATTAAATTTAATTACTTTCACTGACATTTTTAGTCAAAAAAAAAGATGGTATTATTTGAAACTATAAATTATTCTTATTATAAATATGGAATCCATTTTTTCAAATTCAAATCACATAAATGGAATAAATTAAATTAAAATCAATCCCATAGACGAGACAACAATGCAGGTTTTTGAAGTAAAAACGTCTACAAGTTTGCTATGTTTTTATAGTCAATTTCAAAATGAAATTGCGCCAAATCACCTAAAATGTATTAATTTATACAAAATATTATCTAATTAAATTTTTAAACCAATAAAATACAAAACATAATCTAATAAATTAATGCGATTAAAAAGTATTTTTGAACTAAAATTCTATATTTCTAACTATTCATTAAAAATGAAATGTCTTAGAAAAATATAAAAAATTCACCATAAAATAATTATTAGGTTTATCCTTTAAATAATATGTTTATTTGGAATATAAAATCAATAAAAGTGTCAAAATTCTTATTTAAAATTGGTTCTCTATTAAAAGGCAGTAAAATTGCCTTTATAAAAATATAGGTTCTTAAGTATAAAATAGGGTTTGTTCCTATATTATTCAAATAAAGCCTAATGGATGAATATAAAAAAAATATTTTATTGAATATATAACATATATATTCCATTAAAATCATTCAATAATTGTAATTATTAAATTTTATTAAGATAAAACTCTATTGGAATCATAAAAAAATAATATTTATTTTTATATCCAATTGGTTCTTATTTTCATTTATCAATAATTAGTAACCCTTGATTTCATTTTATATTTATATAAATGATATATTTTTATATTTTAGTTAATACTATTTATAAACTCTAATATAATGGCTATGTTATATCATATTATATTAAATAATAATATTTTAATAATACATTGTTATTTGGTGAAACTCAGTCTTGCGCGTAATGAAAAATATCAGGGAAGTTCACTCTTGAGTGTATAATAAGCTATTAAGGAAGATCAATATTTCATGTAAACAAATATACCGAGGAAGGTATCTCTTGCATGTAACACAAGACAACTTGGTATTGCGTGCATTGAAATATTTATAATCTATTTTAAATAGTGAATATATTATATAAGTATTTGAATATTATGTTACCTTACATGCTTGTTGTTGTGCGTCATACACACTATAAATTACAAGGTTCTTACTTCAAATTTTCATGGTGTCACAATATACACTATCAATGATTGTACATTAAATTTGATGATATATTCTACATTTCCTATATAATATGTTACTATATTTTATAAAACCTGTGATCTCTTCCATCATCTACAATATCATATACCATATCATAATAATTAGTGTAAAACCATGGTATTCCATGAATCAAATATTATGATTTATCCAAACATACCCTATCACTAGGGAAAATAGTGAATTTCACCATATGATATCCCATTATAAGGTAACATTAAAAGACCCATTAACCGATAATTGGTTATGTTATATCAAACCCTATTATATATTTATAAGCATCATATGATATACATGTTATTAAAAAATCAATCAAAAACATATTGATTTGAAGAATAATGATGTGAATGCTGTTGTGAGTCTCTCATTAAACAAATTTTTATCCCATTAAAATATAGTTAATGTAGGACTCATGTTTTCTATGAAGAATAAAAGTGAATTTGGTGTGCCTTTTTTATTATGTGGGTTCAGTTTGGTGTTATAAATAGATAATAATGTTTTTTATTTTTAAATCCAATTAAAATAGTTGTTAAATTCTGTTTTAAAATTAGTTTTTTAACATCATATAGACCAACACTTACATATTAAATAATGATTGATTCACTTAACAATATTTCTCTACTTAAATAATCACTCGATGCATAAACTAATCAACCTCAATAGATAATTTCAGTTTAAATCGATAAATGAAATGATCACTAAACTCCCTACTCTTATCTATCAATGTGATCCTATATATCCAATTACACTTTAATGAATCATCAATTCCCTCAATTTTATGGGTAGTGAAGAAGGTTCAAGGGGCATGTGTGTGGAAACCAGAAAGAAGGAAGAACAATCTGAATGAATAATGAAAACATCATATTTCTAAATAAATAAAATGATTCTTGTTAGAATAAGTATAATTGAATTATCAAGTAAATTTTTAATTAACTAATAGGGTTTGGGGAAATATCCTTGTAATAACCAATATGGGTCTAGTGTTACATCACTAGAGAAGAATTATTAAATATTTAAAATCTATAACCAATAGAAATATCCCCAACTCCATATTGAACTACCAGCTAGACCCTATCACAGTGAGTCTCCTTTCCTTTTATAAGGGGGATAAGAAATGATTAGGTTCCTTCACATGAATCTGGGATGATCTCTTTCATTTGTATGGTATGTAATCCTTCCAATACCTTCTTATTAATTCTCATTGAATGATCATTTTTCTTTGGCCCTAGTAGAATCATCATCTGTTTTAGTTTGGAATTTTTCTTCTTTTCTAATGGATTCCACGTATAAAACTTGAGGGTCTAGATTCTCATAATGAAAATATCTTGTATATTCCATATTCATACTCTCATCTGAATATATTTTCCTTTATTAGTTCATTGGATGTTTTCCATGTAGAATAATTGAGATAATTTTTCCCAATTTGAGAAGATAACATAAATGAGAATTTATTTTAAGTCATTCTTTTAGAAATTAATATTTCATTTCAGTTTTTTTGGAATGAACAATTTTTCAATGGTATATATCCAACAGACAAAGGTACTGAGTAATCTTTCATGTGACACTTTCCATTATGGTGTGGTGTTCAAATCCAAAGAACCATCACAAATCCTTCATTTAAATTACTTAGGTATCATTGAATAAATATCCCTTTAATATTTTTTTAATTATATACATAGTGATTGAACATGTTTTTAAATATATTTCATAATCAATAAATAACATGCATACTACCCTAGCTGATCCTCCACGGAAAATCACAAAGGGAACAAACTTTAAAAACCTACATTATGTTTCCTTCTAATAGCCACATTTTACAAAGTAAATGCACTTTACAAACACCTTATACACTTTACAACGACCAACCATTCTCCTTATGAAGTCACCTCACATTATGGTTACACGGACTCACCTAAAAAAGTTGTCTTCACACCTTATGATGACCATGTATTCACTTTACACACTCAAATATTCACCTTATAGAGTTGAGTGAATCAACTTATACCCACAAGGACTCACCTTATGAAGTCCACTAATCCACCTTATAAAGATAGTTATTCCATCTTACGTACATTAAGTAACACCATTCCTTATCCAAATTTTCATCTCCCAAGTACCTCTTCCATGCCTCTTATAAATTTCATGAGTGGTTAATACTTAGAAAAATTCATAAACTTCTTCTCAAAAATAGATTCAACCAGGACTATTCTAGAACCACTGAAAACTCCTTTAGCCTTTGTAATAACCTCATTAACTTATTAATAACTCTCAAATCACTCATAACATGAACATTTCATATATCTAGGATATGAGTACCATGTATGTGATAATGTTATACCTAATATCGTGTTATAACTAGGTCACCATGTCATTCTTTAATTCATTCTCCTATGAACCTTCATACTATAAGACATTTTCAATATCTCCAGTAACCATTTTTAATAATTCAACTCATCTAGAGATACTAACTTTATATAATTTATTGTGATTAATTCTACAAATAAAATATATATTATTAACAAATAAAACACACAACCAATTGGTTTCAATGGTAGTATATATCCCTATAAACTCCAAAATTGATTTTATTAATTTAAACCCATGAATATATCCCTACTTTCAATTTAAATCTAAATTCGGTATTATTACTAGATTTAAATCATTTATTTTAAACAAAATAAAAGTTAAAAAATCATAAAAAATACTAACACAAAATTTTAAATTTTGTGTCTTGACCACTCTCCAACACTTAATATAGATATTTCCCTCATGTTCACAAGGGTTTGACTTCCTATTAAAAAAAATTATAGTTTTATGATAATAAATCAAATAAAATTTAGTGTAATGGAGATTTTAAAAAGTGTAAATTTCTTAAATTAATTTACCTCATGATCCATACTCAAATGATAATTTTCCTACATCATTCATATGTTATATATGATATTCATACATTTCATATGTCCCTTCTTCATCCATGTTCATAATTCCCTAAATCATTCCATCCCCTTTGTCAATTAGCACCTATTAGATTTTTCCCAGCCATGTTTGTGAAAATAACATATTATATGAGTTATATTAAACATATAACTAAGACACGCTAAGATATCGGATATACCTTAGGAATAATTTTAATAGTTAGGGCATAGAATCAATTCTTGGTCAGCCATGTATCAACTATATGTAACTATTATTCAATAGTTAACTCACATACACATGTGTTTTTTTAACTTAAGAAGACCTCTAGATCAGTTACCATCATCTTATTTTACTATTTCTCATATGAGTTGTCCAAATTTCATTTTGGGAGGCTCTCTATGGTTATAATAAATAAAAATGGGAAAGTTACCTATGATCAAGTTTAATATTATAGCTTTCTAACGTTATAATATTGATTCAACCATGTTCATTTATTTTTAAAAAAATTTCCCAAGTTCTAATTATTATTTTTTATGTTTCCCAATCCAAATTTGTTATTTTCATTTTACGATGAATTTTCAAAATTATTTTTCATTTTTATTTTTTTCTTTAATGAAAAAAACACACAAAACCAAATAAAGGAAGTAAAACTATTATTATCCTAACTAATTCTTCCACTATACCAAATTTATCTCATATACTAACTCAAATTTATTTTAGCATGTAGTTTTTAATGGAAGATAGATTTAATATGTGAGTCTAAAATAGTGTAAAGGAATGATAAACCTGATAGTTCTTATTTATATTTAGTATGAAGGTGTATGAAATTCAAAATTAATTCTTTCAAAAAATCATCATTAGATTTATTAAAATATTTTTCAATAAATTTAAATGGATAATGTGATTAAACTCCTCTAATCTCAACCATGATAAATGGAAATGTGTTAGTCCATATAAATGTTTTAATATATATATAATAGATATTACCATACAAGAGTTTCATCCTAGAAGATAATTGCATCACATTTTCACTGATTTTGAATTCATTTATTGGAATAAGCTTGTCATCGAAAGACTTGGTCCTTTATTTTTGTAATATGGAGTTATTATATGATTATATCACTAGATCCTATAGTTTTATTAGTTGATACTTATTTTTCTCTCTAGATTTTCTTAATTATAGGTTTATTTTCCTCACATCCTCATAGGTTGTGTGATACAATTCTATAAGAAAGTGATTTTTTTTGTATATAATATATTTTGTAAGGGGACATTCCTAGAGGGATTTTGGATGATGTTATGAATGTACACAATGTATCCTCTAATTTATTTCTCAATTTATTAATTTTTGGATGAAATTTCCTTTTTAAATGTATTTTTATTTCTCTATAGGATACATTAGCCTGCCTATTAGTCTATGGGTGATAGGTAGTAGTGGTATTTTGTTTCACTCCAGATTTCATCATGAGGGCCTCTATGAATTAGTTGCAATAATGGTTTCCTGGATCATTTATGATTTACCAAGGCACTCTAAACTTATAAAAAAAATATCCTATAAATTTAATGATTACTCTATAATAATTATTTTGAGTTATGTAAGATTTAATCCATTTAGAAACATAAAATACACTTAATAAAATATAGATAAATAAAAAATGAAATTGAAAATAGATCATGAAATCTATAAACCATACCCCAAAAAATCAAATATTGTTGGGGAACTAATTTTCTTATATAAATTATTTTTTGTAAATTGGTAGTACTTATATTCTTTAAAAAATATTGTGAATCATTAATTTTTTTAGGGAAAAAAATATTCTATCACTTTTATACCTATTCTTTGAGGTCTAAATTTTCCTCTATATGCAAGGTTATGAAAAAAAATCATAGAGTCTACCACTTCCTCATGTATACATCTTATAATTACATGATCGTTATGGATTTTCTACAAGTATGGATCCTACAAAAAATTGAATTTGGATTAGGATTTTATCTTAATTAATTTATGTTTTGAAAATAAGGAGGCCACCTTCAATGTGACAAAATATTTCACCATATTATCTTTCCATAGTTATTTTCTAATGATTATATATAGCTACTCACCAGGGAGATAATCATCCAGGGACATTTCTATGGGTGTGTCTACCTTAGTAGTGTGGGGAAATTTGATAATGTGGTCTGTAACATGGTTCTCAGAGCATTTTTTATAATATATATCCAAGTTAAATTATTATTTGAGAAGTATACAACTTTAAAATATTGGTTTTTTATTAGTTTTATTGATTAAATTCCTAATTGTTATATGATTAGAATAAATTATTACTTTAATCATTAAAACATAAGAACAAAAAAATTTCACTGAAAAAACTATAGACAAAAACACTTTCTCCATTGTTGTGTAATTGATCTGAGCCATATACAAGGTTTATAAAGTATAAGCTATCAAATGAGAGTGGACATTTATTTTTTGGGAAAACATTTATCCTATAACTCATTTGAAGACTTCATATAGTAATTTAAAGAGATCTTCCCAGGTTAGTAGTGATGGTTAGGGTCTCTTGGATTCAATCAAAAGTATTCTAATATGATTCATCAAACAAAAAATTAGTATCTTTATTGAGAAATTTTTCCCTAGGAAATATAGTTTTTATAAAATTTGTAATAAACTTTCTATAAAATCCATCATTTTATAGAAATGATCTACAAGTTTCATAGTGGTGGGATATGAAAATGTTGAGATAATGTAAACCATGGACTTTTATAGTTTAATTTACTCATTAAAATTATATTTACAATGAAAATAACATTATCTAAAATAAAGTGATATTTTCAATAGTCTAAAACCAAATTCTTTTAAATTAATATTTTTAAATCATTTTCTTTATTTTCAATAACGATTTCAAAATATGTTCCATACACTTTAAAGTCATTAGTAAATACCTCCAAGAATCTTTCAATTAGATATAAAAATTTTATTATCATGTATAATTGGAATATACATGGGGTATTGAATAATTTAATGGGCTTTCTTTTCTTTGAAAACATACTTCAAGGAAAGGTTAATACAGTTTTATCTTCATCTTTCAGTGCTATAGAGAACAAAAACTAACCAAAAATCTACCTATAAAGAAATAGTGTCCCTTACCAACTAATCTCACTAACATTTGATCGATAAAAGGTATTTAGAAGTGGTATTTTAGGTTCACATGGTTCAATTTTCTATATTTAATACAAACCCTCTCCCTATTTTGAATCTTAGTGGGTACTAGTTCATTATTTTTATTTTAGAAAATAGAAATTCTTGTTTTTTAGGTACAATATAAATGGGACGCACCCACTACTATATTGAAATGGGGTATATGATTCCATCTCTGATAACAAATTTCATTAAGGTTGAATTGAACCTTATTTGAGGCTAACTCATAAGTTTTGGATCACTTTCTCTGAGGATTCAAGGAAGAAAAATAGGGGTAATAATTATATGAATTTCTCTTAATGACTAGAATATAAAATTTATATTAGTCATCTTAATAGCTTTTATAAGAGTCTCAGGTCATAGTGAGAAACTATAACTTTCCCTAGCTATTTTTTGAAGCTAATGGATTCGAGTATGCTATGCATGATATATTCCATCATTCAATTGAAAATCCATTATTAAAATTTAATTATTTGGCTACCTTGACATTTGACCCCCCTTAAGCCTTATAAACCAGGGAATACCTATTAGGTAAGCTATATTGTAAGACATATTTATACTTTATGACCCATATCTTGTGTACATTTATTTTTATACTTTTAGAAATTTTGGGGGAAATAGTGTTTCAATTTGAAATATAGGGAGGAAGTTCAATGTTTTGGGGTTGATTAAAAGGCTTTCATTACATCTATTTGAGTTTGTGGGTTCACAACATGAATTTAAATATTATAATTCTTATTACCCACTTTTTATCTAAATAATATATTTATATATGTAATAAAAAATAATGTACATAAAAAATTAAAAGAAAAAATAAATTTAAAAATGGAAAAAATGTAAAAAGGAAGAGGTTTTATTCATTGATTCAACTTTTTCATTATAAAAAATTAGAGGAAATGGGGGAAAGGGAGTTGGGGGTAATTTTAATATCAGGGTATGAGTGAGATGAATTCATTATAAGTTCTTGTTCAATTTTAAATTATAATAGGATTAAGATATTGAATAGTAATTTTCTTCCACGGGATTTTAAACACCAAATCCTACTAGACCTTAACCATATAATAACAAATTGGATGTCCTATTGAATATCACACTAGTTCCTACAAATTTTGAACTTACATCCTTGGAATGTATATGTATGATCACATGAACTCACCTAATGACAATAAATCCACATTAATTTTTCCAAGTGTGAAGATAAAAAAGTTCTAAGTGAGGTATTTCATTAAATAATTAGAAAGGGTATGATGGTTTAAAAATTTAGTGAGATAAAGTGAGAGATGGGATGAACCTATAAAGTAAGAATTATATTTTCAATAAATAGTGAATTAGTTCTTTTCATCTTTTTTTGTTTGAGTATTTTTAAATAGGTAAGACATGGTTTTAATTCCATGAATTTTTTTCTGAGAATGTAATAGTTTTATTGTGGGAGAGTGATGAGAGCTAATATTTTTCAATATTTTATTTTATTTTCAATTAAAATTATTAGAAAAATAAATATAAAACAATGTAATTTTATTCATTTTTTATATTTTGTGAATATGTAGTGGATTTGTTTAATGGATTGAATCATTGATTGCAATATGTTTTTTCATGTTTGGAATTAAGTGAAAAATCCATACATTGATCTTGAAATCCTTGGTTATTATGGAATTAAATGGTAAATAAGATTTATATTCTTGTTTTTGACTAATTTAATCGTTTTTTGACAATATATTATCAATTACTATTATGATTTGTGTTTGTTTTACAATATATAGGTGAGTTTCAGAAGATATATTATTAGAAGGAAGTTGAATGTCTAGAATTTAAATATTGACATGATCATTATTTCATGTCATTATAAAAAGATAAGGAAGAATTTCACTAAGGGTATAATTTTTTAAAATGTTATCTGAGTTTGTAAGACTTATTTTAGTCTGGTAGAACAATAATTCATTTTATTCTCAATCTTATAAGACTTATTATCTCTATGTATAATACTTATTTGATAGTCATGTAAGACATTTTTTGGGATGTAATAGGAAAATATTTTGATAATTCCTGAGTTTCGTAAGACATACAATCCATTACAAAAGTCTTTGTCTATTTCATAAGTCTTTACCATATTTTTATAATACTTCATCTGTTTCATAAGACTGTATTAGTTTAGTAAGACTTAGTGAGCTTAGTTGGATAGAAAATTTGAAAATTCCCTATCACATAAGTCATTTTACCTTCATGTTATACTTATTAACCATTGTCTATAAAATTTTTCTATATTCTATGAATTTAGTTAGTTTTATAAGAATTTGTTCCCAATTTTTAGACATTATACCCATTAAATAATACATTGGACTTTGACTCTTTCAAACCATATGTATATTAAAATATGAAATTATATAAATGTATAAGGATCAATTTTAAATGGACTCATTTAATTATCTTATCAAATCTAGTAAAATGTGTTCAAATTATCAACACAACAATTTAATAATAAGGTTAAGAATATAGATATCATAGGAAGAATTTTAATCCAAGGAGTCTTTAAGAATGAGCTTGCTGGTGGAATCTATAACCTTTGGCCTATACACATGGAGATGATTCAGAAGAGGGAGATTGGTGCTAAAGTCTCAAAGGAAGAATAATAATACACATTAATTTATATATATATGTGTGTGTGTGTGTGTATTTACCCTTACCATTTGTAAAATGATTAAAGAACATTTGAATTTGTAAATGACTCTATTAGATTAGGTATTTATAATTCATTCTCTATTTTAATGTTAGTTCAATGTTTTGTTCATTGTTTATATTATGTATTCTCTATTTCCCTTATTTATTGTGATTTTCAACTTTTTTGAAGTATTGGTGACAATTTTCTTTATGACCATTTGAATTTGGAAATGACTCTACATTTTCCATCTTCTCTACCATATTCATCCACTATTTGAATTTAAAATTCCCCCTATTATCAAATCACTCACCATATATATAAAGTTTAGTGATTTTAAAGTAATATTGGCAGGAAATGTTTTGAATGTTCTTGAGTATGTTCACTTTATCTATTGAGGAGTATTCCTTCCCACTCACCAAGTAGAACTAATGGGTTTCTAATCTACTTGAAGATTCATGAACAAGTTAGTAATCTTATACAAGGTAAAATAGTGGGATGTAAGTAGATAAAATGCATTGAGTCTAATTATTGAGTTAAGTGGTTTAGATTAATTAGAAATGATTATAGAACCCATTGAAATTCACTATAGGGTAGTCTATTATTCTTACTAATTTATTTATTTTTTATTCTTTATTTTGTTTTAATTTTTGAAAAATAAAAACATAAAAAACATTCTTCTTTTTTTGTTCTATTTTATACATAGAAAAACAAAAAAAAACATAATTTCAAGAATAGTGCATGTTCTATGATCAAATCCTTATGAGACAAACCTATGGTTAACTACAAGTTATACATAGGTGATATAAAATCTACTATGAGGACCCCTAACAAACATTAGTTTTTATTTGGTTACTTATATTATTCTTGATCTACGTTCTATATATTCCATATAGACGTACCTGTATTCTATCTATTTGAATATTGTAGTATATACTTTCTATAGAGTGTGTAATCAGGTGTGTGAGGATCAAATGGGAATGTGGACATATGATACGGGCTCTAAATGTACTAAAGGTATCACAAGAGGATCTAAGGGATGGTATCTTATTACCCCAATGTTCTATACCCATCCTCTATTTCTCATGGGATGGTTTGAGGCCCTAAATTGTGTATACACCTTCCCCTTTCTATAGGATGGGGGTATCCTTCTGATGACCATGAGCTATGTGCCTTGGAATAACCACATATAGAATGTTCCAATGCAACATACTTATTTACTCATTTCATTTTATTTGATTATTAACATGAGGAAAATATTTTTTAATATTTAGGTTTTGACTAGAACTAATTAATGCTAGTATGGATCCCCCTAGTATAGGGAGTTCTATGAAATTGATTATAATTAATATATTATTTTCATCCCAACTATTCATTCCATATTATGAAAATTTGTTTTATAAGTATTTTTTTCATATGTAAATTTATAGAAACATTCGTGTGTACACATGGTATATATAATACTGAGTTGAGGAACATTGGTGGTTCACTACTAAGTTTGTATATGATAACACCATGCATGGACCACTTGGTGGGCATGTGAATCATTATATGATGCCTTTTAGGTACCCTATTTGTAGTGGTATTTTCATAGATATTTTAATATTTGGAATTCTACATGTTAGACCCTTAGTCATGTGGGGTGGATATTGGGGTTGTCTCCATTGTTCCATGAGGAATATAATCATGGAGCCTCTTTTTTATGGCTTTAAGTCTATGTTTTGTTAGAAATATTTATGTGTAATTATTTTTAGTATACTTCTTCTAGATTATGGATTTTATATGAGATTTTATTCTAGTTTCATATGTATGGATTAATCATATAGATCTTATATTGTGTTATGAATCTTATGGTCTATTTACAAGTGCACTGATAGAAGATGATGGCATTTTGGGTTCTTATGTCTGACGAACGCTGATGGTAATGCTAGATTTTTAGTTGAACTTGTGTCACATTATATTTGACGTTCAAGGTATAAAAATACTTCCTCTTGAGTACCATTAGACCCCTAAAATTTTGGATAGGCTCTAGTGAATCTGATGATCACTCAATGTGTTTTTTATGACGTGATTTAGGTATAGAACGGGTACCCAAGTCATAGAGATTACAAATACTGTAGCTATAATTATATCATAAGTGTCAAATTTAAATTTAGAAACTACTACCCCATTTCTAACATGTAGATTTTTTACCTCTCTTTAATTATATATTATCTCTGAGTATGACTTTATTATCACAAATGTGTTCTACTCACCTGGTATATAATACTGAAGAGCCAAAGTTAGAGAATTAATTCCTATAACATTCACATCCATATTCTATGAATTATTCTCTTTGAGAGCTCTTCTCAACCTTAGATATTGATCTAGATTTATTTCATAGGTCATACCTATAAGATACATCATCATGATAAACATGATTCATATAATAATCTACAAAATAGTCATATATATGGGTGAGTATAATGTTTTATATCTTTTCCTCGGGGAAATTTAATGAACGAACTCCCATAAAAATTAGGACCTCATATATCATTACCTTTACTAGGATATGATCCAGATTTTGTAGGTACATGGCACACAATGGAATCCCCAAAAGATGGATTTTAAAAAAAATCACTGACAAGTGACATGAATTTGTTGATGTTGGAGAATCGTTGGCCGATTACTTTCTCAGGATCATTCGTCAAAGATATTAAGAACAATATTTAAACCATAAAATAATTGGATTAAATACAAAGACGTACATGAAGTCTGCTCATCGTTGGAGATTTATGGTCAAAGAATCTGAAGTGAAATTCCTCTAGATTGTCCACATGTGCTTCAAGAATACTCAGAAGCGTCGATCATCAAAATCTATGTGCATGTGTAGAGTGTCGATGATGCCTTTGTAGATATGATGATCACCACATCGCTTTGTTTGCAATGCATGAGAGATAGTTCTTGATATGTGCTCTAGGATTTAGAGCCTATCTCTATATAATTCATGAGAGGGGTGTAGAGAGAGAGAGGCTATAAATAGTACATGGCGAACTCCTCTCCTCCTCTATTTATGGAGTGTTATAAAAATACTATGATATTTCTTCCAGACCCCTAAATAATTAATACTCAATATAAAAAGTATTCAGACTGCTAAACAGAGTCATAAATGTTATTCATTATTATTTTTATAACTTTATTGTAATATAAAAAATATATTATTTAATTATACACAATCCATTAACTCGGATTATTCTTTCATAAAATATTCAATGAACCTTGAATATTTTAAACTAATATTCATCCAATTTTTTTTATGTATTAACTTTAAAACTTGTAAATACATTTAATAAATAAATTCAATAACAATTATTCCTAACTTGAATAATATGAATTTATTTATTCCTTTGGTGATTGTATCCCCTTAGATAAATCCTAAACCCCATTGATGGGGTCCACCATGTCAAAAACTCATATTCCATTGAATATGAAGAATTATTGAATATGCTATTGTCTATGACCCTATATACACTTATCTTGATAACAGTGAATATTATTCATAGACCAATATTGAGATCTATGAACATATCAAGGCCCCTAAAGAGATGAGGATTTTCACAACAGTGAAACCCAACCAACTAACATGTATTATGTAATATAATCTCTTCGTCTTAAATATCTTATAAAGTAGGATGCACACCCATGTCATCGTCTTTTTCTTGCTTTATTGTTTGTTGATATAACTATATGGATTTACCTTGGACTACCATGGCCATGGATATATCATGGTACTACCATCCTGATCAACATGGCCTGAGATATATGACTTCCTTAACATGGAAGAGACAAATCCTTTCTTGACCATTAACCTATGTCATGCCACCAATGATGTACCCAACACAAACTACCTTGACATGATTTCATTATCATGGTTTTCATCTTTCATCAATGTACATGATCAAATAGAACACATTTATAATGGTCTCATGTTAGGAGACTATTACACGTATATATAGATATGAACATCCAATGACACCCAAAACATGTAGTGTTCCTATTGGAAGGTCAGTCCTCGTGATCTCACTATGTTAAATCACTAAGTGAGAACTTCATGAGAAGAATTATCAATGCATCAGAGCCCCCAACACCTGATAGTTATATATTTACTATGTAAAGTTAATAAAATGTGTCTAGATCATAAGACTTTGTTTAAGATTAATGTAATAGTACGATGGGGTTCTTATTATGGAATGGGATCTACTATAACCTTTTTATATGAAAATTAATCTATGGTAACTACCATTAAATTGTAAATACATAAAATTCTACAATATAATGGTATGTAGACATCATGTATAACTAACTATACACATGATGTGGTAATCAAAAGAACTAAATATTTGGGTCTAGGGAACCCACTATTTCAACACTCCCACTTGTAATAGAGACAGATTTCTAAGTAGACTTGTTATATTCTCACATGATTAAGATCATGTTTCTGCTAAGTCATGGATTTAGGTTCATCGCCTTCCACATTTTCAACACATGGCTATTCTGTTATTTTTGACCTCATCTCCTTGAGTAAAACTTTTCAATAGATGATATCTCCAAGTATATCCCCTTTTTCCACTATCATAACATGACATATTTTCTAGTAAGAATATCATATTTTACATTTTGATTATTCTTTACATACTATGTCTGATTCAATGAACTAGAACAAATAATTTCATTTACCTGCTTCTTAGCTGCCTTAGAAGATGCAATGCACTTGGTACTTGTAGGTATGGCTACCACTTTCTAAAATTAACATGTATCTCTCATAATCTTATCCAAACTATGATATTTGACCACGTTGATCTAATCATGACTAGTTTATGTACCTTAAAAACTAGTATCCTTTCTTCTCCAATTTCCAGGTACACATCTTTTGTAATACTTGAAGTACAATCAGATAGTTATTAATGCTTACCTTATAGTGCTCTTGGATATAATAGATATATTAATAATATAAATTATATCCTAGAAGTATCATTTTTTGTATATATCATGGCATGTGTGACTAACCCATTTCTTAAACATATGGATTTCAACATACCGCATTACTCTCCTCCCATGTCTTGGTCTTGTCAAATTGGAGAGAGATATGCCATCTTAAATTGGTAAAAATTATCTCTTGAATTGTTCCATCTTTTATTTATCAATACCATGTAACTATATATACGATTGAATAGGTCCTAGAAACCTTTATATCTACCTTAGCAGATATTTTTCCCTAGAACATAGTTTGCTACATTAAATCAATCACTGGAGAATAAATTTCATCCTGGTCATAACTAACTTTAAGACTAATCTATTTTTATATGATTCCAAACATATTTTACTTGGAAAACCTTGTTCCCCAACTAACCTTTGATATACATGTGGAAAATATTCATTCCAAATTAATATTATATGATCTGGTTTCTTACTTCAATCCTAAAATGTATTTTAGTAACTTGCAACCATTTTTAGAATTCGGTGACATGACCATCCTCTTATGTTTTCATCTTATGGACACCTTCTATGATGGATGGTCATGACATCCAATTCCTAATAATGTGATCATAGAAATAATCTATGACAAGTAAAATTTTAATGGATTTAATAAAAATGACTTGGTATAACCAATCAAACCTTATTTAAACCATGCTTTTACCAAACATGTGTCATCTCAATTGAATATCCACCATAGTATTCAAAATAATAAGACCATTTCCATTTGATACATGGAATACATTATTTAATTTAATTCATAATGGTTAATCATGGATAATTTTCATATAATTCTTACTTATAGGAAATATTATTCACAATGAATAATAGATCATCGGCTGTAGTGAATAAAAAAACATCACCATGGTTTTATCATTCCTAAACAGTATGTGTCTTTGGAAAATAATTAGCTCCACATGCACCTATGGAACTAGTTCCTATGCCAACTACATGGGTATCTTGATCATTAACTAAACCCAAGTCAATCTTTCTCCCAATATCTAAAAAGATATGTGTTCCCTTTTTTCGAAATGTAGTAAATCACAGGACTATAACTTTATATCTTATGGATTTATGTAATATCCTAATGAACCATTAGGTTAATTACTTTAGATTCACTATGTGTTTGTTCCTGATGAAATTTTGTTTATAACCTAAAAAATGCTTTGCATATAGACACATGAATGGTGAAATAATGGATTTCCATTATACTTTGACTTATGTGATATCCATTATTCATGATAGTTGGTATATGGTTATGTGATATCACTATTATTTTCAAATAACATCATGAGATATAATAGATGTTTTTGCAAGTTGCAATATTGATACAACTTACATCATAACTCTGATATATAAAATGTATGTTTAAGAATTTCTCCATGAAACATTTTGTTGATCAATGTTAGAATATATGACTTAATCTTCAATGCTCCTTATTAACATCAATGTTTTGATGTATATACGGTAATGTGTGTTTAGGAATTACTCCATGCTACATTATCATGATCGATGGTTGCTTGGTCAAGATATTATTCAGCATGCCGGCTTGAAGCAGCACTTATCTTATGAGTATGCATATACTTCACTTTACCTTTTCTTAGTTACTTAATTAAATCTTATTAAATATATATATATATACCTATAGATTATTCTTGGACACTCACTTGTTGAAGTAACTCCAAAAGCCTTGTGTTACACCTTTATTTCTAATGGGTTCTTTTTCAAACTAAAGACGTCAATAATACTAATGGTGCTTCACTTTACCAAGACTAAATACCAAACTAGGTATATCCTTGAAACCCACTTTTAGTTTTACTTGAAAAGAATTATCTTTCCAAAACTGGTTATAAAAGTCGTACATTTTATATTCATCGGGTATTGACAACAATTTAAGTATTACTGAACTATTGGATGAATATTAAATACCATAGAAAACATTAATTCCTAAATATGGAATAATTTCTCATTGTGTACAAGGACATATGAGATTAATGTTTTGATTATACTCAATAATAGTTTTACATGTACCTTTCACTTGGAAATAAATATTTTGTGTACTTCTCACCATTGTCCTTGGTATCACCCTTTCTTAGCCACTCAGAGAATGCACCAGTATTCTAGTAATGTTTCTATATTCACTTGGTTACTATATACATATATGTGATATGTATATTTTATTTAATACCCAATATGTATAACTGAAACATTACACTAATGAATATACTTGAAGAAGAAGCAAGTACATACTTCTTTAATTCAGTTTATTATGATTAAACTTCCATATTTTTTTTCATAATATGCATGTAACGTCCCAGTTCCGGGTTCCACTCAACGGGTGCCCCGAACCCGGTTCGCCATGTGACCTCAAGCGCATTTCCCCAAATGCCAGAGGCTGTCGACTAGCAACGAGGGCCCAGGTCTGATAGTGGGAAAACTATGCCCTCATTTCTCGTGTAGCGCAGCGGAATACGAAATAAAACATACATCAACAGCAAAAGTAGTAAAACACACACAACTGAATAAACAACAGCAGTAGATATAACCAACAGTATATTAAATAATGATTCTACATGTCTCAAGTTCTAAGAAAACAGCCAGAACATGTTATACATCAATACAGTACAACCAAAAACAGAGTACAGCAAAACAAATCAAAACAGCTGGCAGCGGCATCGCGAGCCTAAGCTCGGTCCCATGCCCTCCTACTCCTCAGCAGCAATCATGAACCTCTATAGGGACTCTTGCCCCTATCCACACCTACAGCAACATAATCTGTTTGGTCCAAAAAGCATGACCCAAACAGGGTGTGAGAAATATATCTCAGTAGGCACCAACCAAAGGCCCGTTCCCAACTACGTATAAGCATGAAACAATAGTGTACAATAGTAAAATGCGATAAAGTAAGCAGTACTGAAAGTAACTAACTTAACAATTAAATTGACATTTTATTATTCAGTTAATCCATTAAATATTAGAAATCACCACAGTGCATTTCTAAGTAAACAGTCCACATCCTCAGACAATCACAACCTTACCCTCAGGTAAGCAGAATCCAACCCGCAGGTATAGCCCTCAGGCATAGGAAGTATCGCCCTCAGGCACAGAAGTCAAGCCCTCAGGCACGAAAGGTTGCTCTCAGGCGGAATAAAACGTTTCCCTCAGGCTAATACAGTGACGCCCTCAGACTATAACAAAACACCGCCCTCAGGCATAAGTAATCGGGCCATGCCCAACATATAAACATGCAATTTGAATAAAATTCCTCTCAAGGAAAAAGTAATGCATAATTTAAACAAGGCATACCCTTGGGTATCCTGGACAAATGGCTAAACAGAGGAACGCACCCCTCGGGAAGGTCCCAGATCCAAACAATCCCAACCAACTTTTTATTATCATAATTAATCACCTATTCGATTCTAGGTATTCAAAATAACCATGGCCTCAGCCACACGACACCCCAACATGGGTTCGTGGTACAAAAACACACAAAACACACGACACTTGGAAAATTTAACACCAAGCCACCTACCTTATACGCCAACGAGTGGTATACTCGAACGTCGACTCCAAAAACGCCCAAGAACGGCATAGATCTGACGAAGAAAAAAACTCTCTTAACCTCAAATAACTCTTGTTAGGAGAAGAATTGGTAAGCAACACACTAGGAGAAGAGAGGGCTTACCCGCGCGGTTCTAACGAGATCGTCCGAGGCGGAATCGGATTCCATACGCTTGATCGGTAGATCTCCAAAGGTTCAGCCATCCACTCCCGCTCCTTCCTTCAGTTCTAAGCCTTCCCTATGAGCAGGGGAGGCTACTGCCCGATTTAAGCAAAAAAAAACAAAGTACACTGCGTGTACTTCCAAGTACACGGTGTGTACTTCCTTCATTTAACTGTTCCTCTGGAAGCACCACCATACTGTTCACCCGTCAACATGAGTACACGGCATGTACTCCTGAGTACACAGCGTGTACTATCGCCCAGCTGGTGGCTACTCCACCGCCTTACTATTTTGGTCTGCCGACTGACTAAACGGTATGTAAAGGACCACTACACGGTGTGTAGTCAGTTCTTACACCCTTTGTCACTGACATGGCTACACGCCCGGTGTACTCATCCCTACACGGCCAGAAGTACATGGCGTGTGGAAAAAGTACACGGCGTGTACTTCCAAAATTTAGTATTTTTCCCCATTTTCCATATTTTATTAAAAAAACTTAAGTAAAAGAGAAAAGAAGAAGCCCGTACCTCAAAGATAAGAACCGGGTTCTTAAAAACTTCCCACCTTATGGCAATTCGTCCCCGAATTTCCCTTCCAAGGGTGGTGAAGATATAGCCATGAACAACTCCGGCCACTGAGCACGTACATTGGTTTCCTGCTCCCAAGTTTCATCCTGCACTCCCCCATGCTTCCATAGCACCCGCAAGAGATGAACTGACCGGCCTCAGAGAACCTTCGTGCTCCTGTCAACGATACAAATCGGATGCTCCTCAAAGGACGCATCTGCCTCTAGCTCAACCTCCTCAGGCTGAAAGACGTGAGATGGGTCTGAATGATAGCGACGCAACTGAGATACGTGGAAGACATCATGCATGGCTCGGTACCGCTGCGGTAACCGCAACTGATAAGCAACCAGCCCAACTCTCTCCAGAATCTCAAATGGCCCCACATACTGCAGTGAAAGTTTACCCTATCTCCTGATCTTCTTGTGTCCCAGCCTCGGCGAAACACATAGAAAAACCTGATCCCTGACCACGAACTCCAAAGGTTGTCTGCGGCAATCAGCATAAGACTTCTGACGAGATTGTGCAGTAGCCATCCGCTTCTGAATCAAATGGACCTGATCAGAAGTCTCCTACACGAGCTGGGGCCCCAATAAAGCTACCTCAACTGCCTTTATCCTGCACAAGGGTGAATGGCATGGCCTACCGTATAAAGCCTTGTATGGTTCCATTTCAATAGTCACCTGGAATCTATTGTTATAGGTAAACTCGACTAAGGGTATATGCTTCTCCCAAGAGCCCCCAAAGTCTAGGACACATGCACGCAGCATGTCCTCTAGCACCTGTATAGTATGCTCTGACTGGACATCTGTCTTAGGGTGGTATGTTGTGCTCAGAAGCACCTATGTACCCAGTGCCCTCTGAAAACTCTGACAGAAACGTGATGTAAAATGGGTGTCCCTATCTGAAACGATAGAACGAGGGACCCCATGAAGACACACGATCTCTCGGATATACAGCCTTCCGAGCTCATAAACACCGAAGGTCTCCTTGATTGGCAAGAAGTGAGCCACCTTCGTGAGTCTGTCTATAACAACCCACACGGCATCATTGCCTCAAGGTGACCTCGGCAAACCAGTCACTAAGTCCATCATGACATCATCCCATTTCCACTCTGGAATGGGTAACTGCTGTAACAGTCCAGCTGGTCTCTAATGCTCTGCCTTCACCTGCTGACAGGTGGAACACCTCGTAACAAAACCAGCCACATCTCTCTTCATACCCATCCACCAGTACTGACATCTCAAGTCACAGTACATATTGGTAACCCTGGGATGAACTGCCCAAGCTGAAGCATGAAACTCTTGCATCATCTCCTCGCGTATATCCCCTGGAACCCACACTCGTCCATGGAAACGTAGAACCTCATCATCGCCCATCGTCCAACTAGGAGAAGGGTCCTCACTTGCCACCGACTCCTGTAGAACTAGGCCTTCTGAATCAGATAGTCGTCTCATCCTCACTCTATCCAGGAGGGTAGAAGTCACAGCTAAAGATGAAAGATAAGTTTTCCCCTGACTGTCGTGCACCTCCAGATGCATCTCTGAGAACAAATCCATGAGATGCCACTCGCCACTGGCCTCCTGCACTGCCAGTATCTGAGTCTTCATGCTCAGTGCATCAGCTACTGCATTACCTTTACCAAGTGTATAGGCAAGCTCAAAATCAAAGGACCGAAGGTATTCAACCCACCTTCTCTGCCTCAGATTCAAGTCACGCTGAGTAAAGATATACTTGAGACTTTTGTGGTTGGTGAAAACCACAAAATGTTCTCCTAGAAGATAGTGTCTCCAATAGCGCAACGCATAAACAACTGCATCTAACTTGAGATCATGTGTCGGGTAATTCCTCTCATGGGGCCTCAACTACCGAGACCCATACGCAACTACTCGATCATCCTGCATCAACACTGCTCCCAGCCCAATACCTAATGCATCATAGTAAACTGTATATACCTGCCCTTGATCTAGGAGTATCAGGATCGGTGCTGATGTCAACCTTCCTTTCAGGTCCTGAAAGGCTGCCTCGCAAGCTTCCGACCAAACGAACTTCACACCCTTATTAGTCAGACCCGTTAATGGCGCTGCTAAGTGGGAGAAGTCCTGTATGAAGCGTATGTAATAACCAGCAAGCCCTAAGAAACTTCGTATCTCAAACACGTTCTTAGGTTACTCCCAGGAAACTAATGATCTCACCTTCTCTGGGCCTACTGCAACTTCTACCTTCGAGATGATATGACCTAGGAAGTGAATCTGGTCCATCCAAAAGTGGCACTTTGAGAGCTTAGCATATAGTTGATGCTCTCTCAGTGTACTCAATATGATCTCAAGATAGGTGTCATGGTCGTGTCGAGTGTGAGAGTACACCAAGATATCGTCCACGAATACTACCACAAAAGAGTCCAGATAAGGATGGAACACACGATTCATTAGAGCCATGAAAACTGTTGGCGCATTTGTGAGTCTGAACGGAATAACCGTATACTCGTATAGACCATACCTGCTTCTAAAAGCTGTGAGAGGTATATTAGATGGTCTAACGCACAGCTGATGATATCCAGATCTCAAGTCAATCTTCGAGAACACTCGTGCTCCACGAAGTTGATCAAAAAGATCATCAATCCTCGGCAAGGGATATCGGTTCTTGACCGTCAGCTAGTTCAACTTCCGATAATCCACACAAAGTCTGAGGGTACCATCTGCCTTCTTCGCAAAAAGGACCGGCGAACCCCATGGAGAAGTACTGGGTCGGATGAAACCCTTTGCCTGTAACTCCTCTAACTGCCTCTTGAGCTCCTGCAGCTCAGGTGTAGCCATCCTATAAGGAGGAATGGATACTGGTGTTGCTCCTGGCACAAGTTCGATAGAGAAATCCACCTCTCGCTCCGGAGGAAGACCTGAAAAGTCGTCCGGGAAGACATCCCTGAAACGATCAACCACTGGAGGGAAATCCGTCTGACAAGTCCCATGGTCATCCAGATATAAACTCGCAATCTGGGCTATGACTCCACCTTTCCCATGATGCTCTGGTCCAACTCGACTCGCCTAAACATCTCACTCGCCCTTGTATAGAAACTCTCCACCCTCTGGTGACGTGAAACGCACCCTGCGACGATAGCAGTCTACAAAGGCTCGAAAGGGAACCAACCAGTCCATTCCTAGAATGACATCATAGCTCGTCATCTCTAAGACATAGAGGTCCCAAAGAAAGTGACACCCACCAACCTCAAGGGGGAACTCCTTGAACTGACGCACACCAGCCGTTCTAGTCCCCAACGGTGTGTCTAGCGTCATGATATCAGAAGAAGTAGAAACATATATCCCAAAGCTCTCCACTACGGGTAAAGATATGAAACTATGTGTAGCACTCATATCAAAAAGTACTGAAGATAGAACAGAAGCTACTAGAATAGTACCTCTGACTGTCGAAGGTCCGGGATCCTTCTCCTGCTGGGTCTGTTGCACTGCATATGCCTACCCAGTGTCGCGGCCCTGCGACACAGCCTGGCTACCCTGAGTTGTTCCGCCCTGCTGCCTCTGAGATCCTGGTGTCTGGATACCACGGCCACGACCACCATCTCTACCTGCACGCCCTGACGCATTCAAGTTCCCTGACTGGTAAGAAGCCACTGGTCCTGCTCCCGCATGCGGAGTCTGCACAGAACCCCTCTCACTAGCCACTGGTGGATATGCCCTGCATAAGCATTACAGATGACCCATCTTGCCACAAGCTCGGCACTCCACTGGGTCTCGTGGACACTGAGTCCTCTTGTGCCCCTCCTTACCACACTGTTAGCACCTGACCGGCCCACCTGAAGCATTCTTCTGACTGGTACTGCTGCCCTGAGATAATTATGTCTGTCTCTTCCTATTGTTAGTAGAAATAGTACTAGTAACTGGGGCTGAACCACCCTGACCCACACCACCAGATTCCCGCAGGTTCCTCTCTGTAATCAGCGTCTGGTTCACAATAGCATGTATAGTAGGCAACCTAAAAACATTCACCAGTGTTTGGATGTCATAACGAAGACCATCCTCAAAACGTCTGGCTCTCAACATCTCATCACCCACCAGCACGGGTGAAAAGCGTTGAAGCTTGGTAAAGCGAGCAGAATAGTCCATCACTGACATAGCGCCCTGCTGCAGATTCATGAACTCTCAAGCTCTATCTAACCTCAGCGTCTCTGGGAAGAAGAAGTCATAGAAGACTGCCTGTAAATCCTCCCACGCCATTTCTCTGTGATGCTCTGCCTGGGTGGTAACATCCCAAAACCTCTTGGTGGAATCACGCAGCATATATGTCACGAGCTTGACCCTCCGCCCTAGAGGCGTCTCAAGATGCTCAAAAATAGTCTACATCGACCCCAGCCAAGTCTCTGCAGCCTGTGGTCCGCCATCCCCTGAAAACATAGGCGGATGCTGCTTCTGGAAGATACGTGTTAGCTCGGCCATAGATGTGGCAGCCTGCGGTGCTCCCTGAAAGGTCTGCATGAACCGCAATAAGCCTTCACGGAACTGCGCCTCCGTGCCTGTATCTGGTATAGCAGCTGGTGCCGCATCTGGCTCTGCTGGAGGATCCACTGGTAGCCCATGTCCCACAATCTTAGGAGTATAGTCGTCGCCACTCTCTTGGAGAACAACACGCGGTCATCTAGGCGGCATGACACTACAAGGTCAAAAACACGCCTTTAGAACAAGATTAACAACGACCGAAAACGAAGAAACCCAAAAGGAAACACGAGGAAGAAGGCATTCAAAATTTTCAAAACAAGACTACACGGCATGTATACCGACTACACGGAGTGTACTTGACTTCTCTTCCCCTACCCGGGTCCTTTGACACGGCTAAGCCACACGGCTTCCGTTTGAACAAAACTACACGGCGCGTATAATATCTACACGGCGTGTATGGTGTTATTTCCAACTGCCAGTGTCGTTTGTGACACGGACGACTACTCGGCTTGACACTACACGGCGTGTTACACCTACACACAGCGTGTACACTACACCGTTTCCCAGCCACACGGCTTACTCCACACGGTCTGTCCTCGGACAAGACTACACGGCGTGTCCCAAAGGTACATGGCGTGTTCAAGATGAGCTCTGTCGACCTGTGTTGTTAGTTACATAGCTGGTTTACACGGCTCAACATACACGGCGTGTTCTATATACACACGGCGTGTACTCAAAAGGTTTACCCCGACCCGTGTTGTTAGTTACACGGCCGGGTTCCCAGGTCACACTACACGGCGTGTTCCACAGTGGACACGGTGTGTATGTCTTAAGGTTTCCTCCACCCGTGTTGGAGTTACACGGCGGACACCGGATCAACACTACACGGCGTGTACAAAAACTACACGGTGTGTTTTCCACAAGCTCATCCCTTCCCTGTGTCGCCGCCCACACGATTTGTGACATAGGAAGAGACTACACGGCGTGTACTCTAGGTACACGGCGTGTACTCAAAAATTTTATTTTTCTTACCAAACAAAAGAACATACAAGGCATGTGTACAGTACCACACGGCGTGTATACTGGGTTTCCATACAGTATGCCTCAAAAAATTCTCTGGAACCCAAAAAATACTGAAAAACAACACCTAAGTGTCAAATTCCGACCCGTGAGGGCCCATACTCCCCACGAATCAAAGTTCGACATCTTATCTGTGTTATAACAAAATAACAGTCAATGATCCACCAAATTCCGGTAAATGGGGGCTCATACTCCCCAAAAATCAAAGTTTGGCGTCCATTCTTTTATAAACATGCTCACACAAAAATACTCTATCAAACAGCAGGTATTAATCAAGCACCTATCACAACAGCATGCTTTTCTAGCACAACAACTATCACAATAGCATGCAATTTCTAATGCACCTGCATGGCATGAAACTATGCATGGCATGTGATTTCTAGCATGTACCTAAATGATGCATGAGACGGAATACCCTCATCTCATCGGGTTGCAACGAAATAGAACTCACAGATAAAATACAAACCGCACAATCCAAGTGTGTCACCCAACGGTGAAAACATTTCAATTGTAAAATTTGCAAAATCGAAATAATTGCAAAAAAAATATGAGGTAGACTAGCTTTTCCCTGTACACGGGTTAGCTACGCCCGGGCAGAGTTTATTACCAACTACCGTTCGTCCTATCCCTGACTAAGGCTCCAAACAGTAAGTCAAAGAAAAGAACTCCTCTGATACCACTTTGTAACGTCCCAGATCCGGGTGCCACTCAACGGGTGCCCCGAACCCGGTTCGTCATGTGACCTCAAGCGCATTTCCCCAAACGTCAGAGGCTGCCGACTAGCAGCGTGGGCCCAGGTCTGATAGTGGGGAAACTATGTCCTCATTTGTCAAAGTGTAGCGCAGCGGAATACGAAATAAAACATACATCAACAACGAAAGCAGTAAAACACACACAACTGAATAAACAACAGCAGTGGATATAACCAACAGTATATTAAATAATGAGGTTACATGTCTCAAGTTCTAAGAAAACAGCCAGAACATGTTATACATCAATACAGTACAACCGAAAGCAGAGTACAACAAAATAAAGCAAAGCAGCCGGCAGCGGCATCGCGAGCCTAAGCTCGGTCCCATGCCCTCCTACTCCTCAGCAGTAATCATGAACCTGTATAGGGACTCTTGCTCCTATCCACACCTGCAACAACGTAATCTGTTTGGGCCAAAAAACATGACCTAAATAGGGTATGAGAAATATATCTCAGTAGGCACCCACCAAAGGTTCGTGCCCAACTACGTATAAGCATGCAACAACAGTGTGCAATAGTAAAATGCAATAAAGTAAGCAGTACTGAAAGTAACTAACTTAACAATTAAATTGACATTTTATTATTCAGTTAATCCATTAAATATTAGAAATCACCACAGTACATTTCTAAGTAAACAGTCTATGTCCTCAGACAATCACAACCTTACCCTCAGGTAAGCAGAATCCAACCCGCAGGTATAGCCCTCAGGAGTAACAGAATTTGCCCTCAGGCATAGGAAGTGTCGCCCTCAGGCACATAAGTCAAGCCATCAGGCACGAAAGGTTGCCCTCAGGCAGAATAGAACGTTGTCTTCAGGCTAATACAGTCACGCCCTCAGGCTATAGCAAAACACCGCCCTCAGGCTTAAGTAACCGGGTCATGCCCAACATATAAACATGCAATTTGAATACAATTCCTCTCAAGGAAAAAGTAATGCATAATTTAAACAAGGCATACCCTCAGGTATCTTGGCCAAACGGCTAAACAGAGAAACGCACCCATCGAGATGGTCCTGGATCCAAGAAATGATCCCAACCAACTTTTTATTATCATAATTAATCACCTATTCAATTCTATGTATTCAAAATAACCACGGCCTCAGCCACACGACACCCCAACATGGGTTCGTGGTACAAAAACGTACAAAACACACGACAGTTGGAAAATTTAACACCAAGCCACCTACCTTATACACCAACGAGCGGTATACCCGAACGTCGACTCTAGAAACGCCCAAGAACGACGTAGATCTGACGAAGAACAAAACTCGATTAACCTCAAATAACTCCCGTTAGGAGAAGAATCGGTAAGCAACACACTAGGAGAAGAGAGGGCTTACCCGCGCGGTTCCAACGAGATCGTCCGAGGCGGAATCGGATTCCAGACGCTCGATCGGTGGATCTCCAAAGGTCCGGTCGTCCACTCCCGCTCCTTCCTTCGGTTCTAAGCCTACCCTGTGAACAGGGGAGGCTACTGCCCGATTTAAGCAAAAAAAAACAAAGTACACGGCGTGTACTTCCAAGTACACGGCGTGTACTTCCTTCATTTAACTGTTCCTCTAGCAGCACCGCCATATTGTTCACCCGTCGACATGAGTACACGACATGTACTCCTGAGTACACGACGTGTACTGTCGCCCAGCTGGCGGCTACTCCATCGCCTTACTGTTTTGGCCTGCCGACTGACTACACGGCGTGTAAAGGACCACTACACGGCGTGTAGTCGGTTCCTACACCCTTTGTTGCTGACATGGCTACACGCCCCGTGTACTCATCCCTACACGGCCAGAAGTACACGGCGTGTGGAAAAAGTACACGGCGTGTACTTCCAAAATTTAGGATTTCTCCCCATTTTCCATATTTTATTAAAAACACTTACGGAAAAGAGAAAAGAAGAAGCTTGTACCTCAAAGATAAGAACCGAGTTCTTACAATGCAGTGAAAATTAAATCCTATTAATACCACTTTAATTGAAGGAAGCTGTGAATATACTTTTTGCATTACATTCCATTGGACTTTTCTCCTTTCCATTCAATTTGTTCTCCATTAGAATTAATGATTAATCTATATTTTATATTCTTATTTACTTAGGGAACCTTTACCTAAATAGGTAATGAAGCATTTAGTCAATCACTGTTTATTTTGCAACCTAATACATGACTTGATTAAATGGGTAAAATGATATGAGAAATTCATCCACTGAAATATCATGATCCATCTTTCATTTTACACATTCTGATGTGACTATCACCTTATACATATCTTACTTCATTTTCTCCTTGCAAACATCATAGAGATAGTCTTGATGTTATATCATTGATGTATTGATGTTGCGACCGCAACTAACAATGGAAATTGATGATATCATTATGTAATAACAATCATATTCTATTTAAATTAGTCTCATGTAAACAATATTAAACCATACCTTCTTGAGGTGACTTAACAAGTGTTGGGGACACTAGCACCTTGAGTTTGCTATATCATAGTACTATGCGCAAGCGCCTGTACTATTCTTGGATACTTGTGATAGTGTATACATTTAATTTTTCAATTATTTATCATAAGATTTTATTTTGGTATATCTTTCCATTTTTTTACAAATATAATTTTTATCTTGCATGCTTGTTTATTATTTCTATGTGATCATGTATAAACTACACATTCACAAAAATAATAAACCATACAATAATAAATGATGGCATTATCATAAGTTGATTCTAATGGTTTATTCATTTAGTGGATAATGGATCAACCTAGACCCTATGGGATATACATTGAGTCACGTCGCTTGCGACTCGAAATGCAGCGTCTTCCCCTCCAATGCATCACATCTCATGTCTCCATAACATGGCGTGAAGTGCATCACTTTTCATCTCATCATTATATAATGATACTTCATCGTAAGCAAGGGGAACTGGGGATTATCACAAACAACATTGAAGTGGACATTCATGCCCTTATATATATAATGACACTGAGACGACACACAAATTGTCTTTTATTGAACTACTTATTATAAAAAAATACAATAAATTAATTAAATAAATGAAAAAACCCACCAACCATACATTCGAAGGTCTCATGATCAAGATTAGTCAATATGAATTAACTCACATATTTAGAAATAAATGTAGAAATAACATTAAATTTAAATTAAATATTTTCTGAGGGAACCATTATTGAATTAAAACTTCACTCTAAAATTAATTCAATAACATTTGTTGTCTATTCCGGTTAATTATTTTAATTATAAAACCAAATATTAAATTTATTTATTTAACTATTTCAATACAAAATTAAATTAATTAAGCTGCAGTAATTTATAAAACAAAAATTAATATTTAATTGATTTAATTTTCAACATAAAATTAATTAATTTTTTTAATTAATTTTTTATTATATTTAAGTTGCACGGGCCCACCCCGGGTTGGGCCAAGGAGGGTTCGATGATCTGGGCCTGACGGTCCCCCCAAGCTCGTTTTATGCTCGGAGGACCCACCTGTGCCTGTATCAGGTTAGATCAGTCCATACAAACCCTCGTCAATTTGGATCATTATGCTCGGCGACCTGGTTTCACTGGTATAGTAGGGAGATCACACGGCGAGACAGAGGGAGGACCCTTGGTGATAGGCCGACGAGTATGGTGGGCCGCAGATTGGTTCAGCCCGGTGGAGGCGCGACCAAGCCCGGAAGGCCTGCCAGTGTGCCGGGAGCTGGACCAGCAAGGGTCGGGTGCACCAGGGGGCATGCCGAGGGAGACACGGAGGATATCGGGAGAGGGGGTCCCCACCTGGAATTTTTCGTTTTTTATCTTTCTTACCCTATGACCCTCCACCACAATAGTAAATCCCTTTTTTTTATTCATCCACTTGAATGATTATTCCATAGCTGAGGAATTTTGTAAAAATGATTGAAAAATTAATTATTAGTTAACTAAATGATTGAAACATCAGTGGAAAAATGGCTGGCAGTAAATTACAATTCCGACCCCTGCTTTTCACAAGAATCGAAAAAATGATCTATTGAAGAAACCTCATAAAAACAACTGGTTTTTAATTGGAACATAAAACTATGGATGACTGCAAAACGGTTATCCAATATTGGATTAAGGTGCGGTCTATGGAGTTGAGACCGTAACGAAGCTCTCTTCACATTTTAATTCAGTTTTAATTTTTATCTTGGCTTAAAATTTTTATACTTCACTCTGATACCAATTGCAGGTACCAAAAACGTAGGTGAAGCCCCAAAAGTGTGATTTAAAAAATTTCTGAGACAAAAAACATGAATTTGTCGACATTGGCGAATCTCTACCCGATTACTTTCTCAGGATCATGAGTGAAAGATATTAAGTGCAATATTAAAATCGTAAAATGCCTAGATTAAATCTGAAGCTACACATGACGTTTGCTCATCCTTGGAGATCACTGCTTGAAGAATCCAAAGTCGAATTCTTCTAGACCATCCACATGAGATTCAGGAAACTGCTATAGTGGTGATCGTCCAAATTGGGGTGCTATCACGGAGTTCCTATTATTCCTTTGATGCTTTGACAATCAGTACATTTCCTCGCTTGTGATGCATGAGAGAGTGATCTCGATTCGAGCTCCTAGATGTATAGCCTCTCTCTCAAGAATTCTAGAGAGAGGAGTAGAGAGAGATGTTATGAATAGTACATAGAGAACGCCTCTCATCCTCTATTTATATAATGTTAAGAAAATACCTTGGTATACCTTCTCAGCCCCGAAATAATTAACACCATATAAACTATATATATTTTGACTACTAAATTGAATCATAAATATTATTCATTATTATTATCAATATCCTGTAATATAAATAATATATTACGTAATAATACATGATCCATTAACATGGCTTGTTCTTCCTATAATTATTAAATGAACCTTGAATATATTAAACTAATCCTCATCCAATTAACACTACTACAAATACGGGAATTAACAGCACTAAAAACAGGCTTTAACAGCGCTAAAAAAGTGCTGTAAAGCTCGACACTGATAAAGGAGTACTTTATCTGTCATGACCCGCCTCCCCGGGCCATGAACCTTGTCATCTGACCCCATGGGTCACCTGTAATACCTTGGGTCGCTTATCAGACTAATGACTGTCCCCACAGGCCAACACATGTCCTTTCCAGTGTGTTGTCATCACTCACACACATCCTGGAAACTTCCCAGAAGGTCACCCATTTTGTGAATAGTAACCCGGCTGCTACAGTGCCCTGCCTCCCGCTACAGTACCCGCCGATAAACAGCAGCACCCTCGACCAGCGCCGGTCAAGGTCAGGCTCTGCCTAAGTGAAACACGCCCCAACGAACCTTGTCATCTGACCCCATGGGTCTCCTGTAATACCTTGGTTGGCTTCCCGGCACACCATAGGCTATTACTGACAAGGGTCGCTTATCAGACTAAGGACTGTCCCCACAGGCCAACACATGTTCTTTTAGTGTGTTTTGTCCTCACTCACACACACCCTGGGAAAGTTCCCAAAAGGTCACCCATCCTGATTACTACTCTATGCCAAACATGCTTAACTGTGGAGTTCTAATCAGGCAGGCTCCCGAAAAGAAAGGTGCACCTTGTTGACATGGGTAGTAACATTTAGCCTTTTAAGTCTCACTTTTCCATGGGTGTTACATTATCCACCCCTTTAAAACACAACGCCCTCGTTGTGGACCCCAAGCCTCAAACCCAGGCGGTGCCTAAGCACTTCCGGCTGGGTATTGGCTTTGATACCATTTTCTCATGACCCGCCTCCCCGGGCCATGAACCTTGTCATCTGACCCCATGGGTCTCCTGTAATACCTTGGTTGCCTTCCCGGCACACCATAGGCTATTACTCACAAGGGTCGCTTATCAGACTAAGGACTATCCCCATATGCCAACACATGTTCTTTCAGTGTGTTTTGTCCTCACACACACACACCCTGGGAAAGTTCCCAGAAGGTCACCCATCCTGATTACTACTCCAGGCCAATCATGCTTAACTGTGGAGTTCTAATCAGGCAGGCTCCCGAAAAGAAAGGTGCACCTTGTTGACATGGGTAGTAACATTTAGCCTTTTAAGTCTCACTTTTCCAGGGGTGTTACATTATCAGCGCTCCTTTAGCGCTGATAAATGCCCTCTCTACTGCTACCATAAATCTGCAGCAGCACACCCGAACACCTGCAAAAAAAATCAGCATCTCAATAAGCTAATTAAAGCAAGTATACTCATACAAAATTAACTCATAAATCATAAGCTAATTAGACCAAGTATACCCGTATAACAAGTATACCCGTACACCATCAACACATAATTCATAAGTTAATTAAGTACATAAAGAATTCAATTCAGAATTCAGGGGGTTTGGGGGCTGTTCAAGGGTTTGGGGTGGCTGTCCAAGGGGGGTAGGGGGTGTCCGGGGGGATTTCCAGGGGGGTTGGCTGGTGTCCAAGGTGTTGGGGGGGGGGGTTACATGGGGTGGGGTGGGGGTGTCCAAGGGGTGGATTGTTGTCCAGGGGGGTGGATTGGTGTCCAAGGATACAATACATCCCTATTAGAGTGCACAATAAAAATAAAATGACCATTCATCGTACATAATAGAGTAAATAGAACAATTAAACTAAACATACTATAATTAAATGAAATTTCAGATACAACTCAAATGGTCATTCTATACACATCAATTGGCCACCCACTGGGTCAAAAACACATACATGAATGAATAAAATAAATAAAAGTAAAATAATACTAAAAAAATATGATCTTTACAATATAACCATTCTCTAAAAGCTTATAATCCTACTCCAGTTCAATCCTAAGGCTCTACATGGGTGTGTTTTATCAATACATAAATCTTTGGACTTTTCTCTATCCACTATGCATCATGTTCTCAACCTCAAAGAAGTTATAAGGTTTGTACACACACTGAGGTGCACATACTTGGGGGGGATGAATTTCATTAATAAACCCCCAATATTAAACCTGCAATAGGCTATTGTAAGTGCATGATCAGGCAATATGCACAACCTAGTTGAGAAATAACTGGAATAAAACTAATAAAAAAATCATCATTGATCCTCAAATCCATGACCATGATTAAACCAAAATTAATTTTCCAAGTGCTGAACTTTTACCAAGCATGTCACAAGGATCGTGTCGACATTATAAAAATATAGTTTGACCAAGTCCTACCCCATCTACATCAAGACACATTGATCCTCAAGTATTAAAGATTGATCAGCCATACCAAATTCATCCAATGTTAGGGTTTCTCTGAGTACATCATAGGAACCACACAAAACATATAATATACCATGGTCTCTCCACTATATACATAATTATCATTGACCTCCAATATGTGAGTTTTATTTATACTCCATCATGGAAATCCACTTATGGAAGTTTTCTCATCCAGGGAATACCCTCAACAGTATCTCAGACCACCCATATGTGTTCTTCCAATTCCGAGGCATAAGACCTACAAGGATTTCATCCCTATACTATGGGAGTACCCTTATTTAGGGAATAATACTAATAAGCATATATTCTTTACCATATGGGAGTATTATCATCCAAATAATAATCCCTAAAAGCATATCAACCCTCAAATATGGGTGTATTCTCATTTGAGGCATAATCTATATAATCATCTCAGCCCTCCCCTACGAGATTATTTTCATTTAGTGAATATTCCTGATAAGAATCTCATCCCACTCCTATGGTTTTATTCTCATCTGGGGAATAATACCTATATACATATCATCCCTCCCCTATGAGAGTATTCTCATTTAAGGAATAAGACCCATAAGCATATCCACCCTCCCATATGGGAGTATTTTCATCCAGATATAAGCCCATAAGTATCATAGACCCAAACACATGATCACCCTAGTATACCAGGCCAACCATGACTTGATATATATGAGGCCCCTGATAGATCACATGCCATGACCCCCCATTTAAATACCCTTTATAAGATATCACATAAAGAATCACTCTAAAAAACACGACTCAAACACATATAAACCTATCCAAAAATCACTAATACTCCATGAGAATTTCCATTAATTCATAAAAACTCATATCCATTACTATATAACAATCATATATATATATATATATATACATATATATAAATTATTATGAGTGTTCATATGAAAAATCCACCCTGACAACATGGATAGACTCTCAAGAGTGTGACCCATGTGGTTACAACCCTAACAAGCTCAACACATTGACTCTGGTACCTAATAAATACCCATAATTGAATTTACTCATTCCCATGGATGCATTCTCACTAGGGACAACAAGTTATTATTGAACCTACTAGGGTCCCCTAAGTCATCATATAACAAGCCACCCCATTTGGGGTCCTTGATCTTAATAATAACCCTTGGGCCAATGTCAATATCTTGGTGGTAAAACATCCCACAACCCAATCTATAATATATCCTATCCTCACAAGACAAATATGGATATTATCATAAGGGAGATGAACTCAAGTCCATTTCCTTCATAAGTTACTCTAAGTTGAATTGAACACCCAACCTATCTACCTCCTCAAGTCACAACCTAGTCCCTTTTTCTTGGGGTTGTCCCAAGATACTCCATTAGAGGAACTTGGAAATCCCATTCCATTTCCTCCAACCATTCTCATGACCCTCTTCAAGTTCTAATACCAAGTCTCACTCCTAGGATACCATCATATTCAATTAACAGAGGAAAAATGCTCTACCATAAATTGATTCCCTTGAATCACCTCTTAAAAGTACTAAAAAATACTTTAACGATTACACCATCATGATCTAAATAGATAAATACTAAATATGGACTCCAATTTTTCACAATTCTGAATCTAGGGTGAAAAATCACCCTGAATCCTCAAATGTGTAATAAGGGAATAGTACATGACATGTACCTTGAGTAAACGGCGTATACTTCAAAATATCCAGCCAATATATATACTTTAACATAACATATGTACAATAACATTCTATTCATGTACTAATACATGAACATGGAACAAAAATGGGGTCTGACTATGTATTAATATATAGACAACACATATATGGTTCTTATAAAAGATCAAGGCAATCCGAATGCGTTTGGTCGGATTTCCGTAGGTCAGTTGTTGTTTTCACTTAAAATCATGTCCATTTTAAACAAAAGAGAGACCCTTTGAGTGTTACCGGCCACACCATGCCTCAGATTGAGGTGGGGATGACTCTTACACGTCACCAAGGACCCTTGGATCATTCTTATAAAATATCAAGGCAATATGAATGTGTTTGGTCGGATTTCCGTAGGTCAGTTGTTGTTTTCACTTAAAATCGTGTCCATTTTAAACAAAAGAGAGACCCTTTGAGTGTTACCGGCCACAAAGTGCCTTGTATTGAGGAAGATATGACTCTTACACATCACCAAGGACCCTTGGATCATTCTTATAAAATATTAAGTCAATCCGAATGCGTTTGGTCAGATTTCCGTAGGTCAGTTGTTGTTTTCACTTAAAATCGTGTCCATTTTAAACAAAAGAGAGACCCTTTGAGTTGTAGCGGTCACACTATGCCTCGTATTGAGGCACGTTTTACTCATACATGTCACCAAGGACCCTTGGATCATTCTTATAAAATATCAAGCAATCCGAATGTGTTTGGTCAGATTTCCGTAGGTTAGTTGTTGTTTTAACTTAAAATCGTGTCCATTTTAAACAAAAGAGAGACCATTTGAGTGATAGCGGTCACACTGTGCCTCGGATTGAGGCGGGGATGACTCATACACGTCACAAAGGACCCTTGTATTGTTCTTATAAAAGACCAAGTCAATACAAATGCGTTTGGCCAGATTTCCGTAGGTCAGTTGTTGTTTTCACTTAAAATCGTGTCCATTTTAAACAAAAGAGAGACCCTTTGAGTGTTACCAGACACACAGTGCCTCGAATTTAGGCAGGGATGACTCTTACACATCACCAATGACCCTTGGATCATTCTTATAAAAGATCAAGGCAATCTTAATGCGTTTGGTCGGATTTCCGTAGGTCAGTTGTTGTTTTCACTTAAAATTGTGTCCATTTTAAACAAAAGAGAGACCCTTTGAGTGATAGAGGTCACACCGTGCCTCAGATTGAGGATTGGTTGACTCTTACACATCACCAAAGACCATTGGATCATTATTATAAAATATCAAGGCAATCCTAATGCGTTTGGTCGGATTTCCGTAGGTCAGTTGTTGTTTTCACTTAAAATCGTGTCCATTTTAAACAAAAGAGAGACCCTTTGAGTGGTAGCAGACACACCGTGCCTCGGATTGAGGCACGGTTGACTCTTACATGTCACCAAGTACCCTTGGATCATTCTTATAAAAGATCAAGGCAATCTGAATGCGTTTGGTCAGATTTTCGTACGTCAGTTGTTGTTTTCACTTAAAATCGTGTCCATTTTAAACAAAAGAGAGACCCTTTGAGTGTTACCGGCCACACCGTGTCTTGGATTGAAGCGGGGATGACTCTTACACGTCACCAAGGACCCTTGGATCGTTATTATAAAATATCAAGGCAATATGAATGCGTTTGGTTGGATTTCCGTAGGTCAGTTATTGTTTTCACTTAAAATCGTGTCCATTTTAAACAAAAGAGAGACCCTTTGAGTGTTACCAGACACATAGTGCCTCGGATTGAGGCCAAGATGACTCATACACATCACCAAGTACCCTTTTATCGTTCTTATAAATGATTAAGGCAATTCTAATGCGTTTGGTCAGATTTCCCTAGGTCAGTTGTTGTTTTCACTTAAAATCGTGTTCATTTTAAACAAAAGAGAGACCCTTTGAGTGTAACCGGCCACACCATGCCTCGGATTGAGGTGGGGATGACTCATACACATCACCAAGGACCCTTGTATCGTTCTTATAAAATATCAAGGCAATATTAATACGTTTGGTTGGATTTCCGTAGGTTAGTTGTTGTTTTCACTTAAAATCGTGTCCATTTTAAACAAAAGAGAGACCCTTTGAGTGTTACCGGCCACATCGTGCCTCATATTGAGGCGAAGATGACTCGTACACGTTACCAAGGACCCATGGATCTTTCTTATAAAAGATTAAGGAAATTTGAATGCGTTTGGTCAGATTTCCGTAGGTCAGTTTTTGTTTTCACTTAAAATCATGTCCATTTTAAACAAAAGAGAGACCCTTTGAGTGTTACCGGCCACACAGTGCCTCAGATTGAGGCGCGGTTGACTCATACACATCACCAAGGACCCTTGGATCGTTATTATAAAAGATCAAGGCAATCTGAATGCGTTTGGTTGGATTTCCATAGGTCAGTTGTTGTTTTAACTTAAAATCCTATCCATTTTAAACAAAAGACAGACCCTTTGAGTGATTGCAGGCACACCATGCCTCAGATTGAGGCGATGATGACTCGTACATTTCACCAAGGACCCTTGTATTGTTCTTATAAAATATTAAGGCAATCCAAATGCGTTTGGTTGGATTTCCGTAGGTTAGTTGTTGTTTTCACTTTAAATCGTGTCCATTTTAAACAAAAGAGAGACCCTTTGAGTGATAGCGGTCACACCGTACCTCGTATTGTGGCGCGGTTGACTCGTACATGTCACCAAGGACCCTTGTATCATTCTTATAAAAGATCAAGTCAATCCGAATGCATTTGGTCAGATTTTCATGTGTCAGTTTTTGTTTTCAATTAAAATTGTGTCCATTTTAAACAAAAGAGACCCTTTGAGTGGTTCAACATTCTTGCATGTTACTAGTGCATATCATATGTTAAAATGGGAAAATGAATCATTAGAGAAAGGATGTTTTATTTAATAACAATTACAATTTTGCTATGAACATTTATATACAACAATGTTTCATCTTTTGATCCCCTTAACCCCTCTAAAAATTGACCACCAATTATACATGTCCCCAAGTCAGATCTTCATTGTATTTGTGTACAATATGCCATTAGGTATGCGGCCCACTCATTTCTAAACACATCTATATCGTCTTGTGAGTATGAGGCTTTTCGGTAGTCAGAGTGGTACTGCAAAATAAAAAAATAAAGAATTAATAAATAACTTAAACGAACTAGTAGTTGTTTTTGAAAATACCTATTTAGGGATGCTAGTTTGCTGATGAAAAACGATCTCTTTCATAAATTTACAAACATAATAACCACCATCATTATCATTTGTTTGTTTTAGACACTGCAAAAAAATTGATCATTAGGAGAATAACTAACTTGTGTTGAGATGTGTTTGGATAGTGAAATTTTATTATATATACCCTGATATTTGTCCAGACGTAGTACTTTCTTGCCTCCCTATGCTTAGCCCCTGTCCTCATTCCTTTTTTAGATGATAATGAGACACCACCCTATCATAACAGAATCCTCAGTAAAAGATAATATAAATTATATTACTTGATGTTTAGACCTAAAACGTAAGATGTAGTGTCTTATAGATTCACAAACTCCATCATGTGTGGTCGGTTTGATGGATATCCTTGCTTTGAATCCAAAAAATAAATCTTCGGAGTATCCAAGTTCACTGCAATTAGCAAACAATGTTGCCTAAAAACACAAAAAGGAATAAGTAATAAAAGAAGTGAAAATATAATTGATATGCTTTAATCGTAGAGTATTACCCCTGCATGGTTGGTATTAGGAAAAGTCTATCATCTGTAATCTTGCGTTCAAATGTTTTCAGCAAGCCGTTCACTATTTCATCCCTTTTTTATGGCTCTATTTTTGTTAGGTGTGTTGATGTGATATGAGGACTAACAAGTCCAAATCTTGGCTCATGGGAAAAATCCTTCAACTGTTTTTCCTAAATGCATCTGTCAACAATATAAAATGCATTTAGTCATAATTTTCACATTATATCAGCTTTTAGAAAATCAATTCATAGAAACATACCTCATATATACATTTACAACTGTGACGCCTAGCCAACCGTTTTCAAGGATTTCATTTACATTTTCAACAGCAATGAAATCTTGACTTTCCTCTCCGTATATATTCTCTTCGAAAACCACTATATGACTATTACCATCTTTTAGCTTTGTGTCCATATGAGTCTTCAATGCTAATAAATGTGGATAGAGAATAGGTGGTGTTATTGTGCTTTCAGTATCTCCTTGGGATCGGTTGGTCGATCCTTTAGATGGTTTTGAGCCGACGTTTGTCACCCCCTTCCCTTTCTCCGTCCATAACAACAATCATTGGTTCAAACCCTTTTTTCATTAATTATTAAGGGTTTAACTTGAAAAGAAAAGGAAATAAATACCTCTTTGTCTGCATGTACTCTTAAAAGTTGTGACAGCCATGCAATGAATGTCCCAATAGCCTTTTCGACTGTATGAATATCATCGTCATCAATTGGAATAGGTAGCTCTGCATTTGGATCATGATCTAAAGTAATCGTCACTTTCAGATGATCTTTCGGAAGTGGTCTATTATGCATTGTGGAATCTGGGATATTGAACATTGTATTCCTCGCTACAAGGTGATAGGTGGGTGTTGACAGATATAAATCACAATCATTATCACCCTGTAGAAGATCAGTACAGAAAAATTATTAGTGTTTGTCTGATTCATATTTCATGGGAACAATTCAATGCGTCCAGTGTGACGAGATTTCGGGAGACCAATGCTTTCCACATCAGATAGGTATTCAGTACAAAATTCAATGGCTTCCTCAACAATATATCACTCCACTATACAACCCTATGGACGACTTCAATTTTTGACATACCCTTTCAAAATATTCATATACCGTTCAACAGGATACATCCATCTATAGTACATAGGACCATAGAGTCAAATCTCTCTCACCAAGTGAATCATCAAATGAACCATCATATCAAATAATGTTGGCGGAAAGAACATTTCTAATTCACATAATATGATGACAATTTCTTTTTCCATAGATGGAAATTTCTCTAAGTCTAAAACTTTGCTACATATAGTTTTGAAAAAGAAACAAAGTTTGGTTAATGTATGATGAACATTCTTGGGCAAAATGCAACATAAAGCTATATGAATTAGATCTTGCATCAAAAAATGAAAATCATGTGATTTCAAAACTTTTAACTTCAAATCATTCATTGAAACAATGTTCTTGATATTTGATGAGTACCCCTCTGTAACCTTTACATCATTGAAGAAGTTGCAAAACTGATATCTCTCCTCCCTATAAAGAGTATAAGCAGTTGGAGGAAGAAACATTCGATTTTCACCCTTCACGGGAGCCAAATCTTCTCGTATTCCCATGTCAACCATGTCCAACCTTGCCTTAATTCCATCTTTTGTTTTACCAGGGGCATTTAGCAACATTCCGATAACACTGTCACATATATCTTTTTCCACATGCATCACATCAAGAAAATGTCTGACGTACAAACAATTCCAGTATGGTATTTCAAAAAAAAACTGATCTCTTTTTCCAACAGATTTTCGTAAGGTTTTTTGAAAATGGTTTACCAAAAACAGTGTTCAGATCTTTTACTTTCTCAAACAGCTGATCACCTGTTAGTGGAGACGGCGTTGCACATTTTTCTGAACTTCCATCGAATGATGTCGTCCAAGATCGGTACTTATGCCGATGAGGTAGAAATCTACGATGTCCTAGAAACACAGATTTCGATGAATGTTTCAACCTAATTGATTCTGTATCTTCTTCACACATGGGACACCCTTGAGTTCCTTTAATGCTATAGCCTGACAAATTTCCATAAGCAGGGAAATCATTTATTGTCCCATACAACATCGCTCTCAAAGTGAAGTATTCACTTTTATAAGCATCATACAACATTACACCTGAGTCCCACAATAACTTCAAATCCTCGATCAAAGGATCCAGATAAACATCAATATCGTTACCTGGTTGTTTTGGTCCTGATATAAGCATAGATAACATGATGAATTTCCGCTTCATGCATAAACAGGGTGGCATGTTATAATTTACCAACATAACATGCCATGTACTATGAGTGCTGGTTTAAAAACCAAAAGGATTCACTCCATCTGTAGATAACACAATACGAAGGTTTATCAGCTCTTTTCCAAATTCAGTATACTCATGATCAATTTTCTTCCATTGAGGAGAGTCGTCCGGATGACGTAATAACCCATCTTTATTTCATTTATCTGCATGCCACAATAATTGTCTTCTAGTTTCTTCAATTCCATATAGATTCCTAAACCTTGGAATGATTGGAAAGTACCATACAACTTTCATAGGATTGGATTTATCTTTCTTGTATCGAGAAGCACCACACTTTGGGCATTCTATAAGTGATTTTTTCTCCATGCGAAATAATATACAGTCTTTCAGGCAGGCATGTATTCTTTCAGAAATCATTCCCATTGAGCATAGCATTCATCTAGCTTCATATGTCCGGCTTGGGAGCTCATTATCTTTTGGGAGCATGTAATTCAAGAGAGAAAGTAGTTCCGTAAAACTAACATCACTCCATCCGTTGCCTGCTTTCAATTTATATAACTTCAATACAGCTGACAATGTTGTATACTTAATGGAGTCTTTGAAAAAATCTTTAACTTCCCAAACAATTTTGGGTAATCATGGAGTTCATATTGAATTGTCTTTTTCATTTCCTCAATATTATCTTCATCATCATTTACATCTGTAATCACATCCTCCATACGGTCTTCTTCATTATCCATATTTGTATTCATTTCTGACAATCCATAAAACGCAGTTTTATCCCATCCAGTAGCTATATTCGCTTTTTCTCCGTGTTTATTCCAAAATTTATAACTCTGATCTATTCCGTGACATATCAAATGTTCTTTCAACTCCTCTGGAGTAAGTAGTCTAGAATAACAACAATGTAAACACAGACAAAGGATTTGAGAAAGATCCTTTGCGTGATCCTTTGCAAACTTGATGAACTCTTTCACTCCGTTCTCGTACTCTATTGTTAAATGATTAGCATCCATCCAATATTTATTCATCTTCATCCTATTTGAATCTCAAATATTAGTATTTATGGTTCAAGTACACAAAACAAGACTTCCAAATATAGCGGAAGAGAACCACTTCCTTATAAGGAGATCAAGTAGTCTAACCTATAATCAAGATTCATAAAAAAGAATATTAGATTCACTAAAAATATGATGATCTATCACTCTATAAGGAGGATATAAGAGGAGATAGAGGATTTCCAATCGATGAGAGATCCCCTTATCAAGGAGAAACCAAACGCATCCACTGGAGCTTCTATATGAGAAGAAGGGAGTTTGGAGGAGTTAAAATGACACTTGTAATCCTTAAAGAATCAAGATTTCAACTGAGAGTTGTGTAGGAGAAAAAAGAATATAAAATGGGGCTCATGGAATTTAAGACTATAAAAAAAGGTACCACGTTTAAACCTCCCATGGACATGGTACATAAAGGATTTAGACAACCATACTATGGCGTAGACTTCTTATCATGAACTAGGCCAGGTTTCCATCCCACTTGACACCTGACCCAACTCGTGGGAAGGTCCAAAGGAAATTACCAATCCCCATGGGTTGTAACTAGTGCCTAGGCATTGAGTAACACCTTTGGGAATAGTTTTTTCATGTAAAAAACCATAAATATTACATAATAATCAAACACCATATCATAACAAAATTTCACAATATAATAGACCAAAAGATAGCACTGCAATAAGGGATAAGCATTTAACAATTTCAACCAAAACCAAAATAACAAAAAAAAAAAGGTAAGGGAACCAACAATACAACCAAGCCTCCATGAAACATGAGGGTCAACATCCCCATTCCACAACCAATAACAGTCACCAAAAGGGGGACTACTAACACATATATGCACCATCACCACCAAGGGAACCTTGCCTTTAACTGGGTAAAACAAAAGAAGGTCTACATAAACCTGAGGGTGTATATAAGGTGTGAGCCAACAGACCTAGTAGGACATGACAAAAATAGATTCCATGTAATGACATTATGATAAACATTAACATGTTATTTTTTAAGAAAAAGGAAGATACAATTTAAATAAAACATTCTTTGAAATAAAAGAGATAGTAAATGTGACAAGATAATGGTAAGAATAGTATGAGCACTATAGAAAATCTCTAAGGTATTAGGGTTACTAGGATCCTAGGATCCTCGTACTCTTGGTGATCACATCTCTTAGACATGAAGGTCCTATTTGAGCCTCCAATTCCTAGCACATTAATGTTTAGTTAGTGTTGTTATGTATATCCTTATTAAGAATACCAATCATCGGCCTGACTAATTCACCTAATATACTAGACCTAGTCTACCCACCTAGATAACTAGGATTCCATTGTGCTCAATTCCACCCCCTATATAAAATTATATCTATTTTATACAATCACACTTCCAATAATAGAAACACACATGACAAACAACCATTTACAATAGTCAAGTCATTATCAAACCCTTACGCACAACAAAAAAATTAGAAAACATGTTTCCCACAACCCAGACAATTTATAAAACCATTTTAGAACCAAATAAATCATATTAAACACCTAAAACAATGTCAAATAATGGAACAACCTACCTATTTCTTGATATCTTCACAAAATCAGAATGAAACCACCAACTGAACTAAGGAAAGTCCCTAAGGATGCAATTAAACACCATAACCATAAATATTTAACCCAAATAAATGATTCAACCAACAATAAAAAGAATATTAAAAAAATATTTGTAAAGAATGCCTTAAAGGGAGGTCTGGGTGTTGCAGGTGGCAGAGGTCCGACAATCCGAAGAGGAAGTTGCAGGTGGCGGTGGTCCGGCAACGCGAACCGAGGGTGGCGGAGGTCCGGGAACAAGAAGCCGGGCGTTGCGGGTGGTGGAGGTCCGGCAAACCGAAGGGGCATTGTGGGCAGCGGAGGAACGGAAAACTGAAGGGGTGTTGCGGGAGGCGGAGGACCGGCAAGGAGAAGCGAGGGCGGCAGAGGTCTGGCAATGAGAACTCAGCGGGCAACAGAGGGGATTTGCAAGGTACCAGTACCGCGAGAGATTTAGGTCGTGATAAAACGAGGGCACTATGCGATCAACTTTATAAAAAAATCGACAAAGGTTTTATCAGTGCTAAAATTTTAGCGCTGATATAGAGAGTCTTTATTAGGGATTTTCTAGCGCTGATAAAGGGTTGTTTTATCAGCGCTAAAATTTTAGCGCTGATATAGGGCCTCTTTATCAAAACTTTTCTAGCACTGATAGAGGGCCTCTTTATCAGCGCTAGAAAAGTGCTGATAAAGAGGCCCTGTATCAGCGCTATAAAAGCACTAATAAAGAACACCTGTATCAGCGCTAAAATTTTAGCACTGATACAGGGTAACCTTTATCAGCAGTTTTCCTTAGCGCTGATATAAGGGGGCACTTCCCTTGCCCATTTTTGTAGTAGTGTAATATTTTTTATGTATTTACGTTAAAACATGTAAATAAATTTAATAAATAAATTCAATAAAAATTATTCTTAACTTGAATAATATGAATTTATTTATTCCTTTGGTGATTGTATCTCGTTGAAAAAATCCCGTACTATAGTGGTGGGACCTACCATTTCCAAAAATCCTATTCAACTGAATAGGGAAGATTCTTGAGTATGCTATTGTGTGTGACCCTCTAAGACCATATCTCGATAGCAGTGAATATTATTCATAGACTAAGAGCGGGAAATAGAAACCCATCATGACCCCTAAAGAGATAAAGAGTGTCAAAACATCAACCACCAAACTACTAACATGCACTATGTATTATAATCTATTTGTCTTAACTATCTCATAAAAAGGACACACACCCATATCATCACCTTTTCTTGCTTTAATGCTTGTTGATCAAACATGGAAGATTTACCTTAAACTACCATGACCATAGATTTATCAAGGTACTACCACCCTGATCAACATGACCAGAGATATATAACTTCCTTAACCTAGAAATGAAAAATAATTTCTTGACCGTTCAACCAATGTCATGCCACTAATGAGACACCCAGAACAAACTACCTTTCCCCTATTTCATTATCATTGTTTTTGTCTTGCATTAAATTACATGACCAAATGGAACACATTGGAAATGGTTTCAAGTCAGGAGACCATTGCACATGTCTATAGATTAGAACATCTAATGACACCCAAAACATATGGTCTTCCTATTTGTGGGTTAATTCTACTGATCTTACTAAAAGAGATCACCAAATGCAAACTTCTTGAGAATAAGTCTCAATGCTCATGAGCCCCAGCTCCTGATAGTCTAGCATCTACTATGTCCAGTCAGTATGATGTATATAGACAATATGACCTTTGTTTATTATTAATGTCATAGTAACTCAAGGTTCTCATTATAACCTCGTATCTTCTATAACCATTTGATACAACAATTAATTTTTTGACATTAATATTAAATAGTGAATATAGAAAAGTCTACACTGTAATGGTAAGTATATATCATGTATAACTAACCATACACATGATATGGTAATCAAAAGTATTGAACAGTTGGGTCTAGGGCACCCACTATTTTAACATTTTTCACTAATCAATGATTCCACTTTGGCATTCCCATTAACACATAGTTATTTTGGCAGTTCTCTATTTTAATCATATCTCATATGAATCCTAGATAGTTGAGTTGATAACTCTATGCACAAATCAATAATATGTATATAATTTCATGTATATTTTTATGGTTTTATAACTCTTAGAATATTCTAGATAAGTGTCTATCAATGATCATAATGGGATTTGGTCACCCAAATATTAAGATTATCCATCCCATATTCCTTACACAAGATAATCCATGGGCACCCTACTTTCACAAAACCCACCCGTTTGAATGATTGGGGTCTTAACATATGTTTTCTTTAAATGGAATTCCACACTTAGTGTTTTATAGGTTTTATTTTAACATCTCACCAAATTAATATACATCACATGCATATTAAATCCATAACTATTACATCACTTTCAATCCTTCTTATCTCATATTTTTTATATCACAATGTATGCATGCTTTTAACTATTTAGTTTTGGAATCCAAATTCCATCCAAAAAATTAATATTTTCAAACCATAATAACGTGTAATGCTTTACACAACTCATAGTTTTTGTTACTTACCAAAAAATAGAATCCCCACATATTTATAGACATTAAAATTCATTCCATCCATATGGTAAATGAAACTATTTTCATATAGAGGTTTATAATTATATAAAACTAGTAATCCAAACATGAGTAATCTTGGAGACACAAATAACCTACCCTCACTTTTCTATACTCAGAACAAACCTCCAAGCCAGTCAATAGTTTGATTGAAAGGCCATTTACCCATAGATATTTTACTCAATAAGGATTTTAGTATCATCATAACCCTAACACCTGATATTTACAAAATTATATTTATCCTTTTAATTCAATATAATTACTTCGTAATATACCGAAGTGAATACTATATGAAAAATAAATCTCATGTTTTTGTACCTGGTACAAGTTTCCAATTTTATAAGAATCAGTTTATCACTTAAATTTCAGCATACATAATATTCACATTAAATATTTTTTTTATAAATTAGAATATTTTAATGAATAATTAAATAAATAAGCATTATATTTATTTTCTATACATGAGATATCAATATAAACATTCTATATTTAATTTAGACATAAAAATATTATATTTAGAATGCCTAACACTTATATTTTATAAAAAAATTTTATAAACTATAAGAAATTTTCCCTAAAAATATGTTTTAATCATATTAGGTTGTATCATATTTTATGATAGATAGGGAAACCATCTATCATAAGTTGTGATCCTATCACGATATAAAACATGCACTGCCGCCGACTTCCCATCAAATTTGATGATACATTATATATCTCTTATACAATATGTTGATCTATTTTATATAGCCTAAGATCTCATATATAGGCTAAAATATCATATATCATAGGATAATATGTAGTGTAAAACCACGAGATTCTATTAATAAACATTATGAGTAATCCATACATAACTTATGACTAGAAAAAATATTAAATTTCCACCTATTATATCCTAATTAAAATGTAATAATAAGATATCCAATAACTAGTAATTGGTTATGCTGTATCAATCCTTATTATATATTTATAATCATTATATGATATAAATGTTATTTGCAAAATCAATATAAAACAAATTGATATGAAGAATAATTATGTGTATACTGTCGCGGGTCTCTCTGTAAATAATTTTTAAACTCAAGAAAAATATTGTTAAAGTGGGACTCAAGTTGTTTTCGAAGAAGAAAAGTGCTTTTGGTGTTCATTTATATGCTGTGTGGGTTCATTTTAATGTTATAAATATATAATAATGTTTTTTTATTTTCAAATTCAATTTAAATAGTGTTTAAATCCAGTTTTAAAATTAGTGGTTTAACCTCATATATCTAAAAACATACTAATTAAATAATTATTAATTCAGTTAACTCTATTTCTCTACCAAACTAATCACCTAATGCCTAAACAAATCAACCTCAAAAGGTAATTTCAGTTTAAATAGATGAATGTAATTATCACTAAACTCCATAATCTTACCTAAATATGTGAACCTAGATATCCAATTACTCATGAATGAATCATCAATTCCCTCAATTTCATTGGCAGTGAAGAAGGTTTAAGGGGAATGTGGGTGTATACAAGAAATAATGAAGATGAATCTAAATGAACAATGAAAACCTCACATTTTAATGAAATAAAATACTTATAGTAAGAATTAGTAGAAGTGGATTTTCAAAAAAAAATTAATTAATTAAAAGGGTTATAGAAAATATCCTTGGACCATCCACTATGGGTCTAGTGTTCCATCACTAGAGAAGAATTATATAAGAAAAAAATATACAAAAAATAGAAATATCCATGACTCCATATTGAATAACAAATTAGACCCTATAATAGTGAGTCTCCTTTCATTTTATGAGGGGAAGAAGAAATGATTAGGGTCCTTCACACAATTCTGGGATAATCTTTTTCATTTGGATGGTATGGACTCCTTCCAAGACCTTCTTATTAATTGAATTATTATATTCCTTTGTCCCTATAATAGTCATCATGTGTTTCATTTTTGAGATTTTCTAAATTTCAAATGGATTCTAAATTTAATTCTTGAGGGTACAAATTCTCATAATGAGAATGTCTTGTATCTTCTAGATTTTTATTCCCATCCCACTATATTTTTCTTTCTTAGTTTGATAGATGTTTTCCATATAGAAGAATTGGGGTAATTTTACCCAATTTGGGTAAATAACATAAATGGGAATCTATTTTAAGTCATTCTTTAAAAAATTTAGATTTTATTTCCCTTTGTGGAATGAATCTTTTTTCCACGACGTATATTCAACTCATAAAGGTATTGATTATCATTCATGTGACACTTTACTTTAGGGAATGGTGATCAAATCTACAAAACCAGCACAAAACCTTCCTTTAAATACTGAAGTATCATTGAATAAATATCCAATTAATATTTTCTTAATTATATCCTTTTGTGAATGAAATTTTTTTTAAACATATTTCTTAATACGTGAATTACTTTCATACTACACTGGCCGATCCTCTACTAGAAATCCCAAAGGGAACAAACCTTAAAAAGCCTCCCTTATTCATTATAATGACCACATTTCACAAAGTAATCGCACCTTAAAAACTCGTAATACACTTTACAAAGACCAACCATTCTCTTTATGAAGTCTCCTCACATTATTATTACACAAACTCACCTAAGAACGTTAGATTCACACCTTAAAAAGACCATGTATTCACCTTACACACTCCAATATTCACCTATAGAGTTGAGTGAATCAGCTAATACCCATAAGGACTGACCTTAAAAGGTCCAAAAATCCACCTTAGGAAGATAGAAATTCTATCTTACATACATTGGGTAATTCTATTCCTTTTCCAAATTTTCATCTCCCAAGAACCTCCGCCATACCTATTCTAAATTTCATGAGTGGTTTAGACTTAACCAAATTCTTAAACTTCTACTCAAAAATAGATTCAATCATGACTATTCTAAAACCATTAAAAACTCATTTAGACATTATAATTACTACATTACCTTATTTATAACTCTCATATCACTCTAATAATGAACTTTCATATCATTAGGATATGGTTACCAGCGATGTGACAATCGATATACCTCATATCATGTGACAACCATGTAACCATGTCATTATTTAATGCATTCTCCTATCAAGATTCATTCTCCAAGCCATTGTAATTAGTTCTAACAACCATTTTTATTAAATCAAATCAACTATAGATACCAACTTCATATAATTAATTGTGATTCATTATACCACTCCAATGTATATAATTAACAAATCCAACACACAAACACTTGGTTACAATTATAGTATTTATCCCTCTAAATTCTGAAATGATTTTATCAATTTAAAACCACAAATGTAATCCTATTTTTCATTTAATTATAAATTAAAAATTATTATTATATTTAAACCATTTATTTTGAACAAAATAAAAAAGGTAAAAATCATAAAAAATCCTAATACAAAATTTGATTTTTTTGGCTTGATCACTCCCTATACATAAACAAGAAATTTACCTCAAGTTCATATGTGTACCAATTACTCTTAATGAAAATATATAGTTTTGTTATTAAAAAAAGAATTAAATATAGTGTAATGGTGATTTTAAAAAGTTTCACTTTACTAAATTCCTTTAACTAATAATCCATATTTAGAAGATCCTTTCCACAATTCCTTGATACTTTTTATATGATATCCAAAGATATCAATGACCCATTCTTCATCCATGTTCATAATTACCCAAATATTCCTACCCCCTTTATCAATTATAACCTTTTAGATTCTTCCCGTACATTTTTTTGAAAATCACTTATTAGATGATTGGTCATGAACCTAAAACTAAGTCAGTCAAAGAGATATGATATCCCTTAGGAATAATTTTAATATTTAGGGAATAGAATCAATTCTTGGTTAGCCGAGTATCAAGTATATCTAACTATTATTTAGTAGATAACTCAAAAAAGTGTGTTTTTTTAAGAAGACCTCTAGATCAGTTTCCATAATCTTGTTTTTCTATTGTTTATATGATTTATCCAAAATTTTTATTTAGGAGGATCTCTAAGGTTCTAATTAATAAAATTGTGATGGTTACCTATGATCATGTTTAAAATTCCAATTTCAAAATGTTATAATCCTGATTCAAGAAGGTTCATTTATTTTTAAAATATTTTCCAATGTTATAAATTAATTTTTTTTCATGGTTCCCACTCAAACACAATTATTTTCATTTTCATTTGGGAGAATTAATTTTCAAAACTATTTTATCATTTTTATTTTATTATTTTAGGAAAAAACACACAGAATCAATGAAAGTAAGTAAAACTATTAACATCCTTACTACTTTTCCCTATCCTCCACACATATCCCATACACTAGATCAAATTTATTTTAGCATGTAGTTATGAATGGAAGATATATTTAATATGTGAGTGTATAAAATGGTGTAAAGGAATGATACAACCTGATAGTTCATATTTATATTTAGTTTGTAGGTGTATGAAAATATCAATTAGTTATTTAAAAAAACCATCATAAGATTTATTCAAATATTTTCCATTAACATTAGATGGTTGATTATATTTAACTCCTTTAATATCATCCATAATAAATGTAATTTTTTCCCCTAAAAATGGTCTAATATATATAGGAAAAATATTACTAGAAATGAGCTCCATCCTAGAGGAGAATAGTATCAATTTTCATCAATTTTGATGTCTTTTCTTTGAATGTTTATTTCATGAATAAACATGGTCCTTTATTTATATTACATGGAGTTATTATATGATTCTCTTATTTGGACCTGTAGTTTCATCATTTGGAACTTCCTTTTATCACTAGATTTTCTTAATTATAGGTTCTTTTTATTCAAATCCTAGTAGGGAATTTTCTATAATTCAATAGTGAAGTGACAATAATTTATGTAATCTATTTTAAGGGGACATGACTAAGGGGTTTTGGATGAATTTTTATATGTCCACAATGTATCCTCTAATTTATTTTACCATTCTATTCTATTGGGATGAGCATTCCTTTTAAAAATTATTTTAATTTATTTACAGGAAACATTAGCCTCCCCATTGGTGTATGAGTGATAGGTAGTAGTGGTATTGCATTGAACTCCATAATTATTCCTGAGGGATTACATTATTCAGTTGTAAAAATGAGTTCCCTGTTAAATGTTGATTTTTTAAGGCACTATAAGGCTATAAAAAATATTTGATCAATGAAATTCAATAATAACTCTTAAATAATTAGTTTAAGTTACATGGGTTTTAATCCACTTAGAAACATAAAATACCGTTAATAGAATATTGGTAAATCAAAAAAGCAACAAAAAATGGGTACATCAAATATATAACCCATATATAAAATATTTCACAAAAAATAATGATTTTGGGAGAATTTATTTATTTTTTATAAATTATATTTGTAAATTGTATGTATATACATGATTTTAAAAAATATTGTAAATCATTTTTTTAAAAGAAAAATCTTACAACACTTTTATACATATTATATGAGGTCCAAAGTGGCCTCCACATACAAGTTTATAAAAAACATTTAGCATAGAGTTCACCACTTCCTTAAGTATACATATTATAATTAGTTGATCATCATGGATTTTCTAGAAGTATGGATCCTACCAAAAAAAGTATTTTGATTAGGATTTTATCTTAATAAATTTATTATTATAAAAAAATGATGTTAAAATTAATTTTACTAAATAGTTCACCATATTATATTTCCAAAGTTATTTTATAATGATTATATATAGTTGCTAACTGGGGAGAGAATCATTCAGGGACATTTCTATGGGTCTATATAACATAGTAGTGTGGGTAAATCTTATAATGTGGTCTACAACTTGGTTCTCAAAGCCTTTATTATCATTGATCTCCAAGTGAAATTATTATATGATAAGAATCCAACTTATCATTATTGGGTTTTCATTATATTTATTGATTAAATAACATATAGATTTATGATTAGAATAAATTATTACTGTACTCACTAATAATTAAAAACAATATTTTTTTCAATGAGAAAACCATAGACAAAAACACCTTCTCTATATTGGTGTAATTGATCTGATCCATATCCAAGGTTTATGATGTATAGTGTATAGAATGAGATTTCCCATTGATTTTTTGGGACAGAAACATCCCCATAACTTAGTTGGAGACATCATATATTACTTTAAGGAGATCTTACCAGTTAAGTGGTATGATTATTTTGGCTATGGTCAATATCTCTTTGAGTCTACCAAAAGTATTCTTATATGATTCATTTAATGGAATATTATCATTCTTATTGACAAGGTTAATCCTAGGAAACATATTTTCTCAAAAATTTATATAAAAAATTCTATAAAATACACCATGTTCTATAAATGATCTAACAAGTTTCACAGTGTGGGATATGGCAGTGTGCAGATGTTGAAAACTGTGGTCTTATCTAGTTTAATTTATTCTTTATAATTTATGTGGCCAATAAAAATGACTTTATTTACCATAAAGTGATATTTTAAAAAGTATTAAACCATGTTATTTTCAATGAATCTATTAAAATAATATTCCGTTTTTTCATGAACAGTATCAAAATATGTTCCATATGCTATAAAGTCACAAATAAATACCTCCAAGAAGCTTTCATTTAGATCTTAAAATACATTATCATGTATAATTTGAAATTAATTGGGTTATTTCATAATTCAATAGGCACAATTTGGTTTGAAAACATAATTTAAGAATAGGTGAATATAGTTTTATATTGTCCTTTATGAAATATGGGGACCCGAGAATAATGAAAAAATCCATCAAGAATTAAATAGTTTCCCTTTCAAACTAATATAACTAACATTTGATCTATAAGAGGAATTTGGAAGTGGCCTTTTAGGGTCACATGGTTCATTTTATATAGTAAATAAAAACCCTCTAACTATTTTGAATCATAGTGGGTACTACTTCATTATTTTCATATTAGAAAATAGCTATTATTGTCATTTTAGGTATAATCTAAATGGGGCTCACCCACTACTATTCTGAAATGGGGTATATGATTCCATATCAAATTAATCATTCAATTTTTTTACATATTTCATTAAGGTTGTATTGATACTTCATAGAGGATATCTCATAGGTATCGGGTCACCTTATAGGAGGATTCAATGAAAAAAACACTGGGACTAATTATAGGGATTTCCACTAATGACTAGACTATAACCATAATATTCTATTTCAAGACGATCAATAGTTTGTAACAACCCAAGTTTTTATGGAATTTTTTTAATAAATTAAATATTGATTTGTTTATTTTTATATATTATTCACAAGGCACCAATCAACGTATGTTACATATAACATGGACTTGGCTTATCATACACGCAACACTGATTTAGCATAAATCACACGCAACACTGAGTTTATATGAAACATCATTTCAATGATATAATTATTTAAATGAGATATTTATAACATATACATTAAACTTATTAATATTAATAGTAATAAATCCTTTTCAAATATTTTTTATAATTGTTTTATATAAATGAAACATTTTTATAATGAATGATATAATTTTTGGGAATGTTATTTTCTATTTTAAAATACCATTTTCTCGAATGAACTGAATTTGATAATAAAATTAATTTGGAAACATTTATAAAAATAATTTTATTAAATAAAATTAATTTTTGAATTAATAATGTTGAAATTTTCTTAGGATAATTTTTTGGGATTTTTCTAAGAAAATCCATTTTTTTGATTAATAGTGGAAAATACTGCTTTTTAATAAGCATCCTTTTTGAAAAATTAATTATTAATGTTAAATGATGTTATGATTTTTTTAAGGTTGTATTAGATAAATATTATATATATTTATATAATATAATTCACTATAATAAATTTTAATTATAAATTTTATATAAAATCATAACAAACATATAAACATTTTTCAACTTAAAACCCTGTTATTTCATCCTGTCAGCGTGATTAACATAATCTTAAATTTTCTACTTATTTTAATTAAATTTTGAAAAAACTATATACAACATTTTTTTAGTACAATATTTAGATTATAATAATTCCATATTAATTTTTTACCAAGATGATTTGTAAAATTGATTAAAATTAATCACATCAATTAAGGCCAAATTAAGCTTAATTAAGGACACAAATATAAAATTACCGGCCCAAATGAACTATCCACTTTTCTAAAACCCATTTTATCCATATTTAGCCCATAAAACTTAAATTATATATATTTTTTGGTTATTTATGACTTTTGTTAGGTAATAACATGTGTACACCTAACTCGTTTCTAAATATTCAAAGTGAGTCCTTTTCCTTCCCTATAAAAGCCACCACCTCTCCCACTTTCTTACAACTCTAAAACCTATTAATTTAAGAAAATACCTATCCAATAAACTTATAAATATCCATTTATTCCTGATATAATACTTAACTTGGAATTATGGAAATCCAAATAATCCTTTTGGCAGAAATCAAAATGAGTTACCCGATCAAGAGGTAACGTCTTCTCTTAAGCCCTTTATTTTATTTTCTTTCTCCACCCACTCCACTTTATTTTTTCCATTATTTTATAACAAAACCAGTATCCTAACTATACTATTTTTTTTATTATATGGTTTCAACCTACACTTACACACACCTCTATCTAATAGATAATGAACATAATATTTTTGTTTATGGTGAACTACTGCCTCACGAAACGATGATGGTTCATTTTTCATTTACCACCTATCATGGTGGCCATAATGATGGACACTATGTTTATATAATTTATATATGATATTTATTATTTATTTAATCTTCTTTATTCCTCTTCACAGCACATCCCATTTTAATTTTCATTTGGATTAATATGATAATCTCATTTGAGGATGTGTGGACTACCAACCCCCCAAAGTGATGTCATTCATTAACACACCGCATGGAATGTATTGTGAATGGGTTTAGTGAACTTATATGATATATAATATATAATAATTATACTGGAATAATTATATATATATATATATATATATATAATTTTTCATATACATACTTTCATTCAATACAATAACAAAAAAACAGAAACATCATTCATGCGTACGTATGACTTACCATCTCTATGAATGGTATATTCCATTTCATACATATATATTATACATATTATTATAATATAAATACAAAAAATAAAATTATATTTATATCATGGTTTAAATTCTGGAATAATTATATAATTATTAGGATGAACAATATAACAAATTAAGACACATGTGAAGAACAAAAGAGAATATTTCCCGAAGTGAAACCTTAACATATGATCATCATAAAGAGGGTAATATAAGATCATAATATAAATATATAAGGTATTATATATAATTATATGGTTGTATAAAATATTTATAATTAATTTATATTAATTAAATATGTGGTTTTAAAGAGTATGATGAGAGTTAAGACACAAGGTATGAGGATTTTATCTCACTTTTTATTTCTGTGAGACACATGCTATGTTCGCCAGTCTTTCCTTTTTTGTGGTGTATATAATGGCCATGAATGTATTATTTTCATATTATAATTAAATATATGGATATTAACATATCCATTTTATGAACTTTATTTTATGGGGTTTAAGTTTCAAAAGATACCAAATTGGTAAAAAATGTTTTTTCTCAAATTGCCTTATTTGATACTCATGTATTTTTATGCACCTAAATATTTTTTCAAGGTTTATATACTTACATGTAAAATAATTAATCAAAAAAAAATCATGATATTATATGATTCATGTAATTTATTTTTACTACATGAAGATTATGGTCCCATGTAAACAAGTAGTATGATTCTATTGAAACAATATCATCATTTTTCAAGATTATTAATGACTATGCTTCCTTTGATGAAATATTTCATTCCATATATCAATTATACTCATGATTTTCCTTATACATAGTTTTCTCTAGATATTCTCATGTTTTATTACCATTTTCCACTCTTTGTTACATAATATAATATTATTAAGTAAAATCTGGTCGTCTCTCTCTTTAGCCGGAAATCTATTGTATTTAAAAACTATATTATCAAAAATGTTTTCAAAAGATCCTTGATGATAATTTTCAGGGTAAAACGATTATTTCATAAAACAATGTTTTAAATGATTCCATTATATGTTTTAAAATATTTTTTAAAATAAAAAGGTTTTCAAAAAGGTTTTATGTTTTAAAAATCTTTTTCATCATAGAGAAGATATTTTCCTAATGATTTTTTAAAAAGATCTTTATAAGTTATTTTCCATCTAAGAAAACATAAATCAGTGTTAATAATTCATTTATGGGGAATTTATTCAGTTTTTATATTAATATTATTTCTCTAAATGGATTATTCTTTGATGGCATGTTGTTTATGGAACTCATTTTACATTCACAGATTATATGCTTTTGAAACTTGCTTATTTTCATGAGTTATGTTTATGATGAAAGGATTATGAAACCTATCTCTTTCCATAGGATATGATATGATTACATGTTTATAATACTCATTTCATTTCATGGGTTATAATATGATTATTTATGATCTTTTGGAACATGTAGGTACGATTTAATTATGATATGGGTGGGACATATATCTCCCTCCAAGGCATTGGCTAATTTTTTATATCTCATGAGATAGACTAATATGGTCATGGGAATGAACCTTGACTACTAAGATGGCTATGTGAGTGAACCATGACTACCAAGATGGTATGAGGAGTGAACTCATTATACCAAGATGGCCACAGGATTGAACCATGACTACCAAGATGGTATGGGGAGTTAACCAATACTACTAATATGGTCTTGGTAGTGATAACTTGGATACTATAGAAATCATATTATATGCTTACATGTCTGCCACAATTCCATGTTTCATTCTAAATTTATGATTTCATGGACACTGTTCATTATTTCATAATTATTTACGTCTTACAAACTGGTGAAAATTATTCCATGATTAATGTATATGATCTCAGTTATGCAGGGTATGATCTTTACTTTTCATGATCATGTTCTCATACCCTTATAATCATAATTTTTCTTACATGTCTCCCATATTTATCCTTAGTGAGAATTTTATCTCATGACTTTTTATGTTTCCTTCCCCATTTTATGAACATATGTATTGTTTTTTATGTGTCTAATATAGGTTCTAGTAAACAAGAACCTATTGGGAGATAACATATCTCATTTATGTACCATTGTGTGTGGTTCCTTGTTTCCAAATTCACTAGACTAGTACGGTATTTTGGCATATATTTGTGTAATGTTTTATGTATTTGAAAAAAATTATGTAATATTAATGTATGTCAGGACTGGTTAATTTTAAATTTGGTGTTTTATAGGCGCTTTCATAGATTTATCAAACATTTTGTAAATTTAAAGTACTTAGTTGTAGCAGATTGATTGACTGAGGTCATTTTCTAAAGAGGAAATATTTAAAACAACATATTAATTTATTTAAATAAAATAAATGAAAAAAAATTAAAAATTATAATAGGGGATTAATTTTATGGTTAAAAAAATAAAATACTTTCCTAGAATAATATTTTATTCTTTTTTTGTTTTGAAGCATTATAAAGAAAATGAAACGAGAAGGTTTTTTAGAAAATATTTTCAAATGGTATAATCAATCTAATTCTACCTATTAAAATAAATATTAACATTAAAATTAAAATTATAATCCATTCAATTATTATCCCTTAATTATTTAACCCCATAAACTTGTGAGAATTATCTTAACCACAATGATGAAATTAATTTAACCTTAGTTTTGATTTGGAACATGCAATCACAACACCCTGTTTTTATTGTCATTCCCATGATGTCTTATGGTAAGTGGTGAATTAGGGATCATATGTTTACTATAATTGAGGATGAATTGAGTTTATTGATTATATGTTTTCTCTAAAAATTTATTTTGTGTCTTTTGTTTTACCGATTAAGGTCATGCACTCTCAATTCACATATTCTTGACCACACATGTTTTATGTTAATTATTCAACTAATTTTATAATATCTTTTAAGTTAAAAAATTCAAATCATATATCATATTAAATATATTAAAGTAGCTCATAAATTCAACTAATATAAGGGAATTAGGTTATAATTAAATCGATTACTAAGAAAAACTACACTTTCATGAGTAGTACAATCATCATAGAAATGTTTTTCATGTGCATAGTTTTAGAAAGGGTATAACCAAATAAAGTTTCTATATTTAATTTAAATCACAAATAGGATGATTATATAAAAATAAAACTGAATAAAAAATAAGAAATATATTTGAAATGAACTTATTTTATATGAAAACATAAACATTACAATGTGAAGTAGAGGAAGAAGGCTTCAATGAAGGGATACTTCAAGAGAAAACCCTCTTTAAATTCTTAAATAATTAGAGGGAATTAATTATGGTATAACCCATGATTACTAATTCATGTACCAAAACCAAAAAAATGGGAAATAATTTTTTTTATAGTGGATGGGAGGCCAGGTTTACAAGAGGATTCAAGTGTGAATGGGGAAATTCAGCCAAATATTTCAATGCATCATAAGATGCCATTTTAACCTCCAAAAGGAATAAACTAGGAATAATTATATAACTATTATATTTTAGGAATATTTTATCAATATATTTTCCTAATTTAACCCAAATCCAATCCCATACAAAGAAGATATGGCTGGAATGGAGAAGTGGTGTTTAATATGGCGAGTCTATTCCAACATTGATTTCATGTCCCATTTACTCCAATTAATTTCCCAATCCCTATCAGATGATATAAATGAAAGTTTTATCCCATTTATTGAATAATTTTGTTATACAATTTAATGTTAAAATAATATATATATAAAAATATTTGTTACAAAATTACAATAGTGCACTTTAGAGTATCAAAACTAGAATTTTTTCAAATTTTAAAATGAATGTTCTAATAAAAAATATTCAATAAATAAAAAATATTTAACAAAATTTTCATAAATAATTTCATTTATTATCAATAAATTTTTTAATAAAAATGTTTTTTATCAACTCCCCCAAACTTACCCATTTTCACTACTAGGAAAAACAACATATGAGATCATCCGGAAAATTGTGACAAGATATGCATGTTCAAATTTACCAATCTATAGCAACAATATAGGAAAAGTAAGAATATAATAATGAATTAAATCTCATGAAATTTAAATTTTATTATCTCTAAAAATTAATAAAAAAATTGTGAGATTAATGACACTAATAACAGATAAACAAGTGATGGGTCTACTATACGACTAATTCCCTACGTGTGTGTGCCACAACCATTTGAGACTCATATGTCCATACTTTATTCAATATATTAAGGTCAAGTAAAAAAAATCATCTTACCTGGTTTAATTCAACTGAACCTGTTCTAAATTACTTTGCAATAAAATTTCAAGAACCACTCACTTAATCATTTTCTAAATTCAAACCTTAACCTCCCAATCTAGATATCACCACATGTTTTAGATTTCACCAATCCCCTATTTATTAGGATAATATATATATAAATATATGTATTCTAATTTTTTAGGGAGTAATTTTTTTGAATATTATGTACACATGCATATGTCAATTCATTACAAAATGAAATTAATCAGAAGGGAAATGAACATATAGATCAATTGTTTATATAACATGAATTTTTTACTTAACTTGGATAACATTCAATTGAGTAGAAAAAATTTCACAAATTATGGTTGAGTGAAAATTTGTGTGGAGAAATATATGATAAAATTTAACATAAGTACATATAAAAAATAATGGTGTCAAAATATAAAAGGTTTTATAATGACACAACCAATCACATCATCGATTGATTCTATTTTTATAAAAATAAACCATTGATGATGAAATCTTGCTCATTATTATCATGTTATCATTGAATTTTGAAAACATTCATTTTTAATATGTTATAGATCTAAAATAAAACACAAAATTATTATTATTATTATTATTATTATTAAAATTGACAATAAAAAAACACACATAAAACAAAAAATTGAAAATTATAAATAAGTTTCACCAAAATATTTTCCCCTCTCCCACACTTAATATTTTATATAATCCTGAATGTGAACCTATGAGATGATAAATAAACATGAATTTTAGAATTTTAAATAGGAAAAGTAATATAAAAGTGAAAGGGTTTGGGATAGCCTGACATTCCCACGTGAGGATGGGGTCAAGCAGTGCAATGAAATCAACTACATAGGTGGGGTGTCCCACAATGTATTAATTCAAATTTTTCCCATTGAATGTAAATATAATTTCTATTTATTCTTTTGTGATATCCACTACACCAAATTTAAAATCATTAGATACAATATAAGGACCGAACCATCAATAATGCAACTTACCAAGAATCAGCTATAGTCGTAAACTATAGAGAATAATACTTTCACCCACATTAAACATACTTATTTAGATAATTATATCATGATCCACTTTTTATCCTTCCTTGTAGATCCTTTAGTTATAATATGATGATAATAAAATCTCCTCATGATCTTAAATTTACAGCTTCCCTTGAATTCCATCTTGGGAAAAAAAATTTGTTGGATTTCTTTATAGCCCAATATGTCTGCTGATCAAACTCCACAGAAAGAATAAATTCTTTATAAAACAAATATGGTAGTGGGGTATATCAATGAGAGTTATTATTCTCATCCTATAATTTCATAGTGCTTCATTCAAGAGGTTACTCCAGTACTTCCAATTCGGCTGCACATGCTTCTTTAAAATTTAATTTATCTTCTGATTTGACAACTTAGCATGGCCATTTTTTTCAAATGGTGTTGATAAGATTTTTTTGTGTCAACAAATAATTTCGAAGGAGGGAATCCATATCCCTATTGTAAAAGTGTGACCATTTGTAACTAATTATTTACTTTGGTATTCTAAAACTTTAAAAAATATGTACTATGAAAAAATCGACTACAACACATGAATCCTCATTACTGGTGAAATTAGAATCCACCCATTTACTAACATAATCAATGGAATCAATAATGTAAAATAAAACAAATGTGTTTAGAAATAGTCCCATAAAATAAATTTCCTGTACATGAAAAGTCTCACAAAAATAATATAGGTTGTTAGGGAACCTTGTGTCTCTTTAGAATTTATCCAGTGTTTTGGAAATGAGAGCATGACTTACTAACCACCTGGGAATCATGAAAAATGGTAGGAAAATATAATACAGATTCTAAGAATTTCCTAGCCTTCCTTTGGGGTAAAATTCTAAATATTGGGATCATCGCACACATAAAACATTGAATCACTGTTTAATTTTTCCACATGATCTTCCTTTTAAATTTTCTTGAGTTTTAGAGGTAACCACGTAATTCACTAAACCTGTATACCAAGTATGTATATTAGAGAGATCATATACATTCTCAATGGATAAAATTTCCTAAATTGGTTCATAGTTCGGGGTATCATGATCTATCATGTGAGTGATCCTACTCATGTGGTCAACTACCATGTTATTTAACCCCTTGTTTTCTTTTATCTCGATGTAAAATTCTTGAAGAAGGAACATCTAATGAATAATTCATGGATTTTCATCTGGATTTTTTGGAAGTTCCTAAATGATGAATGATCAGATAAAACAACCAAATTAGATCCAAATAAATAAGAACCTAGATTTTATAAAGAAAATATTATAGAAATAAGTTCTTTTTCTATTTTGGTGTAATTTTCTTGGGATGAATTCAATGTCATCAATGCATAAGTAATCATATGGGCCACCCTTCCACCCTCTATGAGAAAACTACTCCAAATGAGAATTTTTAAGCATCACGCATAAGCTTGAATGGGAACACCCACCATGGGTGTAACACCCCAAGGTTTAAAAAAAATAAATGGAAATGTATGAAACTTTATATTAAGTAGATATTTATAGCTAGCCTTTAAAAATAATTTTTCCACTTTTATGTTTTCAATTTTGAAAAATGGTCAGCTACAATTGTGTTCAGTACTTTATTTAGAGCCTAATGGAACCAACTTGTTTTTTTGGTGAATAGTATCATACCCTTATAAATAGTAAAATGAATAGTAATATTACCCAAATGAATACTAAATTGTACTATTATTTTATTTTCTTAAGTCTTGAAGATAATGAAATTTTGGTTAATTTTTCAATGTGATATAAAAGTAGTTATAGTTTTAAAATTGTTAGTTTTTTAATTAAGTATGATTTTATTTAAAAATTATATTAATAATTAGAAAATTATTTTCAAAAAATGGAGTTCATTTTTTAATTCTAGAAGACAAGAAATGGTAAGGGGGAATTTTTGGGATTAATCTGAAATTCATGAATTTTGGATGATTAGTGAAATATGGTAAAATACTGTATATTCAAATTATCAATAAAATACACTATATATGACATCATAAGTGATGTAAGGACACTTAGTTAAAACTCACATGACATTATTACTATTTTGGGTCACATGAATTAAGACTATTCATAGTCTTGAGCAAAAATACTATAATAATGATTAAAATAATGTTAAATACCTGCTCTCCTCCACTATAAATACCACCCTCATTTACCTCTTCCTACCACAAATATCAAGCCTTGATCCTTACCTATGTTCTTCCCAATACTCCCCAAAGGCTCTTCCCCACGTCCTAGAGCTTCTGGTCTCACAAAAAGGCAAAAAACAAAGGCCTTATGAAAGATCTCAAGGAGAAGAGATCAAGAGGTAAACATCCTCTTTTGTTTTCTTTCTTTTCTTTCATTTTATGTTATTATTTTTAATTTTCTTTGGATTATGTTGGGATATGAACCCCCATATCCCCCTTAATTCCCATATTATGTAATAGTGATGAGATACCCCTTTCTCTTATCAAAAATTTTTATGAAATTTTAAGTGACGTCGTTAGGCTGTAGAATTTTCGTGAGAGATTTCTCAATTTTTCTTTTATTTTGAGTTCCTTTATTATTTTTACTCACCTACTCTTATACAATAGGAATTAAACCTCAAGAATAATGTATATTCTGGATTTTCTCATGTTCATGGAAAATTCATCATCAATATTCTTATCCTCCCCCACTTATTCAAGGAATTAAAAACATTATCCGTGATGTGTCGAATTACTAACATAGTGGATGATGTGATTTCAATTTTCTTTAATTCATTAAAGGATGGTCATGAAACCATTTTTATGAAAAAAAATGTTACAATATATGTATTATGTATCCATCATGGTTATGGAATTCTTTGGTACACATGGTTTTAATTTATAAAACAAAATGAGGTCGTTATTATCAAAGAACCACTAAAATGATCTAAATAAACATAAATAATGTTTTAACTTATGAATCATCCTCATGTAAGAATTAAAATTGATAAATGGTTTAATTTATGGTTTTGTAATAATTTAAATACTATCCCACTCCAATTCTAGAGTTTCACTTTTAATCGACAAGAACAATCCATCATGAACCGATCATGAAAATCATGTAAAAAACTCACCCAAAACAGTGCAAGGAACAAAATACTAACAATTAAAGGGTGAAATGATGTAATGAAATGATCATATAAGGTATTATAAATATGGATATGATTATTTAATATATTAGTAACAATATCTTAACAATTATACATGAGTTTTAAATAATTTGGAAGTAAGACACACTTGAGGTAAGAGAATTCTTAACCTGATTTCCATTCTTTGGGTTAACCTTCTACATCGTTATTTAGGTGGTATTAGAATTGTTTTTGTGATGGGTTATATTTATATTTTGTTTTATTATGTGTATTTATAGTGTATATATGCACTCCATTAACTCTATTAAGTCACTCTTTAATTGTATGATATTTATAAGGGACTTTCCTTTTAAAAAATTCTTTTAAAATTCAGTTTTATGAAATTTAAAAGCAATGTTCTTATCCAATTATTCATGTTTTATGATTATTATATGGTTATTGGGAATTTTTTATGATGAAGAATGAGACATATATCTCCCTCCAATGCATTGGTTATGTGCACATTGGAGGTCGGTCATATGGTTACTCCATGTGTAACTGTGATGGTTACACAAATTTTAAGGTAGATGTAAGGGTTATAAATTATAAGGTAGCCAAGAGGGTTATAAGATTATGTAAGTAATTCCCCAAGATAACTTTATGGTTCCATTTATGTTCTTATGTTTTGTTTGGATCTTTTTTAAATCTCATGTTTCACAATGTAAGTATATATGGGTGACAAGTATGTCTTTTGAAAATAATTTCATACGTTACAAGTGTTCATGGACCAATGCATTCTTTCCTTATTTTTATATCCCTTACCAATATTTTGTGCTCATCCCATGTTTTTAAATTATTTTCACAGGTTATAAGGATGTGTAAGAAAATGAAGTATTCCAAGTTAAATGTTTAAATATTAGTAAAAAAAATCATGTTTTATGTGAACAGTTTTATATTGTGAAAGAAATGAATACTGTTTTTATGGTATCCACTCTGTAATAAGGTGTAATTTTATGAATGTATTATTTCCCAATTCTATAAAGATATAATATTGGAAATATCCTCAATAAAAAGGAAGTGAATTATTGACTAAAATCAAGATTATGATTGTAATAAGGATGAGTCCTTATAGTTGGTATCAGAGGATGGTTTTGGTAACATTAGGGTTTATGATGATGTTAAATGAATACCATAAATGATTTTTACTCTGTGGTTAATTTGAAATGTTATATAATTTAAAGATTACCATGTTTCTTCATCTAAGATATGTTTGTTCAGAATGGTTTTCCACAGAAGAAATAGAGATGCTGAAGTGGAGAGGAACTGACATAATGACATCCTTCCAAATCTGCAGCCTAAAATGGTAGGGATTGGAACCAAGAAGTTTGTGATAGTAATGGATCAGATAACGCAGGAAATAAATGGTGGTGGAATCCATGCAAGAGAACAAGCAGAGGTACCATAATGGAACATGATGATAGTGGAACGTTTTATGAGACAACACCCTCCTACTTTGAATGGATCTTCTGACATAGTAGCTTCTGAATAATGGATTAATGCCCTTGAAAAGATATTTGATGTTATGGGATGTTCATATAATCAAAAGTTAAGTCTTTCCATTTATCTTTTTTAAGTTGAAGTTGATCAGTGTTGGTCAATGGTAAGGATTATCAGGGATAGAGAGGATTTTGATGCCTTAGAGTGGGAGGAATTTAAAAGTCTTTTATTTGAAAAATATTTTCCTACGGTGGTGCGACTTAGGATGGAGAAGAAATTACTTGAATTAAAGAAAAAGGAGGAAGATTTAGTGTTTGTGTGTGAAGAGAACTTCACCCGACTGGAAAGGTATGATCCAAATATTATTATGGATCTTAATATAAAAATCAATGACTTTTACTCAGGGCTCAATCCAAGGAATCGAAGGGCATTGGCATCCCGTGAATTCAAAAGTTATGAGAAACTTGTCTGATGTGCTGATAGGTTAGAGATGGAGTTTGATGATTATCATGTGAATTTTGGCAATAAAGATAAGAAGAGGTTTATATGGAAAGCGATGGGTAAGAATCAACCAATGAAATCTGATGGTAAGAAAATCCAGTTTCTAGTTTGTGAAAAGTGTGGCAAGAAGCACCCTAGGGAATGACATAGAAAAACTGGGAAGTGTTTTAAATGTGGTAAGTTTTGACATATGGCCTGAGATTGTAATGAAAATGATCATAAGACTAATCCTGATAAGAAAACTTTAAAGTGTTTTAAATGTGGTGAGATGGGTCACTATGAAAATGAATGCCGAAAGAGAAATCCAAATGATGCAAAGAATCCAAACTATAAGAATCAAGGTGTAGTGAGATCCTTTCTGACTATGTCAATAGATGTCAGTCCATCCAATGAAGTGGTATCAGGTACTCTTTTCGTTTACTTAGATTTTTCTAATGTTTTGTTCGATACGGGGTCTACACATTCCTTCATCTCTGAGAAATTTTCTGGAAAATTGGAAATATAACATCAACAAATTAAATCAGAACATGTTATTTAAACACCCAGGGGAAATATTATAGCAAACATGAATTATATAAATCATTTTATTGTTTTTTGTGGAAAAAAATTACCTGCAAACCTTGTGGTTTTTTCCTAGTTTAGTTTTATGTTATTCTGGGAATGGATTGTCTTTCTGTTTGTCATGATAAGATTTATTGTAGAGCTAAAGAAGTTGTTTTTCAGCAAGAGTTTCAGTTTATATAAAAGAAATAACATGTACTGTTGATAACATATCAGGAAGATAAGAAACTATTGAAAGATAGAAATTAATGTTATCTTTCCTATATTGTGTAAAACTAGGGGAATGTTCAGATTAATTATGTGCCAGTGGTAAATGAATATCTTGATGTTTTCCTAATGAGTTACATGGTGTCATACCTTATCGGAAATTTGAATTCACAATTGACTTAGTTCCTGATGCTAAGCCAATTTCAAAACCCCATATCTTATAGATCAAATAGAACTTCATGAATTTAAAAATCAGTTTCATGATTTACTTGATAAAAGCTTCATTCATCCTAGCACTTCACCATGGGGAGCTCCTGTTTTGTTTGTTAAAAAGAAAGATGGTTCCATGAGACTTTGTGTTGATTATAGATCTTTGAATAACATCACCATTAAAAACAAGTATCCTTTTCCTCAAATAGAAGACTTGTTTGATCAGATCCAAGGAGCTTATTAATTTTCCAAGATTTACTTGATATCAGGATACCATCACCTGAAGGTGAAGGAGGATGACATCCTGAAAATAGCCTTTTGTACAAGATATATGCATTATGAATTTGTTGTTATTCCATTTGGGTTAACTAATGCACCTGATGCATTCATCAATCTTATGAATAGAATATTTAATGAGTTCTTGGATAAGTTTTTGGTTGTGTGTATTGATGACATTTTAGTATTTTCTAAAAATAAATAGGAGCATGAAAAACATCTAAGGGTTGTTTTACAAAACTTAAAGGAAAATAAACTGTATGGAAAATTTATAAAGTGTAATTTTTGGTTGCAACAAATTTCTTTTCTTGGGAAAATTGTAAATAAGGATGGAATAATAGTTTATCCTTACAAAAAAAAAGTAGTTAATAAATGGACAAGGCTTACAAATGTTACAGATATTAATAGTTTTCTTGGATTAGAAGGTTATTTTTGAAATTTTGTTAATAACTTTGCACGATTATCTAGCCCAATAAAAAAGTTAAAATGGTAAGGGGTGAAATTTATTTCGACAGAATAATGTGATGTTTTTTTAGGAATTGAAGAAGTGATTGGTGAAGGATCCATTTTTGGCCTTTCCTTCCCAAAATAGTGAGTTTTTCATCTACAATGATGCTTCATTGAAGGGACTTGGTTGTGTTATGATGCGAAATTATCAGGTAACTGATTATGCTTCAAGACAACATAAACCTCATGAGTAAATTATACCACACATGATTTAGAATTGGAAGCTGTGGTTTTTGCTTTGAAAACTTTGAGGCATCATTTATATGGAGCTAAGTTTCAAATATATACTGACCATAAAAGTCTGAAGTATATATTCACTTAGAAGGAATTAAACATGAGGCAGAGAAGATGGCTTCAATTGATAATGGATTATGATTTCATGATTAATTATCATCCCAAAAAAGAAAACAAAGTGGAAGTTTCCTTGAGTTGAAAACATCATGCATCATTAACCATGTTATGTTTGGAACATGATCTCTTGATTAATGATTTGATGAATTTTGGCTTATAATTTATTAGTGTAGGAAATACCACTATTTGGTCTCATGTTTCAGTGTTGTCATCATTATCAGACAGAATTAATAAAGTACCGATGGAAGACTATGAGCTATAGAAAAAGGTAGAATTGATTAAAATGGGTAAGTTTCTAGAATGTAACCTTGATAAAGATTGTGTTTTAAGATTTGGAAAAAGGTTGTGTGTGCCTTTTGATTCCTAGTTGAAGAAAGAATTGTTGTGTGGAGCTCATATATCTCTATTTTCAGTTCATCCTGGTAGTACTAAGATGTACATAGACCTTCGAGATTATTTTTGGCGGGATGGAATGAAAATAGATGTTGCTGATTTTATTGTGAAATGCTTGACATCATAGCGGTAGTTACCAAAGGGGGTGCTTCAGCCTTTTCCATTTCCAGAGTGGAAATGGGATAATGTATCAATGGACTTTGTGGTGTGACTACCTATGACATCTCGAGGTAATAATGCAATTTGGATTATTGTTGACCAGATAACAAAATCTACACATTTTCTTTTTAATCAAGATACAATGTATTTGGATCAGCTTTTTAGACTATACCTCAAAGATATTGTCAGGATACATGGAGTTCCTCTTTCCATTGTATCTGACCGGGATTCTAGGTTCACTTATAACTTTTGGAGGGGACTTCACATGTCATTGGGAATAAAATTAAATTTTAGTATAGCTTTTCATCCTCAATCAGATAAGCAGTCAGAACGAACTATTCAAACTATGGAGGATATGCTTCAATCTTGTTCAATGGAATACTAGGGAAGTTGGGATCAACATCTTTCTTTAGTTGAGTTTTCATATAATCACAGTTTTCATTACAGTATATAGATGGATCCTTTTGAGGCTTTGTATATGAAGTAGTGTCAGACTCTAGTGTTTTGGGGTGAAGTCGGTGAAAGAAAGTTGATCGGGCCAGAATTAATAGACGAAGTGGCTGAGAAAGTGAAGATGATCCTACAACACGTGAGGACAACTCAGAGCATGCAGAAAATTTATGCAGATAACATAAGTAAATACTTCTCTTTTGAGGTAGGTGACCATGTTTTCCTTGAAATCTATCCTTGGAAAAGTGTGATGCATTTCGGTAAGAAAGGGAAGCTAAGTCTGCAGTTCATCGGTCCTTTTGAAATCCTAGAGAAAGTTGGAACAATGGCATACCAAGTAGCTTTGCCTCTGAGTTTGACTCAGGTAAACAATATTTTTCAAGTTTCAATGTTGAGGAAGTATGTGGAAAATTCATCACATGTATTGAGCCCATAAGAAGTTCAGATGGAATAGAACCTTTCTTATAAAGAGAAACCAATTTAGATTCTTGATTGAAGGGAAAATGTATTGTGGAATTAGGTAATCCACCAGGTAAAGGTTTTGTGGAGAAATCACATGGTAGAAGAAGCAACATGGGAGTCTGAAAATGTTATGATAGAAAGGTACCCTCACTTGTTTAATAAGTAAATAAAATTATGAGGATGAAATTTTCAGAAGGTGGGGATAATGTAACACCCCAAGTTTTTAAAAAAATAAATAAATGGAAATTCATGAAACTTTGTTTTAAGTAGATATTTATAACTAGCCTTGAAATATAATTTTTCCACTTTTATGTTTTGTATTTTGAAAAATGGTCATCTATAATTGTGTTCAGTAAGTTATTTAGAGCCTAATGGATCCAAATTGTTCTTTTGGTGAATAGTAACATACCTATATGAATAGTAATTTGAATAGTAATATGACCCTAATGAATAGTAAATTTTACTATTGTTTTATTTTCTTGTCTTGAATATAATGACATTTTGGTTAATTTTTCAATGTGATATAAAATCAGTTATAGTTTTAAAATTGTTAATTTTTGAATTACATATGATTTTATTTAAAAATTGAATTAATAATTTTTAGAAAATTATTTTTAAAAAATTGGGTTCATTTTTTAAATCTATATGTCGAGAAATGGTAATGGTGAATTTTTGGTATTTTTTTGAAATTCTTGAATTTTTGATGAATAATGAAATATGATAAAACACCGTATATTAAAATTATTAGTCAAATACACTATTTATGACATCATAAGTGATATAAGGCCACCTAGTTCAAACTCACATTCCATTATTACTATTTTGGGTCACATAAATTAAGACTATTCATAGTCTTGAAAAAAATATATTATAATAATGATTAAAATAATGTTAAATACCTCCTCTCCTCTACTATAAATACTACCCTCATTTTCCTCTTCCTCCTATACCTTTCAATCCTTGAGCCATACCTATGTTCTTCCCAACACTCCTCCCCGGGCTCTTTCCCATGTCCTATAGTTTCTGGTCTCACCAAAAGGCCAAAACCAAAGGCCTTAAGACGGATCTCAAGGGGAAGAGATCAAGAGGTAAAAATACTCTTTTGTTTTCTTTCCTTTCTTTCATTTTAAGTTATTCTTTTTAATTTTATTTGGATTATGTTGGGATATGTCATTACATTTCCCCCTTACTGACCATAATATGTAAGAGTGATGAGATACCCCCTTTCTCTCATTAAACTATTTTATGAAATTTTAAGTGACATTGTTAGGCTGCCAAATTTTCTTGAGAGATTTCTCAATTTTTCTTTTATTTTTAGTTCCTGTATTATTTTTCATCACCTCCTCTTTTACAAGAGGCATGCAAGCTCCATAATCATGTATATTCTGTATTTTATCATGTTTATGAAAAAATTATCATCAATCTTCTTCTCATCCCCTACTTATTCAAGGAATTAAAAACATCGTTCGTGATGTGTCGAATTACCGACATTGTGGATGATGCGATATAAATTTGCTTTAATTTCTTCAAGGCTGGTCATAAAACCATTTTTATTATTGAAAAAATTTATAATATATATATTATGTCTCATTCATGGTTCTAGAATTCTTTTTCACACATGGTTTTAATTTATAAAACAAAATGAGGTCGTTATTATCAAAGAACCACTAAAATGATCTAAACAAACATCATTAATGTTTTAACTTTTAAATCATCTTCATGTAATAATTCAAAATAATAAATAGTATAATTTATTGTTCTGAAAATATGTAAATACTACTCCATTACAATTCTATAGTTTCACTTCCAATCGACAAGAACAATCCCTCATGAAATGATCATGAAAATCATGTTGAGAACTCACCCAAACATTGTGCAAGGAACAAAATAATAATAATTAAAGGGTGAAATGATTTAATGAAATGATCATATAAGGTATTATATAGATTGATATAACTCTATAATATATTAATAACACTATTTTAACTATTATACAGGAGGTTTAAATGAGTTGTAAGTAAGAAAAACTCTAGGTAAGGGAATTCTTAACCTGATTTCCATTCTTTGGGTTAACCTTCTACTTTGTTATTTATGTGGTATTAGAATTGTTTGTGTCATGGTTTATGTTTATATTATGGTTTTTTTGTATGTATTTATAGTGTATATACATACTCCATTCACTATATTAAGTATCTCTTCAATTTTATAATATTTATAAGGTACTTTCCTTTTAAAAACCTCTTTTAAAACTATGTTTTACAAAATTCAAAAGCAATGTTTTAATGCAATTATTCATGATGTATGATTATGATATGGTTCTTGGGAAATTTTTATGATAAAGGGTGGGACCAATATATCCCTAAAATTCATTAGGTATGTGTAATATGGATGTCAGCTGTATGATTACTCTAAGTGTAACTGCGATGGTTACACAAATTGTAAGGTAGCCGTGAGGGTTATAAATTTTAATGTAGCCGAGAGGGTTACAAGATTATATAAGTAATGCCCCAAGATACCTTTGTGGTTCCATTTATGTTCTTATGTTTTGTGTGGGTCTTGTTTAAATCTAATGTTTCACAAATTATGCATATAATGGTTCCAAGTAAGTCTTTTGAAAATGATATCATATGTTACAAGTGTTCATGGACTAATGTGTTATTTCATTCTTTTTATATTCCTTACCAAGATTTTGTGCTCATCTCGCTTTTTTAAATGATTTTCACAGGTTATAAGCATGTGTAATACAAAGAAGGATTCCTTGTTAAATGATTGAAGATTAGTCAATAAAATCATGTTTTATGTGAAAAGTGTTATATTTTGCAAGAAATGAATATTGTATTTACGGTATCCACTCTATAATAAGGTGTAATGTTATGAATGTATTATGTCCCAATTCTATAAAGATCTAAAAATGAAAATATCCTCAATGAAAATGGATGTTAATTCTTGAATACAATCAATATTATGCATGTAATAAGGCTGGGTCCTTATAATGGGTGTTATATGATTGGTGGAGTGGTGGAACTCTTCTTTATCTCAAAAAATGATACCTTACAAGAATCATCAAAAAATAAGTCAATATATTTTTGAAGAAATCAAGATAAGGGAAAATCAATCTTACTAAAATATCTGATGAAGTGTCGATAAATACCATCATTTCCAAAGAATGATTTAACATCACGGACACATGTAGGATGTAGAGAGTATGAAATAATTTATACCATAGATTTATGAACCTCAAAGCCATTCTAATGCACTGAATGACCTAGTAAAATTCACTTATCTATCCTGAAATGACATTCCTTATAGATTAAAACTAGATTTTTATCAATGAAAAGATATATAACATTACCCAAAATCTAGAGAAACTCATCAAATGAGGAATAATACATAGTAAAATAATCCATAAATACCTTTATTTAAGTCTCAAGTAAATCAAAAAATATACTTACCATGCATCTATAGAGGGCACCCATGGAGTTACAAAGCCTAGATAGCATCCTATAGTAAGAAATTTTACCTAATGGGAAGGTGAATTTCATATTCTCCCAGTCAAATACTATAATGGGAACCTAAAAATAGACATAGAAATCATCAATGAAGAAATAGTGTGTCCTACCTATAGGTATATCATGAATTTGTTTAATGAATGGCTATGGGAAATTCTCCTTAAGAGTGGATTGATTCAGTTTACTATAATATATATAGACTCACAAACTATTTTGTACCCTCACATAAACTCAACCATCATTTTAGTCTTTATAATCATGAACCCAATTTTCTTGGCTATAACCTAGATAGAGATAACCAACTGAGATTCAAAATTGGTTTAATGATACATTCCTCAAGAAAATTTTCCACCTCTTTTTTCAAAACACTTAATTGTAGGGTTTTGCCTTACTGGTTTGGCTCTATCCTTTAAACGAATATTATGAATAAAAATGGAGGGGCTAATACATGAGATGTATTCTAAGGTCCACTGAATTTCTCTAATATTCTCCCTTAAAACATTTCAGGTTGTATTTCTTGTTGATGTATGATATTATTAGAAATTATTATAGGTAATTTTTTACCATTCAATAGGTATGAATTTTTTATGTTCGGTGGAAATGGATTGAGTTCAAGTTTTAGTGGGTTTTATATTGATGTAAATGATATTGGAACTAAAATAAATGCATAATGAATGTTATCTTCTTAATATACATTACCAACATTAGTGAATAGTGCATCAAATCCATATGAAAAATCAATATCCATGTCATAATCAAAAAGTAAATACTTAGAATTTGAAAAATAATTAAAAAATTATGCAGAAATGAGTGCAGTTTGACCCTAAGTAATAGGCCTGGAATTATTTTTTTGATATAAAAATATGATAAATCTCCTAGATATATCTTAGCATAGAATGAAATCTATTTGGAAAATACTAAAAATTAAAAAAATTGTTATTTATTAAAAGATGGATCTGAATGGGATATAAAGAAATAAGAATGGTTCACCGAGGGGTACATCATGCATTTTAAAATTTTAAATCATATGATGTCATCTTTAAACTCAATAGAAAGTTTTCCCTCATTGAAATTTCTAATTGTATTGGTAGTTATTAAGAAGGTTCTTCCAAAAATTATGGGATCATGATAACTTTCCTAATCATCATCCATATTCATAATGTAGACATCCACAAGAAAGATCATGTTAATTACAAAAAAATGACATAAAGCATTAGAGAAACGCAACACCCTTATGGTGCATGGAATGGTGAATTTTCCAAGGTTCTTAAACTTTGTTTGAATTTGAATGGTTGGTGTGATTTGTGTTGATACATTCCTACCATGTTTAATATACTAATTTCCTTTTATCCCACTTCTCTTTGTACACTATTCTTTTAAAAAATTGAAATGAATTTGAATTTTCTTTATTGATTCATGTATAGGTATGTATATTTCAACATGCTTGAATGTATCAAAAAAATACCTTTTCATTACCTATTATAAAATTTTCTTGTTTTTTACAACATTATTTGGAAATTGAAGGGGTTTAAGAGGAATATCATCAAAAAATTTCTTACCTTTATATTTCTCATTTGGCTTTTCATTAGTAAGACTTGAATTTAGATTCTTGGGGGTTGAGATGAATCCTAATGGAATGATAGGTAAAAATGAATCATCTTTTTCATCCCAATTTTCAATGTGATGGTATTATCATCCCTTGTGGTATTTGGAGTAGTATGGGAATAATGTTTTTAATAGTCCTTAGCTAAATTTCCATGGAGGGCAGTGAAAATCTAGTGCATTTGAGTGTACAACTCCCTTAAAATAGATCCTTGAATCATCATCTCATTCTACTAATTAAGATCAAATTGTTTCAAATTTTCATCAGTATTAGAATCTACCAGTCTGAGAATTACATTGTTGTTGTTGTTGTTTACTTTTTGATGTTTGGCCTTCAAATATCCTTTGGTGTTGTTGAAAACCATACTGGTAAGGTAGAGGTTATTGTAGGTTTCTTTTAGGGGGGTATTTGTTATTGTAAATAGATATACCTCATGTACGATTGATCTTTCCACCATTGGTTTTATATTACTGAAAAAGAATCATACTTATTTAGAGGATGTGGTTATTGTTAATGATGATATAGTCTCCAAATGAATACAGTTGTGCAATCCCCTATCTCTTGTAATTGGGGGAAACAATTAGTTGGGTTGTCTATATAAGTGAAAATTATATAAGGCCCTGCTGGTTTGGGCTGGGATGTTTTTTGAGAGAATGAAATCTATCTCAAAATATTGGTTAATTCATATAACTTGGTATTAATTAAATTATTTTTAAGATATGATGGAGTTTCTTGATATACTCCTCTAACACGTGGTATACCTCAATCACGAAATTGTTAGGATTTTTATTACATATTTTCAATCAATATACTTGGAGAAACTAGTGTTTTGTAAATCAATTTTCCTAAAACAAAAACATCCACCATAGTCCTCTCCATAGGGATGACACCTTTGTAGATGTAATGGATGAGGATTTTCTCACTGATTTGATGATGAGGCCATCTTGAACACAATTTTTTGAATCATGCCTAGTATTTATACATTAACCCCCCTTATGCTTTCATGATCCCTAAGATCTCCATACGAATGGAAGTGGTATTCTATGTATGAAAAATCTCTTCAAAAGAAAAATTTCAAATCTTTCCAACATGATACACCTTGAGTTTGTAAATAATACATTCAATCTTTTTCAGTTCCATCTAGTGAAACTGGGAATGCTCTTAGTTTTATTTGATATTCATATACATTTCCTTATTTCAAGGTTGATAAAACAACATTAAATTATTTTATATGTTTTTTGGGAACCTTTCTAGAGAGGCCATAAAATTTTGGAAGAGGGTGTATCAATCAATATTTTAATTGAATATCTGATTCAAGGTTTGGGCTTGCAATACAATTTGGTTTATATTAAATGTCAAGTGAAACCAATTCTTTAATAGTTATGTTAAGTTCCTTGTTATTATTTTTAGACATTAGTTATAATTTTAGGTTTTGTTTATTATTTCATCTAATTTTAATGCTCCCAGAATGGAAGAATACCCCAACTAGATGAATTTTCAAACTTCATATAGACTAAGACTGTCTAATTTGAACAATAAGGCTACATTCCATCTCAGGGTCATGCTCAAAGAGATAATTAAAATGTGATCATGTTAGATGTCAGATAAAATAGAGAAATTAATAATAATAGATCATAATATCATGATAATATTTTTATATTGATGGTCTAAAAGGGAAGAAAAACAGATAAAAAAATGAGAAAAGGGAAATAAGAAAAAAATTAAGAATAGAAAAAAGGATAAAATAAAAGAAAATAAATACCTCTAATTAGTTTAAGAAAATATTATCCTCTCTATTAATGGTTCTAATTTGAATAGCACTATCAGGGGTTCTCTCAAACAATGTACAAATTTAAAGTATATAGGTAAAACAAAGTGGGAAATCAAGGTTGTTATCTATAGAGGAAATATTTTAAACAACATATTAATGGTATTTTAAAAAAAATATAATAAAAAAAATACAAAAAAGGGTGGGAGTGGTGTATTTTTATGTTTATAAAAAATAAAAAGTATTTTATACGATTTTTTTTCATTGTTTTTTTTGTTTTTGAATCTTGATTGAGAAAATAGAAGGAGAATATTTTTTTAGACAATATTTTTAAATGGTGTAATTTTTTTCTCAAAATACTTCTTCACATAATTATTAATAATTATAATTAAAATTAAAATCAACATAATTATGATCCTCTATTTTTTAAACCCCTGAACCCTCTGAGAATTAACTTAACCACATTGATTAATTTAATTTAACCCACGAAAATCTTAAGAACATGCAATCAAAACACCCTTATTTGATTTTTGATAAATAGATAGCTTATGGTCATTGGTGAATTAGGGATCATATCCATAATGTAAGTGAGAATGAATTGATTTTAGGGATTATATTTAAACTCAAAAAATCTATCCCATGTCATTTTTTTACTGATTAAGATCCTTCTGTCACTGTTCAAAAATTAGTCAATTTTGAATGTTTTGTGTTAATTTTTCAATTTCTTGTTTAGTTTATTTTGAGTTTTAAAAAACCAATTCATAGATCATCTTAAGAAAATTATAACAGCTCATAAATTCAAAAAAATGCAAATATGGTTATAATTATATTGATTACTAAGAACAAATACTCTTCCATGGGTTGTATAGTCATCGCCGAAATGTTTTTCATGTGTAAAGGTTTAAGAATAGTATGACCAAATCAAGTTTATACTCTATATTTCCATAAAAAATAGGATGAGTCGATAAGAATTAAATTTTCAAAAATAGAATAAATTTAAGATAAACTAAGATATTTTTTTATGAATACATAAGCATTACAATGTGAAGAATGAGAAGAAGGTATCGATAAAGGGATCCTTTCTACAAGAACATCCCATCTATAAATTCTTGGAGAATTGGTGTGGAACCACTTATCTAATTCCCTAGGATTCCTAATTCATGTCCTCACCCCATACAAATATTAAAAACACACATTTATATTATGGAGGGAAGTGTAGGGTTACAAGAGGATAAATATGTGAATGGTGAAATTCATCCAAAATATTTTAATCCAAATTGATCTTCATTAGTTGCTTAAATGATATAAGAACAAAAAATCCTTCCAGAATGATTATTTTGATTAATTGGTTCCTCTATCTAATTTCCAAATTTTATCAAAATCGATTCCCATATGAAGAATACATTTCTTAAATAGTTAATTGGTTTTCAATATGGAGAGACCAGTCCAACTTTGAATTCATGTCCCATTTACTGTAATTAAATGCATGATCAATATTACATGGTTTGAATAAATTTTATATCCCATTAATTAAGGAATTGTGTAAATAAATTTAATGTTAAAATAATCTATATAAAAATATTTATGACTAAATTAAAATAATTCACTTTAAAGGTTTAAAACATGCATTTTCATCAAGTTTGAAAATGAATGATCTAATCACAAATATTCGTTAAAAAAAATATTTAACATAATTTTAGAAAATTATTTCATTTATTATCAATAAACTATTAAATATTACTATTTTTGTCTTTGTTCTTGATTAAGTTCCAAATTGTCAAAGAATATGATAAATAGTTCATCAATTACCTTATAATAAGAATATATTAAATTATATGGTGTCTATTTAAGTTCAAATTTAGGGGGTATTCTAGTGATGGTGTCAAATCAATGTTTCACATTATTATAACCTGTATGTGTAAATAAATTGTATCAGTTAATGATTTAAGAAAATGGTCAATGAAATATTTATACATATCTTTAAACTAATAACCACACAAATTTGGGTCCATATTCTGTTTATTTTCAAAAATATAATTATATAAAAAAATTAACTCTAGGAATTCTATTTGTTTTTTATATTCAATTAAAAATTTGTATTTCCTCCTCTGTGAAAAAGGGTATTGATTCTCAATAAAGTGTGAAAAAAATAATTTTCTTCTTGGGGGAATTTCATTGAATCCAAAATACTAAGCTTTATAGTATCTTCTCCAAAACCCCATTGAAAGGGTTCCTTCATTATCAATATTAGGGTTTTAATAGTTTTCCAAAATTTCCCACCTATGTTGATAGGGTAATTAGGTATACCACTATCTTCTTCCATGATTAAGATATAAAAATTAGTTGAGAATTAGTATTTCACTCTTACTAATACATCCTCCAAGACTCCTACTAGGTGTGAAATAAGTCATTTGGCTAGTTTTATAACATGTTTTCTTGGCTTATGTTATCCTAAATCAAGGGTGGAATAAATTGAATAAGGCGTGATATCAATTTAAAAACCTGCATCACACTATGAATTAGTAAAATAATACACTCTTATGGTTAATGGGGTAGTTAAAGTACACAGATATTCATATTTTATACGTAGTTATGTAGTCATTAGTGAAGAAAAATTTCTACACAAAAAGACCATTACATATCCAAGAAGATTTCATTTCTTGGTAAACATATTCTAGAAAAAAATTTCAGACCTTTGGATTGGATTATTATATCCAACAAAGAAATGAAAATATACTATTTGTTGAAGGTTTCCAACACATTGTGTTGTAGGGATTATTTACTAGTTCTCTAGGATGGGTTCATTCTTACAGGTAAGGTATGTTAGGTTTTAGGTTGATCCTCCATTATATCCTTTAATTTGTACTTACTCACTAGTTGTGTCATTACATGAACCTGCACTTATTTCTCCTCCATAGTGTCTAGTTCTTCTTCCTTAGGTTGTATAATTCCAAAATTTTCTTCCAACAGTGCATATTCAATAGTATTTACTTCCCTACCAATTCATAAATAGACAGAAATCATATTTACTTTAAGGTTAGAAAATTATTAGACTAGAATTTTATCTGACCCTTGATTGACCTAGTTATTCGGAGTAAAACTGATATGTCTAAACTGAACATTTTTCTATCAATTTTTATCCTTGAGTTTTAAGGGTGGATTTTTGATTACTTTGTGACTCCAAATAATATCTAAAAACATGTTTCATGGAGGGTTCCTAGATTTTTTCTTGAGTATGGTAGGTTATAGAGGGTTAAAATATGTTCCTCTAGAATGAGAGTGGATGGTAAGACTATTTTAAAGTATATTATAAGGGTTGGATTTTTGGCTATTGGTTTCTATATCCATAATAAATTGTTTATTACACCATAAATCCATGATTTGGTGGTAGTTTTTGGTACTAAAATTGGTACAAGGATTCATAATTTTCAATCAATTTCACTTTAGAAGAAACATTTGTGAAGTTATCTAGGGAATGGTATAACTACAATTATCTTAGGTTTGTAGTTTACAAGGATTCAAGAAATGTTTTAGTGTTAACTATCTTACAAGTGAGGTTAGATATTAATTTTTTGTTTTAAATAAATGATATTTATAACTCTTTACCTCAAAAACTACACTAATAGTATACCATATATTAAATTATTGAGATATCTACGCGATCCACTCTATGAATTCATGGGGATTATTATGTTTTTTTTCTATAAGTTATCCTCTTGAGGAATTATATATATGTTGTGGTTAGTATCCAATAGTCTTTCATAAAATAACACCAAGAGGCGGTGGTATTAAAATGGTTTATGGGGGAATGATGTTGTTATCCTCTTGAATCTCTCCTAAAACACATATAGAGTCTCTTCACTTGGATTCTTGATTCTATAAATTTCTTTCATCATCGATCTATTTATTTAATAAAGAAATAATTTCTATAGAAATCCCCATTTTAGTTCATACCAGGTGGTGATTTATCTAGGATGTAGGTTGTACATCCACTTCTTGGATGATCCTTCTAGATATAATAGAAATACCATTCAATTTATTTGACCTTCTAGGACTCCTTTGAGTTTAAAATTATTTCACATTGTCCCAAATTATCTTAAATTCTAGTTGGGATCATTCACTACCAATCCATGAAACTTAGGTAGAAATTTGATTAGTCTAAATTTCGGTTAAAAATCATGCTGATTATTTTTTCATAACAATTTATTTTTATTATTATTATAAAATTCAGTGTAAAAAGATCTCTATATTTTCTAATCAATTAGTTCAAGAAATATTCCATGTTCCCACTTTATAAAGAGACAATATATGAATTATAAGGGGATGATGGAGAGTCTATCAATGGTAATGTGACAAAATACATATAATTTTTTTTGTGATTCTTAAAATTCTTACAATTTATATTAATTATCTCTCAAAATCTGGATCAAAGACAAATAGGTGATATGAACAAGACATAGTCATTTATGAAAATAATTTCATCCAAAATAGTAACAACAAAATAAAACAAAAAATTACTCGCCTCCCCAATAATGAATCCATGTTAATGTGGAAGCTATCACGAACCACATAAAGAATAATTTTTAAACACTATTAAATGTAGTAAAAGTGGGACATAGGTTGCCTAGGGAGAGGTAGAGTGTTTTTTGGTTCCTTTCCATGTTTTGTTGGTTTTTTTGGAGTTGAAAACATAGATCAATGTTTTTTATTTCTAAATTAAATTGAAAGGGTGTTTAAGTCCTATTTAAAATCCGTGAAATATCCTAAGATATTCCCACAAATAACAATTAAATCATGATTCATTAAGTTTAAACCTCACTACTCTAATCATACTTCAACTAGTCACCCTGAAATGGAAATTTAACATTTAAATATATAAATGAAATAATCACTACACTCCCTATTTTTTTCCTAACCAAGTGATCAGAGATCCCAAATCACTCATGAATCAATATCTATCTCCCACAATCACATATGAATTGTATAAGGTTCATGGATACCATGGGTGAAAAAAAGAAAAAAGGAAACTGAATCTGAGTAAAATGAACAATAAAAACATTAAATTTTATAAAGAAATCAAATACTAATATTAATAAAAAAAATAAGTGGATTATTAATTGAATTTATAATTCATTAAAAAGGTGGGAGAAATATATTTAGCTTAACCACTATGGGTCAAGTATTCTATCACTGGAGAATAATTACAGAAGAAAAGAAATTTTTAGACAATAATAGTAGCTCATGATATAGCTTGACTAATTGAAGAACCCCTTTCATAGTGAGTATCCAATACTTTTATTAGGGGTATAATAAATGGTTGGGGTACTTTTCATGAGTCTTGATGATCTCTGTTACATGGATGGAATGCAATTTTTCTTGGTCCCTCTTTTTCATTCTCATCAAATGATTTTACTACCTTGTGCCCAACAAAGTCATCATTTGTTTCAGTGTTAAGATATCTTATTTTATTTCTTGATTCCATTTGTAAAAATCAAGGGTATTGTAACACCCTGAAATTACCATGTAATAATATTTTATTTGATATCATGTATCATGCACATCACCAAGCGCTTAAGGGAATATAATGCCTCGAGACATTAAAATGTATTATATATTTTAAATAAATTTAACCTATGATATATCATGTAATGAATATGATACAATGTTAGAGTACGTCGCACACAACAGTGAGTTTCTTCAAATTTATTATGTTACACACATGACCATGTTTTACTAAATAATGATATATTATTGAAATATTATTTAATATATAATGATATATCCTAGCTGTTAAATTAGTTGTTATTAAAAGGGTAAGCCAACTTATGGAAATATATGGTTTATAAAAATATAAAATTATTTCATTGGGTATAAATTAATCATAAATAAATATGAAAACTAATTAAATATAGAGGAAAATATTTTTATTTTTATACTCAAAAATATGTTTCACCATAATAAATTAAATTAATTTAAATTAGTAATTTATATTACTGTGATTTATATATATATATTATATTCAATCAAATTTTTTTGATATTAATATAAAATATTTTATATGCATAATATAAGAAAAAACTCTATTTTTAACATAAAAAATACATTTTTATAAAGGTAATTTTACCACCATTTAATAGTGAACCCATTTTAAATCTTATTTTTGACACTTTAATTGATTAAATATGTAAAAATAATCTTTATATTTGATATTTAAACATATTAATTAGGTTAGTTTGAATTTTTTATATTTTTCTAAAACATTTATGTTTTAATGAATCTTTAAAATACTGAATTTTTGTTTAAAAATACTTTTCAATATAAATTATTTATAATGATACATTACACTATTAATAGGTCTTAAATATGAATGAGATCATGTTATAATAAGTTAGTCAAATTTAGGTCATTTGAGTCAATTTAACATTGAAATTGAAAGTAAAATATCATCAATATTTTGGAGGTTTTTAATTTAAAAACATGCATTGTTGTCCCACCTGTGGGATAAAATTTAAATCAATTTATGCCACTCATATTATTGTAATTTTGAAAAAAGGATTATATATTTGTAATCATAAAAATTTAAAATTTATAATAATTCCAACTTTTAAAACAAAATATTAGTGAAATTGATTCAAATTTATTACAATATTTAAGGTTAAATTAAGCTTAATAGGAGACTAAACCATAGCCTTAAGACCCAAATGACCTATAATATAGACCAAAATCTATTGGCTTTCAATATATTGAACCTATACTATCTTTTATATAATTTTTTCCATTATTTTATTCACTTTCAACATGAAAAACGTAAGAATAATTCTTTTTCCAAAATATTACAAGAGTGCCACTACTCCTCAACTATAAAAGGAAACCACTTCTACCCAATAGTCTCACCTCTAAAACCACTTAGGTTCATTCAATATCTATCCAATTCACTTACCAACACCACTCCCTTATACCTTTAATCCACAATTTGGATAGGGAGACTTCTAAGGAATCCCATTGGTAAAAATCAAAAGGAGTTACCTGATCTTTAATGTAATGCTTTCCAATGATCACTTTTCATTCATTTACTTTTACACCACATAAAATATTCTTATTCCATGTTAATATGATAAAAAAATTATCCTAAAATTTAATAATATGTTCTTATTTTAATTTTTTGACCTACACTCACACACACTTCCATCTAATGGGTAACGAACATACTATTTTTGTGAACGGAGAAATAATGCATCGCGAAACAATGATTGTTTTTTTTCATTACAGCCTCTCGTGGTGATCATCATGATAAATAATAAACATATATATGATATATATTATTTTTATAATATATGTATGATTCTTTAATTAATTTATAACACATAAATTTATACATTCCAATTTTCATAAATATGATAACATTGCTTGTGGAACTATGGACTACCTCCCCCTCAATGCGACGTGATTCGTTCATGTTATACACATAACATATTAAGGATGATATTAATAAAAATATATGAAATATAATACATATATATGATGATTTAATGATAATATAAATTTATATACATATAATTTACTTTTTATTATTTTAAAATACGACAATGAAATGAAAGTAGAATTCATGCATACGTACGACCTACCATCTCCATGAATGGTGCATTTCATTTACCATCTCCTATTATTAGAGATTATTCTAAATACATATATACTTATTATATATGATAATTAAGTCATGGTTTTAATTTTTACATGACTAAACCTTGATCTAATTGAAGATAACAACAAGTAAAAGAGTTAAAACTTACTCGATAGATTTAGTCAATTAACACCCGAAATAGCGAAACAAATAAATATTTGTTAACGAACAGGTAATAAGATATTATAAAAAGTTAATATATGATTTTATAAACATTATTAATGTTATTATATTAGTTTTTAACATATTTGAAACCACTGTATAGTTGTTTAAATACCCCAACAACAAAAACGGAGTATAAGGTAAGGGAATTTCATCTCAGTTTATATTCCATTGAGACTTATTTGATATTATGTGCCAATTCACTTTTATTTGGTATCTATACTACCATTTTCATTTTATATCATGGATCCCCTCATTATTATTATTATATTATATGGTTAATTTAATTTAATTCTTTCCTAGATATTATGATTCAAAGGTTTCCAAGTTGTGTTGGACACATTTGAATGTTTAATGATTATTTTCCTAAAGAATGTTCTTAATTATTATCTTTTCAATTGCACTTATTTCTAAGATTGTTAACATTATCATGAAATATAAAATTTATTTTAATAATTTTCAATATAATTTTACTTGAATATACATATTCACATACAATGTATATTAGTGTTATGTAAACCATATATCATTTTTACATATAGTGTTCACTCAGACGGTTATTTGATTAACTAGGGAATTATTGACGAAACTGTATTATTTATTCAATATGAATATTTGATAAGTATTATTACTTATTTTATTATTTTTAATGAAAATTATTTGGATTGGTAATTACAGGTGGGGCCTGAACATTATATATCCCCTTTATGCATCGACATGTTCTCATGAGACAAATAAGTTGTCCAAATTAAATGGGTTTCTATCTGTAGTTTTAAACTGTCATGTCAATGGTCTTGACAATATAGGTTTTCTTATGCCTCATACATGACATCTATTAAGAAATAATTTCACTCTTTTAGTTTTAGTATTATTAATCCATGAGATTTTTCATTAACATATCTATGGATACATTTCATTTTAAGTTCATTGATTAAATTTCTTATGTTTCAGTTTTGTACCTTGCCATATTGATTTTTCCTTGTATTTTTATTTACTAAAATGTGTTTTTAGTTTATCACCTTTGAATTGATTTTTATTCTCACTAATTATTTATTTCATCCAATTTACATACCCTTACTGAGCATTTTAGCACACCATTATTATGTTCTTTCACTCTGTTATGAAGAAGAAATATTTGAATAAATATTCAAGGTTGAAGTTTATTTCATTTTATTATGTATCATGTCTGAATATAATATTTTATAATTTATTATAGGTATCATTTATAAAATTTATATTTCTAATAATTATAAAATTATTGGTCCTTCGGGGTTTGATTCCATATAATAATTCAAATACAATAAAATAATGCATTGGCTCTAGGATTATGGGGTCGGGTGTTATAGTTTGTATCAGAGGGAGTTTTAGCAGCAACCTTAGAAATGAGATTTAGAAAACATAGATTAGGGAGAACAACCCTAGATAGAAATTGAGGATACGTATACAATAATATCGAAGAATATTTGTGATGTAGTGATTATGTGGGTATTCCTAGCAATACAACATTGTCTGCATACAACAAGTGGACGTGGTTCTGGAATAGAAGTACCTAGAGGTAACAACTATGAAAAGGTGTCTCGACATGACTCAGGGTAACAAGGTACATGGAACTGAGCCTTAATACACACCTGGTTTGACACTCAAGGATGATATGTTTAGGATAATTCACATTTTTTTACCTTCCATTATGAAGGATTTGAAAGTAAATATTTCCACAAAGTAACCAAAGTTTTAAATTATAGGATTTATGATGTATGAATTTATATTATGTGCTATACCATATTTAGAGTTATACAATGTTTATAACCATAGAAGCTAATCTAGTATATGTCTTTATTTAGAAATGTAACTTATAAGGAATAATGGTATCAATATTCATTGAAAATATAGATATTTCCCTACTAAGGAAACCAATTCATCTGGTATTGGAACAGACCACGTTATGTATATATTGTGAAAGATTAGTAAAGTAATGACAAATAACATTTCTCAAATAGATAAACCTATTACATAGATAGCATCTTCTATGTTGGATCACATTATGCGATAGAGGCCCCCATCACTTAGTGGGACTACTAATCCAATGGTTTTTGATCAATGGATTTTTTATTTGGAGGAGATTTTTATTGAATTAAGATACAGTGAAAAGGAAAAGTATAAACTTACGTTCTATTATCTCCAAAGTGATGTTGATCGGTGGTGGTCTTTGATTCGAAATACATGAGAGGTATAATAAATTGACACATGGAATTGATGATTTTTAAGGAAAAATTCTTTGATATATACTCCCCTCATGATCAAAAAATCAAGATGAAGAGAAAGTTACTCAGTTTAAAGTAAATGGAAAAATAATGTTTTGCAGAGTATGAAGCTGACTTTACTAGGTTATCAAGGTATGCTTTAGATTTTATATGCAACATGAAATGTATGTTTTACCATTTCATTGAAGGACATGATCCATTTCTTTGATGGGTGCTAGTGTCTCAAAAGTTTTCTTTATTCTATGAAATAGTTTTATGTGATATAAAGATATAGAAATAATTCTTTAAGTCCTATGGATTTAATAGAAACCAAGAGGATAAGAGGTATTATAAATGTCATGAAAAAGGGAATGAGACAAAGAAGATCAAGAGAATGAAGGATTTTCCGACATGTGATTACTATGGAAATAATTAACATAGTTTATGATTGGAAATATTGGGAGTTTTTTTATAAGTGTATAGAAAAGGGTTTCCAGGAAAAAGAATGAAACATAAAGAAGGAAAAACTGCTACTAAATGTTATAACTACAAGGAGATGGAGAGCTGCACAAACAAATTCACCATGATTTAAGGGAATATACCTCCGAAGAAGCTAAGGGATAAAGGTAAATCATATGTTATTGAAAAAATGAAGTGGAATGATTAATGTTTTTCTATATTTTGATATAATAAATATGTTGTAAATGAATTTTATATATGATGTTATCATCATATGATTTATAAATTGTATAATTATTGTACTGTAGTACTTTTTGAATAAGGATTTGATATAATAAGGTTAATGGTACTAAGAAAAATCATTTATTAGATAGTTAAGCTTCTATAAAATCGAATGATTGAGGAAAACACAACCCTTAATATCTTTATAATTTTGAGATAATGATGAAAAAATGATTGATTAAGAAAAGTCATAACTACCTTGGAACTAATTAATTACAGGTCAACATGTGGTCTATGCTATCATTTATGGAGTTTAAAAAACTTTTGGATTTAAGGAATATATCCAATAACATGTGTCATATAAAAGTAATAATGAATAATTCATGTTTCCAATATTTTTTTATGGTGATTCGAGTTATTAACATATTTCAAGAGGAGACATGATGAAGTTATTCACATATTTGGAATGTGAAAATTTAGATCTTCCTCCTGTTGATTAAAGTATAATGATATGTTCATTTTGGAAATTAGATGACCTTACTTATAAATTGTTTGATTATAATATTTTGGAAAAGTTACCCATTTATAAAATGGTGGATTATTAGATAAAATTTTAGAGGTTAATGTATTACTTTTCCGTATGATGCATCCTTTTCAAAGAGGTGAAGTAGAAATAGTTCATGGCAGAATCAAATTAAAAGGTTATATTATAGAAATATATGTTTTTTAACAGAGATAATTAATTACTTAACTATATAAAAATGTTTTTGAATCAAAACTGGTTTCCTATAACCTTCAATTTTTATAAATCAAATGGCCCCTTAGATCGTTGTGGTTTTATAGCCTTGTAACTATAAACATTTTCATAATTGTGTTCTCTTTCATTCTCCATCATAACAATATTATTATATTTTTCCTCTTTATCCATGTTTCCATTTCCAACCTATGTTCTCCTATAAGGGAACCTTATTACGTGGCTATTGTACTTCCCTCTCACTCTTATTAAAAAGATGTTTTATTAATCCTATTTATGATGTGGTTCATTCAACAATAGTTTATTTCCAAGACCTATATTACCTACATGAAGTTTAAATTATTATGAGGTAATTTAATTATGGTGGGTATAATGTAACACCCCAAAATTCTAAAGTAAGAGCATTTTATTTTATATCACGTGTCACAAGAATTAGCAAGCGCATTAGAGAATATAATAAGTTGATAATTTAAAATTTTATTTAATATTTTAAATAAGATAAATAAAATATATATCTTTCAATGAATGTGATTCTAATTTATAGTATGTCCCATGTAACAATGAGTTTCTTTAAATGGCTTGTGTTACACATAAGAAGGGGTTTTACTGAATAACGATATATTATTAAAATATTATTTATTATAATAACATATAATATTGCTGTTAAATTAAAAGTTATGAAAATTTTAAAGTAAAATATCAAAATATATAGTTTACAAAAATATAAAATGATTTATTTTGTTACAAATTAATTAGAAATGAATATGAAAATTGATTGAATATAAAGGAACATATTATTATTATTTTGCTCGAAAAGATGTTTTACCCTATTAAAATAAATTAATTAAAATTAGTGAGTTATTTTACTATGATGTATATATTATGTATTTAATAAAATATTTTTGATATTAATCCAATCGATTTGATAGGAATAATATTAGAACAAACTCTATTTTACACGTAAAACCCTGTATTTTTATAAAGGAAAATTTACTAATTTTAAATGGAGAACCCATTTTAAATATTTATTTTTAAAATTGAATTTATTTAATATGTCAATAAAATCTTAATATTTTAAATAAAAAAATAAAAATTATGTTAGGGCTATGTTTTTATATTTTTCTAAAATATTTCAGTTTTTATGAGTAGATAAAAATACCGAATTTTAGTTGAAATCTATTTTTTTCATTTAATTTATTTATAACATTAAATTATACTTATACTTGGTTTAAAAGTTTATTTAGATCATGTTTTTATCAATTAATACCATTTATGTAATTTTATTCATTTTCAATTTGAAATTAAATGTGAAAAAGTTATCAAACTTTTGGACGTTTTTATCTTTAAAAACCTTCATTGTCATCTTTCTTGCAGGATTAAATTTAAATCAATTTATTCCACTTATATTATTGAAATTTTAAAAAATAGATCCCATATTTGGATTCAGAATAAATTATAATTTCTAATAAGACCAAATTTTTGTAATAAAAATATTAGATAAAGTGATTAAAATTAATTACAACGTTTAATGTTAAATAAAGATTAATAAGGAACTAAACCTTATCTTTAAGGCCCAACATGACCTATAAACTTGTTCAAAATATATTTATTGTCCATATATAGACCCTATCATATCTTGTATCAAATTGGGTTTATTATTGGATACATTTTTAACATAAAAAATGTGGGAAGAATTCCTTTGTCAAAATATTACTAGAGTGCCACTCCTCCTCCACTATAAAAGACCACCACTTCTCCCCATTCCACTAACCTCTCAAACAACTTAGGTTCTTCCATGATCTGCCTAATTATCTTCAAAAATCCCCTAACATATACCATGAATCCTCCCCTTGGTCAGTAATCTTTCGAAGGAACCCGTTTGGTATAATCTAAAATGCGTTACCCTATTTTTTTGGTAACACATTCCAACGATCTATTTTCATTCATTTACTTTTATAACACCTAAATTATTCTTCTTACATGTTAATAATATAAAATCAGTATCCTAAATATAATTATTTTTTTATATTAATATTTTTAACTACACTCACATGCACTTCCATATACTAAGTAATAAACATATTATTTATGTGAACGAAAAACTATCACCTCATGAAACGATGATTGTGTGTTCTTAATTTACCACCTCTCATGGTGGTAATTTTCATGGATAATATAATTATATATAAAATATATGGTATTAAAAATATCTTTATGATTCATTAATTATTTTATAACACATAACTATTTACATTCCATTTTGTGTCAATACGATAACATCGCATGTGGACGTGTGAAATACCACCCCCACAATGCGATGTGATTCATTCACGTTAGACATGAAACTCATTAAGGATGATATTAATAAAAATATATAATATATATTACATATATATGATACAGAAATTATAATATATATTAGTATACATATCATTTTAGTTTTGATTCTCTTAAAATTCGATAATGAAATGAAAGTAGTGTCCATGCATATGTACGACCTACCGTCTCCATGAACAGTGCATTCCATTTCCCATTTCTAATTATTATATATTGTTATAAAGAAATATACACCTACTACATATGATAATTAAGTAATATTTTACATTATTGGATATAATGAAACCATGATCGAATTAATGAGAATAATAAGTTACAAGTTAAAACTTACTTGAGAAAATTGAGAAATTATCACCCAAAATAGTGAAATTAATGAAAGTTTGTTAACAAATGGGTAATGAGATATTATAATAAGTTAATATATGGTATTATAAACAAGATTATGGTTATTATATTAGTTATTAACATATTTTAAACCACTATTCTAGAGGCTAAATATCATAAAAAAGGAAGGATGAGGTAAGGGACTTTCATCTTAATTTACATTCCATTGAGACTTATTTATTATTATGCACCAATTCACTTTTATTAGATTAATATAATTACATTTTCATGTTATATCATGAATTAAATAATTCTCTCGGTATTCTATGTTTCATTTAATTTCATGAATTTTGGGATATTATGATTCAAATGTTTCAATGTGGTATGAGATACTTTGAAATGTTTAAATATTATTCTCATAAAGAATGTTATTAATTATTATCTTTACAATATCACATCATTTTGTGATTTTAAAGATTATCTTGAAACAATAATTTTATTTTAATCATTTTTCTTGGGTATTTTTCTTAAATATACATATTCTAATACAAAGGATATTATTTTTTTTCTAAACCATATATCATTTTTACATATATTGTTCACTTTGACAGTTATTTTATTGACTTGAGAATTATTGATAAAACCATTTTATTTATTCAATACGAATATTTGATAAGGAATATTATTTATATTATTAATACATATTTGGAATTATTTTTAATGGTAATGATGGATGGGTTAGAGACTTTATATAGCCACTCGATGAAACGATAGGTTCTCACCAGACAAATTAGTTGGCCAAATTAAATGGGGTTATATCTGTAGTTTTAAACCATCCTATGGAATGTCTTATTAGTATAGGTTTTAATTTACCACTTACTTAATTCCCATTAATAAATCATTTCCCTCATTTATTTTTAGTATTATTATTCCATGAGATTTTGTGTCAACATATCTATAGATGAAATTCATTTTTAGTTTATTGATTAAATAGAATGTGTTTTAGTTTATTACCCTTCTATAATGATTTTCCCAAATGTAGTTATTGAATGGAATGTGTTTTTAGTTAATCTAATTTCAATGTTGATTTAGTCTCATTGATTCATTATTTCTTCCACTTTATGTTCCCTTACAGATCATTTGGTCTCACCCTTATTTTTTTTCCTTTCTTCAGGTTATGAAGATGAAATATTTGAATAAGAATTCAAGGACGTAATTTATTTCATTATATTATGTATCATGTTTGTATTTACTGTTTCCAAATTTATTATGGGTATCATGTATGAAATATTTCTTTCCAATACTCACAAACTGATTATTACTTCATGATTCAGTTCCTTGTAATAATTCTAATGTAAGAAAATAAATCACCAACTGCGGGATTTTGGGGTCAGGGTGTTACCAGATAAATTCTCTAAATGAGAATTTCCAAAATCTTCTAGACTTAAATTACCTTACTACTATCTTTTTAATTAATAGTTCATTAAATGTTTTTTTCCTTGAATAATTTGGATAATTTAAACCTATTTGGATAGTTATTAGAAATGATAATTTATTTTCAATAGTGTATTATATATTTGGGTAAATATAGATTTTATTTACCTTAATGGCATTGAAAACTTTTCTATGACACACCTCTAGAACATATAGTTATTGAATACTCTCATTTAAGGATATTTCCTTTTTTAGGGTGGTTCTTATATCCAAAAAACCAACACATATCCCTTATTTTAATTACTAATCTTTCATTGCATAAATTTCCCTTCAATATTGGATTAATTCTCTCTATGAGTGGTTGACAATTTTTTAATCAGATTTGATAATCTATAAAAAAATCACACTGCTAAGTCAAATCCCCCATTTAAAATCACTAAGGGAACACACCCTATGAAATCTCTCCCATGCATCCTTTACGTCACAAAATATCACAAAGAAAATTCACTTTAAATACTCTCAATACACTTTATAAGGACCAAATATTCACTTTATGAAGTCACCTCATCTTATGTTCACATGAAACCACCTTATAAATCCATCTTTACAACTTACAAATCCCGGGTATTCACATTATGCACTCCGACATTCACATTAAAAACTTGAGTGAATCACCTTATACATATTGGGACCCACATTATAAAGTCCACTAACCCACCTTATAATTAAATATATTTCACATAATGTGCAGTGGGTAATACCATTCATTTGAAAGATTTTCTTCTCCTAATGAACTGCACCACACCTTTTTAAAATTTCATGAGTGGTTTGGAATTAATTAACTTCTTCAATTTCTACTCAAAAATAGATTCAACCACAACAATTTTAGAAGCACATTAAAATTCCTTCAACCTTTTTAATAACCTCATATACTTCTTCATAGAACATGAGTCACTCCTATCATGAACTATTTATATATTCTGGATATGGATATGATGTTTGTGATAACCATCTACTTCATATCATTTGATAACCATGTCACCATGTCATTCTTCAATTCATTCTCTTGTCAATATTCATGCTACAAACCCTTATCAAGAGATCCAAAAACTATTGTAAACAAATACAATCATTTATAGACAATAAATCTATTTAATTATTGTAATTTATTCCCCCACTTCATCTTTATTTTCACTAAATCCAACCCACAACCACTTTATTACAACAGTTTGATTTATACCTTTAAATTGAAAAATAAATTTTTCAGTGTAAAACCATAAACATAATCTTGTTTTTGTTTTATGGTATATTTAAAAATTTTACCAGGTTTAAACTAATTATTATGAATTAAAGAAAAATAATTGTGAAAACCCTAAAAAGAATCCTAAAATATAATTTTAATTTTTTTATTGATCAATGAACATGACTTTGATACCATTTATGGGTTTTATTGGATTGTCTAATGACTAATACTGTGAAACAAAATCCAGTTTAAATACATATCTATTATTATAAAATTAACATGCCACAAAGAAAAGAATATAAACATATATACCTCATTTATTTATATATTTATCTCAATGGAGGGTATTTGAAGATAATATCCATGAAAAATATGGAAGAATCTTTCCTCCATAAGTTTTACACTGACCAATAAAATCCTTATATGCTATGAGATGGCCCTAAAAAATCAACTGTTGTGATTGTACCTTATTTGGTGAATAAAAATAGAAATCCTATCATGAAGATAGCTTCTTAGGTGGATAGAAATTCACTTACACCCAATCAAAGAGTTATAAACCTTTATTTAGGATTTCCTTATTCAATAAAAGAAACTGATCATTAGGTTCTAATAATTAGAAAAAATAATACATTACTCAAAATCATATTACCATTATACACAATTATTATTGAATATTTCAATGATGATAATATATTTCATTAAAATAAATTAATCATCCCAATGATTAATTGCCGAAGAAAGCACTATTTGAAACATGTGGTAGTGGGCATTCATCTTATATCACATATCATATGTTGTATCATTTAATACAATATAGGCATATAATTACTATATAATACTTTAATGACATGTTTATAACATCTCATATGATATGTAACCCTTTCATATTATTCATTATGATATGGATGAATTGTAATATATGATTAAACCGTTCAGTGCATATCCAATGTAGGCTTACTATAATAGTGTTATTACTTCTCTATACACTATTTAAATGGTAATGTAATTGAATTAGTTATCATATCAAAGGGTTTTATTAATTACTAGATATAAGGGTAACCTAAATATATTATAATAGTAATCTTAAACATATATCATAAGGTCTAGATAAACCACACTAACATGACATGGATGGTGTCTTACTATCATATGCTAGAGTCTTATAAGCATTGGTACTTCTTCTCATGAAGTTATCACATAGTAATCTGAATATGAGGTGATGATAAGGAATTAAACACCAATATAAACACCACATTTTTTTGTCATTATATGTTCTCATGAACGTACAATTGTATTATTCTCTCAACATGATATCATTTTCAATGTGTATCATTTTATCACCTACTTTGTTGCATGTTGAAAACCACAAAAATATTTTTTTTGTGGAGAGGTAATATGTTTTGGGTGCATCATGGCTAGCATGAAATTGATTGAATGACTAAGAAAAGATTTATCACTTATAATTATATGAATAATACGTCATTGGCCACTTAATTGTGGTCGCAGTTCCTTGAATAAATCTATAAGCAAGGTATATGAAGAAAATTCCATCCAACAGAGTCAATGAATAATAAAAATAAAACATTAAAGGATGAAGACATAAAGTATATATTCTTATTTATATGATATCATGAGACAATGAGATTATATTACATAGTAATAGTTTTTAGGATGTTTTAATATCTAAGACTCATCATTATCTTCTTAGGAATCCTTATATGTTTCTAGATACCACTAATTATTTTTGAGTATGATTCAATACTATAGAGATAGAGTCACATAGGATCACACACAAAGTGTATCTGTAAGTTACACTAATTCTGACATTTATGGGGACCGATGAATATATGAGTGTGAATTATCACAATGAAATATTTAATAAATTAAAATATATTTTATTAAATTTTAGAATAATCTAAATTGAATTTATTTATAAAGGTATTCACAAGCTATTTCTATATAAAAGTGATTATGATAAAATATAGTTTTTCAAATGAATAGTATTTATTCATGTTTTGTTAAACTAATTTGGGAGGAAGGTTCCATGTTAATGTTTATTATTTTATCAGATGACCTACGAGAGTGTTAAAAGTGAATGATAAAATTTTGGTTACACATATGACATGTTGAATATATTGTTAAACTTGACATGGTTTGGTTTTAAAGGTTCAACTTCATTAAGGGATTAAATTAATCTAAGGGATGTTTAAACAATGGTATAAATTTAAAAACATGTCTAAAAATGTGATATGTAATATTTGGCATTAATTCTCTCTCCTTAAAAGGTTTCGATCAAATTACAAAGAGAGAACATGAGAAGGAAGAACAAGGCATATCGATTCCCCTTCATGATATGATTATGAATACTTCATTCTATAAAAAAGGTTTCATAAATTTATTAAAATCTCTATGCTAGAAAAAATAATTTTGATAATTATGATCTCATATTATTTATGTGAGCATGTGGATGATCTATAGGCATAATTTTTTTGATTCTTCAAGTTATGATGATTCAACATCCAATGGAACACACCAATATTTTAACATCCACTAAGGTATTGTTTATTTATTCCTTAATTTATCTCATGATTAAATAATTTTTATGATGATATATAGTTGAAACTAATTACTGGTATACTAGATCAAATGTTATGACACATATTTAGTTGAAAATTCTAAAAAAATATCGGCCCCGGTCACTTTCAGAAGCTTCAAGTTCATTTATACGGTATTAGAGTTTTCATTCATTTTTTAAGTCAGCATTTTAATTTTATAGGCTATAATTCATGTATAGTGAATATATATTATCCATATGCAATCGAAAACATGTGAATATATTATTTTATGGCCATGAAATTACCATCCAAAGATAAATAAAAAAATTGATGAGCCAGCAAGTGTGGTTCACACACTGGGGGTGGGGTTGACACACACTACATGTGTATAATGATATATACATACACACATATGCACACAAATATATACACACACACATATATATATATAATTAAAAATATAGGGATGGTGTGGGGAGAACACACTCCATCATATTGAAAAAAACTAAAAGAGGTAGTAATCAAACCACTCTCCCTACATGATATCCACCCTCTTTGATCGAGATCGGAGAGACCTTACATAGTCCAAGCCAACTAGAATAGATAATGTGATAAAAATAAAAAAATTATTGCTTTCGGATGTGGTGGGATCCATTTAAACATGCACCCTACTATGAGTCTCCTGTCTCTCACCGAACAAGGTAGCTTCCTGGGTTGACCTAACATGGACTATGCCAGGTCAAGCATGGTCTAACCTAATCGACCCTGTAGACATACTCAAATAATTTTAAGCCTATTATCTATAATTATATTCCATAAAATATTTATATATTAAGAAAAAATTCCAATTAACTATTTCAAATCATTGTATATTTAAATAAAAAAATTGGGTACCATGAGACATATCAATATTGAATTAAAAAATATTTAATGCTATTTTATTTCCTTAAAATTTCTCACTTGTACAATTTTTTATTATTTAAATATCATTATGAAAATTTATTCATTTTTTAATGATCATGAGTTGAGGCCAACCTGTATATTTTTTTATAATTTATTTATTTAAATTGTTTATTTCATTTAATTGATAAAATATAAAATCTATTTATTTAAATCAATTTATGATGATCTAAATATGATCCCTCATTATTTTTATTGGTTATGGGTGAGTTGATCCAAATTTTTGTGGTAAAATTCAATTTAGGAAAACTATGTTCTATTTATAAGTTTCTGAGTATACTTGTAAATAGAATAAAGGCATTCAAAATGAGACGATCTATAAAAATAATTTTCATGATCCTAAATGGGATATAACACATGAGAGGTGAAAATAACTATAACTCATGTAAATATATAGATCACAGAGTTTCTCTTGGTTCATGATTATTCCATCACCCACTTCATGGATCTACCATCAGAATATAACTCATGACCATGTCATTTTTAATTTTTTTCTTTCATGGAAAGTTATACTATAATATGAATATGTGGATGGAACATGATCAAAAGGGATAGTTAACATGCATGAAAATATATAAATGAATAAATACAATTTTTTTTTCTATTTATTCATTGTTAGATTTGTGAGCATGATCACAGAGTAACAAGAATGATAAATAGAATTATATTTTAGTCATGAAGAATATAAATAAATTTAAAATCCATAAAAGTAAATATTATTTAATAAATTCTTTTAACTACTTAATTTTGAATTAAACCATTGTTCAAGGTTTAGTTTATCCATAGTTGGGGGTTACATATCCTTCTATAGAGTTTTAAAAAGTCTGGTGGCCTGAATTAACTAAAATTTGTAATAAAAAAGTAGTTATAGTGAGATTAGAGAAATTTTAGAGGCAACAATAGAGTGAACCCAAGTTATGAATTTTTTTATGACCAAAATGGTCATAGGTTATAGATAAGATGAGTGGGGTGACTCATGTTATTGATACTCAGTCTAAGAAAAACCCTCATTCTTTTAATCTCCCATTGACTTAATTGATCCTTACCTATTGATTTGTAGGGTTACTTGATTTTCCCTTATTCATATGGTGATCTAATTACTATCACTCTTGACTTATCGATTATTAGGATGTTAAATTTTTTATAAACCGAAAATCACTACTTATTAATTGAATAATATGATTCATTCATATATGAAACAATGATGTAAATTTTTTCATTTGCACTGGGTTAATCCAAGGAGTAAAAAAATTAGCAATGTCCTAATGCACCAAAATACACTAGTCACACTGATATACTGGTGGGATTTGGGTTGGTCACTCATATTATAGGTATCACCCCCATTTAAATGGTTTAGGGTTAGCTTACAACCATCCAAGGGTCATTCCTTAGAACTAGTCTTCTCTACTCAATACTCCATAGGGAACCAATATCATTGGAAGGAAGGTGGTTCAATTAATATTCACATTATTCCACTTCATAGGTTTTTTGTGAACTCTTCTAGGAATAAAAACACATTATTTTCTATCCCCTCAATTAGAATTCCCTCTCTTTATTTCACTACATTGATGACTTCTCTTCTTATAAAATTTACTACACAATAAAAATTCTTTGTTTTCCTCTTTACTTCGATGAAATTATATAATCTCCTCTTATTCCTATTTACTTTACTATAGGGAAATAATCTATTCTTCATCCGAGGTGGGGCACGACTCGAGGCGTTAAAGACTGAGTTTTTGAATTTGGATGTATTTTGTTTGAATTTCAAATTCCTGGTGATGTGGACTGTAAGGGGTATCGGCAACCCTTAAACCAGTTTCATGGGAACCGGATACCCTCAAACCGGCCATCAGATAATCCAAAAAAAAATGATTTGCAGCAATCTATTCTTCATCCTTTCAAGAACATATGACCATAAGAGCTCTTTATTTTTATCACTTAAAAATTTTCTTTTAGACCGTCACATCTTTATTAAAAGGGAAATTCCTATATTTTCTTATTCAACTTATCAATTCACTCTCTTCCTGTTTTAAAAATAAATATCACTCCTTTTTATATATGGAATAGTGATATACATTTCTGTGTATAATATTACATGAGATCCGGGTAAAATCCATGAATTTCACACCCATTAATGTTATTTAAACTTTTTAACCAAATTTGGAAATAATGGGATGCGATGTTATTTATTCATCACATGGGATTTGGTAAAGAATCACATCTATAAAATATATATAGTCTCATATTTAATTCCCCTAAAATAATTCTTTGGATTCCTTAATCACATACCATGAAATGGAATATCTCTAGTAAAACCAACCAATGAAATTCCCAATGCCATCCCCATGTACCTAATATGACTTCCACCCTAGTAAGTCAACACATTATATGACTTTTAACATCGATAATGAGTTAAATAACATCAATATTCAACAAAACCAATGAGAGACCTTCACAGATACCAGCACACCCATATCAGGGCTCCTAATTTCTAAAAAGTCTTTTGAAAACTCACCATGGTGACCAAAACATCCCAATCCTTTCTGGTATCCTATTATATCTTTCCTTTGCATCTAGTATGATACTAAACATGGTCAAAAAATCTCCCATGATTTCATTTTCTATTTCCCATAGAAAAACCCACAAATCAATACAGTAAGATCCATGGCATAGTCATCCACGAGTTTCCAATTTCTATAAAGTATAAAACATTATCCGTTATTATTAAACTCAAACTACATGCTCCATGACATGGTGAAAATCTACTCATTATTTTTCAACCACCATAGTCATGGTCTTATTTCTTTGTTGTGTGGTCTGCTCTTTTGTCAATTTCCAAAATATCTAATGTCTACTTCAGCTTCTTCAATATACATATGCATACTATATTATAATTTCACATTGTCTAGCCAATATTGATAACCCTCAATTCTGCAATAATTATCATTGTCCTCTCATGGTTCTTTATCACACTATGACCACTACCATGCCCAATTCCACCCTACACTATTTATGATTCTTCCTCAATGTGGGATAACCCCTATAATATATCCTTAATTTTTACTCCCTGATACTATGCACCAGAACTTCTATTAAGCTTGGACACAACCTTAGGTGGATGTCCTTACTATAACAGTTCTATATAAAAGATGAAACATTTTTTCTTACACCCTATATGTTTCATTTTATATATCTTTTGTTCATTTGAATCAAATATTTTACTTATGGATCTTATACCATAGCTACCATTAAGCCTAATTTAGGCCTCATAGTTTGTTACAAAGACTATATCTTCTCAAAACACCACCCACCATGTTATGGTGTATGTTCTCAAGGAATTTTTCAAGAACCACAATTATAATACATATCCACTATGGAATGGCCATATCATGCCTAAATTCATCTATTTTTTTAAAATTCTGGATAGTTTTTTTAAAATTTTCACCTTCTTTCCTACACTTCCAATACCCAAAACAGGCCTTACATTAATACAAAATAAAAGACAATAATGAAAACAATTTTTAAAAAAATTCCACATCATTCAATCATTAATCCTTGATTGTATGTTAACAATACCCCCCTCAGGATTTTTTGGTAACATTTATCATGAATCAAGCATCCCATCTCACCACCATGAACCTTCATACTCAACTAACATGCTTATTACTCTTCGTTTAAGTGTTAGAAAATATTATGGATTCATGATAAATATTCTCCACCATTGAAAACTAATCTAAAATATATATACATTTCATAATTAATAGATATATGTATTTGAAGAAAAATTACATTGGGAACATGGGACTTACTTTGTAGCTCCATTATCAAGATCCTCATGCCTTCCTGATGTCAAAAAAATATCTACATCATTAATAATTCTTCTAAATTACTTGTGGAAAAAATTATACCATATGACACGGTTTCAATTTTTTTTAGGTTATCATCAAAAAATATTATTTTCTTTTGAGATCTCCCCATTTTTCAATAAATTACATGCATTAAATTGAATATGACTTGGATCTACCACTTCATATATTTTTACTTTATAGCTCCATTATTCACATGTTAACCACTTAATAATAACATATACCAAATATTAAATCTAACTGATACCAATTGTTAAAGGCAATATCATATTAGAATCTCAAGAACAAAAAATTATTGTTTAACCATGCCTGAATAATAATAATCTTTTCAGTGAGTGGACATACAAATTGAAAATGAGAAATCAACTAAACATTTATGTAGACTAAGTCAAAAATAAATCTATGAAATAAAATATTTAGAAAAGAACATAATTACTATCCCTTTTACTCACTTCCATGAATTTCAAGAAGTTACAATTTCAGCTTTTACCAAGGAATTATTTATCTAAACTAAAATATGACAACACCATTAGGGAATTAATTTAATTTAAAGAGCATTTGATTTAAATAAAATTATTCTTTTCAAATAAAATCTAGATATATAAACATATACCAATAATTAAAACTGATACAAATTATTGAAACATATTTCATTATTTATTCATTGGGTGTCTTTCCTTGGTTGATAGTGATTCCATCATTGGACATTCATCTCCAAAAGTACCCTGAATCATGAATACATCACTATATATAAATAAATATTCCATCATTGGTGCCATTTATTTCTTGCAGACATAAAATCATTTTATATCTTGAAAATTATCAGTTGGTTGAACTTGGTAAGATAAAATAGATAAATCATGGACATCATTTGGTTGCTGCAACTCATTCAAGACACCTTCTTTAATCTTTTACCAATTTAGGTTCATTTTTTTGTAACCAAAACCACAATTAGTTCTCTGATACAACTTTGAAATAAATTATTATTTCCCTAACTCTCCTTGTTTTGAAATATTTTAATAATTACAACTTTTACTTGTTACCCCTTTTTTACTTATAATAATCAATCAGAACTTTAGATAATGTCACAAAACAACTTGCATCACATGATGAAACATACCCATGTATAGAATCTTCCCAAAATCCAAAAAATCTGAAATTTTTTTTAATATCATTTAAATACACAGGGAGATGAGACATAAAGTATCCTCAAATTGATGATGATGATGAGTCACTATAGAATATTATTTCAATTATGACTTTTAATTTTGATTCCTTCATCTTATTTATATTTTTTTGATAGAATCCATATTTTTTACAACTTATTTGGGCTTGTTATTTTCTTCATAGTTCAAATAAAAATATTATATTCCTCAGGTATCCTTACCATCAAGGATTTCTCCCAAAATCATTGGTTTATCTTTCCTTCTCTAAACCTTATTGCTATTTTTTTCTCCTAACAATAATTATTAAACTTGTAAACATATACCTATCTATTATACATGTATTTCAAATGATCCCTTTTATTTTTAGTATCATGTGAAATTCTTTATTTTTTCACTATCATCTTTTTATATATTGAGTTAATTTTTCGTTAATTTTGTGATTTTGAACTCTTATACAAACAATTTTCAATATATAAATTTTATTTAACTATTTTATCAAATATATTTTCCAAAGGAACTAATTTATTTTTAGGAATCTTCTGGTTTGAACCTCTATAACAAGTGGAAATACTATTGATATTTTCACTAGATACATAGTTATAATGGTATAAACTATTAGAATAATTTAAATACCTATATTTTCTTATTAGGTAACTTCATTTTTCAAAATTTACTTTGAATTCCCAAATATATATATATATATATATATATATATATATATTCTTATGATACATAAAAAAATAAGAAATATAAACATGAATACCAAAATAAAAGAATATATCTGCATACCATCATTTGGGACTCATTCATGTAAATATACTAACCCTAGTAGTCTAAAGTCAATGGTTAATTTTTTACATTAGTATAATATACAAGATATCTTATCCCTGCAGAATTAATAGTTAAACAGTATTACAAAACTAGTTAAATACTTGAATTTAAAATTACAATTGAGAGCATAAAATATGACATATTATTTTCTTTTAAAACACAATTATACCATTTTTCATATCCCTTCATATCAATCATAAAACACTTCCTGATATCCATGTTAAAGGGAAAATAAAAAGGGAAAATCTCAGATGGTTAATAAGTGTATTTGTACAACAGAACCTAAATAACACATGGATAATATGTAATGAAATATATGATAATCTAATAATTCCATATAAATAATCACATGATCTAAAAAATTAATCATGAATATTAAAAATATTCAAAAAACCACATGGAAAAAATATATATGATTTCACGGTGATTTAATGCATAACGGAAGACATATGCAACATAGAATCAAGGCCACATGTGTAATGCCCCAGATTCTTAGAGAGGTACAAATCCTTGTGTTACTATTCAAAAAACGCTTGTTTCAGTATTTTAATGATTTATAATTGATAAGGGATGGTTCATGAGAGTTTAAGGATCCTTTAGAGCCCAGAGTTCTGTAAAATGGGAAGACTTGTAAAGCCTCATGTTTAGGACATGGTTATTGCCAACCATGCAATGTAGACGTGCGGGGTAACTATTGTAAATGGGAAGCTGCAAAATTTTTATAAAACCATATAAGAAGATACACAAACCAATGAAAGGTTTTAGACATACTTGATATTGGAATATGCATGGATTGAACATGGTTAGGCAAACCATGTGGTTAGACCATGAAATGGGTCTCCCTTAGATATTTTGGGGTGCATGATTGGCATATGGTTTGAATAACTGTGTGGCCAAACCATGAATCCTAATAAATGTAATAAAAATAACCATTTTCCCCTTAAAATATTGTTAACCCTCAACTAGTTCTCCTCCATCATTATTCTTGTAGACTGAAAGACTGGGAAGCCCTCTACTCTCCTTAAATAGGGATTCTAATTACTCCCTCATATGATCTATGATTCCTTCTCCATAAAGTGTATTGTATCCCTCTTGGTAATCTTTTCACTCAACTTCCCTCCTTTATTAGTTGTTCTTATCCTCTCCTATGTTGTTTAAGTGTGAACTATTTTTCCTTATTTTGATGGAATTTTATAACTCTTATGATATCTCCCATTATACCTTGATTCAAGAGTCTAAATTGGATTAGGAGAGCACTACAAACCTAAGGTAGGTGAAATATATTCTTTCCCTTAGTTTTTTTCATTCCATATTGTTCGCTGTAGTTTAGTGTGCTGGATCTTTCTGTTGATTCCTCTCAAATGATAAAATAATTACATTAAATGGTTCTCTCTTGGTTAAGGTGATCCTAACTAATGGGAAACCACAACCTAGGTTATTCTACTTGAATTGGGACAACCCTATGGGTGTTCCCATCCTTGATATACTATCTTATTTATACCTTAATTTTGATAAACCATCTTCGAGGGGTGTGTTTTCATATGATAAATGTTTTTGAATATGAAATGAACTAGTGAAAGGTGTGGCCATGGATTAGGTCATCCCTTATTCCATATTCCATAATTGAATGACATGAATTAATTTAATTGGAATGTTAAATTAATAAACCGTAAATTCCATGCCTTTTTAATTGAATTAAATTTAATTGCATAGTAGACCATCAGTTAGGCCCCTACACTTTATGCCATAATTGTGTTTCTTAATAAAAATTAACTGTCCAATTTTTTAATCATTTTATAAATTTTTTCCTTATAAAGTTGTATGATATCAATATCCAAATCATACACTCACTTTATATCGAGGGATAAATAAGGGTCCTGACATTATGATGCCTTGGACGGGATAATTGGACCTTATAGTTAGTTTTGTTAAAGAATTCTAAATTTCTCAGGGGGATACTATATATGCCTAAGATGCGCTCACCATAAATTTTAAATTACCTCTAAATGATGATACTGGTTCCCTATGAGATACCCCATGGATTTTTTTGGTGTTGTGATGGTTATAAAATGACATGATAGAAACTTGGACCCCTATATGAGATACTATGGATGGACTCCTAGGTCTTATTGTTTTCACACCATGCAAGGAGTGGTACATAGGATTTGACTCCTGGGATGCCCTAGATATACTCATATATAATTGGATATATCTGTATAATTCCCCTAGAGAAATAATTGGGGTCCCTTCCTGATCACCTTAGATGGGCTCAGGGGGCACCTTTATAAATTCTATAGATAACCTTAAGTTAGATAACAAGAACGTATAATTTCAAATTCAAGGACATGTTCTCCAAGACAAGTCTCATGCTTGGGTAAGGTCCACATTTTATTCCCTTATTCATGATACCACATAATAAATTATACCTTACACATTAATTTTGTAGTTTCACTTGGTTTAGAGACATTCAACTTTTTCTGAAGTGGGTAGAACCAACCAGGTATCCCAAAAGGAACCCATACCTATGTATTAATTAGTTTAATTATTACCTTGTATTTATTATTATTTGGGAACTATTCATTTTATATCCATATACTAGTTTGATCTAAACACCAATGGTGGGGGAAAGATAATTATATCTCAAACCCTTCCTTTTCCACCCTGGGTACCTTAGAAGACTTTTTTGTTGCTAGGATAGATAAAGGGAAGTATCCAGCCTCTGATGTCTGATACTATTTTATTGGATATAGTAATGAAGCATAGGAACAATCCTATTATCATGATTCTAATAGCAACTTCTTTTTTACCTTTTTATATTTAATAGAAAGTGGTATACGTTTGTATTCCCTATTTTATAGGTACTCATTTTTTTAACTACATGATTATCATCATCTCTTTTTTATCTATTAATTATTCAGATTCAACTTGTTTACTAACCTTGGATGATTTATTATTACCATTACACTACTTATTGTGTATTCTATTTCTTCTATTTATCTATATTTATTACCAATGGGATACACTCTAACTTATAAGATAATAGCATCACAAGGACACACTCTAGGCCCTCCCCTATATTTGGAAACCTCTAGCATACGAGGATGGATGCTTGAGGTCATGTGGGAGACTGTCTTGGAGAACCATGAAGTGGTATTAGAGGTATTTTAACTTTTGTATTAATATTTTGGTAATTAGATAGGTGATGAGTCTTTTCCAAATATGGTAATGAGCCCATTCTTAGGAGTAGTTTACCCATGTATAGGGAAACCCAAATTACCTAGGATGGGTTATTGTTGTTATTGGTTGCTGATGTTATAGATTTCTAGATTTCACCATTAGGTGATGTACATTCTTTGTTTCATTAATAATGTTGATATTTATTGGTGATATTTCTTCTGCCCTAGTCCAATGATTTGAAGGATTATAAATTCATTCATAATACTAGGCAACATATAACTAAAATTTCATTCATTATTCCATGATATATTTATCCTTCTACATGAATTGCCTGTATAGAATTATCTTGTTTTGAGTGCCTTGTTTGTTTGTAAATTTTTGTGTTCTTGTGTACTTGAAATAATGAAATAATTGTATTAATTAATGTTCCTACATCAATATAAATGTTGTTTTACTACATAGGTTGAGAATGAAACCTTAATTAACCAATAATACCCTGATCAATCCAGGAACCATTGGTTCTAAGGGCATGGATATTATTAGTATGATTGATGAATTCCAATTGAAAATTTATAAAGAGAGTAATTCTATAATGTGTAAATGGTATTTCATTTGACCAAATCACTATAATTGACATGTTTCATCCTGTTATTGAATGTAAATTTTATATCATAGTTACTTTATTTGCTGATTTTAGTTTATAAATAGTATAGGCCTTTATAAATTTGGAATTAGTGACACAAATAACTAGATTGAAATATCTATAATCAAATAAATAAGAAATAACTTAAATAAATTAATGTTTTAAAATAAAATGGTTATCACTAAATGGGGCTACCGAATACAATTTAAATTGTGTTTTTCTCTATACCTTATATTTGAAACTCCATATACCAGAACCTATGCTATGTTGGATTAGTCCTTGACCACAACCTAAACATAGTAGTGGGTATAATTATGTGTATCTGATGATCTTTAGGTGATTATTTATTATAATATAGACCTGAATTTTGGAGTAGGCAGAGATGTGTGACTCACTTAAGGAAGGTCATGTACCAATACCTTCTTTTTATGGATTTTCATATCTATATATAATCTTATATGAGTTGTTATTTTAAAAATTGTAAAGTTATTTTTGCATGAAACCATCATATTATATTCCAATAAGGTGTAAACAAGAATTCTCCAAAAGCGGTGGTCCCTAAGACACCTATATTACCACTTACAGTGTCACATGATTCACATCCTGTTGATCTTATACTGAGGATCGATTCCCATTTTTGAGATAGTTTCTTCTATTTCATGAAGTCTATATAGGGTTCTCCCTGACCTTCCCCTTCTATGGAAAAGTTGATGTGGTAATTTTAGAAGCATTATCCTCCAACCTTCTTAGGGGATGGAGAACCTTAGGCAGCTGAGTCATGGCTGGAGGTTATGCTATCTGTCTTCATGAATATAGAGACACTTCTTGAGTAGGTGGTCAAGATCACTATCTATATGCTTCGCGACTCCGCCTAGCATTGGTATGATATTCACACTCAGGCTAGTCAATATCTAGTTATGGTCTAGGAATACTTCTAGACATCCTTTTTCTACTACATCTTTCCTCAAAAATTAATAACAGAATGCACCAGAGAGTTCATAAACCTACAACAAGGTGACATGTTGGTAATGGAGTATTTTTCTCACATCAATGAAATATAGTGTCTTCACCAAACATGAATTGTGACAAGATAACTACTATGAGATGGGTTGATGATGTAATTTCATACACCATATGATCATATATGATATTCTTTCAGTTGAACTCCATTTTTGAGATGGTGAACCAGAGCCTCATCACTAAGAGGATCCTAAGGAAATATGGAAATTTACGACATGGTAGTTTAGTTTCCATGAAGGGAGGTAGTTTATATAGTGTAAGGAAGTTTCATTTTGAGGGTTCATGTAGGGGTAATACTAGTTAGATGATGCACACTAATAGCTATGTGGTGCAGAACTCGCATTATAAGCCATGCCATATGAAGGCTTGGTGTACAAGGAACCCAATCGAGTTTTGATATTGTGTTGAGATGGGTCACCTCCAGCATTTTTGTTGATTTCTCATCCAATTCCATGTGAAAGTGGATTAGTACCTACACTTCTTTTTGGAATAGGATCAACAATTATACGTCAGTATAGTTTTTGGAATTATACTGGTTGAATAGGCTAGGGAGGTGGTTGTGTTTGAGGAAATAAGGCCTTAAAGGCTCATCATCAACAATGTGGACATACTTAGGCTAGTAAGGTTACATATCAAGGTTACAATTTACCATATATATGCATCACAAACTATTCCTGAGGAGAAGAGTCTAGGGACTTATATTATATAAGTTACTATATTTCTAGCCTCTACTTTGTTTTCTTCCCTATTTGATGCATGAGCATTGAAATCTTTTATATATACTATAATTATGGGAATTTTGGGCCTCTAAATAGAGTACCTCAGTGGAATTATGACCCTCTAATCACCATTAGGGGCTTGATAAGAATAAATACACTAGTGTAACGAGTTCACTCTTAATATTGGTGTATTCTACTTCATGTGGAATTTCTTCATCCTTGAGATGACTGATTTCGATGTCATTCAGGGTTGTATTGGATATTGTCTTATCACGCCAATATTGACTGCTATTACCAGTGAGTGTCACTTTCATCACATGATAGAAGTGCCAATATTCATAAGGTTTACTGAGATATTCAGGCAATTCAAGATCGACCCGAGCGTAATGGCCTACGTAGGGTGACCTCCCATTTCACTAGTCTCTTCATGAGTGATCATGGAATTTATCTTTTGAAATTCCCTCCTGTTATGGATCATTTCAGTGACTAATTTCCTGATGATTTATCTGGTTTACCACCAGTATGACTGGTGGAGTTCACCATTATGCTAGTGTAAGTTTTGGATATAGTTTCAATTCTCCCTATATAATGGAACTTATAGAGCTCCAGGAACTCAATAAGTATTTAGAAGATGTTGAGGAAATGGTTTTTATATACACCAACACATTTCCTTAGGGTTAACCTATCCTTTTCTCCAAGATGTCTAAAGGTACCCTTAAGATGTGTGTGGATTATAGATGGTTGAACAAGATTAAGAAGAAGAACTATTATCCACTACCTCAGATAAATGATCTCTTAAACTAGAATTGAGTATTAACATCTCTATGAATGATTTGTGGTCGGGCTACCATCAAGTGAATTTTAGGATGATAGACATACCATATACAACATTCTGAAGTAGTTACAACTTTTACAACTATCTGGTTATGAAGTTTGACCTTATGAACATTCCAATAATCTTTATGGATATGATGAATTTGGTTTTTAATCCATACATGGATTAAATTATCGTAGTCTTCATATATATAATCTTACTGTATTCTCACACTAGACAAACATTCTAAACATATTGAGATTATGTTGAATACACTAAAAAATAATCTCTAAAAATTCCACTTTTGGATTGATAAGGTTAATATCTTAGGTTATATACTTTCATAGGTGGTCATGTATCTTGACCTAAAGAAGGATAGAGTCATGGTTTCTTTGGATCAGCCTTAGATTGTGTTTCATATATGTAATTTATCAGGGATGGTTGTATGTTACAAGTGATTAATTTATGATTTCTTATGCCTTGTATCACCTATTATGGGATGGACTATGAAGGGTGTGAAGTTCATCTGGTCTGAATCTTGTGAGACAACTTTTTAGGATTTAAAGGGAATATTGGCTTCTATGCTGATCTTGATTCTTCAAAACCCATGTATAATATATAATGTTTATTGTAATGCTTCAGGAATCATTCTAAGATAAATTCTGATGTAGGGAGATCGAGTTGTATCATACAGGTCCTATTAGTTGAGACTTCATGACCAGAACTACCCAATGAAAAACCTCAAGCTAGCAGTTTTAGTTCATGATTTACCATGTTGGAGGAATTACTTACTAGGAGAGAGGTTCATTGTTTACATGGATCAAAAAAGTATCAAATAAACCTCTACACAATTAGACGTTAATATGAGGCAGTAATGGTTGGTGGAATACCTGCATTCATTCAAATTTTAGAATTATTATACACCTGATAAGGGTAATATCATTGTTTATTCCTTGAGCTAAAAGAATCAGGAACAAGATGTCCAAGTTGCCAGTAGTGAGTGACAGTTGATGACCCTATTTTTTGAGATTTTCCTAGAGGATCAAGAATCGCATTGAGAAACTATTTTTGAAGATCTTTTAGTTAAATACCTCCTCTTGTTAGAGGTTCTCAAAAAACATATCTCAAATTATAGGGGGATTTTTTTGAGGGAGAGGGTCTCTGGTGATAACCCAACTCATGGTTGGGTTGTTGATGAGAATGAAGTCATACTCTTCTATAGAGTTATATGGGTTCTTTCATACATATGGGAAGAGTTGATGCGGGGATCTCAGAACTATATTTTAGTGGTTCACCCTGGGCTTACCAAGATGTAATGAGACATACATCGTCAGTATTGCTGTCAAGATGTAAAGAGGAAAATTAAAAGTTTTATTATTAGGTGTTCCAACTGTCATGTGGTGAAGATGGAACATTTGTGGCCTAATATACATCTATGGACTCTATACATTATTTAGTATATATTTAACTACATATCAATGGATTTCATGATGGTTTTTCTAAGATCCCCTAAAATTAGTGATGTAGTGTGTTTAATCATTAACTGGATGAACAAGGTTTCACATTTCCTAATGATACGAGATACCTTCTCATTCGACGATATTGGTGGCATTTATTTTCATGAGATTGTGTGCCTTCATGTTGTTCCACATTCTACCATATCAGACCAAGATGTCTGGTTTACATCACCGTTTTGGTAGGGGTTAAAAATGGAACTCAGTTCACAGGTTCTCTTAAGTACAAAATATCACCCTCAGAACAATAGGTAGTCCCAGTGGAAAATACGTGTGTTAAAGGACATGATCTGAGCATGAATATTTTATTTTGGAGGTTCATAGGAGAATCAGAAACCTCTTGTAGAGTATTCATGTAATAAATTTTTTATGAAATGATCTAGATGGATCCTCAAGAGGCCCTTTAAAATAGGTTATGTCATCCCCTCTATACTGGTTAGAGGTTGGTGAGGAATCACCACTAGGCTTTCCTCTCATTCAAGAGACATCATAACAAGTGCAGATGATTCAGAAACATATACCTACAAATCTGTCTAAAAATAAGTCTTCTACCAATGTCATCATCGACCAATAGAGTTATAGGTGGGACATCAGGTATTTCTAAGAGTATCACCAGGACAGGTTCATTGTCCAATTTGGAGACAAGGTAAGTTTTCGAATAATTAATTTGGGTCTTTCAAGATTGTGGAGAGAGTTGGGCCAGTAGTATATTAGTTACAATTATATTATAGGAACCATTCCATGCACAACATTTTCTATGTATCACATCTTATCGAGTATCATCCTGACTCATCTCATTCATTTGACCCTGAGGATATTGAGCAGGAGGAAAATGTGTCATTCAAGGAGCATCTGATAGGTATCATTTATTGAAGCATTATTTCTCTCCAAGGTAGGTTAGTTCCACTAGCCTAGGTGCTATGGAAACACGAATTTGTAAAGAACATGACTTGGGAGTGAGAATTTGGTGTATGTATAAAAATCCTTATCTTTATTACAAATTATTAAATGATTTAATTACCTAAAATTACAATTAATAAGACATTAAAGATCAGAAGTCTAGTGTCTTTGGGAATTACTTACATTTCAAAACATCTTTAAAAATGAATTACAAAATCATTATTGAAAACTTATTTTACATGCATGATCTTAAAACTAAATTGGATAAACTGGGGAAATACATAAGAAAGGTGTGATCCATAAAGAATAGTAAGGTAATAAACATGGAATAACATAAAGATAATAATACTTATTAGACAAGACATCACTAAGGCCAAAAGGAACATTAATAGTAAATTAGGATGTATCATGATAATCATAACATCAGAGATGTGGCAACATCTTCAAACACTGCATCATAAACCAATGTCCTATTTAAAACTCCAAGAATTCATTGTTGAAAATGTAAAATAAAGTAACTAGGTAGAAACATGTCCCAACATAACATATTATGATACTAAAATTTACCCAATACAATGGAGCACTATATAATTCCAGGTGTACCTGTCACTTTCATTTCATTCCCATGCTTAAGTGACTCACATAGATCAATAAACATGGTTTCATTCACCATCATAATTTAGTACATGATAATGGAGTGTAGAATAAATACATGTAAGTATCCAATAAAAATATATATTTTCATAAAATTTAACACCCTTGATTGGAAATGGGTATGGTATTCACTACAAAATTGGTTTGGCATAGAAAATCACGGTGAAAATTCACCAGCATTATTGCCTCATTTAAAAATTCATAAAATTGGTTGATGGGAGAAAAATGTGGTTCTAAAAATTTATACATGAAATGGAAAATAATAAGGATATGGAAGGACATGTCTAGACATATAGAATTTGAAAAAGAATGTATACAATAATATATAATCTTGAGTAAAAAGATAAAGGAAATGATTCTTATGAAATTTTGGGATGGTAACAAATGTACATGGTGGGGATTAATTAGAGAGAAATGGGTCTATCATAATTTATAAATAATAAGGATAATATTGAGGAGGTGATAAAACAAACCCAATCATTAGTAATTTCAAATAAAATAGAGTAACAAGATAAATAAACCTAGATAAATATGAGAAAGGAATGAAACCATACATGAGTGCGTGGTACCAAAATCAAGAAAAGATATTCTTGAGAACTTGGGTCACTTTGGGCAGATTATAGATAGATAATGTAAGAGTATGGACGTTCTAAATGTATATTCAATGAGGATAATTTGGATATTTTTTGGGTTTATATGGGAAATTAGAGGGATATTCTTCAATATTTCACAAACATAGGTTTTTGACTCAATAAAATAAAATATTCAAAACCAAAAACCATCCCAGGGTTTTTGCCCATAACTTTTACCAAAGTGGTGAGTTTTTAATTATTTTATTTGGAAAATGGACAAAAATATTAATATATTACCCTTTTTCATGTGGAGTTGCGTCACTCTTTTATATAAATGAATTTAAATTCATAAAATATATTAAATATTTTGGAGGATTCATAAAGGAATTATAAAATAATCACGTAAAATTAAAATAAACTTATTTTAAGAATAAAAAATTCATTTATCAAATTACTCCCATTATATTAATTATTATATATTTTTAGGGTCATCATGATGTTAGAGAACACACCGTTTATTTAAACAGTATTGAATTTTTACTTGAAAATTCGATTATATCAAAAAATTATAAAAAATTCACCATTAGATAATTTTGATGTTCTTATTCCAAAAAATAGAATTTATTTTATATAAATAATTTTTTAAATATATTAATTTTAACTTTTAAAAAAATATTCATCATTTATTGAAAAAATGATGTGTTGTTGACAATAATTGTTTCTTAACCCTTATAAAATATACATTTCACTTCCTAAAAATATTATGCCCATTTATAATTATAAAAAATTATTTAATAATAATATTTTATTTAAATACTATTTATTTTAAAAATCTATTAAATCATCAAAATAAATCCCTTAATTGAATTTGAGTATTACCCAAAAAACAATTTAAATCAAAGTCAAAATCATTTATAAGGTTATAATAAAAATGAAAAATAGATTTATTATTCTATAAAATATATATATTCATATTTTTAATGTATTTATACATGTCGCTTTATTACACTCAGTTATTCTCTTAGAGAAAGGACTGCGATAGTGATACTTTCATGGGGCCATTTAGTGAACATGGTTTGGTTCGTGATCTCGATGATATTGAACTTCTACCATAAACAATTTAGATCGGGATTAAGTTTTTGGATCTTAGCTTGGGTTTGGTTAAAAAAAATCATAGAGATTCTATCTCCCTCAAAAATACTGATTAATTGGCTTTATAGGGAATGATTTTACTGGTTGATTCCATCACTTCCTTTATCTGAGTCAATTGGATTTATTAAAAGCCCTATATTTATACTAATAATGTGATCTCTATTCAATGGATATATTAACAATGGTAAATATTCCTAAAGATATTTTAAATCCAATAATATATAACCCTGTATGTTCATTTATTTTCTATAACCATATTACATAATAAGAAATTTAATTAAATCAAAAGTGGAAACATCAATTATAATAGTTTGGTTCCTTATAATATCCCCCTTTAAGTAATTTCCCCCTAAAAATTTTCATTTAACCCCCTTAAAATAGATTATTGCAATTCTACCTCATCAATTCCTCTAGTTCCCATGATTCTTCTTCAAACTTATTGTTTATCCACAACACTTTAACTATGTGCCTTGTATAATTTTGTAGAATATTGTCTCCGCAATCTAAGATCTTCAACAGCTACTCCTCATAGGAAATATCATTATACAATGGTACCATCTATGGATTGGGTACATATGAGGGGCCACATATATTCACCCTCAATAGTGATACATATAATACATCATGAAATTGAGATAGGCTAGGTGGGATTCTAAGCTGATAAAACACGAATCTGATGCGATCAAGGATATCAAAGGGGTCGATGTATCTTGGAATAAGCATTCCCTTATTACAAAATCTCATCACTTTATTCCATGGAGATATGTGTAGGAATACCATATCTCTAACATAATACTATAGGTATCATCGACGATTTTTAGTATAACTCTTTTGTTGAATATGATAAGCCTTGACATGCTGTTGAATGGTCTTAACCTTTTCCCACATTTCCTTGACCATTTCTGTAACTAGAAATTTTTCTTCCCCAACATCATCATAGCATGTAGGTGTCATGAAACTCTTTCCATAAAGGGATTAATTGGGGTCAATTTTTATGTTTGAGTGAAAACTATTTTTGTAAGAGAACTTGACCAAAGGATTATGTTGATCCCATCCTATTTTGAAGTCAAGGAGCTTTCTATCAACATATCCTCATGTGACTGGATTGTTTACTATTATTAGCCACAAATTTGAGGGTGATAAGACGTGTTGAAGTTCAACTCAGTGTTAAGAGCAAGCTGAATACTATTCAATAACATGGAGGTGATCTTGGATCTCGATTGGATAAAATCAAAAATGGTAATCCATGCAACCTGACCCCTTCCCAGATAAATATCTATGTAAGTAGATCCATCAATAATTCCACTTATATATCAATGAAGTGTGCAGTATTTGTAAGATGATCCACCATAACCCATATAGGATTATTCTATCTTGATGTCTTTGTAAGATTAGTGACATTTTCCATGGTGATGTTTTTCCATTTCTATATATGTATGGCTAATGGCTGCATCATCCCCTTGTATTTTTTTTTTCATTTCTGCTTTCACCTGATGATATTCAAGACATCATTATGTATATTTTGTGATATGATTGTTCATATTACCCCACCAATAGTGTTCTCAAAGATCTCAATACATCTTTTTTGATTCTTGGGTGGATGGAGAAGGTTGAGATATGTGCAACATCTTGTATCTCCTTCATTAACGAATGATTTGACGGTACACATAGTCTTGATCCAAATCTCAAAAAACCTTCATCGTTAACATAGATATCCAAGGATTTACCATTCCTTATAGCTTCCAATTTCTTATAAATTCCCAAATCAACTATTTTAGAATCATTTAACCTCTCTATATGAGATGGTTGAGCAATCCGTTTTTAAAGGATTCATAATGTTCCTTCCTTTATGATTCCCATGTTCATCATTCCAAATCTAATATGATCAAATCCCTCTCAATTCTCATATATTACCGAGTTGTTGGATCATTTCTTCTTAGAGTGTCTACCACTTCATTCACTTTCCCTAGATATTAGTGGATTGAGCAGTCATAGTCTTCAATCATCCCTAATCATCTTTATTGGAACATATTCATCTCTTTTTGTGTGAATGTATACTTGAGGATTCAGTGATCTGTATATATTTCACAATTCTTCCCAAAGAGATAATTCCATAAAATATTCAATGTGAAGATCCCTGTAGCCAACTCCAGATCTTGCATTGGGTAGTTCTATTCATGATTATTCAACTTCCTTAAAGCATAGGAAATGACTTTTTCATTTTTCATCAATACATAGCCCATTCCCATCTTCTAATCATGGTTTAATACCATGAAAATATCTCCACCTATGGGAAGTGTGATCATAACCATAGTGATAAGACTCCTTTTCAAATCCTTTAAGATTTCTTTACATTCATCATTCTAAGAATACATCACTCCCTTCTAAGTTACCTTGGTAATATGGTTTGACAATAATGAGAAATTTATCAAATATTGGTGATAATACCCAACTAACCTAAGGAAACTACAAATATCCTATAAAAGATGTTGGACTCATCCATATGTCAATTGATTATATCTTTGAAGGGACCAAAAATATCCCTTTCCTTATGGTGATATGTCCCAAGAAATAGACTTCCTTCATCCACAACCCACATTTTCTATACTTTTCATAAATATTTTTTTATAAGTTCATTATAACAATACTCAATTTCCCATCATGATCCTCCTTACTTTTGGAGTAAATTAGAATATCATATATTAATAATACCACAAATTTTTTGAGTTAATCACAAAAGAATATATTTATCAACTCCTTGAAGATTGTTGGAGCATTAGTGAGTCCAAATGAAATTACTAGGAATTCGTAGTGTGTGTATCTTGTACGAAAGGTATTATTGGGAATATCCTCCTTTTCTCCCTAGATTAGTAATATATCAACTAAATTTCAAACTTAGAAAAATAATTTTATCCATGTAACATATATAAAAATTCATCAATCGAAGGTAGATGATAATTTCTGTTTATCATCATCTTGTTGAGCTATCAATAATCAATGGAAATGTCCATTAACCCATCCTTCATCCGGAAAAAGAGGACTGGTACACCCCATGGTGAAGAAATTGGGAAAATAACCCCTTTATCTATATTATCTTGAAGTTATTTATTTATCTTCTCAAGTTCCACAATAGAAATTATATATGGAGTCTTGGATAATGGTAATTCTTGAGTTATAAGCTCAATTGAAAATTCAATATCTTGAGTAAGAGGAAGACTTATAAATTCCTTAAGAAACACATCAATGTAATCCCCTATAATGGTTATGTATTCAATGATGATTCTTTCATTAGAATCAATAATTTGATCTAGATATGATTTCTTCTAGGGAAATAATATCCATTCTTGAGATGAAGGTTCAAAAGAAGATTCATCCTCCTTAATGAACTTGTACATAATCAGGGGTCAATTCCAAATACATGGAGTGATTTCCTTATCATAGAAATTTATGTGTCTGTATATAGGTAAAGCCAATCTATGACTATAGTTGCATAAAATTCCACCAAAGGGATTAAGAAAAGTTTTTCTAGGAAAATCATCCCACAAACACTAATAGGGGAGAAGTTATATACTTGGAATGGCATAACTTCCCCATTTTTCATTTTCACAGAAAACTCCACTTCCAGTATTTTTGATGGTGTTTGAATAGTTATACTAAACATTCATGACATGAAGGAATTCATAGAAGTAGAATAAAAAAATACATTCTATATTCTTGAATGAATATCTACCGTACTTGTCACCACCTAGTTTTCGAGATCAACTTTGGTAGTTCTGATTAAAAAAGCTCACCCTTGCTACCTTGGAGGTTTTCAATTGTCTCTAAAAACCCATGGCTTAGTGCCTTAGTTTACAAAATTCTCTGGTGCCTTGTAGTTGTAGAAATGAAAAATGCACTGAGGGTTGACTGGATCATTTCATTCCTCTATCACAGTAGCAGGTTTTTCATTCCAGCAATCACTGGCTAGGTTACCTTCCTTCCCACACCTAAAGAATTTCCTCATCTCCTTTAGGATATTTCTATTTTTCCTTTTTCCAAAACATTTTCAAGTGGGATGTTTATATTTATTAGAACAGTTATATATCTCTATTGGACTACCAAAATCGATCTCCACTTTTATATTCTTATCCCTGTGATACCCCTGATATTCAATGATCTCTATTTCAACTTTGATATAAAATCAGACAATTTCCTCAAATCTATCAAAGTCATGGATCCCTAGGGATTTATGTAGGCTATGTTTTAGTAGACCAAATAAGTTTTTAACCTTGAACATAGGGTTAAAAACAAATCCATAGGTATATCATGCTTTCATTGTGATTTTTTCTTCCTACACCCCAATCGATTCATCATTTTTTTCTTGAGGGCAAGGAAATCCTTTCCCATTTTATAATGGATAGTGTGGGGAAATATTTAACGAATTTTTTTTATAGAAATACTTCCATCCCATCACATCAATCTATTCCCCATGCTTCAAATTTTTGATCAAAAGCCATTATTGATGAACTTCACCCTCCATACGATAAACATTCAAATGGACCTTCTATTGTTCATAGCATTGAATTATGGATATGATCTTCTCAATGGAGTTGATCCATTTTTGGATGATTAATGGACCAGATGATCCATTAAAAGTAGGATGCCTTTTTCACATAAGTTTCTTGATTACATCTTGATATCTTTTGGGGGGATTTGGTTGCTCCTCCTGATCTAGGTTTCTATTCAAAACCTGAGTCAACTGAGAGAGTATTTTCATGAAGTTCATGATTCCATCTCTCATCGGGTAGGGAATCTCATTGGGGCAGTCATATCATTTCCCTTCACAATTATTATTTACCATATTACTCATATTTCTAGCCATTTTCTAGAATAAAATGAAAATTAGGGATGAGTATTTTTAAATTATTAAACACATAAATGAGAATCCAATGACATTAAAGGGATAACATATATATTACATGTATTTATTAACATATGAATTTCAAGGATTAAATCTATGTTATCCATGATTAATTACATGAAATATAATTTTATGGGTATATTTTTTGTTCCTTTAATAATGGTTAATACCATGCTGTTGAATTTACAAAATAATATCCCCTCGGATTGCCAAACAAGGTTTGTGGTAAAGCATGTTCTCATGTACTAGGTAACCCTAAGTCAAGCCCATGAGACCCTATTGGAGTTTTTACCTCTAGGTACATCTATTTCAGAACCACATCTACTTTTAGTATCCATATATGGATGTATTTTATTGATAAACAACTTAATATATACTCACCAAAATGTTAGGGATGTATTCTTATAAATAGACTTGTCTCTATGTTTTTTATATATTTTTTTAATCCTAATCCCAAAAATAACTAATCTTTTCCTCTTATGCTAACTATATTTACCCTTATATTTATTACACATTAATACATGATTTATTTACCTAAAATTAAACTTAATATGAGATGAAATATTGATAAGTATAGTGTATTTTGGAATTAGGTAAATCTCATTACAACTTTAAACATGAATTACAACATCATTATTAAATACTTTTTTAACATGCTTGTGCTTAAAAAAAATTGGATAACTTGGGGAAATATATAAGAAAGGGGTGATCTATAAACCTCTATAATGGAATAAAAAATGAATTACATGAAGACAATAACACATTTTATACAAGGAATATCAATGAGGAAAAAAGGATCATGAATAATAAGGCATAATATAGTATGATAATCATAACATTAGAAATGTGGAAACAACTTAAAACACTACATTATAAACATAGGTTGAGGATAAACCTCAAAGAATTCATGGTGGAAAAGGTGTCAGAAAGGAATAAGGTACACCCTTATCCCAACATGATGTATCATGATACTAAACATTACCCAATGCATTGGAGTTCTATATAATTCCCGGTGCACCCATCACATTTATTTTATTCTGATGCCTAAGTGTCCCACATAGATCTTAAAACATGGATTAATTCATCATAATAATTTATTATATGATAAAGGAGTGTAAAAATAATACATATAATTCCAAAATAAAAAGTTATATGGGAATAAAAGTGAACACCATTAATAGGAAATGGGTACTATATTCACTACACAATTGGTTTGGCATGGAAAAATCACACTGAAAATTCGGATGCATTACAACATCACATAAAAATTAATAAAATGGTTTAATGATAGAGAAATGAGTATCTCATAATTTATAAAATAATTTTACAATAATAGGTTCATGTAAGGACATGTCATCACATACATAATTTTAAAAACAAGGCATATGATAAAAAAATAATATTGAATAAAAAGATAATGGAAAGGATGCTTACAAAATTTCAAAATGGTAACAGGTGTACATGAGAGATATTAATGAGAGATAAAGTGGTTTTTAATAATTTATACATATTGAGGGTAGTAGGGGTAAGTGATAAAACATACCCCATCATTATTAATTGAAAATAAAATGGCATAACTAGATAAATAAATTTAGATAAAGTTGAGAATGGAATGAACCCTTACTTAAGTGTGTGGAACCAACAGAATTGAAATGGGATTCTTGAGAGATTAGAGAACCTTGGGAGGATTATAAAGTTCTAAGAGAAGAGTAAGGATTTGCTAAAAATATTTTTAGTGAAGATAAGTTGGATCGTGGGTGGTTTTATATTGGAAATGAGAGGAGAATTATTTAATGTTTCACAAACTTATGTTTTGGATTATATATAATAAAATATTCCAAAACACAATCCTTCACATGGTTTTTTTCCTTTGTTATTTCATAATTTTGGAGGTTTTAATTATTTTATTAGGAAAAGGTTTTAACATATTAAAATATTACCATTTGTAATGTGAAGTTGATACACTCTTTTAATGAAATAAATTTAAAATCATAAAATATATTATATCTTTTGGAAGATTCATAAAGGCATTATAAAATTAATAAAATAAATATAAAATCACATTATTTTAAAGTGGAAAACATATATTTTTATAAGTATGCCCATTATAGTATTTTTTACATCATTTTTGTGTCATTATGATGTCATAAAACACACTGTATATTTATACAATATTTAATTTTTTCCAGAAAATTCAACGCTCAAATTTTTTTGAATAAATAACAATTGGATAATTTTGATGTTATGATTAAAATATAATATTTATTATTTCTAAATTATTTTATTAATATGTGAATTTTCAATTTTAAAATAAAATTTCATATTTATTTAAAAAATATAGTGGTTTTAACAATAATAGTTTTTGAACCCATATAAAAAGTAAATTTCACTTCATAAATATTATATGACTATTTATAATTAATAAAACATATTCAATAATAAAATTTCATTAAAATACTATTTATTTAAAAAATATATTAATTCAAAAATATAAATCCCTTAATTGAATTTGAATATTACCCGAAAATACAATGTAAAACAAAATAATAATTATTTATAAAGTAATAATAAAAATGAAAATAAATTAATTATTCTATACAATATGAATATTCATACTATCTTGGTCTTGATAAATATCCCTTTATTACACTAGCATACTCCCTAAGAGTAAGGATCATGACATTGAGACTTTCATGGGGTCATTTAGTGAACATGGTTTTGGTCAAGATCTTGACGATCTTGAACTTCTCCCATAAATGTGTTTTCTCATGTTTATATTATTGGATATCAACATGGTCTTCATCAAGGGAAAATCCCATATATTATATCTCCCTTGTAAGCTCTAATAAATGGGCTTCATAGGGCATGATTCTACTAGTTGAGGACATCACTTCCTTTGTCTATGTTAATTAGATTTGTTAAAGCCCTATATTTTTTCTAATCATGTGAAAAATGTTCAATGGATATATTAACATTGGTAAATATTTATATTGGTCTTTTAAAACCAATAAGATATAAAAAATTCTATTCAAGTGTTTTTTATAACCATAATACATGATAAGTAATTTAATTAAATCAAAATGGGAAACTTTATTTATACTAGTTCATGTTATTACAATATGTGCTCAAGGGAAATAAATTTTCTCAATGGATGTTTTTTCACCATTGAAAGTGAAACTATGGGATGTTTTTTCTTATGTAGGAGAGATTTTAATATCTTAGATTCTTGTAGAGGAACAAATCCTTTTATTACTATTCAGAACATCACATTTCAAGATAGTAATGTTATTTAATGAATAAGGGATGTTTTTAGAGAATCTGTGGCTCTTTCGGAGAATGGAGCTTCATAAAATAGGAAGAAAAAAAGGAGCCTCGTGGTTAGCGCATTGTTAGTGCTAACCCTGTGCTTCAACTATAAGGGATAAAAAGTGAACAGGGGAAGACACACCGTCTGTTTGATACTATGAAAGCAATGCCAATTTCCCAAGTGACGCGCCAACATCCATAAAAGTGGAATACACATGTCATGCACATGGTTTGTTAAACTGTTCACTTAATCCTTGATAGGGATCCCCCTAGATAGTGTGGGTCACATGGTTGGCACATGGGTTGGTAAACATTGTAGAAAAACCATGCGGCCCAATAAATGAAGGGAAAATAACCTTTTTTTCACCAATTTTTAAATCCTCATATGCTTCTCCAACCTCCCTGTTATAGTGGACCTCATGCCTAGGAATATATATCCTCTCCTCAAGTAGATATTTTGGTTACTCTGTCATACAATCTCCAATTCCATCTTCATTGGGTTCATTATATCCCTGTTTATAAGCTCTCCACTCATATTCCTTTATTAGTTTTTCTCCTCATATGCTATGTTGTTTAGGTGTGACCTTATTTGCCCCATTTTTAGGTCATTTAATTATTCTTTTGATGTCTCTCATTTTTTTTGATTCAACGGCTGAGGATAGAATATTTGAGAACTGTGAACCAAAGGTCGGTGGTCTATCATCTTTCCCTTAGTTTTTTATTGTATATTGTGTTCTATTGTACTGTGCACTGTACCTTACCTATGGCACCTCTTAAAGGATAAATTAATTAAATTAAATGGGTTTCTCATGTTTAATGTGATCCTAGAAAATAGATAACCATATCTTAGGTTTTTCTCCATAACTTGGGACACCTCTATGGGTGTACCCTTCCTTGATATCCTACCTTATCTCTAACTTAATTTTGTTAAAACATCCTTAAGGGTTCTGTTTTTATGTAATAAATGTTTTTTAATATGAAATAAACTATTGAAAGGAGTGTATATTGATTAGGTACCCCCTTATAAAATATTCCATAATTTAATGACTTTAATTAAGTTACTTGGATAGTTGACATAATTCACTATAAATTCCATGCCATTCTAAGTGATTTAAATTGAATAGAATGACAGTCATGTGCTAGGACCCTACACTTTATTCCATAATGGGGATTTTTAATTAAAAAGAACTTTCCAACTTGTTAATCGTTTTATATAAGTTTTTCCTTTGGTATGTGGTATGATCTTGATATCCAAATATTACTCTCACTTAATGATGTGGGTGATACAAGTGTACCGAATTAATGGATCTTTGGATGGGCTCAACATTCCTTATAGTCAGTTTTGTTGAAGAATTTAATATACATATGGGGTGATACGAGCTATGACTAGGATGGTCTCACTCTGAGTTTTACATTTCCTCTAGATGGGTGATAATAGTTCCCTATGAGGGAGTCCACTGATAGGATGAGGGTGAGATGGTTATACTATTCCATGAGAGAGACTCAGACTCCTGTGTGAGAAATGAGGGTTGGACTTAAAGGTCTTGTTGTTTTCACACCATGCTAGGATTGATACTTGGGATCTCATTCATGGGTTTCTTTGGATGGAATCACATGTAATTTAATATATCTATATACTTCCCCTAGAGTGATACTTGGGGTCCCTTCTAGATCACCTTAGATGGGCTCAGGGTTCCCCTTCTTAAATTCTAAATATAACCATTAGTTACAAAACAAGAACATATAATTTGAAATACAGGGACACATCCACTAATCCAAATCACATGCTTGAGGACGGTCTACCTTATATTACCATCTTAATGAAAACTCTTCATACATTATAGCTTACACTAAAATTATACAGGTTTACTTAGTTTAGAGACATACATCTTAAGCTGATGTTGGTAAAATTGTCCAGGTATCCCATGAGGACCCCAAACTAACAGAATTGTTTATTTATTTAATTCCATTTATTTTTTATTATTAGAACATTACTCATTTTATATTCATGTACTAGATTCATCTATATAGCATTGGTTGTGCCCCACTAATTATATCAAAAACCCTTCTTGGGTCACCTTTTGTACCTAAGAGGACTTGATGATTGTTGGAATAGATAAAGGGAAGTGTCCAACATCCAATGTATGATTATAATTTCTAGAATGGTGTACTAGAGTATAAGACTGATCTTATGCTCGTGATCCAATTAGTATATTACTTTTGGAATTATTACATTTTATACGATGAGGTATATTCATATATCCCCTATTTGTTGTGTACTCATTTTTTAAATCTACATGATCATCATCATAGCTTTTATATCTATTTATTATTTATCCTCTACTTGTTTAATTACCATTGATAGTTTATTATTAATATTACACTTCATTTTGTTTTTTATTTTTCCACTTATTATCTATATTGATTATAATTGTGACACACTCTAACTTATGCAAGCATAGTCTCCCCATGGACACACCTTTGGCCCTCAGGGATATTCTGAAGCCTTTGGAATATATGGATGATTTCATGAGTTCATTTGGATGACTATCTTGGGGTTCCAAAAAGTGGATTCTAGGATGGGACACTACATCATGCTAAGATATCTTAATTACACCATCAAACTACTATGCCAAGACATCTTACATAAATGCATAAGGCCCAAACCAAAACCCAATATAGTTTATCTCATGATAACTACCAGTGCATCGAGGGGTTTTATAATTAAAATACCTACCTATAACATATTAATTCCAATGCATTACTCATATGGAATGTTTAAACATTTATATTGAAAAACTGGCATATGGAATATTAATACATTCCCTAATCAAAAAAATAATTATAAAATGTCTAGCATAATATGGATAATGGTATCAAACTAGTATATAAGTAGTTAAAATGGTTATATAACATCCATATAAATAAGGTGGATGGTACCATTATAGTATATCCTTAACATTATATTCAATAAAGGATATTAACATTAATGAAAATACTGTAAAATATCACTAGAAAATTGCATGGGAAAAATATCATTTTTTAAACATTAGAATCTAAAATATTTCATGAATATTATGTAAAATATTTTCTTTGAAAATAAAATGGTAAAATTTTAATGTAATATTCAAATTATTGAGTTCTCATGATAGTGGTAAATTACTTTTATGTTGTACACATTAAAAAAATTTCATTCACACATTTATAAAAAGGTCAAAAAGCATCTCATTTAGAAAATGAAAATAATATTAATTTTAAAAATTGTAAAAAGTAAGACATGGTTAAAAATTTAGCTAATAAATCATTGGAAAATAGTAAAAAAAATTGGAACCATTTTTATAAAACATGGATATAGAAGAAAAAATATTTTCAACTGAAGAGATAAACGAGGTTGGTTTTACTTAAAAATATTTATAAATTTTTAAATAAAAATTAAAATTGTAATATTACTCGAAATTTTAATGAATAATAATATGAGAATAAAATATATATATTTTTATTATTGACATATCAAATTATTCTCCCAATGGATACCTAAACACAAACATTCTCAAATAATGATGAGAATGAAAAATAAACCCTTACCTCATGTTTGAATTTCTTCATATGTGTCCAAAAAATCTATATAGTAATGATATATTTATTATTTATCTATTAAATACCCATTATAATATACATAATACCATATATTACCTACTTATAATCTTGTATCACCCATTTATTAACAATTCATTTTTAAAATCACTATATCGGGTAATAACTGCTTTATTTTTCATGTATGTTTTGGTTTGGTATTTTTAGTGGCTATAATTTTATCTTGGTTCCATAATATCCAAAAATATAATAATGATATAAATATCATATATATTCACTATACATTAATTTAGAGTAATCAATAAATTGTGTAGATAGAAAGATGAATTACATCATTCATGCAGAGAGTAGGTCATACGTACACATGAATGTTGTTTTCACTTTTCAAAAAGATGGAATGAAAGAAAGGTAGATAATTATTCACCTTTATTGAATCATTATTATATCATTTAAATCATATATAGTCATCAAATTTAATCACATTACCATGCAATTAAAATAGTATGTAAAAACCAATCACATCATTTCGGGGTCGTGGTTGTCCACACGTATGCACAAGTGACGTTTTTTTCAGATGGTTTGGAAGGTAATAACGTAGATATGATATTAACATTTTAGAAGAATTCTTATTTCATAAATATAATATACAAGAATTAAATCCATCATAATGACCAACTATAAAATATGGAATGAAAAATAATTGGTATCGCTACATGGAGATAGTAAACCATACATACTCACAAGCGATACTTATTTTACAATTTTGTGATAAATACCATATATTTATAGGAGGTAAAAGAATAAGTAGAAATCAAAGTGATCTGTTAATTCAATGAACTCTTCTTTAGTATAACCACTTTTGGATTTCCACTTAAAACCCTAGGGTTGGTAATTTGTGGTGACCGAAATGTCTAGAATTAATATAGGGATTTTGGAAAGATAACTAAGTATTGTCAATCAAGATTTTAATCTTAATGTGGTATAAATATGATAAAGTATGGGTTTTATTGAATAAGTGGGGGGGGGACACAATTGGGATTTTATAAAATAAAAATATATATTAAAAGTCATTATCAAGAAAAATGATTCAAAACCTATAGAAATTATAATTTTTGATATTATTAGTTTGTAATACCATCAACCAATACACTATTTATTGGTTTATGTGGTTTTTGAAACTTATATTTTGGTTTAACCCCATAGTTAACCCATTTAAAATTTAGCCATGATAATGAATTATTCATTGTTAAAGATTAATAATTTTACATATAAGGTAACTATTGACTCATAAATTTCTATGATATGAAATTTTAGACCATTATTAAACACCATTTCATATTTAAATATTATTAATATTTTTAAATAATTTAATAAAATATTATTTTGATAAAATATCATTAATATAAATTTGTACAAAATTCTTTTAATTTTGATTAAAATACATAAATTAAATGTTGAAATTAAAATATAATCCTTCAAAACAACACTATATTATAATCTTAAAATATAAAACTCATGTAAAACTATAAATCATTCAAATTATATGACTTTTAATATTTTTTAAATCATTTATAGAATTTATCAATTAATTCAATAAATTATGTGTCAACATTGTGTATGAATTTAAAATGATTATATAATACCTGAAATTTAAAAATAAATTTACATAATTATAATAATTTCATTAATATCAAAATAGAAATTTTTATTCATTCATAACATGATTTTTCCCCTATATTAATAGATAATAGATATTTAAAACAAATAGAGAGACATTTTGTAACTTTTTATGATTTAAGTATTATATAGGCCATATTCAAAGACAAGTGTCCCTCAAACTATGATATTTTGAACCAAAACTGATAAATTTTTAATTAAATTCATCAATTATTAGTTAATATAAAACATTATAACCTTATCCTTTATTTTTAACCTTTATTAACCATATTTTCATTTTATTTTGTTGATAAATTTTACTGTAGTTACTATTCTTAAAGTCTATAAATAAATGTGACATATTTACCAAATTAGGAACTCATGATTTAAAATATTTTATAAATATTATAAAATTAAATCTCTTTGAGTGGTAAAAATTAATTTTAAAATAAGGGTTCCAAATGTGGTGAAAACTACAGTTAAACAAATACAGTTTTCAAGCATAAAAATGGATTTATTCGCATCCCACGTATAGTTAAAATATTATATGAATGTAAAAATAATAATTTAATATAAAATAAATAATATTAATTAAATTAATTCATAAATAGTGTTTAATTTAATTTATTCAGATAAAGACTCATTTCATTTATAAAAATATTTTTTTTTTCAAAAAACAACTCTTGTATTTCTAATTAATTGATATCCAATGAATTTATTTTATACATTTTTAAACCATAAATTATCATATTTTAGTTAGTCCTATGCATAACCTCCAACTAAAAAATAATGAGGTAACTATTAAGTAATATTTTAATAGAATATCACGATTCATTTATATACAGTGTTGTGTGTAACATAAGCTATTGAAGAATTTTTTTTTATTAAATAGATATATAATATTTAATATCATGGTGTTACAATTTATTTTTTACATAACTTATATATGGCATTTACTGAATCTCTTTCCATTACATTTAATATTTTATATTTTCTTAGGAATTCCCATAGTTCCTTTTTTCTCATGATTTGTAGGGCTTTCATCATGGTCAATATCAGATTCTCTTATGGAGTATGACCTTTGGGAAAAAAATATTTTAATTATTTTATTATGAAAAAAAAATATTTATTTTTCATCTCATTATCAACCACTTAAGGGTAATTAAATAAAAAATTTAAATATTCTTTTAGTTTATCCTTACCCTTAGTGTTTACTTATTCCACATTCTTCTTATATTAGATTTACTACTCTTAAAATTGTAGGATTTTTCTTCTCCTTTCATCAAGATGATCATTCACATATTTTTTCAGCATCTTTATATTACACATATCATCCTCCAATGAAAAAGGGATATTATACAGTATGTCAAATTTATCTTTTATATCAGAATTCATCTGAGTAATGGAGTCTTCATATCATACCATTTTAAAGAGATTCCTCTATTTTTCCTCATATAGTTATATCACATGTACATCAAGATATTTTATTTTTTCCTTTAAATTCATCAGTTATTTTGAGTTTATAACTTTCCACTTTAATTTTAATTAATATTTTCCCACTCTTATGGTCATATTTTCTAATTCCAATGCATGAGAGTCATTTTCTCCCTAAGATCAGAATCCACCTCAAACACCTATTTGTTTATGCTTTTCAATTTGTAAACTTGAATTTTCAGAACTTTTATGTGGACCTCCAGAGACATATTTTCCACTTTTAACATTATGTTATCCTCTTATATCCTCTAATATATCTCTTATAATAAGTATATGACTTCCACCTATGTATTTCTTGGTTACTTCTCATGATCAGTATATCCATCATCACTTGGTATTTATAGATCCTAATATAATCTTGTAGTATCATTGTATGGGTTTATATATTCACAATAACAAATATGTCTGTAATCATTTTTAGAGTTAATGGAATATTTATTTTAATAAAATATTTGGTAAAAACTTTATAGAGATATTCTTCTTCTTTTAATTCTTCCCCTTTTCTATAAACCCAAATAATATCGGGGTTTAATAAAACTCAAAAACAAATATAAATTGGATCACATCAGAGAAAAAAATACAATTGAAATAATTGAGGCTCTAATACTACATGTTATTACCAATAAGGTATTAGGTGAGATATACCTTTATGGGGGTGATTAAGTTTATAAATAAATATTCAAAACTAAATAATTATTCCTTAAATCCCCCACTACCCATGTAGATCTTGACCTCGGGATTAGTAGGGTCACTAGATTTTGTCTTTTTTGAACAGTGATCCCATTAATCTCGGTCATGTCATAAAATCTATTGAGTTTAATTTATTATTTATTAATCCACACTCACTACATATATGTTATAAAATGTAAAGCTTGCATACAAAATATATTGATTTTACTCAGTTCACCCACACCAGGCTAATCTAAGGAGAAGGTAATTAGTGATGTGATAATGCACCAGAATCCAATAATCACACTGATAATCATGGGTTTATGATAATTCACTACTATGAATGGGGTTAATCCGCTTAAAATAGTTATGGTTTGGATTATTTACACCCATGTATTACTCTCTAAAACATATCTCCTTCACTCACTACTTCAAAAATAACACACCTTTGAAAGAACATTCCAAGATGAATAATATCACAAATGTTGTTGTTTCCCCTAATGTAGGTTGGTGTTTTTGATCTCCATAGTCTAATCCATCATAAGTGGGATGTGAACTCCTCCCTGAACATTATCATTTTATTTTATATCCCATTTTTTAGAATTCTATAGTGTTATAGTACTTTATTTATACCTTCTATTTTTTTACTTTTCTATATGGTAGAAAACTCCAATTCTTCCTCAATACTTTTGTACATAAATTAAATCAACTCTTATTCCTTATTACTTTGAGAAATATTAATAATATATTTTTCTCTTTATTTTAATGTGTAAAAAGGTATAGAATATATTTATTTTCCTTTTTTCAGATTTATCATTCAGCGTGGTACTTTTTCTTTTTATAGAGATCTTGCTGTCTTCCCTTTTTTACTTCTCAATTTATGATTTAAATATTTTATAAATAACTCCTTATCATTTTTAATCTAGAAAAAATGATGCACAATTTTGTATAAAATATTCTCTAAGGGATGAGTTAACTCTACAAATTTCATTCCCTTTAATCTAATTTAAACATTTTAATATAATGTGGAAATCATGGGATTTGACTTCATTTATACATGGTTTGGGATTTGGTTAAGAACTAGATATATGAAATCTATATATAATATCTTCTTTAATTCCCCCCTAAAATCATGTTGTGTATTCCAAAATCATTAACTCAGATATAAAACTTCTATAACATAAACTCCCAATGAAACTCCCAACACCATTCCCAAGTATCTATTTCAACTTCTACCTCAACAACCTAATGGTATCTACACCATAGACCGTGGTGCATGGGTTCCTCATCATACTATATTAACTCATCCCGTGTGATTACTCCATGGAGACGACAACACCCATAGAAGGTGTAAGTACCCCAACCCTAGTAGCCCCAAGTTAGTGGTTACTTTATTAAGTTGGTATTAAGTTCAGGAAATCACATCCCAAAGGACAAAATATTTTATTAGTTTTTGGAAAACTAGATACATAAATAAATCTTACATTAAAACATTAAATAAAATATAACATAGTAACTCCAATGAATATACCTATATTCTCATAACTTATCCCTATATGTTAATCATAATATACACCTTGGAATCTTATAAAAAAATAAAACTTAAGAAATGGGTGAACTCATATGATCAATATGGTTTAGCATATAGTGGAAAATACCATAAAAAATAAAAAACCATAAGGGAAGGTGAATAAAAAAAACACATTCTATTAAAACTTAATATTTATCATAATATAGAAAGAATAAATGATAATAAAATGATTCCATATTATTTATCACATGAGAATAAAACGTAACTATGGATATTCTAATAATCAATTAATCACATGGATTTTCAATAACTAATATCATAACTGGATAATGAATAATGTAGGGCATCGTAAATATACCATCAAGGATTCAACCAAGACACTATACACAAATGGGTAATAATTCAACAATAACCGAACTTGTTTGTCTCATGAGCCCAAAAGATGCACAAATGGTATATAGTGAAACCTTACCATCACATACTATATCTAATTAATTCCTCATATGAAATGGGTGATATAAAAAAAATATTCATATTGAAACTAGCATATAAAATGCTAACAGAGTTTCATAATCATAAACCATCTAATATAATTTGGATAATAGTAAAAACTTAGTACATCCCTTGTAAAATTGATCATAAAATAGTGAATAATATATGATTAATGGTATTATAAGAGATCAAACTTAATGAAAAATTTTGTTCAAAAAAGTATGTTAACATAGATATTTTAATAAGGTCACTAAATTTCATTAAGGAAAATTTTCTTTTTTCACTTTGAAATCACTTATTCTTAAAAATATGTGCAATTATAAAAGAAAAAAAATCTTTTAAAAGAACCTTGTAATATTATAAAATAATATTAAAAAACATTTGGAATTATTGATGTGGTAAAATCAAATCATTCCATATAAAAAAAATTCCTTTTTAAATTAAAAAACATTTAAAATAGTATTTTAAAATGAAAGTCCATTAAAAATATCATATCAATAATGTGAGTGTTATTCATATGAATCAATTACATGTATAAATTTTAAAGACACATAAAACATGTGAAATTACAACATAATATAATCAAATTAAATTTCACATATATTATAGAATGACATTATCAATAGAGTATAATCTTAACATAAAGAATAGAAATTGTGTTAATAATTCTCTTATCTTAGGATTGAATGTGTTCTTATATTACAATTAATGTATTGAATAATAAAATTTTATTCATTACTTACTTAATTAATAAACTTTTTCACATATATCTTAATTATTACAATTTTATTAAGTTCTTTTATAACTATTTAGATGAGTTACAGAGGTCAATTTCATCATTTCGAGAGAATTTATTTCACCGTTCCATGGTTGGTAACTTTTCTATATTTATGGATGTTATTATAAAATGGGAATAGTACATAGAAAATATGATTATATAGTATCTATTAACATAAAAAATTTTATATGGTCCCATATATGATTTTTCTTTCTATCATTGGGATGATTCATTTGATAAAACTTTTTTGATAATTTTTCAGTTTATTAGGGAAGTTTTTTCAACAATCATTAACTAGTTTTGTTTAATTAAATATTATGGAATTATATTAATTTGAAAATGTGATTCCATAAATATTATATATATATATATACATAAATGCATAAAAAATTTTAAACAATTATAAGGGAATTTAATCTTTCTATGAATTAGGTAAAGGGAAATAAAAACCCATCGTCCATGAAGGTGGTGAATCGACATATAATGGATGATGTTTTCATTTTTAAGAATAAAATAAGAATAAGAAAGATTTTATTATAGATATTACATTAAAACAATAAAAATATATTATATATATGATACTAGAGTTATCATGAAACTTTTAATAGGGTGTTTGGATAAGGTAAAATAGAGAAATAATTTAAAAGGGAATGAGGAATTTACCTCTTCAATATCATCTCCTTGATAACCTCCTTAATGCACTTGGAATTTTACTTTGGGTGAGACCAGAAACACTAGAATGTGTATAGATATTAGGAGAATATTTTTTTTAAAATATTATAATATAACAAGGCTATTTTAGGGACAAAGACTTCCAAATTTCCAATAAATAATTTCAAATGAAATTTTCAACCATACATTAACCTATTTGTTCTTAAATTATAATTTTATGTTTTTTAAATAATTTAATAAAAAAATTTATTCATGAAAAATAAATATTTTCAAATTTAATACGATTCATTAATATGACTTTAAAAAGATCAAAAAAAGTTTCAATTTCTAAAAAAGTATTTTTATTATATTCTATAAATGTTAAATTTGTCTATAGATTTCATGTATCAATATAATTATCTCATATTATATTTATTTTAATATTTTTAATATCATTTATGTTATTTATCCATTAATTTAATAATTAATTTATCATCATTTTGCACGAATTTTTGTTGTTTTATTGTTTACTAAAAGTTAAATACAAATTTTCATGAATAAGATAAGTCTTTTATATTTAAAGAGACCATTTATAGTGTAATATCTCTTTTCAAAAACTATATATTACAAAGTTATACTAATAGAAGACTATAGTGTTAATAGTTTGACTTTCATTTAAATAAAATATTATAAGGGACTTTATGTAAAACAAGTGGATTCTCAAATGACCTAAATTATAAAAAAGTATAATTATGATCTAAAATTACTCATCAATTAATATTTATAATCTTTATTTGGTTATTTAATGGTACTTATAATTTTAATTAAAATCATTTTATTGATTTGTCTTCATCTTGGACAAGCACTACGTCAGAGTTGCATTAGGATCAAATTTAATTATTTCATTTATAAAAATCAAAAATAAAATAATATCATAAAAATAAACTAATTATCCTCAATATAATTTTTTATTCATTTATTATGTATATTTACTCATATCGTTGTCAACAAAACTTTTTTAATTTGTTAAATTGACATTTCATTCCTTATAAAATCATCGCACAAGAATTTAGATATGATTCATGTTATATGAGTAAAAAATTAGAATCAATCAGTAAAAAAGAAATTTTTTTGCGTAATAATTAATAAAAAATTCATGAAAAGCCTTTTTCACACTCAAATATTAGCTATAAGTCACAAAATATTACTTTTCTAACACTACATAGGCACTGTGTTAGTTCTGAAAATGATTTTTATATTTATCATGAAATAAATTGTAATTTAAAAGTTATGACTTATTTTTGAAATATATATATATATTATAATATCATAAATTAGTAATTAAATAAGTTTAATAAATTTTATATCATAATTATGTCTTAACGATATCACAAATGATAATATTTTTTATAACAATTATTATTCACTAAAAGTTACATTTTATTGAAAATTCTCAAACTCTCACCATAGAATAACTTTGAAATTATTATTTAAAATATTAAATTCATTTTATCAAACAAACATTCAAAATATTCCATAACTTAATAAAAATATTCATTCATAATGGGTAATTAGAATCATTTTTTAAGAAAACATATTTTAGATTATTTAAAATAGCTTTACTAAAAAAATTATTATATTCTGCTCATTTTACAATATATTTATATTGAATATGATATATATATTTAATTTATAAATTAGTTGTTCTTATTCATACATTCCAATTTTATAGATATGTAATAAGATTTACATTTTTAATAATAATATTTAATAATATATTGGTATTTTAAACTCAGTGTTGCGTGCAATATAAGCTATCAAAGATGTTAAATTTAAAATATGCATACCATTAGATCTTGGTGTGTTATGTTATACCCCCCCTTAATAAATTACATACTCATAATTTTAAATTTCAATTCAAAAATAAGAGGTTGATACTGGAAAATTCTGTTGTGTGAAACCCACTTTGGAGATATGATTAATAAGACATCCTCTTAATAAGTGGGAAAGGGAAATGTAAAGGACACCACGAAATTATAAATTAAAATAGGATAAAATTATTTAGAAATGAAAATATAGACATTGAATAAAAATATAATTATCAAGTTCTAATGGAGAACATCAACCATCAGAAAACCATAAATTTTTATTGTTTAAAAGACTATAAATTTCTCAAATAGAAAAGTAAATGGATCACATTTTTTATCCAAAATCCCTTTCTTTAGAGTTGATGGATTATTTTACTATTCATATAATCACTTTAGAAAATAAATTTACTAGATTAATTTCCATTTCATAATCAAAATCTCATCCTTTGGTTGTGATTTTATCTATTTTCACATATTCCCTTACGACATGAAATGAATGTTCCCAGGGAGTTTTTTTATTCCTAAGAACATTAATGAATCATATGATCCACAAGTAATTACTTAGACCATTAAATGATTACTGAAACAAAAATTGTTCGAAAATGATTTCGAATATAATAAACCATACTTTAACCTAAAACAATAATACACAAGTTTTAACTTAATCCATTCCATAAGTAGTAACCTTAAGAATCATTCATAATACTTCTTTCCAAATTAAATGTTTAAATTTTTTGAAGGTTGATAAATTTACAAATTAAACTTAAAATTGAATTCCCAAAACAAAATAACGTAGAATCTATTATGACATCTGAATACCTTGATCACCATAAAACCACAATGAAAATATGAATCCTTCAAAAAATAAAAATACAGGTTTTTGAATAAATTTATTAAATACAAACATTTAGTAAACTCCATAAAAAATTAAATTACTAACCAATTTCATATTCACCTATACTATACCATAATCATTTATTTATTATTGGTCATATATTTAGGGTTATCTTCCCCAAATAATGTGTTTTCAAAAAGTTCGGCTTGCAAAATAATCACTTCTCTTGGTTATAGGTATTATTCATCAAAAGATTCCAAATTATTAAAGAAGTATTTTTTTATAATACTTATAATTCTTATAACTAATAAATCAATTAAAAAATAATCAAATGACCTAATTAATGAATCCAATAATAATCACATTAATAATCCCTCTTCATTTGTGGTTATATAATAATCTTGACAATGATCTGTTAGCTTCTTTTGAGTTATATTTCTTTAATTAATGGGGAATTTTTTTCATAGATCTCCATATAATTACTGCTTAACCATTAAACATTGGAAAATTGATTCATTCTCTTGAAATCATGATCATGGTTTCCTTTTCCATCATACTTAAAGTTAACTCCTTTTTTTATTAATCATATATCGTTGTATTCCCTTCTACAATTATCACATATAAGAAATTCCATATTTCCCTTATTACCCTTATCTATACTATCCGTATGTCCTATTCTTCGCATTCTTCAATATAAAGTGATAATACTTAATAAATTGTTTCTCCATTTTTTTTGAAACATGATCCTATTTTAGCATATGAAGAGATTTTTTTGGAGACTGGTTCCATTGAAAATAATTTTTTAAACCAACCAAAGAAATGATCATTCATACTCATTAGATTCTAAATGTTGATAATATTCCAATTACATCTTATTGGTGACATCTCCAAAGTATATAATGAACTAGATTAGATCATAGCATTTTGAATTGTAATTTACATTCTGAAAACTAGTGAAACACATAATATAAATTGAAAATTGAGGTATACCTAATCTCTAAATCATAATATTGGTTTATTTATGAATATTTAAAAATTATATCATACGATGTCGTTCACTAATCTATGTATTAATATATATAATTTCTTATAATTATAATATTATTTCTCTAAAACCATCTGTAAAGACCCCAACCCTAACAAACTAGAGTTGGTGGTGTCTATATTACAATGGTATTAGGTACAAGCGATCACATCCCAAAAGAACTGAATAGTTTAATAATTTTTTAAAACTTGATATATACATAAATCGTACATTATAACATGAAGTAAAACATAGTATAGTAACTCCATTGAAAACACTTCTATTATCCTAGATTTTCCTTTCATGTCAATTATAATATATATATATTGGAAACCTAGGAAAAATAAAACATAACAAATGGTAGGCTCAGATTCTCAGTAAGGGAAAGAATGCTATGGAATATGTTATAAATATACCAAAACAATAAGGAACTGTTAATAATTAAAAACACATTTCATTAAGACATAATATTGAGCATAATATGATATGAGAAAATTATAATCAAAGTATTACACTAAAAATTGATATTCTATTAATAGAATAATCATGTGGATTATCAATGAATAATCTCATAATTATAGAATGAATAATACGGGACATTATAAATATAATGTTAAGGAAACATCCAAGACACCATATATAAATGAGTAAGACATCATTCAATACCCAAGTAAGTTTGTCTTATGAGACCTTATGATGCATCGAGGGGTAATAGAGGGAGCATCCCATCACTTACTAAGTCCAATTAATTTCCTATATGAAAGGGGAGAAACATAATTAGAATATATATTCATATTCAAACTAGCATATGAAATGTTAATAACTTTACATAATCATAGACCATCTAAAACAATATGGCGAATGGTATAAAAGTAGCACATTACCTATCAAATAGATTATGGAACATTTAATAAGATATGGTTAATTGTATCATAATAGATCAAACACATTGAATTATATTATTCAAAAAAGGATATTGGAATAGATACTTTAATAAGGTCACTGAACTTTTTTTAGGAAAATACCCTTTTCAATTTGAAATAATTTATTCTTAAAAAGATTCAAAAATATAAAATAATACATTTTATTTGAAAATAACCATATAATATTTTAAATTATTCTTAAAAAAAATAATGCATTATGAAATTGGGGGAATATTCTATGTCCTTATAAAAAAATTTCTTTTAATATTTTAAAACATTTAAAAGGGAATTTTTAAAAGAAAATACCTTACAAAAATCATGTCATTGCTGTGAGTGTTAATAAAATGAATGGATTATGTGTATCATTTGAAAATCCACATAAATATGGAAATACAAAATAATATAATAAAAGTTAATTTCACACATAATCATAGCACGACTTAATCAATGGAGTAGATGTTTAACCCAAATAATTAAAATTGGGTTATGAATTCTATTATCTTAGTTATGAATGCATTCTGCACTTAAACATAACATCATTGATAGTAAAATTACATTAATTGATTAAAAACCTCTTCCAAATATATTTTATTTATTAAGATTTTATGAATTTTTTGTCTATGTTGATGATTTATAAAGACCAATTTTACCATTCTTTGAGTGTTTGTTTCATGGTTTAATGGTTGGAAACTTTTCTATATTTATGGATGTTATTTTAAAATGGGATTAGTACTCAAGAAATGAGATTATATGGTATTAATTCACCAAAAGATGATAATATAGTCCCACATATAATTTTTCTTTCTAACATGAGTATGATTAATTTAATAAAACATTAATGAAACTTGTTCAGTCTATTATGGTGGGTTTTCCGACCATCACAAACTAGTTTTGTTTTATTTACTATTATGGACATGTAATAATTCATGAATGTGGGAACATATATAATATATGTAATTAGGTAATTTTAATCAATGATATGATAATTTAAAATATTCATGAATGTGGTTAATGGAAACTAAATCAAATTGTACATGAAGGCGGTGAACCGACATACCATGTATAATGTTTTTGTTTTTAAGAATAAAAGGAGAAGATAAAAGATTTGATTATGGATATTAAATTATCCTAATAAAATTATTTTATATATACAATAATCTATTTAACATTCAACTTTTTATTGGGGATGAGGGCAAGTTATAAGAGAGAATGAATTTAAAAGGGAACAATGATGAATTTACCTCTTGAATATTGTATCTTTGAGAACCTCCTAAAGAACATCAAATTGATCTTTTGGTGGGACCAATGTCACTAAAATGTGGATTTAGATGAGAAAAATAGAATTTGGAAGAGTATGGTCATTATAGAAGGCTCAATGTGGTGAAAATAAGTGAAAGAATGAGTTCCCTTTTATAATTGGAGTGAGGGTCATTTTAGCAATTTCTTAAAATATTAAAATATAATAAGGCTATTTTAGGGACAATGACTAAAAAATGGCCTATTAATTTTAGGGGATAAAAATTTACAACACATTTTATCCCCTTTAGTCTTATTTTATATTATTATGATTTTTAAATAATTTGATAAAATATTATATTTATGAAAAATCATTATTGTCAAATTTAATACTATCCATTACTATGACATTAAATACATAAAAACAAAGATTCAAATTTTAACTAAATATTTTATCCTATAAATTTCATGGTTATCTATATAATACATGGATTATCTTAATTATCTCATATTTTTTTTTTAATATTTTTAATATAATTTTTTTCATTTGTCCATTAATTTAATAATTACTACATCATCATTGTGCAAGAATTTAAGGTATTTATTTGATACCAAAAAATTAAAAATAAATTTAAATGAGGAATAAAAATGTATTATATTTTAATATAAAATTTATTTTCTAATATATCTTCTATAAAGCTATATATTATAATGTCATACTAATTAAAAACTATAGTGTGACTAATTTTACTTTCTTTTAAATAAAATAATATAAGGGACTCAATTTCAAACAAGTGAATTATTAAAGGTCATAAACTAGATAAGAAAAATATTATTATCATTTAAAATTGCTCATCCATTAAGATTTAGACAAATATTTTCATCATGTAGTAGTTCTCATAATTTTAGATAAAACGATTTTATTAATTATTTTTCTTCTATCACAAGCATTGTGTGAGTGTTGCATAAGAAACAAATAAACTTATATCATTTAGAATATTTAAAAATAAATTAATATAACCCAAATAAATTAATTAGGATCAAGATAATATATTTTTTTCTCTAATTATGTATATTTACTCATATACATGTAAAGACAACTTCTTCAATTTTTCAATTTGACTTAACATTCCATGTGCAAGCTTTGCAAAAGAATTTCGATAATATTCATGTTATATTGGTAAAAAATTATAAAATATTAGTGAAAAGAATAATTTATTTATAATAATTAATAAAAAATTCATTCAAAGGTTTGTTACCAGTTAAATATTATATATATAAGGCATCAAATTTTACTTTCCCAATGCTGCGTAGGCACTACGTCTGCGATGAAAATTCTTTTCATATTTATCATGAAATAAACTATAATTTATATGTTCTGAATATTTATATTACAATATCATAAATTACTAATTCAAAAATTTTAATTAATTTTACATCATAATTATTTATTTACTATATCACATAAGTTACTGTATTTTAAAAAAACTGTATTTTTTTTACAATTCTCTCAAAATTTAACTTTTTGAAAAATTCTAAAAATTTCACCATAGACCTATTTTCATATGATGATACAAAAAATTCATTTATTTTTTATAAAAAAAATCTAAAAAATCTAGAAATTATTTGTAATATTTATTCTTAATGATAAAAAATATCAATTTTGAAGATAATGTACTTATGAAGATTTAAAATGACTTGACTAAAAATATTGTTATTATATTCTAATATTTTACACTATATTTATATTGAATAGGATATATATATATTTAAAAATAAATTTATTCTTATTCATACCTTCTAATTTATTGTCTTGGATATAACGACCACATTTTAAATAATAATATTTAATAGTATATTGTGGTTTTTATCTCTATGTTGTGTGAAACATAAGCTAAGAAGATGTTAAATTTAAAATTGATATACCATAAAATTATGGAGTGTTATAGAGGGACCCCAATTAAACATAAGGATCTAAAAAATTAACCATAGTGACCAACATGATATTTTCTCTTCTGATTTCCCATGTTATCTATCCTTCACATCTGATACATCATTAACTGGAGTCATCAGAACACCCATGCTACCATTTTCTATTTTCCATAGGGAAACCCCTAGTTATAAATAATCATATCCAAAACAAATTTAATCACCAGTTCCCCATTTCTATAGATAATGAGACTTTTTCATTTAGCGTTAGATGTAAATGTAGAGCTCGTCAACAAAGTGAGAATCTACTCACCATTTTTAACCACTACACTCACCACCCTCTGTCTCCAAGATGTATTTTTCTCCTTTTCAACTTTCCTAAATATATAATATCAGATTTAGTTTTTATATTATTCATCCATACCCCCATATTATACTTGAATTTTTTTTTGGAATCTTATTGACAAGACTATGTGCTGTAAGAGCAATCATTTTCCTTCTGTGACGCTACATCTCACTACAACCACTACCACTCTAAAACCACCCAAAACACTCTATGATCCTTTATATACACACAATGAACCACACAGTATATGATACAATACTACTCCATTCCACTCTAGATAAGAATTTAAATTGATGTTGTCCATTGCCTTAGGTGAATGGACTTTCTTCGGTGGTTCTAGGTAATTAATGGACTTATATTTTATTTCTATATATATATATTATTTATTTGTTACTTCATTAATTTGAAAAATATATTTAAATTCTTGATCCTATATCATGGATACCATTATTCCAATGTCAAAACATTCTATTTTATATATAGACTCTTTTTTCTCAAAATTCTATACACCATGGTGTGGTGAAATTTTGTTATGTTTCTTCCATGGACCATGATATTGGTACTCATACACTATATTGTGGTCATATCCTATACAAATTATTCCACTGATTACACTTTTGGATAACTTTCAGACTTCATCACTTTGGTTTTGACACACTAGTCACAAAAAACAAGCTTTCATGGGAAAAAAACTAACACAATGGCAATAATATTTTACAACAAGTCCAATATAATAAAACCCTAAATAAAAAATTTAATTCTAATAATATATCCATTTATATTTTTTAGGAAACATACATCATGAATCCAACATCCCTTATTATCACCAGGAAGCTTCATAATCCCTTGACATACTTCTCACTCTCCCTTTAGGGGTATGGAAATCTCATGAATTCATTGTTTTTATTCTCCCCCTTTGAGAACAAATAAAAATAAATATCCTTTCTAGAAGTTATGGATATAAATATTTGAAAAAATATATCATTTTGAATAAGGTTATTTCTATTTCGCTCCATTATCATGCTCCCCATTTTTTATTGATGTCAAATAACAAACAAAATATTCACTTCCTTTACCCATATTTTAATGTAATCTATAGAAATAATTGATACCACTTCACATGGTATAGCTTTTTTTCCTAAGTAATCAATAATAAATATTCTACACCTTTTAGATATTATCCTTTTTCAAAAATTTCTTATAAAATTTATAGATAATACACCCCCTACATACAATTAATTTCACTAATCTCTACTTTCTCGCTCAATTCTTCACTTTTTAACCAATTGTAAAAAATAGATACCAACTATTAAATCAAAATAAAACCAATTGATAAAAGAAACATCATATTTTTCCCTAAAGCTCATGAAATTATCCTTCAATTGTGGATATATAATAAATATATTTTTAGTGAGTGGAATTACCAATTAGAAATGAGCCATTAATAAAACCAATAAACTAACTGAGTTAGAACTCAATTTTTTAAAAAATTGATTCTAATAACATCTTTACTACAATTAATTACAATCACATAATTATATGAATTTAAAGTAGTCATAATTTTCATATTATTAAAAATAATTTGTTATATGAACTAAAAAAAATTCCACAAACCATTAGTGAGTAAATATCAATTACATATTGTGTTAGTCATAACAAAATTCATCATTCCAAATCAAACTTGGACACCAAAACTGATTCTAGTTGTTGAAACTGATACCAATTATTGAAGCTTATTTATTTATTTATTCCCCAAGTGTCTTTACTTAGTTGATGAGAATTCCCTCTTTTGATGGTGAACTCCAAAATACCCCTACCATTTAGTTACAACACAAAATATAGAGATAATATGCAGCATGAGAATCATCCATCTTTAACATCTTTATCAATATTTGATATACGAAAAACCATCAGTTGATATCACTTGTTAGTATATAATAGATAATTAATGAATATAATTTTATTAATGATACTCCATTGGGATTCCTTGTTCCATCTTAAAGTCTGTATACCAATTAATGATATTTTTTTGACACCAACACCTCAATTGTATCTTTGATACTAGTTTTAATAGAAATTTCTACACATATGATTCTTCTTATTACACCATGTACTTTTAATTCTATCTTTGATAATATACCACTTATTTACATTATAATAATCAATAAAAACATTTATTCATGATGAGAAACCACTTATATCTCCTGATGTAACATCCCCATGGATCCTATCTCACATAAATCCTAAAATACTCAAACAAAAATTAATTACATTTAAATATATCAGGGAGATGAATTCTAAATTACTCAGGATGAGGATGATGATGAGTAATCCTGGAATACTATTTTTCTCTTTTATTCCTTTAAATTCAATTCCATATTTATATCTGAATTGATTTTGATAGAATATTCCTTCTTTTTATGTTATTTTTTGTAACACCTTGAATCCAGCAACCCAATTCTGATTGTTATTTTACTACAATGACATCATATATAAGGGATTTCATCTTAAAGGATAAAATATTTTATCAGTATAATGCTATTTAATACGTAAATTTTTTTAAATTACATTTGAAAACATTAAGTACAACATGAAATTATAATAATAAATTTGTTGTTTCATCTAGTATATCCATGAAATCATTCATAAATCCCTTCCTCATATCTGGGGAAATGGAAAAAATAAAAAATATAGTGATATATGATTCCTAGTAAAGGAATATATATATAAAAATCTATAATATAATTAATAAATCAAGAATAAAATGGATGGGATAAAAAATAATCAAATACTCCACCTAACTAATATCATAAAATTGTAATATATCCCTGGATAACATAACAACGTAAATAAATACATGTATAAAAATAATTAATTTCAAAATAATGGAATGTATAATGTTTGAAATCATAATCATACAACCAAGTACTTGTTCAAAGACATCATCAACATGTTGTTATGGCTTTATTCCAAGACATCATAAATAATTGGGAATGCATACACCAAATGACTGGGATAGATTGTGTCATGAGACCTATTAATGCATCAATGATATATAACAGGATCAAACAACCACTTACTATATCTAATTCATTCATCACATGAAATAAATAAAAAATAATTCAATATATAATCATTATAACATTTGTATAGATAAACTAGAATTTGAAATGTTATTATTTCCCCTAATTAACAAATAGAAAAAAGGATCATAATATATCTAGAGAGATACGATGGATGGTTACATTAGTGTATATACCCATTAAATAATAATATTCATCAATTTATTTTAACATATATAAAAATACTTTTAAAAGATTGTCAAAAATTTCATAAGGAAAATACCATTTTAGTTTTGAAATCAATTATTTAAGACCTAAAACTTTTTAGAATATTATGAAAAACATTTATTTGAAAATTAAAATGGAAACATGTAAATAAATATTCAAATAGAAATTATTCATTGTGTTGTGAAAATTATTTAGTGTGTTAAATGTTAAAACAAAGATTTCATTCACACCTTTGGTAAAAAATACATCATTTAGCAAACAAAAAGAATAATACTCTTAATTTTTTTTTGAAAATTCATACATGGGTAAAAAGGAATTGAATAAATCATTTGATTTTTTTAAAAACATTATGGAAAATATTTTAAAGAAAATATGAACATGGAAGAGAAAATATTCTTGACCAAATAGAAAAAAAATCAGGTTTCTTTTAAATATTAATTAAAATATTTGAGAATTTAGAGAGAGGAAAACAAAATATAAGATTTTAATGTATAGGTATAACCATAGGAGAAGAAATTATATTGGTATTAAGATAAAACTATCATATAATTCCTCCAATGAAATCTTAAACATCGATAATATCGTATAAGTATGAGATTGTGAAATAAACGATTACCAAATTGGTATCTTTTTAATCATAAACCCCATAAAAATAACTTCAAAAGGAACTTAAAATATAATGATTATATACAGATTGATGATATAATATGTAATATGGTTATTATATATAACACACCAAATTTTTTTACTAAATATAGGATATGTCTCACAAAAATAAAAATGAGATGAGAAATAATTAAAAAGATTGGAATGATGATATGAGAATTAATCAATGAAGTGATTCTACATAATAAATTTAAATCCACATAAATCAAGTGGAGATATAAAATAAAATAACCATAGTTCATTATTCATATATTCTTGGAATAATAGTAAATGAGAAGTAATATAACCCAATGAACAAAAATTGAGTTAACAAAACCCCTTATCTCAAGCCTAGTTTTATTTCATAAACATTAAAACCTCCTATAAAATAAAATCATATTAATAATATAGTTTCATAAAGATATTTTTTAATATTCATTCTTTTATTATAATAATTTTAATTTCATTTATTACCATTCTATATATTTATTAAATCTATTAAGTTCATGTCAAATGTTTTGAGGATGTTCAGTTCATAATCATAGAATAAATTCAGTAGGTTGACCTTTATCAAAGGTGTAATGATTACATTATTTACAAAATATTAATCATGTAATAATTATAATTTTTTAACTTTAAATTAAATTTTAAAATCATTGATTAAATGAGTACATGAAAAATGAACCACATTGCTTCATGGAGGTTTTAGTCCACACGTATGCCTGAGTGAGACTATCATTTTTAACCAGTGTAAGGGTAATAATATAAGTAAACTATATAAAAAATCATAATTATGTCATTAATATAATATATATTAATTAAATACATCATAATAACCAACCATATGAGGTGGTGAAGAGAACCAAAACATATCACTTGGTGGAGGTGGTTGTCCACATGTATGCACAAGTGATGTTTTCTTTTCCCAGGGAATAGAGATAGAGATGACTAAGTGTTGAAACATAGACATAATAAAATATATTTATAGTTTAGATAACTATATAATCATATCAAATTGATTATTATATAATTTATGGAGGTATATGAGGAAATAGAACGAAAGATCTCAATTACAAGTTATACATCTTCTTTGGGAAACCTCAATCGGCTTACACATTAAGCATTCTATGTTGTTCTTATGGTGATAAAAGAGAATATAAATAGTGGATAGGATAGATTTTAAGGTATTTTGGTAGATATTTATCAACATAAATGTCTCAAAATGTGTGATGAAGAGAAGATATGAGATTTCCTTTTATTAGTGATGAGAGTTTCACAATTGTTAATATCAATAACTTTAAAATATAAGAAGTATCATAATCCTGTCAAATGGAACAAAATGGATATAATTTAAAATTTAGGACATGATAAGGTAAAAATAAATTCAACCAATAAAATATATATATGTTTATATCTCATTTCAAAACATATTTTTTGGTTTGACCCCATCGTTAACCCTTTTTAACCTTAATTGTGGTTGAACACTTTTCCCACATTAAGGGTTTTAAATTTAATTCTTAGTTAAAAAGTGGATAAAAATAGTATATGGATGAAATTTTAAACATTTCCCATACTAAATGTTCTCTTTAAATATTTATTTTATATTTTTAAATCGTTTTATGAAATATTTTTTTCTATAATATATCAACCAAGTCATTTTTTGGATGATTCGTTTAATTTGAGTTTAACGATATCAAGAAAAAATGCAAAAAAATATAAATATACATACTAATAATTATTATTTATAATTAAATACTGAATTAATTAAATAATTCAATTGATCCAAAACATATTAATTTTATTATTTTCAAAATCATTCGCTTTGATTTTTCTATAGCATGCACAAGTACTATGTCAGCGTTGTGTAAGAATTTTATATAATTAAATCCTCAATAAAAAATAGAATTAATTTTCTATAACAAAAAAAATGTCTTAATATTAAAATAATACTTTATAACTATTATTTAATTTTTATTATCCTTATGAGAACAAGATAGAAAAATAAAAGGATAGATAGTAACATATTTTCTTTATTCTTTACATTAAATAATATATAGGTATTTATCAAAGGAAAATGGAAACAAGTTTCCATATATTTCAATATTAGATGATTAATTTTATCATAATCTCATAAAAGATAAATAATTCAAGTGTTATATAGATTTTTGAAGCCTTATTGCAATATTTTTAACCTTAATTACATGATTTACCATTTACCATGGTGAAAAATATTTTCCACTGTTACTATTAATAATGAAAAAAAATAAAAGGTACTTATTTATAAAATATTATCTAATGATAAAAAATATGAAATATATTTTCTAATATTAAATTTTAATATTTTTCAAGAATTGTTTTAATATAAACGTGTAAAACACAACGAAAAATAATTTTTTGATAAATGTGTTTTGAATCATAAAAATGAAATTACACCAAAATTAAATATAAAAATGATTCATATAGAATTAATTGGATTATATTTAATAAAATTTATATTATTTTAAATTAAAATAAAATTCATATCATAATTAGACTTTTTTAATCACTTTATTTAAATAAAAGAAATGACATTTTCCAAAAATTAGCATTTTTCATTATTCACTTAAAAATCATTCTCTTTGTAAAATATCAAAAATTAATCATAAGACTATTAAAAAAATGAGTATTTATAAAATTATATCCATTTTATGAAATAAAATTTATAAAATTAGATGAAATCAATTATAATAATGACATTTAAAATGAAATAAAAACCACTATTGAAGGAAATTTATTTTTAAAGTATAAAAAGGAATTGTTCTCATTACGTCACTAATAAAATAATTAAATGAATGTTAATTAATTAAATTAGAAATATAAAATAATTATTTAATTATAAGAATTTATAAATAGTGATTAATTTAATATATTTTGATATAAATCCCTTGTGCACTTAATAAAAGTTTTATGAAAAATATATCTTTTACTTATGACATTTTATCATCATTTATAACTAATTGATAATAAATGTTTAATTTATTATTAATTTAATTAAGAAATATATATATATATATATATATATATTATAATATTTTTCTTCTTATTCATTCCTACCAAACGAATGGCTGTGTCATAACATTCATATTTAAATAGTAATATTTATACCATATATCAGGTTTTGTTTAACCTTAGTGTTGCGTATACCACATGATATTGAAGGTATTTATTAAATAAAATAAATAATAAAAATTTTGTAATTAAAATATACCACCCATACAGAAATGGATTGATCAAAGTTTTATATCTTGTTAGATAAAATGGTTTAAATCATTTTAAGAAACATTAATTTGAGGGAGTGGAAGATAATACATACAATGATGAAAGGAAAAACATTTTTAATAAGTAAAAGTACCTTTTTTAAGACCCATATAATAAGAAGGGATAAAAAAAATTAATTTTCAAAATAGGAAAAATTCAATATGATCTTTATTTGTACTAAAACATAATCGGGACCCAAATAGGGAGAACATTGGATGGAAGTGAAAATATAGACGTGGAGGTGTAAATTAACATAAAAGGAAAAATACAAAGTGATAGAGAACATGATCGTGAAAAATTTTAAAGACCAAAAACCCTTAAGACAATAAGTAATAATTAATACCATCAATACGTAAGAAATTATGGTAAAAAGATAACATTTTTATTTCAATATCCTTTTTCTATAGTTGAGAGATTCTTTTACTATCAAGATAAAGAACATTGGAAAATATACTTAAATAATTTATTTTCATTTCATAAGAAAAATTTCATCCTTTGGTTGTGGATAATGAATTTCCACTTCTATATTGTCTCTTAATCAAAGAAATGAATATTTAAGATGAATTTTCTTTAATCTCGATAACGAAACATAATTTTTAATTCATCATAAGATCTACAAAAGGATAAAAAATCATTCCTCCCATTTCTATCCATTAACCAAAACCAATATGGTTAGCACAAGAGGATATAATATCCAATATGAATAAAAATTCATATAGATAAATAGTATATTAATCTCTAAAGCCTCGACAATAACACCCAAATTTCATCTTAAATCATTATATAAAAAACTATCCTTAAAACTCATAAAAATTATGCCAGAACAAATTTAAACCCAAATATTAAAATGATCTGACCACATATTATTCCAAGATCAAATAAATATCCACCTTTAAAAAATATTAGTCACATATAAAAATTTATATAACCTAATATACATTCTTTAAATATTTTAATTATTAAAATAAATGACCCAAATCACTATAAAACCCCTAGAAACATATATTCTTCAACAAGTTTACTCAAAAAAAATTCCTTTAATAAAGCACCATCCTATAAAATAGTATCATAATTAACTTAATAATTTAATTTTTCCAAAAAATATACTGAACATATACTAATATAAATTTAAACACTTAGTCACAAAATTAATTTTCATTCCCATTGTCAACTATATGATAAAACATGTGTTTTTATAATTTATTAACCCTTTTATCCAAATTATCCATAATTACCTCTACATAAAATATCACATTAACCATAAATTTAATCAATATCTTTCAACTTATGTCTACAAAATAAAAATACACTCTTCATAAAATAACCTTTAAACTAAAACACATAAAAAACCCAAGGGTATGATTCCAATAAATTTATATAAAAATATCATTAATCATATTAGACTCCCATTACATAAAACCCCAAAAGGGGTATCTATGAATTTAAACTTATAAAAAACATAGACTTATCAACCCATGACACTTTAGGTTTATCCTATATTAATATAACATATCATAGGTTTCTTTAGGTTCTATACTCTCACTCATCAATATAGTTAATACATAAAATGTGAATTAAAATAAGAATATCACCTAAGAGTGTCAATCTAGTACTATAGTCTTAGTAAAACTCATCATTCATTGATTATAGTCATATTAATACCCAATCCACCCCATTTTGTGTTTCTACCCCTATGTGTATATGTCTAGCAACCACGCCCACATTCGAGTATCCAAGAAAGGATGTATTTCCTAGTAAAACAATAAAATATCTACATTACTAGGATTTATAAAATTACTCTATACTTATATTTATCACAATAATATATCATAGGGTTATGTTTTATAATCTATTTTTTCCTAAATCTTGTTCTAAATGCTCATGATAAACTTACCCTAATAACAAAGGTAACACATTAACTCTAGTAACTCATAGCCAATGGTTATTTTAATACAATGGTACAGGATATAAGGGATCATGTATCAAATGATCTAATAGTTTAGAAGTCCTGGTTTACTGTATATATACATTATTTTTTGTTACATTTTAAAATATAAAATTAAATTTAAAATTCTAGTGAGAAGTCTATTATTTATTCTAGTATATCACTAAAATCATTCATAAATCCCTTCATGGTATCCCATAGAAAAAAAATAAAAACCTGGTGATCTTAGATGACCAGTAGGGGAAATCATTCAATATAATCTATCAGAGAATAAATAGATCATCAATAATGTGGCGTAGATAAACAATAATCAAATATTCTACATAACTAATATCGTAAAAGAGAAATATATCCATGGTGGGAATAACAACATAAAAAATCACATGGTTTAACTAAATTCATAATTATAGAAAACATAATGATATAAAAAATAATAATACTATCATTGAATTGTGCCAAGATATACTAAACATACCGTCAAGTCCATGTTCCAAGACATCAAAAACAATTAGGTAGAAATACACTAAATATTCATGATAGTTTGCCTCATAAGTCCAACTGATGCATTTAGGGGATTTAATGGGCCCTAAACATTAATTAATAAGTCTAATTTATTCATCATATAAAATAAATTAATAATCATTTCAATATATAATCAATATTAACATTAATAGTAAAAAATCATAATAAATGTTAATATTTTCCCCTATCAAAAAATAAATTAAAATGATTATAATCCATCTAAAGAAATAAGTTGGATCATATCATTAGAGTATACCCCCATTAAATCATAATATATATCAAATTATATTAAAATAAATGACAATAATTTTAAAATATGACAAGATCATTTCTTGAGGGAAATACCCTTTTCATTATGAAATCACTAATTTTAAATTTTAAATTTACAGAATATTAAAAAAAAACAATTTATTTTAAAATAATAATGGAATCTTGGAATGGATGATTCAAAGAAAATAGTTGAAATGATTTTGAAAGACTTATTTTGTTTATTAAATTTTTAAAAAAATATTCAATTTATAACTCTGTTAGAAAAGTACCTCATTCAGAAAATAACAATAATATTCTTTTTAAAACATTATATATAAATTAAAACCTGGGTAAAAATAAATTCATTAAATCATTATAAATATTTAAAAAAATTCATGAAAATATTTTAAATAAAATATAGACATAGAAGAAAAGTTATCCAGACTAAATAGAAAAAAAATTAGTTATCATTAAAATCATTCTTCCAGACTTTTTTGTACACAGAGAGAGGAAATGAAATGAAAAATTTTAATTTATAGGAATTTTAATAGGATAAGAAAATATATGTCTCCTAAGGTAATAATATCATATATTTCCTCCAATTTAAACTTAAACATAAATAATCTCAATTATAGATTACATTGTGAAATAAACCCTTACAACTTGGGTGACTTTTGAAACATTACCCTCATTAAAGAAATTACATAAAATGAAACTTTTAATAACATTGATATAAATATATTCATCATATAACATATAAAATTGTTATAATATACACCACATGGATGAATAAAGTAGGTAATATGACATATGTATCACAGAAACAAAAGTTGGTTGATAAATCATTAGAAATATCATAACTTTTAAGTGAGAATTAATCAATTAAGCAATTATGTGTAAAAATGAAAATACACATAACATAAATATAAATAAAACATAAATAATATTGGGTCATTACTTACATATTCTTGAAATAACATAATCTATGGAGAAGTAATATAACCTAATGAAAAGAAGTTGAGTTAAGAAACCCCTTACCTCTTATCTTTCCTTGTTTCGTGCTCATTAAATCCACTTGTATAATAAAATTACATTACTTTTATAATTTTATAAGAATATTTTTAATGCTTATTCCCTTATTATTATCCCTATTATTCCATTTATTACCATGAATTTTATATTTATTAAACCAGTTATGTTTATATCAGATATTTTGAGGACGTTTGGGTCATAATCGTTGAACAAATTTTATAAGCTAACCATGGTAAACAGGGTAATGATTCTATCATATATATAATATTAATTATGTTAAAATAATATTTTTATACATTACATATATTTTTATAATAATATATGAAATATAGTCCTGATAAATAAATCACATCACTTTGTGGAGGTGGCAGTCTACGTGTACGCACGACCGACATTATCATTTTTAATGGGTGTAAGGGTAATAATATAATTAATATATTATCATTAAATAAAAATAATTATTTCATTAATATCATATATATTGTTTAAATTAATCATAATAACCATCCTTGTGAGTTGGTGATGAAAAAAATGCATCACATCGTGGTTGTGGTAGCCCACACGTACGAATGAGTGATGTTTTTATGTCCCATAAGATGGAGATGGAGAGGAATAAGGGTTATACCATAGACATAATAAGATATAATATTAGTTTATATATTTATTATATTATATTAATAAGGTTATGAAATAATTTAATGTGGAATAATAAGAAATAAAATGAAAGAACTTAGTTAAGAGTTATACATATTATTTGGGAATCCTCCTTTGGCTTACACATTATGCCTTCTATGTTGGTCTTTTTGAGATACTAGAGACTCTATGTCATTGAGAGTATGGTATGAAATGTATTTTTAATAAAGTTTTTGAGAAAAATGGCTCATAATTTGTATGTAAGAGAGTATATGTTGTGCCCTTTTATATGAGAGTGAAGTGGAAGAATTGAAAATATTAAGAACTTTAAAATATAATAAATATCATAATAATGTAATGAGAAAAAAATTGACATAATTTAAAAGTTATGAAATGATCAAAATAAATTTAACAAATAGATTCTATACATGTGTATGTTTCTTTATAAACATTATCTTTTGGTTTAACCCCCACGTTAACCTTTTAACCATAACTATGGAAAGACACTTTTCTAACTTTAAGGGTTAAAAATTTAATTATAAGGTGGAAAGTGGCTCATAAATGGTACCTGGATGAAATATTAGACTTTTTTACACCATAATCTTCCTATTTCAATTTAATTTATTTTAAAATATTTTAATTAAATATTGTTTATCATAAAATATATTTAAATTCATTTTTAGGAATATTCATTTAATTTGACCTCAATAAAAACAATATTATTAGAATTTAAACATATTTAACATTAATTATAAATTATAATTATCAATTAAAATCTTAAAATACATAAATTCATCCAAAATAAATAAATTTTATTGATTTTAAAATCAATCACTATAATTTTTCTTCTGATTGCACAAGTGCTCCATCGACGTCGCGCATGAATTCTATTTGATTATAAACTCAATAAAATTGAAAAATACTTTAATAAATAAAAATAGTGTCTTAGTCTTAAAAATAAATAATTATAAAAAATATTAACTTTTTCGATCCTTATGATAATATGCACGAGAATTGAATGGAAAATAGTGGCATTTTGTATTTATTCAATACTTAAAAACATATATGGTCATTATCAAAGAAAAATGGCACAAACAATCCACATATTTGAATATTGGTTGAGGATGGTTCAAATGTACTCATAAAATATAATTAATTCAATTGTTAGATATATTTTTAAATCAGTATCACATAATATTTAATCTAAATTACTTGATTTACCCTTTATCGTGATGAAAAATATTTACCATAGTTATTATTTATAATTAAAAAATAAAAGTGGCATGTTTAAAAGATTTGAAAATTCTATTTCCAAATATGTATTCAAATTTTCAATACTCTACTTATAAATGATAGATAAATCAATTACAATATAAATTTTTAATACATAATGGAAACCAATTTTTAGAAAAAAATGTGTTTTTAAGCATAAAAAATAGATTATACCAAAATTAGAATGATGATTACCATAGAATTTATTTAATTATTATTGTTATTTAACTTTTAAACCAAATAAAAAATATAAAATTTCATTAAAATTACATTATTTAATGACAAGAAATGATATGTTTCAAAAAAAATTATTTTTCACTATTCACATAAAAATCTATCTTTTCAGAAAAATATTAAAAAATAATACTAGTATTTTTATGAATATATTATTAAAAAAATTAAATCTATTTTATCAAATAAAATTTACAAAAGTGGAATAAATTTACTATAATATCCACACACAATAATGTAATAAAATCCATTTTTGATGAAAATGTATTTTTAATGTGTAAACTGGATTTATTCTCATTAATGTTTTACAAAAAATAATTAAATGAATTTCAATTCATTAAATTAGATATATAATATAATTAAACCACTATAATTATTTATCAATAGTAATTATTTTTATCTATAAAGATAAAAATACATTTCAAACATAAAAATTGCTTTATAAAAAATATATCTTTTACCTATATAAGATTTTATCATTATATATTACTAATTAATAATCAATTTATTATTGATTGTTAAATTAATTACAGAAAAAATTACACATATTTTTTAATTTGGTTATTCTTATTCATATCTGTCAATCCAATGACTATGTCATAATAGTCATATTTAAATAATAATATTTCTACAGTATATTGCGGTTTATTTAAGCTAGGTGTTATGTATTCCAAACACTACCAAATATATTACTTAAAGAAAACAAATTTTAAATTATTTGGGTGTTACATTTGGTAATTATATTTTTTACCATCCCAAATTTAAATTTCTCTTCCATGGGTGGCTTTACCATCAAGGATTTCTTCTCTCATTATATTTTGTTCTTTTTTTCTCTAAAAATTCTTGCTATATTGTTTCTACCTAAAAAAATTATTGAATACTTAAACATATATTTTACCAAGAGTCACTTATTTCACATTATCTGTTTTGTTTTCAATAATAAGTGTAATTGTTTCTTATTTATAAATAGTCTTATATTCCCTCCAAGGTATTTTTAGTTATATAGTATATTAGTAACTCTTCAACACATAATTTTCTATATGAAAATATTATTTTATCAGCTTCTAAAATATATTTCTTGAAGGTTATAATTTATTATTTAGTGTGAATGAGTTTTATCCTCTTACATAATCTGATCCTCTCATGCAATTTCAACTAGAGACACATTAACCATGGTCATAATTATTAGAACAATTTCTATACATCCTTTTATATGGTTGGTAACTCTATTTTGAACATTTTTCTTTAACTTCAAAGTAATTTATATATTCCAATTCTTCATGAAAAAAACTAGAAATATGACCCTATATGATAAAATAAAATCTCATGTCTCAATACCTTCCTTTAGGGCTCATCTTTTTTTCCTTACCTTTTGTAAGGACTTTCTTAAATCTATTTCCAACACCTTCACTATTTCTTTTTTCTTGGGAATATTAGAAGTTTATTTATTCTTAGGAAAATGAGGGGTTACATCATGACTAATATAATATTTTCCCATGGAGTATGACTTTTGGTTAAAAATAGTCTTTCTATGATTTTTTTTCAAAATAATATATTTTTTTCATTATCTTATTATATATTTCCAAAGGATAATCAAATAGAAATTGTAAAGAATATTTCATTTTAGGATTAACCTTTTCATTTTTATTGTTCCAATTTCTTCTTGGATGAGCTTAACCCCTATTCCAATTGCTATATTTTTCTTCTCCTTACATCAACATGAGCATTAAAATCTTCTTTGAGTGTCTTTCCATTAGATATATCATCCCCCAATACACATGATATTTTATCCATCATGTCACTTTTCTATTTCAAATTAGTATTCTTTTGAGAAATGGATTATTTAAGGTACAAATTCACTTTAGTAGCCTAGATTTTTATATAACAAATTATGTCACATGTGCATCATAATATTTAATTTTAGACTAGATTATGTCCTTATCTTGAGTCTAGGCCCTTACCCATAGAAGATTATTTAAAAATTACCACTCTTATGGACATCTCATTAAATTCCATAGTATATGAGTCCTTTTTTCCATTATAATAGTATAAATATCAACTAGAAATTTTTTTCAAGCCTTTAAATTTGAATACATAAACTTTTAGTACTTTTATGAAAACCTTCGAAGACTTATTTTCCTCTTTCAACATGATGTTATCCTTAAGAATAATTTGATCTAGCTCTTCTAAGAAGTGGAAAACATACACATATGTATTTCTTGTTAACCTCTCATCATTGATAGATCTATCTACAATAGAGATGTCAAGATATTAAAATATCCCTACAAGATCATTTTATGTGATAAAAGATTCACAATCCAAAACATTCAAACTATTATTTTTAGAGGTGTTGGACATGTTTATTTGAGTTTAATTTTTTGAGAAACCATTCCATAATATAAAATCCCTTTATATTTATTATACTAATTTTCATTATTTCCCTTATCCATGAAACCAAAAAAATGTAGAGGTAGAATAAAATTCAAATCCAAATGTTAATCAGATCAATTCAAAATAACAAAATTCAATAACAAACTGAGGCTATTATACCACTTTTTAGAACCAGAAGGGTCTTACATTATAAAATATATTAGGTGGTGAATCGAGGTATGGAAAATCATTACAAAATACACAATTTATCCTTTAATATCTCTATAACCATATATATCTTGACCTCTTTATTAGTAGGGTCACTAGATTTGATCTTCATTAGATGGTCATCAGATTACACTCATTCGTGTATCATCCATTATAGGGTTTGTTAAATTATTTCATAACCCACACTATATAACTATGTCTTACAAAATATGAATCATGAGTGATGAGAACATTGATTTTAATTGGTTTATCTGTAATCAGATACTCAAAGTATAGTGAATTTGATGATGTTGTGATGTTCCAAAATTAAATAATCACACTGATGTTGTGATGGGTTTAGGCTTAGTCACTCTAATTCTTAGGTTCACTCCCCATATAATGGTTTTGGGTCTTCTCACTTCCACCCAAGAGTCACTATATATAACTTCTATCCTTTAATCACTACTTTAGAAAGAATAAACCTTTGTAATCACTTTCCAATATGAACAAATCACAACTGTTGTAGTTGTACTAGATATAGGTTGGTGTCATTACACTCAAAAGAATGCGCTTTTATCGGTAGGAAATGAACTCATCCATGAAAAAAATGAAAAAAATCATCTTATACTACATCCCATCAAGTAAAATTCCTTCTCATCAATATACTACAGTGATACCTTGACTTCATCTACATTTTTTTGTGAAGTGTAAATCTACTATTTTTTCCCTTTAATTTTCAATATGGAAGAAATTTTCTCCTATTTATATTTATATTACTATAGGTAAAAATGACTTCTTCCTCCTCCTTTCATGAATACATTGAAATGTAATTGCTCCATTGTCCTCTCTTTATATTTTTTATTCATCTCAACAATTTCTATTTTTGGATAGATATCTCTCTCTTCTCTTCTTCTACTTATTGATTTGCACACTTCCTATTTTATAAATATCTCCATTGTGCTCCAATGATGGTTTTATCCTCTCATAGTTACACCTTTAACTATGTAAATTATCAATAAAAAATTTAACCCCACTCTATCTATGATCCTTACAATGTATGTACTATCCTATACAGGTCTTAATAACTTTCTACTCAATGCCATTATAGACAATTACTACTATTGAGCTTGGGCACTGCATCAGGTGGTTTCTCTTCCTTTGGAGGTTATAGGTTACAAATAGCCCTATTTTTTTGTTCTCCTTATATGTTTCCTTTATATTTTTTCCTCTAAAATAAATATTTACTTATTTATCCCTACCACGGATGTCTCTACTCTCATGTTGGGACTACCTATTTTATACAAGGACTATTTCTACTCAAAACACTATACACCATAGTGTAGAGTAAGTTCTCTATGAGTTTTATAAGCACCATGGACATGGTACTTATCATCCAAAACATGGATATATCCGATATATATCTTCCTCAACCACCTAAAATTTTAGATAACGTTCAAACTTCATAACTTTATTTCCAAAACCACCCACATAGAAAACCAATGTTTTGTGGAAAATAAATACAACACAATAACACCAATATCTTTTGAAGAAAATCCAACATCATCCAATCCCCAATACTTATTTGGATTCTAACAAATTAAAGGAGATTATATTCCACTAAATATATGAAGACGTTGTTAATTAATGTGGTTTTTTTAGAAAAAAATCTTCTATAGATTCTTAGATTAGTGAATACTTCAGAACATAGTCTATAAAGTAAATTTTAAGGATATTTACTCATTAGAATATACATGAATCTATGTATTGTGAATGTAGTATTTATTCCCCAATGATATTTGAATTAATGGTGGGATAGTACTAAGGTTAATAAATTTATAATGACTAATATTTAGTGATCGAGATAGAAGCACTAGTATGCTAAGTTTGAATTTTCAAGAACATGTAAATTAATAACATGAATTCACTATGATAAAAATTAGATGACGGACATGTTATATAAAAATTTATATTCTAATATTTCTATATGAACATTCACATAATACTATGAATTGAAAAGAAATATTGTTTTCTAGAGTCCCATATTCTTGATGAGCAACCTTAGTAACAAAATTTGGGTGAGTAGGAAGCTTATGAGTGACATATAGATGATGCATTTTATATTTATATCATAATATCATCCTTAATGTATTGTGAAATGTTGATAGAAACATGGGAACATATATTTTTACACTATGAATACATATCTCTTATAAATTTTTGAGGTTAAATATAAGTAATAAAGGAATGAGATTATCATTTCACAAAACACTTGTAAATTTGAAAATGGAATCTAGGATGGTCCTCATTTACATAGAGTGACAGATAATGTTTATCAATTAGATTTTGGATCCATGTTAAATATCTTTATTTCATTACATCTCACTCTTTAATCATTATCACTAAGTTACTCTAATTTTCTTAAGAATAATCAAATGAATCATATATACAAACTACTTAAATGACTTTTAGATAAGGTTTAATAAGTTTAAATTAACATAAATAAAGATATATATTTAGTTCTTATGGTGAACATAAGGAAAAGTAAGAATAAAATTATAATGGAATGTTCAATGCCTAAGGAACCTTCTCAATATCCTTTTATGAAACAAATGATAAAGAATGAGAGCATAAAATAATTGTATATTTAATTTTCATGTTGAAATAAAGGTCACTAGAAGTGAAATTTTATTGAATTAAGGATGATTCAATCATAAAATTTAAATTATGTATAATTATAATTTCATGGAATATATTTTTATTCTTTTTTTAGTATTATATAAAATTTATAATTCAAACATTTGTATCCATATATTGTAACAAAGTAAGTCAACATTGATTACAAGATTGAAGTAGTTCATCAAGATGTTGATGTATCTTGACTCTAATTCCAACTAGATAAGATGAAAACAACACATTACATAGTGAAAATATTCTTATATATAAAAACTATTGTGTATTATAAAAGAAATATCATTGTGGTTTTTTTAAAAAATTAATATTTTCCATCATCTTTGAAATGAATTGTGTCTTGGTATACCGTACTTGAATAAAATTATAATTATACTTAAATAATAGATGTACTATATTGGAAATTAATTATGACTATTAAATTATAAGATATAAATGCAACTTAAATGTGGAAATATAATATGTAGTCAATTAATACCATAAGAAAATGTCAAGCCTATACCAAGTAGATATTTTACACTAATTTAAAATAAAAATATTAGGTATTTGATAGGATTTGTTATAAAGTATAATGTCTAAGAAAACTCATGGTATTAAATGTGATATATCCATGAAGCTTCTTAAATTAGTTTATTAAGATACATGGGAAATATTTCAGGTAGATGATTTAGGTAAGTTTATGCACTTAATAAATATCCTTTAATAGGATTATGTAATTTAATGAGGATTATAATATGTGCTTGGAAATATAATAAAAGATTATTCAGATAGGTAAGATAGTTAATATCTTAACTGATAATTCAATGATCATTAAAATATACAGTGGAGTTATACAAACACTCATATTTTGTTATAAACATCAGAGTATATATAATATCAAAAGGAAGATTGATGATTAATCTTGAAAATTTTATAAGTTATTCAACTATCCTTTTCAGACATTATTCACAAATAGATGTGTTTATACTTAATCATATTCAAACAAAACTTAATAATTTATACCATATATTTTATGATATAAAATAAATCAGTTATGTAATACATGTGACCCAAACACCCAAGAGACAACCATTATACATCATCATAATACCTCAGGAACACCCCCTAACCATCATAGGGTGAAAGAAATAATGGGGGTTAGAAATAAAACATGTGGGATGTGGTTTCCATCATTAAAAAACTATAAATTATTATGGTATGTAACTATAATTGGTAAAACATATATTAGTCTCAATAAGTCAAAGTATACAACCAATAAAGAAAAAATCATGTAATATCATGAGTTAATGAAAATTTATAACATAAAATGAACATGAATCACATACAAAAAAGATTCCAAAATATACCAACAACATAAAAATTATGTGAAACTATTTCAACTACCCATTCCCATATAAACTTGTAGGCCAAACAAGACCTAAAGAAAAAACATTGTGCTCCCCATTGAGAGAATTCTCCAAAAGGTGAAAAAGATAACCCATGTTACTCCAGCCTATCGATGAAAAAAATCCCTTAAACCATACACCCATGATTTATGATCCCTATGTGTGTATTAATCCACTAGTAAGGTGCCTTTAATTTAATTATATCCTAAATAAAATTATGTAAATGAATAATGAGAGAAGTTATTGTGGGGAATGAGTATGAAAACTTAGCGTGTGACTTACACCCCACCCCTAAAACACATTAATTTGATATATTATATTCCAAAAAAAATATAAATATAGATGAATAATAAAGAAACAAGAATATATCACAAAAGTAATTTTAGTCAAATTCATTTATATTGGATGTTAACTCCCTATAAAGTGGGATCCCATACCTTCATATCTTCTTCAAGCACCAACTTAATATCTAATATTATGTTTCATAGAAATACCCTATGGGAGTCATTGATAATAAATATATTATCTCACACATGCACACATATGCACCCACGTATGATTAGATGTGTGTAAAGAAGTTAGGGGCCTAGTGACACATCTAGAAAAGAATGAAATTGGGTTGATCCTATTAGGGAAATATTTCACCCTATCATAGGGAATACTGGAATAGCTACGTCAAGTCAATACATTATAATACCATCCCAAACCACCAATTTGTTTAAAAATTTCAAGCTTAACACCCCTATTAAGAAACGAACTTGTATGGCTTCAGTTGGGTACCTATCCAATCCTGACACCACAACAAACACACATATTATACATGCCAAATTATGACTAGTAAATAGATAGAAACCAATCTTATAAAGTTTTTCATGTATGTAATGAATATATACTAGGAAATAACTTTAATCAATGATGGAAAACAACCAATGTAATGAATTTACAACATTAAATTTATCACAAACAAAGAATAAGTAATAAGAATACTAAGAAAAATATGGATATAAATAAAAATTATCTATATTACAATATGAAATGAATACCAAGGAATATATAAATAAAAATGAATAAATATCACTCTTTGTATTTTTAGATATTTTTTAGAAATATTTAATAGTCAAAACCCTTGGCTGTTATTCACGATCACTCAGCTCTAAACTATTTCCAAGCAAACTATTAGTAAATTATAAAGTGAGACTGGGAATACTGAAAATTTTATTTTTAGATTTTTTTATTTTGGGTATAGGAAAGAAGACCCATCCAATACTTAAACTATATATAAACCAAGTATATGACAATAATTATATCTTATCCCATCACTGACATAGAATTTGAAATAAAATAAGAAGACTTAGGAATTACACTAATATTACCCAAGATAAACTCTCAAATAAATCAAATAAAATGGGAAGATAATAAGGGTAGTACAACAATATATATGGGTGGATAACAAGATATTATATCCATTGCTATGAAAAAAATAAGGGGATGTAACAAGGGTCATGACATTTTCTTTTTATAAAAGAGAACTCATGACTAATCAAATCTCCAAGGAATAAGGTAGAAGAAAGATACCTATTGAGAGAATTTTAGGATATGGATATATTAATAGGTTGTTAAATGAGAGTGAATGAGGGTTATTTTAGAATCCCCCTAATTTTATAATTATTTTTAGTTTTAAATTAATTAAATCACAATGTTTCCACTTAAAAAATTTAACTAAAAGTCACATTGGAAAACTATTGGAGTCCTAGTTAAGTAAGTGTATTAGAGGATGTTTCCTATAAAAGACCAACTGTAATTCTTTTTGACTTACATAAGACATCATGTGGGATTTATATTATTATACATAACTCTCCTCCTCTAGGTAATTTTCTCAAAATGGTATCCAACCACTCTTAAAACCCCTCAAAGACACTTAAACCTCCAATACTATACACATAATTAATTCTAAAAAAATAAATTAAAGAGAAAAATGACCTATATTAGTCAATGAATTTACACATTATGACACATATTCTTGTGCTTATATGCATAGAACATGTTACTAATAACTCATGAAACTAAATCACATCAAGATAATGAAATTTTCTACTTAGCTAATTTCCCTTATGTTATAAATGATATCACATAAATTCCTGAAGTAAAAAAATTTATTATCAAATGAAAGAAATTATTTATATAAAATAGTTTACATATATAATTGAAATAGTGGGTGAAATACCAAAAAATATAAATTCAAGGATTGATATGTATACTAAGTTTCCATAAGAATAAGTTCCAAAATAGTTCATGAAAAAGAAATGTTACAAAGTCACATACTACAAAGTAATGATACAAAATTTTAGTGGTTTTATAATCACCAGGTAGGTGATATATTTTTCATTAAAAATAATAAATCCTTAAACTTCAAGAAAGTAGTATGTATAAAGTAAGAAAAAAATTCAAATGGATTAGTATTTAGAAATGATTTCTAGGTACCAATATCAATTTTTTATTTTAGTAATATCAATAAATAATATATATCCTAAAAGGATATTGAAGAATGATCTTCACATGTATGTTAGAGTGAATAAATATAAATAAATATTTTTTTCTAAAGGTTTGTGACAATTTTAAATGTTAACTGGGTAAAAACAATTTCATAAACTAATACAATGAAATCCATTTAACATTAGATTTCCATAATAAGCTTACCATGATTTTTATATTTGGTGGTTGAATGTAAAAAACATATTTCTAAATATAATATTCTTAAACATATATATATAAAATAATCATAATGGTTTTTATATTAATATAACTTATATAATATACTAGATGTATGGTTATATTTATGGATCAAGGAAGTCATTAAATCATATGATGATTATTTTTCTATGTGCATTTATGATGTTAGTGGGAACACTAAAATATTATAAGTGATGTATATTGATTATGTACGGAAAAAAATAAGTCTTATAGTTAGTTAGTACTAAGTTGAAACAATATTTCTTCAATGAATGGATGAAATTGTGACCCAATTTCATGTGAATAAGATCTATTAATATTTATATATGGGTTAATTTGACCAAGTAAAAGTATATAAATTGAAAAGGTATTAAAAATAATTTATGGAATATTCTAAAAGGTAATTTTTTCTTCTGCACATGGCATAAATCTCTCTAAGAAGATTTTTATATGGAATATTTGTTGATTAAGGTAATGATTAAAACTCTATATTCTATATTTAATGGGATTTATCACATATGCTATGATATGTACTAATATATGATATTTTTTTAGTAAATAATAGTGATTTTTCTTCAAATAAGTTATTGATTACTATATAGGTAATCCATTAGAACTATCCAATCATACTTGTAAATTTATAGGGGATATGTTCCTAGTACTTGGAAAAAGGAATAAAAGTTATCAGGGGTATACAAAACAAGTATTCCTATAAATAAATTTGATTTATTATCATAATTATGATAAATAAATTATCAATATAAGTTTATTAATTCAAGTGGTATCCATCTCAATAAATACTGAGTCTGTTGTGGCTTCTGATGTAGCTAAAGAGGTAGTTAAAATACATAATAATTTTTTCAAGTTCGTGAAATTGTACTCAGAAAATAAAGATTGACCACTATAGATATTATGACAACATTAAAATGTTGGTATTATCATGGATTTAAAATTTATTAAATATAATGAAAAAATATATACTTGGGGATATCATCTCTAGATGGGTTTACCAAAGGAGTTGATGTTTTATAAATAACAATATTCCTAGAGGAAAATATGGAAATTTTAATGAATAAATATATAACTATATAGAATCATGTTTATCATATGAGACCCAACAAGTTAGTGGTTACCAAGTTAGATCTAGTGTAAGTGAGAGTTTTTTAATAGTGGGTTCAATATAACCAACTTTAGTAATAGTTTTTGATTACCATATCATGTATGAAGAGAGTTTTACATGGTTTATTCATACCATAATAGTGTAATTACTTTTTTGTAAACTATTTTAATAGTAATTAACTTTGATTATTTTTCATATCAAAATATTACAATAGATCATTTATATATTGTGACCTTTGAGATACAATGATAGTAATCATAAAAACATGTCATATGGTAAAGATTTATCATACTAATGATACATAGAATATGTATAACTATAAAGTGTTAGGGGATAAAAAGAATTGATACACCTTCTCATGATGTTTTTACTTGGTGATTTTGAGTGGATGATATAACAAGGAATATTTCAATAATAGAAACAAAATATGATTTTATTATTATTTTTTGTTTTATCTATAAACATGTGTATTTGTCTCCTAGGTTATAATTATTATCAAATGTATTGTTTGATCATGAAATTTAATACATGATTAAAACCATGATAGTTCACATAGAGACCCAACTCTAGTAACCCATATCCAATATATACTTTATTACATTTCCACAAGATACAAGGGATCTCATCCTAAAGGACTGATCAGTTTAGCAGTCTTCATGAACCAAATACATGTTTGATTCCCATTTTACAATAGATTTAAAATATAAATGATAACAAAATAAACTATTCGGAATCCTTGAAATTCATTAAAATATTTTTTCATGATATACTGGGGAAAGGAAAAAAATGAATGTGATCTCAAATGGTCATTAATGGTTATGTAAAATAGAACCTATTAAGAGTAAATAAGGCACAATCAATATGGAAAGGTAAATAAATGGAAACACATGCCATTAAATAAAAATCCTGAGAAATAAATTCATATTTATATAATATAAATGATGTAATATCATTGATAATAATAACTTAATTCTAAATGATTTAAATTCTTAAGAATCGTATATTTATCTTCCATGTGATTTTGAGAATTTTCCTCATGCACCAACCCCTATTCAAAATAATTTGACTCGTACATAACTGCCTCCCATTTTAGTTGATGAAGTGAACCCTCATATAGAATTCAAAAGTTTGGATCCTTACCTACCCCTTCTTATTTGTGATTTCCCTAACACTCTAGGTCATGTAATCCTCTATCCTATCCCATGGGCCTATTATTTTAGGTCCCATAGTGAAGGAATTTCTTATCCATTCTATAGTACCCACTTCTCTTCTAGTGATCCTTAAGGTTCCTATGGAAGTTAGTCTTCCATCCTATGTTGAGGGATCCCCAGCACATGATTTTTTCATGTAGATCCTTCTATGATATAGTGGGATTCCACAAGTGGATTTTTGTGGATATGTTTACATTTGATCTTTGACTTCATCATATGTTATTGTACTTTTTTGGATCTTAGGGACTAGATTCACATAGTAGGGTGTCTTATTTAAATGAAAGATCTTTTTGGGTGGTTCTATCTTCTTGGGAAGACTCCATGAAGGATTGGTATCATACCTACAGATCTCTCGGAAAATGGTACTTCTCCCTTATTTATATGTTCTATGGAAGCACATCTGGGTAGAATACCACCTCATGAAGGAGTTTGGATTAATATCCCATACCCCACTTCCTTTCCATAATGTTTTGTTCATCTGGTGTATCAGTGATGCATTAGACCCATTTTTGTATGTGTATAAGTGTTAAATACCCTAGAAAGATATCTCAGTATCCCAACAATGTGTAAATGTGTTCTTCTCTAAGCCATACCCATCAGACATTTTTATCATTGTAGGGGGTTCATTTTCATGGTAGAAGAATATATTTTATGCTAATCCCACTCAATTTTAATCATAATACCATTTCCAAGTTTATATTTCATCATCTTGAATGATAAAATGCTTTGATTTAAAGGTTCCTCACCCAATGTTATGTTTTTACTAGTGTTATGTATCTATACCTTGGAAAGGGTTATATTTAATGTAATTTATCTTAGGTCATTTTGGTTTTTATGGGTGGTGCCATTGTCTCTAGCCCTTACCCACTCCCTCTTTTATTGTTCCTTAAAATTCTATAGGGTTGGGTCACCCCAAGCCCCATCTACCATCCAATTATTGTCCCTTTAGGTATATAGTGGTCCTAAAGATATATTGGGAATGTTAGTCCTCACCTACCTCTGTCTCTTCGCCCCCATTCATTTCGACCCTTCCTTATGGTATAGTAGTAGAACTTCCCCAAGATTCCCCATTGGGACCAAAGTGAAAATATCCTGGTCTTTTAGAAATATCACCACTCCCTCTATCTAATTAATTTTATTTTATATTTAACCTTTCTCCATGATATTTAGATCTAAATAACCCATTTCAAGTTTCCAGGCCTCTCTCTTTCTCTCCAAGTGGCATCTTCACTATATCATGTTCCAAGAATAAATTGTCTCTACTATTTTACCAAACTATAGACTATTTTAAGTTGTTATCTTCATAAAAGTTTCATATCCCATGAAATTATCTCTTATTATCTCAAATTTTTGAGGACTAAGAACTTATGTTAAAAACAAAATTATCTCTAACGAGTTTCTTAATAATAGGATCTCTCTTGTAGTGGTGCTTGAGCCATAGTAGGATCCCTCTAGGATTTCAGAGTTTTCTCAAAGAATTGGTGATTGGGACTATATAACTGGGGGAAACCATAATATATATATTTTATATAGAAATGACATCATAATGAAGAAGGTAAATGTTATAGATCAATATATCACCACCAATGTAAACTCTATCTCTTTTTCCAACTACATTTCATTTGTGTATGCCAAGTCCAATATGTCAGTTAGGGAACCATTATGGAATTACCTTAGCTCCTTCAACCTGAGGGGTTCATTTTGGATTATTAGAGGTGAATTAAATATTATTTTGGATACCTCATAGAATAATAGTGGAGGAATCTACCCCATGAAGGGTAGGAAATACTTTTTTACCATTATGTATCATACTATAATTATAGATATGAGATAAATGGGAGATAAATATATATAGTGAAATAACTATAATGAGAGAAACCAAAGCTGGTTCCCTTTTAATCACTACCTATTTAACCTATCAACATTATCATCATACCCACATTTTACGGTTTATCATCTTTTTGAGGAACTCTCGAACCAATCTCCTCTTCACATTAGCATGGTTCCAAGAAGAGATGATTATGGTTTCTTTTTCTTTTCCAAATGATTACCTCTTGATCCTAATTACCATCAGAGGATAAAAAAAGCTTGGAATAATCCAATGCTGGATTTTTTATTGATTGGATTTAATAACAATGTTATACAACATAATGGTGACCTAAAAACGAGGTATAAAAACTAACCATCTCGCTTTCATGGTTTGGATTCAGTGAAAACATATATCAAGATTTTGGAATCCAAGAATAAGGATGGGAAGGAAAAAAATGATACTTTTTATAATCATGTTTATAAAAAAAACCAACTCATGGAGCTTCTCATAGAACAAGAGAGGGTGGATCAAAAATGTATGTAGGGAAGAAACCTGACAGTCTGAATGGAAGATAGATCCTTTACTAATGACCTCCATGTGGTGATAGGTATAACTAAATCTGTTTGTAAATATCTACTTGAAAACAATGACATAAACATGTAGAAAGGTTATCCAAGGGGCGATGCAGACCTCTTCAATTATATACCACATGTGGTTATAGCGTAAACCAACTCATTCCTTTACAATCTTCTTAATGAGAGTTAAATATAAGAATTAGTCCAAACCCTCAAAATATATATTTCTCTTATTACTAATTTATTTCTAGGTTCATTTTATGTGGCCATATGGGATCTCACTTATGGAGAGGTCTTGAAGGCTATTCAGGACTTCTTCAAGGGAGGGAGCTTGCCTAGGGTGTTTTGTGACACCACTCTAGTTCTCATTCTATAAGTTAAAACCCCCTTATCTCTTTTGTAATATAGACCCATTACCATGTGTAAAATCCCATATAAGGACCTAATCAATTTTATCAATAAGATGATCTCATTAAACATCCCCAACTAGGACTTTTAGGAACATCATTATTTCATCAAGGCTCAGTCCATCCAAAGTTTAATTGGTATATATCAATAAATTATTGGTGATGTCAAAAATAATATAGTGGGTTCCAAGATCTCAATTAATGTTGAAATGGATAGGTCTTATGATAGACTAGAGTTTAATTTTATTTTCAAGGTAATGTCTAGCATGGGATTCCTTATCTTGTTGATCGACTTGTTTTTCATATTCTTTAGCTCACCTTGGATATAAATTATATTCATGGGGAAGAGATGAGAAATTTTCAGGTTGGATCAAGGGATTAGACAAGGGTACCCATTATACCTAAGTCTATTTATTTTAGTGTAGGATTCACTTAGTACGTGCATAGTGAAAAATCTATAGCATGGCATAATTATTCCCTTCAGCTGAAGACCTTGTTTTAATTATATTTCCCACATCCACTTTGTATATGACATGGTGTACTTTTTAAAAGGATCGATAAAATCTATCTCAGTATTCAGCAAGGTCACATAGGAATATTGTAGTTGGAGTGGAAAACACATCAACTGTAAGAAGAGAATTGCTTTCATCTCAAACTATTGTGTGGAGAGGTGAGATGGAAGGATTGAAACTGTAACATCCCAAGTAAGTAATGAATAATAGATATTTTTATCTATGTCTATTAATGAATTAGATAGTGTTTTAGAGGCTTAAAATGAAAATAAATCCAATCTTAAGCATGTAATACACTAATATTTTTAAAAGATTGTTTTACTGCCTTTTGATGGCAAACCATTTTTAAATCTATGTTTTGACAATTTTATAAGCTATTTTTGTCAAAATAAACTTATTATTTATGATTGGGACATCAAAATTTACTTTGTGTGAATTTTTGGTATTTTTCTGACAATGTTCATTTTTTAATGAATAATGAAAAATACTGCATTTTACATCAAAACTGCTTTTTAATCTAATTTATTTATATGATTAGATTATCTTTTGAATTGGTTTTAAAGTGAAATTATAATATATTTTTACCATTTAATCCAATAGTGGTCATTGGAATTAATTTCACTTTTGAAATTGGACTTAAACTAGTGTCAATCTTTTAAAACTTATTGTTTCATAAAAACACGCTATTTGATCTGACAGCGGGAATTAATTATTAAATTAATTAATGAAACTTATATGTTTTGAATTTTGTAAAATAGAAATTTTTTTTGAATTCAGAATATCAAATATATCTTAGGGTGAAGTTTTGGTATTTTTCTGAAAAACTTCAATTTTTGATGAATAGTTAAACCACTAAGTGGTACTTAAAAAACTGATTTTTCGTTTAAATAAAATTTTACCACCTCTGTGTTTTGAATTTCAAAAATCCAACATACATGGTTGTCATTAAGAAGTAAAATGTGGTTCAATGGGATTAAAATAATTTTTTGGTGAATAGTAACTTTTATGTTTTTAATCGCGATTAGAGGTAATTAGTGTAGTTTAAGGTAAAAATAATGTTTTAATAATATGAGATGAGCTTGACACATGTCCTACCCTCATTGGATGTGTCATGGCCGACCAAGACAATCCATGGGTCAACTTGGGGACCCCATGGTGCCACTTTGGTTGGGAAATGACATAAATAACTTTTTATTTAATGTAAAATTAAAAATGACACAAACATGAGATGTTTTACTAAAACAATTTTTACATGGGGTTATAAAAGTCATATGTTTGATTATAAATAGTCATTGGAAAGATAAAAAGATTTCCTACATCATAGTATTTTTTTATAATTTTTATACTTTAAATAAATTAAATTATTTATGACATCATGATGATGCAGCGATTACCTCATTAATAATGGATTTAAATAAAATGAAATGATAATGTAAAATCTATGACCTACACATGTAAAAAACATATTGGATGGGTGGATTTAGAACCCTTATCACCTTACCCTCGAATTATATCAATGTGGGACCTTTTGAATCCGAAACCCATTTTAAAATAAAGTAACATTTCTTTACTTTCCAAGAGTGCCCCTCCTCTCCTCTTATAAAAGGCCCCCACCTCTACCTCCTTACCCACACTTCCAAAGCCTTTGACTCGGACAAACCCTGCCCATTTTGTCTCTCCACTTCCATATCTTACTACTTGAAGCCTAACTTTGGTCAGAAGTCTTCCCAAGGAAGCCTTTGAGCTCAAACCAAAGGGAGTTACCCGATTTTAAGGTAATGTCTTCACTTGAGTCCTTTTGTTTTATTTTGCTTCTCCAACCCCCTAAAATATTTTTATTCTTTTATTTTGTAACAAAACCAGTATAATCCATATGCTAGGATGTTTTTATAAGAAGTATTCGAGCTACACTTACACACACCTACATCTAATGGTTAAAGAACATACTGTTTCCGTGGATGGCGAATTTATGCCTCCCGAAACGATGATTGTTCAACATTGTTTTAACACCTTAAAAGGTGGCCATTAAGATGAAACTATATTTATATATGATATATATTATGTTTATGTTTTCCTTAAGCTTCTGTATTTTTCATTTTGGGCATACCTTTATGGTTTCCATTATGGGTAAACGCGATATCTTTATTTAAGGAAGTGCGGACTACCGCCCCCTCAAATTGATTTGATTAGTTAATACCATATGTGGGATGTATAAAGGATGGAGTTATGATATTATATATGATATTACACTGGAATTATAATATACCTTTATATCATTATGATTCCATTTAATAAAGTATGAAATAGAAATGGAAGCAGCGTTCATGCGTACGTACGGCTTACCGTCTCCATGAACGGTGCATTTCATTTATTACCTCTAAATGTTATATAATATTATAAATGCATGCATGTACAGGATATGTATGATATATATGATATCTACATCATGAATACCATTCTGGATATAATGGATACATGAACAAATTGTAATTATAAAGGGTTTATTTTTGACTCAAGTACCACTGATCGTTAAAACGACCGTTATTAACTTAAATAATTACATAGTGTTCATGACATGGAAATAAGTGATATAAAAGGAATAATGAACTTGAAAAAGGTTCCTAAACAAGTAGAAATTAACTCAAGTTTATTATTCAGGAGATTAAAGAACGACAGAGTCAAGTCAGACCCGAGGTATGGGACTTCGTCTCAATGTCCTTTCATTGAGGCATATTTTGTTTTATACACAACCTTATTTTATACGGTGTATAAAACCCTTTGACTTTTACGTTTATTCAAAAGAAATATTTTTTATATGAATCATTTACTAAACGAAAAAAGGGAATGTTTTTGTCATACGTATGCGGCGACAACGACTTCTCCGCCGCCGTGACCATTATTTGAGTTTCGACTTCCTCTACAAGCCATACCTTTTTTTTAAAAGAAAAATAAATACCATGTTTTACTTTTCTTTTATTTTGGTATTGAAAATGGTTTTCATAATGTTTTTATATCAATTTGTTGTATTGATATCTTGTGATTGAAAGGTGGAAATGTTATGTTTCCTTTATGCATGTTTTATGTGATACGATTATGTTGAGGTTCTTGGGAATTATTATGAAGACGGGTGGTTCCGTAATAAACTAAGGGCGGGTGAACCCGATATATCTCTCCAATGCATTGGGTAACGCAAAGGAGTGAAATATTAAGGTTTCTCTGAAAAGATTTAGGGAATATACTGTGATGGGTATTCCAAACGTAACCAAGAGGGTTACTCCCTACGTAAGAATTTTATGAATGCCTCACGTTACCTTTATGTCTTATTATTTATATGATTTATTCATGATTTGATGAGGTACGTTAAAGTGATTATGTTTTATGGGTAAAGTATGATTTCATTCTTATGTATATATGAACTCATGTTTCCTTTCCATATTTTTATAACCCATACTGAGCTTTTTATGCTCATCCCAAGTTTTTTTGAAATGTTTTTCACAGGTCAAGGGAAAGGTACATGATATGATGATAGTGTCAAGGAAGTGTCAAGAAAGAATCCATGTTTTATTTTAAATATGTCCCGTTGATGGGAAAAAATGAATACTATCTTTATGTAACCACTTTGTTTAAATGTGGAATGTAATGAAAGTTTTATGATCTAATTCTCTAAAACTCTAAACCTGAAAAGATCCTCAATGTGTAATCTTGTAATAACTCAAGATTAAGTAAGGTTTAAGGCTGGGGCCTTATAGTTGGTATCAGAGGTCGGTTTATATAACTTTAGGAGTTATAATTCTATTAAATGATTATCCAAAAATATATTTTTTGAAATGATATAGCATTTGAAGATTACCATGTTGCTTCATCTAAGACATGTTTGTTCAGAATGGTTTTCCGCAGAGGAAACAGGGAAGTAGTGCTAAGAAGGCATACAGAAGGAAATAACCTTCCGAATCAGCATCCTAAGATGGTCGGAATTGGAACTGAACAGTTTGTTGCAGTAATGGCACAGTTGACTCAAGCGATAAATGGTGGTGGTATCCATGCACGAGATCAACCAGATCAACCGCAGAGGAACATTTCAGTGGTTGAACATTTCATGAGGCAACATCCCCCATCATTCAGAGGATCATCTGACCATGTGCTAGCTGAAGGGTGGATTAAAGAACTAGAGAAGATTTTCGATGTCATGGGGTGTTTGGAAAATCAAAAGGTTAGTCTTGCTATTTACCGTTTGGAGGGTGAGGCAGATCAGTGGTGGTCGATGGTTAAAAATATAAGGGACACTGATGAGATTGATGCTCTTGACCGGGATGAATTCAAAGGTATGTTTCTTGAGAAGTATTTTCCGAAGGCTGTTCGACTTAGGATGGAAAAACAATTCTTGGAATTGAGGCAAGAGGAAGACTCAGTGGCTGTTTATGAAGAGAGGTTCACTCGATTGGCAAGGTATGCTCCAAATTTTATCCGAGACCTTGATAGTAAAACCAATCATTTTTACTCAGAATTAAAACCAAAATATCTAAGGGAATTAGCTTCTCGTGAGTTTAAAAGTTATGAAAATCTTGTTCAATGTGCTGAGAAGGTGGAAATGGAGTTTGCTGATGATCAAGTGTTCTATAACAACCAGCAGAAGAAGAGCCCGAGGTGGTAGGAGAAAGGGAAGAATTCTTCAAAAAAGTCTGATTGTAAGAAAATGAAGTTTCCAGATTGTGATAAATGTGGTAAAAGGCATGCTGGGGAATGTCTTCTGAATTTTGGAAAGTGCTATCGATGTGGTAAGATGGGACATAAGGCTCATGATTACACTGAAAAAGATCAAGGTGATGGTAAGTTTAAATTTGATTTACAGTTAGTGAAATGTTTTAAGTGCAATGAGATGGGTCACTATGCAAACGAGTGTCCGACAAAGAGCTCGAGTGATGGGAAGTAGTTAGACTACAAGCAGAAAGGGGTGGTGAAATCCTTTGCAACTACTTCAGCAGATGTTGGGCCATTAAATGAAGTTGTATGAGGTACTTTGTTTGTTTTTTCAGATTATGCCAGTGTCTTGTTTGATTCGGGGTCTACACATTCTTTCAACTCTGAAAACTTTTCTAGTAAAATTGGAATACCATCTCAAGAAATGACTCCTGAAATTTTGGTAAAAACACCTGTGGGAAATGTTGAGGCAAAAAGAATTTATAAGAATCTTCCTATCCTTATCTGTGGAAAGAACCTACTTGCAAACCTTATTGTTCTACCTCTAGTAGAGTTTGATGTTATCCTGGGTATGGATTGGCTCTCTATTTACCATACTAAGATTGACTGTAGAGATAAAGAAGTTTCTTTTCAGAAAGACTTTCAGTTTGTGTACAAGAATGAACCCTTACTGTTGATAACATATCAAGAGGCCGAGAAACTTGTAAAAGATGGAAATGAATGTTACCTTGCACACATCATTGAAAATAAAGGAACTGTTCAGATTAATGATGTGCCAGTGGTAAATGAGTATCCTGATGTTTTTCCTGATGAGTTTCCTGGAATAATACCAGATTGGGAAGTTGAGTTTACTGTTGACTTAGTTCCTAATGCTAAGCCAATTTCAAAACCCCCTTATCGAATGGCTCAAATTGAACTTTTAGAGTTGAAGGAGAAATTACAAGATTTATTAGAGAAAGGTTTCATTCGACCTAGCATGTCACCATGGGGTGATCCTGTTTTATTTGTTAAAAAGAAAGATGGTTCTATGAGACTTTTCATTGATTATAGAGCATTGAATAACATCACTGTTAAGAACAAATATCCTTTTCCTTATATCGATGATTTGTTTGATCAGCTCCCGGGAGCTCAGTATTTTTCAAAGACTGACCTGAGATCGGGGTACCATCAGCTGAAAGTAAAGGAAGCAGATGTTCCGAAGACTGCGTTTCGTACAAGATATGGACATTATGAATTTGTAGTAATGCCTTTTGGGCTAACCAATGCACCTGTTGTATTCATGGATTTAATGAATAGAATTTTCCATGAGTTCTTGGATAAGTTTGTGGTGGTTTTCATTAATGATATTTTGGTATTTTCTAAAAGTAAAGAGGAGAATGAAAGAAATTTAAGGGTTATTTTGAAAACCTTAAAAGAAAATAAATTGTATGGGAAATTCAGAAAGTGTGAGTTTTGGTTGCAACAAATTTCTTTCCTTGGTCACATTGTTTCAAAAGATGGGATAACTGTTGATCCTGCAAAAACAAAGGTTGTTGAAGAATGGCCAAGACCCACAAATGTAATAGAGATTCGCAGTTTCCTTGGTTTGGCAGGCTATTACCAAAGATTTGTTAGAAATTTTTCATGGTTATCTATTCCAATGACTAAGCTAACTCGGAAGGGTGTTAAGTTTATCTGGAAAAAAGAATGTGATGATTGTTTTCAGGAGTTGAAAGGAAGATTGGTGAATGCTCCAGTTTTGGCACTACCTTCCAGGAATGGTGCGTTTGTTATCTACAGTGATGCTTCATTGAAAGGACTTGGTTGTGTCCTAATGCAAAATGATCAGGTAATTTCTTATGCTTCACGACAGTTGAAAACTCATGAGGTAAATTACCCTACACATGGTTTGGAATTAGCTGTTGTTGTTTTCACTTTAAAAATTTGGAGGCATCATTTGTATGGAGTAAAGTGTGAAATATATACTGATCACAAAAGTTAAAAGTATATATTCACTCAAAAATAATTGAACATGAGACAAAGGAGATGGTTAGAATTAATCAAGGATTATGATTGTACAATTCATTACCATCCGGGAAAAGCAAATAAAGTGGTCGATGCTTTGAGTCGAAAAAGTAATTCTTCATTAACAATGTTGCGTTTGGAACGTGATACTTTGGTTTAAGATTTGATGAAATTTGGCATAGAAGTTGTTGGAGTAGGAAGTTCTTATGTTTTGTTTCAGGTATCAGTGAAATCTTCTCTATCAGACAGAATCAAGCAAGCACAGAAGCAAGACAGTGAGTTGCAGAAAAAGGTAGAGATGGTTCAGAAAGGTAAGTTGCCTGAATTCAACATTGATAATGATTGCGTTTTTGAGATTTGGGAAGAGATTGTGTGTGCCTTGTGATTCACAGTTGAAGAGAGAGTTGTTATGTGAAGCTCATAGTTCTCCATTTTCAGTTCATCCTAGCAGTACTAAGATGTACAGAGATTTGCGGGAGTATTACTAGTGGGATGGAATGAAAAGAGATATTGCTGATTTTACTGTGAAGTGTTTGACTTGTCAGCAGGTTAAAGCAGAGCGGTAGTTACCGAAAGGGATACTTCAGCCTTTACTAGTGCCAGAATGGAAATGGGAGAATATATCCATGGTCTTCATTGTGGGATTTCTGAAGACCCCTCGAGGTAATAATGCAATCTAGGTTATTGTTGATCGCTTGACTAAATCTGCTCATTTCCTTGCTATACGAGATACTTTTTCCCTAGATCAACTTTACCATTTGTATCTTAAAGAGATTGTCAGGTTACATGGAGTTACCCTCTCCATTGTATCTGACCGTGATCCCAGGTTCACTTCTAACTTTTGGAAAGGCCTTCAGAAGTCGTTGGGTACTGAATTAAATTTTAGTACAGCTTTTCATCCTCAATCAGATGGGCAGTCAGAACGAACAATTCAGAACTTGGAGGATATGCTACAAGCTTGTTCGATGGATTATCATGGAAGTTGGGACCAACATATTTCTTTGGTTGAATTTTCATATAATAACAGTTTTCATTCCAGTATACAAATGGCACCATTTCAGGCATTATATGGGAAGCAGTGTCGAACTCCAGGTTTTTGGGATGAAGTGGGTGAATGGAAGCTGATGGGACCAGAATTGGTAGAAGAGATGGCAGAAAAAGTTTAGCTAATACAGAAACACATGAGAACAGCTCAGAGCAGGCATAAGAGTTATGCGGACAACAGGAAGAAGGATCTCTCTTTTGAGGTAGGTGATCATGTTTTTCTCAAGGTTTCTCCATGGAAAAGTGTGATGCGATTTGGTAAGAAAGGAAAGCTGAGTCCAAGGTTCATTGGACCATATGAAATTCTGGAGAGAGTAGGACCAGTTGAATACATAGTGACATTACCTCCGAGTTTATCTCAGGTACACAATGTTTTTCATGCTTCGATGCTGAGAAAGTATATGCCAGATCCATCTCATGTTTTGAGTCCAGAGGTAGTTCAGCTGGAAGAGAACCTATCTTATGAGGAACAACCGGTCCAGATTCTTGACCACAGGGAGAAAGTGTTACGGAATAAGGTGATTAATCAGGTAAAGGTTTTGTGGAAAAACCACATGATGGAAGAGGCAACATGGGAATCTGAAAATGCAATGAGGGATTAGTACCCCCATTTATTCTATAAGTAAATAAATTGCGAGGACACAATTTTCTAAAGGGGGGAAGGATGTAACATCCCAAGTAAGTAATGAATAATAGATATTTTTATCTATGTCTATTAATGAATTAGATAGGGTTTTAGATGCTTAAAATGAAAATAAATCCAATCTTAAGCATGGAATACACTAATATTTTTAAAAGATTGTTTTACTGCCTTTTGATGGAAAAACATTTTTAAATCTATCTTTTGACAATTTTATAAGATATTTTTGTCAAAATAAACTTATTATTTATGATTGGGATATCAAAATTTACTTTTTGTGAATTTTTGGTATTTTTCTGACAATGTTCATTTTTTAATGAATAGTGAGAAATACAGCATTTTACATCAAAATTGCTTTTTAATCTAATTTATTTATATGATTAGATTATATTTTGAACTGGTTTTAAAGTGAAATTAGAATATATTTTTACCATTTAATCCAATAGTGGTCATTGGAATTAATTTCACTTTGAAATTGGACTTAAACTAGTTTCAATCTTTTGAAACTTATTATTTCATAAAAACACGCTATTTGCTCTGACAGCGAGAATTAATTATTAAATTAATTAATGAAACTTATATGTTTTGAATTTTGTAAAATAGACAACATTTTTGAATTCAGAATATCAAATATATCTTAGGGTGAAGTTTTGGTAATTTTCTGAAAAACTTCAATTTTTAATGAATAGTTAAACCACTAAGTGGTACTTAAAAAACTGATTTTTCGTTTAAATGAAATTTTACCACCTCTGTGTTTTGAATTTCAAAAATAAAACATTCATGGTTTTCATTAATAAGTAAAATGTGGTTCAATGGGATTAAAATAATTTTTTCGTGAATAGTAACTTTTATGTTTTTAATCGCGATTAGAGGTAATTAGTGCAGTTTAAGGTAAAAATAATGTTTTAATAATATGAGATAAGCTTGAAACATGTCCTACCCTCATTGGATGTGTCATGGATGACCAATACAATCCATGGGACAACTTGGGGACCCCATGGAGTCACTTTGGTTGGGAAATGACATAAATAACTTTTTATTTAATGTAGAAGTAAAAATGACACAAACATGAGACGTTTTACTAAAACAATTTTTACATGTGGTTATACAAGTCAGATTTTTGATTATAAATAGTCATTGGAAATATAAATATATTTACTACATCATAGTATTTGTTTTATAATTTTTATACTTTAAATAAATTAAATTATTTATGACATCATGATGATGCAGCGATTACCTCATTAATAAAGGATTTAAATAAAATGAAGTGATAATGTAAAATCTATGACCTAAACATGTACAAAACCTATTATATGGGTGGATTTCGAACCCTTATCACCTTACCCTATAATTATATCAATGTGGGACCTTTTGAATCCGAAACCCATTTTAAAATAAAGTAACATTTCTTTACTTTCCAAGAGTACCCCTCCTCTCCTCTTATAAAAGGCCCCCACCTCTACCTCCTTACCCACACTTACAAAGCCTTTGGCTCAGAAAAACCCTACCCATTTTGTCTCTACACTTTCCTCTCTTACTCCTTGAATCCTCACTTTGGGCAGAAGTCTTCCCAAGTAAGCCTTTGAGCTCAAACTAAAGGGAGTTACCCGATTTTAAGGTAATGTCTCCACTTGAGTACTTTTGTTTTATTTTGCTTCTCCAACCCCCTAAACTCTTTTTATTCATTTATTTTGTAACAACACCAGTATCTTCCATATACTAGTATGTTGTTATAAGAAGTATTAGATCTACACTTACACACACCTACATCAAATTGTTAAAGAACATACTGTTTCCGTGGATGGCGAATTTATGCCTCCCGAAACGATGATTGTTCAACATTATTTTAACACATTAAAAGGTGGAAATTAAGATGACAATATATTTATATATGATATATAATATGTTTATGTTTTCCTTAATCTTCTGTATTTTTCATTTTGGGCATACCTTTATGGTTTCCATTATGGGTAAATGCGATATCTTTATTTAAGGAAGTGCGGACTACCGCCCCCTCAAAGTGATTTGATTTGTTAATACCATATGTGGGACGTATAAAGGATGGAGTTATGATATTATATATGATATTACACTGGAATTATAATATACCTTTATATCATTATGATTCCATTTCATAAAATATGAAATAGAAATGGAAGCAGCGTTCATGCGTACGTACGACTTACCGTCTCCATGAACAGTGCATTTCATTTCTTTCCTCTAAATGTTATATAATATTATAAATGCATGAATGTACTGGATATGTATGATATATATGATATCTACATCATGAATACCATTCTGGATATAATGGATACATGAACAACTTGTAATTATAAAGGGTTTATTTTTGAATCAAGTATCATTGATTGTTAAAACGACCGTTATTAACTTAAATAATTACATAGTGTTCATGACATGGAAATAAGTGATATAAAAGGAATAATGAACTTGAAAAAGGTTATTAAACAAGTAGAAATTAACTCAAGTTTATTATTCAGGAGATTAAAGAAAGACCGAGTCAAGTCGGACCCGAGGTATGGGACTTCGTCTCAATCTCCTTTCATACACAACCTTATTTTATACGGTGTATAAACCCCTTTGAATTTTATGTTTATTCAAAAGGAATATTTTTTATACGAATCGTTTACTAAACGACAAAATGGAATGTTGTTGTCATACGTATGCGGTGACAACAACTTCTCTGCCGCCGTGACCATTATTTGAGTTTCGGCTTCCTCTACAAGCCATACCTTTTTTTAAAAGAAAAATAAATACCATGTTTTACTTTTCTTTTATTTTGGTATTGAAAATGGTTTTCATACTGTTTTTATATCAATGTTTTGTATTGATATCTTGTGATTGAAAGGTGGAAATGTTATGTTTCCTTTATGCATGTTTTATGTGATACGATTATGTTGAGGTTCTTGGGCATTATTATGAAGACGGGTGGTTCCGTGATAAACTAAGGGCGGGTGAGCCCGATATAGCTCTCCAATGCATTGGGTAATGCGAAGGAGTGAAACGTTAAGGTTTCTCCAAATATATTTAGGGAATATACTGTGATGGGTATTCCAAACGTAACCAAGAGGGTTACTCCCTATGTAAGAATGTTATGAATGCCTCAAGTTACCTTTATGTCTTATGATTTCTATGATTTATTCATGATTTGATGAGGTATGTTAAAGTGATTATGTTTTATGGGTAAAGTATGATTTCATTCTCATGTATATATGAACTCATGTTTCCTTTCCATATTTTTATAACCCATACTGAGCTTTTTATGCTCATCCCAAGTTTTTTTGAAATGTTTTTCACAGGTCAAGGGAAAGGTACATGATATGATGATAGTGTCAAGGAAGTGTCAAGAAAGAATCCATGTTTTATTTTAAATATGTCCCATTGATGGGAAAAAATGAATACTATCTTTATGTAACCACTTTGTTTAAATGTGGAATGTAATTAAGGTTTTATGATCTAATTCCCTAAAACTCTAAACCCGAAAAGATCCTCAATGTGTAATCTTGTAATAACTCAAGATTAAGTAAGGTTTAAGGCTGGGGCCTTATAGAAACTAGATTGATAATTAATATGAGATTACATATGATTTAGTTAGGATCAAATATATATTTTGGTAGGCTACACATCTGACACTTTATGGGGGTGGTCAAAAAAATATCAATCACATCAATAAATGGATGAATCGTTCCCACTCTTTTGGTAAAAGTATAACACTTGTTAGAATAATTCTGACATCCACCCCCATGCACATCCTGTCTATTTTTTAGGTACCCAATATTATTATCATAGATATTAAGAATCTCATGGATTCTTTTATATGGTATTCCCTATTGTATTAGACATTTCATTGGGCTTCGTGGGCTAGGATAGAAAATCTGAAAGATGAAGGAGGTATCAATGTATGTGCGTCATGGACATGATTCACTACTTACATTCTATGACGGAGTGAGTAGTCCTTAAAGGTATCTCTATATGGGGAAAGATAATCATAGGTAGATATATATATATAACTTATACACTCTAAAATGTAAAATCTCTATTTATAGAATACTCTCGAAGGTAATAACCCCAAACATCATAGACACACTAATTAGATCATCATATATGGATAGATTATCTTTTGGGATCAAAATTGGGAAGGTGAGGTTCTTGATTACATGATGTTTTCTACTACAGGTATATCCTTCAGGCATTCCATTCAATACTCCCCCTTCATCTAGGATGTTTTGAACCAATATCAGCATGAATTATTTTATAAAATCAATATGAAATATGATAATAACTCTTTAATTTTCATAGTCTTCTCAACAAGGAACTTCATTTAAAAGGGATTCCATAATGTTATTCAGGATACCCAAGTATTTTATATATCAGTTGGCCTCCTATGGTAAAAATATCTCAACCCAAAATAGAACATACTTGTTTAGAATATCCACAATAATATGATATCAAATAATGAGATAGTAAATAATAGAGAGACCATGTTAGCTTCATGGTGCCTCTATTGTTGGAACCCCTATGAGGATTCCAATTCCCATATGTTCTTATAAAGTGTGTGGGAATCCTCAATGTTGTTATCATTCAATTCATTCACTGAATTTTCATCCTAATATCCCCAAAAGGTGACTTTATCAATCTATAGTTTAATTTTGTGGGTAATAACATTCATTAGTAGAATTAACATGTACTCCTATAAGATCCCATCTACTAGAGTTTATGGGAGTTGCAAAAGACTGCCCAGCATGAGGGACCTCATCTCAAGTAGGGATCTGTTATCAAGGACAAGTTGTCCATTCATAGAACTTAATTTACCCCTAAAATGGTGGGATGAATCTCCTTCATTATAGATGATTATGGAAGGAAATAACTTCCCCTTCCCATCTAGATAATGATCCCATAGGGTAGCTTGATTTGAGGGTGCCCTTGTAATAAAGGCCTCCAAATCAAAATTTTTGGGCCTTGTAGTCTTAGTTTCATTTTAGGGGAGTTTTGTTCCTTGACCCCAATGGATTAATTGTTTTTTATTTAGATAATTTTATGGATTTGGATATGTGCACTGTGCAAGGCCTATTCCATCCTCAATGTTTTAAATTATATATTTGTAATAATATTGAGTTGGAATTAGTTATTTTAATTCTACATTCCTACATAACTCCCTATATGGCCTTATCACCACCATTGATATTTTACTTACCAAATTCATATATAAAATCACCTCTTAAAAATTGGGATGAAAAGTTTTCACACTTGTCGTGAAGGGAATAAATTTGAGGATTTTTTTGCACCAGGTGAAACCTCAGAGCATCCTATTATTTCATTATCTATAATTGTATCCCTTTCCCTAGGTGTGTTGACCTAGTTGTCGAGGATTCCCTTAGGATACATTACTTTTGGTCCCCTTGATCCCCAAATACCCATATTCCTTATTTTAATAAAACAAATCATTAATTGAATTAAAAATTGAAACTCATAATAGTGGATTTCATGATATTATACATCATGATATTCTTAATATAAAATCCTTATGCCAAGAGTGTTACATCCATGAGTAATCATACACAAAAAACCCATTTAATAAGGCTAACCATTTGTTTTATCTAATGATACATATTGATAAATAAAGTGAATATATAATTATTGGGCCCACCCATTACCGAAAGTCCAATATTTTCTTATATATCAAATGATCAAATTATTTCATGAATAATATTAACTATCATAAAATATTCATAATGAATAAAGAATAAAAATATAAATATTTATCTACTTTAGAAAATAACATTTAATTCGAAACACCATATATAAAAATAATATATAGTTTATACAATAATAATATCCATGGTGAAAATAATATGGATATTTAAGAGAAATTGTTTTACAATTATCACAAGATAGTGAATGTTTCAAGAGAAATTTGATGACCACAAAATTAATAAGAGATAAAAGATGACCCTCAATTCATTAGAAATATAAGATTAGAAATAAAATCATTCCCTTTTATAAATAATTAAAATTGAATAAAAATATTAAAATGAGGTTTCATTAAATATTTTTCTTTGTAAAACCATTAAAAACATATAGAATAATATGAGAGTGTAGAATGGTTATGGCAGTGGGAAGATCTATTGGTTCTATATAAATAAAAGAACATTCCGAATGAATTTGTGAAAAGAAAGAAAATTTTATTGGAATACATTATAAATATTCCATTCAAACTTTTAAAAAATTAATGGATAACCTAAATTTTCCTTTGATTAAAAAAGGATTTTTTCAAAACAATGGAATAAAAATGTACTCAAACAATAAGAGAAATTGGAACTAATTTTATTTTAAACATTTATTTGATTGATTCAAGTAACAAATAGGGGAATGTTTGGAATAAAATATTGAATGTACATAAATATCCATAGGATAATGTAATTAATGGACTTTATAAAATATAAAATATAATATTCCATAAATGAAAATAAGTGAAATCCCAAAAAATGAGATTGTAAAATAAATCTATACCGACTTGGTAACTTTTAAATTTTAACCCCTTAAAATATTAAACTTGAAACAAATCATTAATTATTCTGAATAAATATATATTCATGTTAAATAAAAAAAGTCATGTATATGCAGCACACAAACATAAATAGGTGCATAATACCAAATATGTCTCAATGGAGTAGAAATTGAGATGAAATCCCTTACAAAGATCGTATCATTGAAGTGAAAATTAATTAATGAAAATATCACATATAAAAAATGTAATTATATAAAATATAAGTGAAAATAAAATATAAAAAAATAAATTTTAATTTCACAAGTAATCATGAAGTAACATAGTCAATGTGGTAGAAGTATAACCCAATGAATTAAAATTGGGTAATGAAACCCCTTACCTCAAGTTCTACTTGCCCCGTAAGTTCTTTTAAACTCATGTATAGTGGTTTTAAACATGTTATTAATTTATAAAAGAATTAAATTAAAATATATAATGTAATATATGATCCTATTAAAACATATTATCACTCATTCACAAACAATATTTCATTATTATCATTGTTTCATGTGTTAACTACATTATTTTTTCATCTATGTTTTACCATGGAAGTTTTAGTATTTTAACATTGATTATGTTTAAATAAAATATATAATATTAATTATGATATAAATATCAATATATTAATGAAATATATTTTTATTACAATCAATGTAATATATAAATTAAAATCAGATCACATCTTTTTTTTGGTGGTGGTAGTTCACACACACACAAGGGACATTATCATTTTCCAATGGATTGGAATGTACAAATGTATATATGATTTTATAACTAAATAACCATAAAAAGTTATAAATATCATCTATAAATATTAGTTAAATATTTATAACCATATAAGTAAAGTGGTGATGAAAAAAAGTTACACCACTATGTGGAGATGGTAAGTTGTATGCACGCAAGAGTGATTATTTTTTGTTAAAATGGATAAGAATTGATATAAATTATTTTTCAAGTTAAAATGGATAAGAATGGAGGGCCTTTTATAAATGAGTGGAAGGGAATTCATATAATTCCATATATTTTTAAATTAATATAAATTTTTTCATGTTAAAATAGATATGAATTGATTTAATTGAAATATAATAATATTATGATTTCTAACTAACTTAATAATATATTATTTATTATAAATATCCTTAATGTCATTTTTGGAAATATTTATATAATATAACTTTTGAAAATTACATGAAAAAAAGGAATTAAAATATAAACCTTTCAAACAACCCTAAAATTTTATTTTATTTTCTTTAAAAATTGTGGGAAACTATAAATCTCCTAACTTGTATTTATTTTAATATTTTTTACTTAATTTAATTTATTTTTAAATTAATAGGAAAAATAATACTCTAGTTTTTTGTAAGAATTTAATGTAATTTATTCAGTCACTGAAAATTAAATATAAATTATCATGATAAAAAATATTCATTAATATTTAAAATAACCATTTTTAATTGAATATAATTTATTTTTATTACTATAAAAAATATTATACATATTATAATCAAGAGAGTAACATTTTTGACTTCATATTTTACATAAATATTTTAGAGGTAAAATATAAAATATAAATGTAAAAAGATAATTATTTTTATGTTTGGATGATTATAGAGAAATATAACCATAAAATGAATTAAATTCAATTTCTGGTCATATTTTCAATACCTTATCACATTATTTTTAAACATAATTACCTAATTTACCGTTTACCGAGGTGATAAATTTTAACACAGATACTATTCATAAAGTATAAAAATTAAAAGAAACATATTTACCAAATATTAACCTAGCAATTTGAAATATGGAATCCAATTTATAATATTAAATATATGTAAGTGCAGGAGTATAATTTTATAATAATCCAATGATGTGCGATGAAAAATGGTTTTTTGAAAAAAATGCCATTTTAAGTGTGAATGCATTTTTATATTAATATCAGGTATATGGTGGGTCCAAAATGAATAAATTAAACTATTTTTAGCATAATGAAAATAATTTAATTTAAATACTAATCCTAATTAAAATTGATATTTAAAAATACTCAAAAATATGGTTTCATTAAAAATCAGTACTTTCACTATTTTCCAAAAAATTAACTTATTAGGGAAATTAAAAAAAATTCAACATAAGATAATATCAACATGATGATTTCAAAAATAATTCTAATTTTACAAAATAAATTTTCTAAAATTGGAAGAAATTAATTATAATTTCCACACTCAAAATGAAATAGAACCCGTTTTTGAAGAAAACATTTCTTTAAAGTATAAAATTATTTTACTGAAATTGAGTAGTTATTTATTATTAATAAATAATTTATATAAATAATTTATATATATTTTTTCATATTGTTGTTAACTCTATTCATTCATTCAAATTATATAGTTAGGTGATAAAAATTACATTAAGTAATAGTTTTTCACAGTTCCCTTAACGCTCGATATTGTGTTTTAAGCATGCTATCAAGTATATTATTCTAAATTTTTAGGGGGTTACATTCCCCAACTTAAATAATTTTTTCCCTCACAATTTTATCTCTTTCATAGGATGTTTAATATTTCAAAATACCTTTGTTGAAAACTCTCATTACATGAATGGATAATAAAACTTCTTTTAAAATGTGAAACTGGGAAACATAAAGGTTACATGAAATAACACATAATCATGTTCCAGTATAAGGAGAAAATTTATACGTTAAAAAGAAAAGTATCACCAAAGGACTAATATATAGTGATAGATAAATTGTTCAGGAGGTGTTAATAACTATAAAATAATAAATTTGTGGTTGGTGAAAGGACCATCGATTCATAAAAAATGAAGGTAAAAATATAAAAAATTTATTTCAAGATCCATTTACATTTCATAAGAAATATTTCATCCTTTGGTTGTGCATAGATGAATTTCTAAATTATCTCTTATTTCAAGATATAATTATTTATGATGAATTTTTCATTCATGAAGCACAAAAATTAACTTTTAATGGGTCACATAATCCGTAAAATAATGATAAGTCATTCTTTATTTTCCTAAATATTTAATAAAACAAAAAAGGTTACCATAAGTTATTCAATAGGGATAAATATTATGCACTACTCCCTTAAACCTCAACAATAACCAACAAAGATCAACTTAATCCATTTTTAAATAGTTAACCTTAATACTACTCCAAAATATGTCCTTCCAAATTTAAAATAAAAAAATTGAGAAGGTAGGTCACTGAATTTCCAAAATTATATTAACATTAATTCCCAAACAATATAAAATATCTCTTAATGTCTCATACCACATATGTCAATACCTTAATCATATATTCCCTTAATGATGCTAATAACATGAATCACCATAAAACCTTAATAAAAACATACATGTTTTCAAAATTACCTCTATCCTTATTCCTTAAATAAAATTACTTATTTTTTAAAATATTCTATAAATAAAAAATGTATTAAACTCTATAAAATATAATATAAACCATTTTGTAATCAAGTCACTATTCAGTTTTGTGGTCACCAATACTATCCCATTTACTTAATCAATATAATTCATATCTTTATCTCAATTAAATATTATTATCTCAATATTGATCACATATTCGGGGTTATATTTTACCTCAATCATGAGTGTTCTATCAAAATCACCTTAACATTAATAAGTTTTCATGGTTATTAATACCTTTAGACAAATGCCTTCAAATGCTTAAATAAAACTATGATGGAAAATCCTTATATGATTTGTTATTCTTATATTAGAATATCATTGTTATAATACTTCTATAATATAATTCTAAAATCCCAATGTATAATAACTTCATTCACTCTACTTCAGGGATTATAATAACAAAGGTCCTTCCTCAGTCATAGAGTTAAACCTGGAATTTTGTCATTGACTTAGAAAATTCACAAGTTCTCCAAGCATAAGGGATTGAACTATAAATGGTACCTTATGATTAAATTTATAAACCTACATCAAAATCTTCAAATTTACATAGTAATTACTTGATCTATTCCATTTTATCTACACATAAATCATATTTTCATTTCATATAGACATTTCCTTGAGTTCTTATTTCAACACACTTTACATTTAGGAAACTAAATCTACTTCACTCCATGTTTTACACCACCCAAGTTCTTAGTGACCTGTATCGTTCTCTTCTTTAGTTAGTCTGATAGATTTGTAAGATAGATGTAGTTAATAATATATATTGATAACTAATTAGGAATAATCAAAATATCTTTCACCCATTTGGTTTCTCATAATAACTACATTTTCCATTACCTTAATCATTAACATGGTTCCAACCATTGAATGAAATGAAAAAATAATAGTATGAGAAATAGTAATCATATTGGAAAGCCATATAATTAGGAAAATCATTTATAGGATGTATAAAACATGTAATATTATTTTCAATCTAAGACACATTAAGTTTAACCTAGCTCATTCATGGTCATTATATATTCAAATATTTTATAATGGTTCATAAATAAAATATGAGTTAACCCATGCATATCCTCCGAGAGTGTTAAACCAGGTGTGCATTAAGGGAATAATCACCAAGCAGTGTAATGATGGTCGTGATATACTAAAAAACTATTTTGGTGTTATTAACCCTATATGAATTTGTTCCAAAATCAGGTCTACGTATAGTATCAAAAGAAGGATGTATTTATAAGAAAACCACATAATCTATACCTTAACAAAAACATTTCTTCTACTAAGATATAATTAGAAATATCCACAAATTATGTTATAGGTTTATGTTCTATAATATATGTTATCTTAAATATAGTTCCCAAGTTTTATTCTAAACTTTTTATATTACCAACTATAGAGACCCCAACTCCAATAACCTAGAGTTGATATATACTTTATTACATTTTCATAAGATAGAAGGGATATCATCTTAAATGACCAATCATTTTTTCATTATTAAATAACTCAATACATATTTTATTCATATTTTACATTGAAAATAAAATATAAAACATAAAAAAATAAAATGATTAGTTTCCTTTAAACTGACTAAAACATTTCTTCTTCATATCATGTTAAAAAGAAACAATATATGTGTGGTCTTAAATTCTCAGTTATGGTAATAAGTACAACCGAATTTATAATTTGTAAATAAGGAATAAAAAATATATTAGGGTAAATAACTGGAAACACATTCCATTTAATAAATATCATGAGAAGGAAATGCATCCATGGATAATATCAATGCTTTAATATCATGGATAATAATAACTGAATAAAAAATGAAGTAAAATTTTAATAATTAATTCCTTGATCATGTATATCATGATATTATTACTATCATTCCCTTAGTTTAAAAAAATTTAAACTATGGGTTGAAATTCATAAACAAACCATTAAATAAGGTTTTGCAAATGGTTTGTCTCATGAGACCTATCAATACATTAAAGAGATGTATAATTTTGGCCCCCACCCATCACTTCTTATCCAGAAAAATTACTTTATATTAAATTATCAATTTAATTCATGAGAAATATTCCTTATCAATAAATATCCACATTAAATAAATAATACATAATATTAATATTTCTCCAGTAAATAAAATAAATTTCAATGCAAAGCACTATATGAATAAAATGGTATATGGTTTAGTAAATAATAATATCTCTGATAAAAATCATCATGATGTTTAAGGTAAATGAAATATCCAATGATCATAAAAAATTGAATGTTTCAAGAGATAGTTAATGATAAAAAAATTAATAAGAGATAAAATATTCCCTTAAATTAATTATAAATAAAGGTTTTGTAATATAATAACACCCATTAGAGAAATAAATTAAATATAGAATTATTAAAATAATATTTAATTATATATTTTTCCTTTTAAAACTATTTAAAATATGTAGAATAATCTAAGAGTGTAAAATATTTATGGTGGAAGGAAGATCGATTCATATGTTATACATTAAAATAAATATTCCTTGAATTTATTATAACAAAATGTAAAAAAAATAGAAAAACTTAAAAATATTTCTTTTACATATTTTAAAAAATATAGGAAAACTTAAAAAATTATTTTGATAAATAAAAATGAATTTTGTAAATCAATGGAAAAAAATGTACCTGATCACAAATAAAAATAAGATTTTATTTTATTTTAAATGTATCTTTGTTTGATTGAACTGAAAAAGAGAGGAGAAGTTATAAGAAAATATAAAAAATCCATAAATATATATATACAATCATAAAATATAAGGATTAAATGAATGATATACTATAATATTCCATTAATTAAAATAACACCAATCCCAAGAATAAGATTAAAAAAAAAATACATACCACATCGGTAATAATAAAATTATAAACCCTTGAAATAGTAAACAATAAATGAATCATTAATAATAACTAATAAATATATATTAATTTAAAATACATCAAAGGGGAAGTATATACTTCATACAAAAATAAATTGGCGCATAATACCAAACATGTCTCAATATAATTGAAATTGAGATTAAATCCATTCCAAAGTTCGTATCATTGAAGTGAGAATTAATTAATGAAGAGATTACATGTAAAAATGTAATTACACAAAATTTAAGTATAAATGAAACATAAAATAATAAAATTTCATTTCTTATATAACATTGGAATAACATAGTCAATGAAGTAGAAATATAACCAAATGAATGTAAATTGAGTACAAAAACCCCTTACTTCAAGTTTAACTTTCCTCGTAAGTCCTTTTAACCTCTTGTATAATTGTTTTAAAATTTTAATTAATATATAAAATAACTATATTAAAATTTATAAAATCATATATTATCTCATTACCAACCCAACTTTCATTATTATCACTATTTTAGGTGTCAACTGCTTTATTTTTTAATGCATGTTTTGTCACGAAAGTTCTGGTTCATATACTTTGTTTATGGTTCCATGATATCTATAATATTATTCATGATATAAATATAATATATATTTATTAAATATATACTTATTATAATACATTTAAAGAGAAAATGAAACTTGGATCACATTACTTTATGGAGCTGGCAATTCGCACGTATGCATGATCGTTTTCAACGTATTCTAATGGATTAGATGGTAAGAAGGTGGATATGGTATTTTAATTTAAAAATGATAATTATTTCATAAATATCATTTATAATCCATTTTTTCTTTTTAATAACCATCAAAGTAATGTGGTTATGAAAGAATGGCATCGAAATGTGGGGATGGTAAGTTGTACATATGCATGGGCAATGCTTTCACTTTTCAGAGGATGAAAAAGAGAAGGAATATCATTGTCCCTTGATAATGATAAAATATAAATATATTTATGACACTAGAGTAATTATTTTGAGATTGTTAAAACATATTTTGGGGATGTTTAAGAATAAATAATCACGAAAGAGTTGGTAAATACGATCACCTTTTCTTCGGTAGAGTTTTTTTAGATCTCTTATTAAGATATGTATAGATAATATTTTGGTTATTCGAGAACCACTTAAACGTGAATAATTATATTAAGAAGGAAAATGTGTATGGTTTGGTTGATATATATTGCTCAATTTTTTGTAAATAAAATATATAATGGGTGACCTTTTATAAGGGAGGGGAAGGGAATTCTTGCAATTTCTTAAAATATTAAATTTATATAATTGATTTTCATGAATAAATGGTAAAAATTAAAAAAAATTAATATTAGATGAGTATAAGTCTAAAAAATATCATCCAATAAAATGTTTACATGTTTTTAAAAGTATTTCACCCTTATAGTTTTGTTTTAACATTCCATTAACCATTTTGAAAATTACCACAATATAAATGTTTTCTACCATTTAAGGGTCAAGAATGTTACCAAAATAGAAAAACTTACCATAAATAGACCAAGGATTATATTTTAAAGCATATTAAATTCTATTTACTAAATATATAATTTTTTAATGAATTTTAAATCATTTAATATAATATTATTTATTAAAAAATATCATTAATATCATTTTGGAACTATTAAATTTATTTGAATTTGAAAACAACATGAAAAATATACTCAAATATAAATCATTCAAATAATCCTAATATGTTATATTTATCTACAAATTATGTGGTACAATATTACTCATCCAAATTATATTAATTTGAATTTTTTTAATATCATTTATTTTATTTTATAATTAATTGGATAAACACTACTTCCGCACTACATAAGCATTTAAGGTAATTATTTTGTCACTAAAAATTAGAAATGAATTACCCCAAACAAATAGTAATTAATATTTAAAAAAAATTATAAACTAATATTTTTTCATCCCTATCAAAAAATATTATAGATATTAAAATCAAGAAAATGGCATTTTTTACTTTATCCTTTATTTAAATATTATAATGTTCAAAATAAAACCTAAATAAAAAAGGTAAAATTATTAAATTTTGGATTATTATTTATGAAATATAATCATCCAATTAAAAAACTTCAAGTGTTGGACATATTTTTAATACATTATCACATTATTTTTAACCTTAGTTACCCGATAAACCCTTTACTGAGATGATAAATTTTAGCATGGTTATTATTCACAATGTATAAATATAAGAGTTATATTTTCCAAATTTAAAACTTTTAATTAAAAAAATGGAATCAATTTTATGAAATTCAATCTCTATATGTGGCATAAATTCAATTTATAATAAACCTATAAAGTGCGATGATGAACAATTTTCTGAAAAATTCATTTTTAAGTGTAAAAGTATTTTTATACCATGATCAAGTGAAATTTTGTTAAAAAAATATATGAATTAAATTATTTTTTATAAAAGGAAACTAATTTTATTTTAAAACCAGTCAAAATAAAAATTAATCTATGAAATTCATATAAAATACAATTTTCTTCAAAAATCTATATTTTCTTTATTTATAAAAAAATTATATTTTTTAGAAAATTACCAAATATTAAATATAATATAATGTTAAATTATGATTTAAAAATGATTTTTATTTTATAAAACACAATTTATAAAAGTGGAATAAAGTAATTATAATTTCTATACCCAAAATCTAATAAAAACAATTTTTCAAGAAAATTTATTTTTGATGTATAAAATATATCCTTATGAGGTTGTCATAGCTATAAATTATCTTTATATCTTTAGTGTTTATGAGGTGTTGATACATTTTAAGAATTACTATGAGTATGAATCGCTTCCATTTAGATAATTTTGTTAGGGTCACACACAAAGTGTATCCATTACTTCCACTAATTCAGTTGAATTGGAGTTTAAGAAAATGTGTTCCCCAAATGTGAGGGTTAGTGTGTGTCTAAGTGTGAATAATCACAAGTAAATAATAAATAATTTTAATTTTATATTATTCAGGTATAGAATAATAAAAAGTTAATTTAATTTTCAAGGTATTAAAATTTATAAAAGGTAAAAATGAGGAAATTCTTTTTCAAATGAATATAATTTATTCCATGTTTATTAAACTAATGTCGGATGAATGAACCTATTTAATGGTTCTTATTTTATTTTGTGACATGTGAGAGCCTCACAAGTTAATGATGAAATATTCATGATAGTTATGTCACAATTATTATTACATTATATGTGTTATGAGTTAGTTTTAGAGGTTCATATTCTTTAAGAACTACTACAAAAAGTTTTTATAACATCGATGTTCTAACATTGGTTAATTAATTACCGATATTAAAAATATTTTATACAATAATTATTTAATAACTAATGAAAAAACCATTACATGAATATTTCTAAAATCATTCATTGATAGAACTAGAAATAAATTTTTTTTTTCGGAATATTTTTAATTTTGGTTATTTAAAAATTAAAAATTTAAAAAAATTAATATTTTAAATTTTTTTATTTCAATAATAGATATTAAAAATATTAAAAAAACATAATTTTAATTACAGTTATTAAAATAAAAAATTGTTAAAAAATAAAACCCTCGCATAGAAATTTCATTTTTTTCACAATGCGCCAACACAATTTAACTTCCCTTCTTACAAATTCCACAAGCCACACATTGAAAATTTAATTTCTCAATATCAAGATCATAATATTTTAATTCTTCATACAAATATATCTCACTATATAATATTTCTTACATTTCCCTATCATAATTTTATTTATATATCCCTATTTAAAATTTATATTCCCATGAAAATTTCTCCTAATTTTTTAATTTTCCCTCCATTCTTCACTCATAGCTTCCAAATCATGAAAGATTATCTATTTCAGAGATTGAGAGGGGGAATCACTGAGAAAAAAGGTATAAAGGATTTATAAAATAATGAATATTTTTTTTAGAATCATGATTTATCAAATATCCATGTATAGATGTAAACTTTCTCGAATGATTTATTTTATTGTTATTTTATATTTTTTTTTGACATTGTATTTAACGTTTTTTATTATCATTATATATTGGAAAATCATTATTTTTTAGTTATATTGTCGTAAAATAATTATTTTATCACTAAAATACATGATTTTTTATTGATTCTTCATAATAACAATGCACAATGTTTCTCATTCTATATAATTTCATTAAAAAATTATTTTGAGGTTGGATTTTCAAAAAAAATATTTAATAAATTAATATAAAAATAATATTTCAATATATATCAATGTTGTAATTATTTTTGACATCATTATTAATAAAAAATGTTAATAATATATTTACTATGTATCTTATAAATACATCACCTTAAAAACTGATGTTGAAAAAATAAAAAACCCAACATTAAAACCATTTCTTTACTAGAAATGTATTTAAATAAAATTTAATATCTTTTAAACCATGGTAAAAAAGATAAAATAAAACCAAAATTGTGGGAGAGAATATTTGAATTGAATTCTAAATCCTTATATGGTTTCTCTCACATATTATTGAGAGAGAAAAATAATTAAATAAAAGGTCTACTCATTCCACTTCATGAATAGATTACTTTTTATTCACAAGATTGAAGGGGATTCATAAAAAAATTCAATTTTTTATGATAGCGCGTGAAAATTAAAGAATGATGATCCAAGATATTCTTCTCTCCTGAGTAGATGATCTAGAGGTATCCTAGTTTGTATTTTTTAGTCATGGAAATATGGAATCGAGTAAAGAATGTTAAGATCATGTCATCCACCAGTGTACCATTTTAATTTTTTAAATTTGTCTCATGATTAAATATTTTATACAAATATCCATGGGTGAACCTAGGCACCAATATAACATATCTAATGTTACAACATAATCCCATTTAAAAATATTAAAATATGACAACCCAAATGATTCTGCATGTCCTAGGTTCCTTCAGGGGTAAAAAGGAAGATATTATAAGAATCTATGTTTCTTAACACATTAGATTTTAAATTTAAGAACTACACCAATTATAGTTTTTTAATTTAACCCCCATACATGAAGTGTCTGTTAACATTTTTTATTAATTAATTAAATATTTAGTAATAATAATATTATTAACATATTATTTTTATTTAATATATATTAATATCTGTATTGAAGGAACATATAAATAAAAAAATATATTGTGTAATATTTTAAAATGAAAATACTTTGAATTAGTCCAAATGCATTTAGATGAAATTGATATGTGGTTGATTTGGTTCTTGGATTAGTATCCTCCCCAATATGATTTCATCCTTATTTATTATTTTTTTATTTTTGTTAAATATAAAAAATATATATAATTTTTAATTTTTTTACATGGAATAAAAATATTGACTTAAAAATGGGTGCTTGGGTGGAGTCTTGAACCCTCGACGGTTCAATTTTCTAGGACAACCCTAATCATTGGTGTAAACCTCATCCCCAATAATTTTATTATATATATATTATGTTTATTTACAAAATACATGTCATTTTAATAAAGATATATTAAAATGTATCCAATTAGGTTATTATCTAGGTAGAGGCTCGGACTTTCTGTAAACTTATCACGTGAGATATCGCTAGTCTTCAATGTACATGGGTTACCTATTTATTTTAATTTTTTTATATTTTTATTTTAAACATGAATATAATGATAATCATTTAAAAGGAAAATGAAAAAATAATTATTCCTTTACTATAGGGTATTTTGGGAGGGTTGAAATAACGATAACTGAGTTTCTTGAAATGCACCTATCCATAAATGTAGGATTCATTCATATTTTTTATTCCTATTTTATATTTTAAAATATAGATTATATATATGTGTGTAGAGAGTGTGAGAGAGTGAAATCATTCCACACACAGATAAACATAAGTAAATAAATACATCATGTTTAATAAGAACACACACTGTGTATATATATATATATATAATTATGTACATATTACTTATTTTAATTTATAAATTATTTACATATAATATTTTTATATATATGTTTGTGAGGAAAAGAAAAGCATTTTGAGTTGTCTCATTTTACATTATTAGCTTAATGTAGCTATTTTTATTTTCTTCTCATGTTAATACAATTACATAATTACCATTATAATTAGGTGGGAAATGTTTTGATATTGGTGGCCTCTATTTATTCAGATCTACTCACCTGTTTCTTTCTCTATCAAGTTAGTTCAGATTCTACTTGTTTTCTCCATCTTTAGGATCATTCATCTTATCCTTGTACGATCTCTTCTTAAAATTAAATCCCATATAATAAAACTATAGGGGACTTTATCTAATCATTTAAATGATATACTATGGTTTTAAGAATTGAATCTTCCCTATTATCTGTTGATAGCATCTTTTCATCATATTTATTTTTTTCCTTTAACACTACATGGAATTATATAAATAGATAATTTTTTCAATGGTTTATAAAACCAAAAAAAAATATTATATTAGTGTTTATTTATTTTTTAGCTGAACTCTTTTAAATCACTGATAAAATTTACATTTAATGATAGATTTTAGAAAACAATCATCAATTTATTTAATTTTTAATAGTTAGTTTAAAAACATATCGATGTGTTTCTAAAAAATTAAAACCCATTACCCTAAATTCATTCCCAGCATGATCCCCCTACCTTCTCACTCCCTCCATATCACCTCACTCTCTCCCTTTTCCACACTCATTATTTGTATTTACCTCCCTCCTGAATACCATTACCAGTCATTCCCACATTGTATCCTTTTATCCTTACTATCTTCATCGCCCTCCCCTACTATTTCCTCCTCCCATGTGGCTTATTACATTGATTACTAGATTAACACCATCCTTTTCCCATGGATTCACTCATAATATTTTGTAACCCTCTTTTTGTCTTATGTTTTCATTGATTATTTACATTTTTAGCCAATAAAAAATATGAATTATACCTGAAATATTGGTTCCTTGAACATTATGAAAAAAATAATTTTAATTTTGTGATATTAGGATTGAAACATAAATTCTTGACTTCTTGAATAATTAATATGTATAGGTTGATTTGATCTTATGTAAACTAGGGAAAACATTTCCATAAGCCTTATTAAATTTAAGGATACATTTATAACAAAATTTCTCATATGATGAAATATGTGTGAGCCTTATATAACACCAAAAAATATACCTCTTTAAGATATATATTTATATAATGATTTATTTATGTTATAAAAAGTATGTGGACCCCATTTAATGATATTATTTCAATCCAAATGAAATTAAATAACACTATTTTAGGTGATATGAGTTTCTGGGATGATTGACTTTAGAATAAGGGAGGCATACTCCTTTATTCCCCACATCCCAAGTGTGATTAAATTCCACATTCTGATGAATCATACTCTAAAATTTCATAATAATGTATTAAACAATCTAGTGGCAGTAATAAATATTATGTAAACAATTGATGAGAACATAAAAATTAAATTCAACTGAATCAAAATTTATGGTATTAGACCTACAATTCATAATTCTTGAAAGTATAGAATTTTATTCCTCTTATAGGGAAAATCATTTACCATAAAAGGATAATAAATTCAAAATTAAATATCTACTTCTATCCCAAACAAGACCCCCCTCGAATCAACCAATGTTTGCATGGCCCATCAGTGTTCAATTCATGACCTTTTTGAGGATCATCCCAAATCGCCAATAAACTATTTCCCTCTGTAGTGTTCTATTTCCATTTATTAATAGTCAAGAAATATGATTCATCATAGGGATAGAAAACTTGTCTTCTTTTTATAAACAACTAAGTTAGGAAATATGAGATAATAGTATTGATTTAAAATACACAATGATAAAGGAAATTTTATGTTGTCGAAATTCATTATAAGATTAAAAAATTAGTAGGAATACTTTTGATAATAAGATGTTACGATTATAAACATTTTGGCTACTACCTACATGAACAGGGAAGAAGGAATTTGTGAAGTGGTCCACATATTCATAGAAACCAAAGGAACCTTCAAGTATGCCCCAGATGAATAATTTATAGTTTCCTTTAATGAAAACATAATGAATAGATTAAAACTTATCATTCTAAAAAAACACATTTAGAGGTTATATATACTCATTTTTTCTATAAAACATCATTTATGGGAATAACCTTGTTCTAGATTATCTAAATAAAAAATTATGTTTTTTGGGGAGATTTTGATACTAGAGATGTTTGGATATGGGTCTTGTTTATGTTTTGTATGAATGAGGTATTGAAAGGAAGAACATGTGAATAATACCAAATATGATTGAGTAAAAACACATTAATCTAGTTTCTAGACTGGCTATATGTTATCAATTTTTTTTCATTGAGAACTACCTCCATAAGTTGAGGAAAGCCATCAACCTAGCTAAAAGTGAGGTCCAAAGGTGAACAACTAAGAAACCAAACTGGGGAGAAAGCCTAATATTATTTCTAGAAACATTAGTCACAATTTTAATTTATTCATCGATATATTCCTTGAATAAATATAATAAAACATAGAGACCACACCAAATATTAGAACATTTTTACACATCCAACCAATGAACTAGGTATTTTCTATTTTTAAGTCGAATAAAATTTTACCAAATGGATTATCTTAAGAAATCCTCCATAAATATCTTATATCATGTTTTTTATTGAAGTTTATTTAATTTTTGGGTATTGATTCCCCATTCTTAAAATTGGTTTCATAATATTTTATAGTAGTTCTAGTGATTACATCCTTCTTTATAAGAGCCTTAGATGAGGGAATTTGTATTTCGTTCAATTTTTTTGATGTGTAATTTTAGAGCATTGAAAACTAATAGAATAATCATAATACTTGAGGATAAGACACTATTGATGAAAGTGATCCATCCTCCAAAATAAATGAATCTTCTCTTCCAGTTGTCCTTGTGGTTATTTTGTTTCAAATTCCATCAAAATGAAATATTGTATCCTACCATTAGAAAGAAGATAAAAAAAGTTAATCCATTGGAAACTAGACATTATAGATTCTATTTATCCCCTCAATGATCCAATAATGTCTGCTAGTACATGATTTGAAAATGAATACACCACTCTTTTTTCAAATTAACATGATTCCTATTATTACAATAAAAATTATTATGAATGTGTGTGATGTTATGAATATAGATATTACTCCCATTGATGAATAAAATAATTTTATCCATGAATAATAAGTGATAAATTCCTTTTATGCCTTACAATCCTCTATAAAGAAAATAAAACCACTCGAGATATAAAATTTATGGTTTCTACTATGAACATAGTGAGAAAGAATAAAAAATATTGTCAAAATGAGATCACATTGTCTTAGACCCCAAAATGACTTGATTAAGCCAGACTATCTTCCACTCAATGAAATAGTAAACCATGGAGAGGCCAATAAATAAAAAATAAATGATACCATATATATGATATTTGAAAATATTAGATAGTAATTGTTTTCCTTATATTTTAATATTTTAAAAATATTTTTTTATGATTTTATGATGATTATATTATAAAAATTCCAATTAGGTAACAAAGATATCTTGAATAATGATGAAAACATAATTTTTTCAATATGGATTCATATATTTGTAAATTAAATTTCATAACAATAATATATAATATGTAATATGTAATATATATTTTCTATAAAAAATAATTTTTATACGAATTCCAAAATAAAAAATATCTAATTGATATATTATTTTGTGAAATTTTTATGCCACATTTTACGTTATTTAAATTATATAACACTTGTGAGTTCAATGAATTTAATATTTCATGCACTAACATATCTATAGCCACGAAAATTAGTGAACAATGGTGTCTATTTAAAAGAAACTCATCATATATAGAATGGTTTTTTTCATTGTATCTATGATAATGTTTTTTTTAATTGATTCCATTATTTTCACCTTATTTTTTCATTGATTCGCAATAAACATGTTAATCCCATAAGTTTTTATTTTGTTTTAATTGATTCATTAAATATTTAAATAACATTTAATTTGAATTATACTCATAATAATATACACATTTGAAAATTAAAACAAAATTGATGGATAGATAAGGGTATATGTAAGGTGATGATATGAGATTATCAATAACTGGTTAGTAGTTTTGGTAAAATCAAACCACTACACCAAGAACTCGACTTCATTTTTAAAGAAAAAATCTATTTTGCATAGTAATTTTGATAGATCCAAATAAATTTATAACCTATAATAACATTCATTGATGATAATTACAATTCCAAATATAGTTTTTTATACAAAAATTAACATATGTTTTTTGATGTGTTGACTATATTTGATACAATCCACTATCTAGTTATTGGAAACATAATAGTAGCACGATTTGTTAAGAAAATTCACCATAATTGTATATATGAGGTATAATTAATTTTTTATGATTAGAAATAGACTATTGTTATTAAAATTTTAATGGTGTACTTATTTCTCCATATATTATAAATGTTAGTCAAAATTTGGGGATTTTTAAAGAGTATATTTTTGTGTATGTTTTATTATTTAAAAGGTTTAGATTGATATAATCATAATAATGTGTTCATTATAGTACAAAAGTGTTTTCTCATCATTAGATAAGAGAATAAAACACCTAATAATTAGTTACTTTCATAAATTTTATGTAAAACGTACTCTTTTATTTCAATATACTTATATAAATTTTTTTATTTCAATTTGATGGAAATAAATTAGCAATTGTTAAAATTTGGATTATCTTACCATAACAAACACCTCTATATGTTAATGTTTTAAAGATGTTTTTGAATTTTTAATTCCAAATTGATCTATTGATGAAAGAATAAAATGTTTATTGAGTGAAGAAGTATTTTAGAACTTGATATTTAAAAAATTTCTTCCTCAATATGCATGGTGGATTTTTCATGCATAATTAGACATTATAAAAAGTTAAAATATTTATATCCACCATTAGAAATAACATGATTATTCTTTGATAGTGGATAATTAAATTCTTAGTATGATAAATTATTTTTTTTCACAATAAGGAAACACAATCAATGTTGTTACACATTATTTGATCCACATGTTGATGTTTTAGATATTAATGATGTTTTTAGAAATTGGGGGAAAACAAAAAATTTTGATAAAATATTAATAGATGATGTTTATAAAGATAAAACAATTTAAAAATTAATTGAAAATACAATTGAATTGTTTAAATTAGTCAAATATGAAAATTAATACTTGAATGAATGATTTTCTATGTTTTTAAAAAGATCTTTTCTTATAAATTTTCACCACATAAAATATATTTTTGAAATTAAAAATAATAAAATTTTTATGATATTGGAATTGTTGCAGGATGCATTTACTAATGATAAGATCCCCACATCATTTTATATTATTGATAAGGTTATTTCAAATCTTATACTCTATTACACAATGATACACACATATCCCGACAATTTTATTAAATACTGAAGAGAATATTTCAATAAAGAGGAGTGAAAAAATGTTTTACTTTTAGATGGAGGCCAAAAAATCATGATTATAGTTTAAATAGATGAACTACAATGAATAAATAGTAAAAGAAAATTCATATGATGGTTTCATGTTATTTTTCTTTAAATCCAAGACTATAAAGAATATGTATTCCATTTATAATGGATGAGCATATGATGTGGTATGTTATGATTTATAATAATGATTATGAGTTCATATGACGTCCAATAGATTCAAAATCATGGAAAAACATTCATTCATTCCATCTATATTTAACCTATGACACTAGAAACATGTGCTTGAGATTGAAAAGTGATAGTGTAAAACCTTTTGGTACATTATGTAGTAGTTATAGAATATATATATATATATATATATTCTGATCCCCTATAATCTACTTCCTTGGATGTTAATAAAACAAACTTCATTCATCATATCAATGATTATTTCTGGAAATGAGATTCCTGGAAATGAGATTGACATATTCCTTTAACCTATCATCTAATACTTATAGGAGTTACAAAATTATGGTGTAGAAAAATATGATGTATCAATAAAAAAATTCAAAATTAAAAACACCCTAATATGGATTATTAGTGATTTTCCTTGACTAGGATAGTTTATTGGTTATAATACACATATAGGTTTGACTTATCTATTTTGTAACTTTGATTTTGATACTCAACAACTACCTTATATAAAAAAGTGTTGTTTCAAGTGTCATAATAAATTCCTTGATACATATCATAAATTTTAGAATTATAATTCAATGTTCAATATAAAAACATATTTGAGAAATCCAATAAAAATTATTATCCGGATTATATATTTTGAAACAATCATAAAATATTGTTGTAGATTCTGGAAAATATTTTCCATTCAATAATGGTGGTAAAATGTTCAAAACCCATTAGATATAACTAGAACACAACAATATAATAATAAAAAAGAATATTTTTCATATATTCATATTTTGAATTTAAATTACTACATAATAATAAATAAATTAATAAATTGTGATGAATATGTGTAAAAATTTACTATTTATTTTTCATAATGTGTGGGGGAGATAAAAATATCATTTTCATTCTCATAAGGACATAGATGTACTAACAATCAAGGGTGATCTGTATGAAGATGATAATATGATGTATCTAGAGGAAATTATTTCACTGAAATTTTACCAAAATGTTTTTTTCTTCAAATATAAAAAATTTAAATGTACCTTATAAAAATGAAAGTGTCATTTTAAGATCTATTGATTTGAATCATCATAAATTAAATGGAATTCAAATTCATAACTCAAAAATATTTCTAGGGAATCTTTTATACTTTGAAATCAATACTTTATTATATAAAGATTAACTATAGTTCTGATTAATATTTCTAAATTCTTCAGGTATCTTTGAGTGAAAACCCTAAACCTCATTGCATAGGATAAACTTCTTGAATGAATTATATAGATTTTTTTCTTTTAAAAATAATCCTCCTCCCTATTTTTTCATTATAATGATTCATTTAACAATGAATTTGGCTGATCAAAATAAACTTAGAGGTCATATACAATATCAATAGATTTATCCCATTTAGAGGAACTTAATTTTTATTTTTTTACTTTATTAATTTATTGTAATTTTCAAAGTAAATAATTCTTATTTTTAATTATTAATTTCTTAATCATGTACATTAGGTATCTTGTTTATTTTACTAGTCATGTGAATAAAAACGTTTATTTAAAAGGTTATATTGTTGAATTTTTTCTATATTAAGATCACCTAAACATTTTTTTATATATTTATATTTTATAGAGATAATATTCAATTAAGTGGTATGAACTTATAATAAGACAAGTCATTTAGAGGGAAAAATAAGTCATCAACCCTTCTAAATTCTAGTTAAGAATTTGGAATATTCTTCTTGAATATATTGAGTGATTTTAATTTAAGATTATTATATAGATATATTCCACTCAATACTGATATTATAGATCTATATATCAATAAATCAAGGACACAAATGAAATGACACCTTAACAATCAAATTTAAAATATTACAGAGATACAAAATTGGTTAATAAATAAATTATTTAATGGTTTATACATCATGTATTTTCTTATTATAATACCAATTTTTATTATTTTGATAATTATTTGTTGTGTTTAATGATCTTTTATATCAATTTGTATTGATAAAGAATGCTGATAATCAAGTCAAACTGTCAAAAGTTTTTAAGTATTTAGCTTAAGGTCCATTAAAGCATGATATGAGATTTGATTATTATAATATAATTGTCTGCAAGTTTTATACTATTGATTATAAATAAATCAAAAACATAGAATGACTGTGTATTTTTAGTTTTATATAATAAATAACATGGAATTTTGTTTGTTAATATTGAGTTAAATTAAAATAAAAAAATTTCATTTTTTTGTTGTTCAAATGAAACTGGGTCAATATTAACAAGGAAGTAATGAAATATTTATTATAGTTTTATTATGTATACTTATATTGATTTATTGATAATAGTGAGTGTGATTAACATGACCTATATATTTTGGATACCCACAAAAAATTGTATATTATGTTGATGATATAGTTAAGGATGGGTAGAGTGTTATTTTCAACATAAAACTAAGGGGCATGTTAGATATATGTGATTAAGGTGAAGCAAGTCATGATAAAGAACCCCATAAGAAAATAACACATTTAATTATATATCACTGATGATATTTAAAATTACAGTCTTATGAGGGGGGTGAAGAAGAGGAATCAGACGAAATATTAATGGTAGTAGCTAAAAATAATATGAACAACCAAGAAGAAAATAATTGTGATCTATAAAATTATTTTTTAAGATTTTATTTCATAAATATAAATTTAATTACTTATAACTATTTTTTTATATTTTAATAAAAATGGAATATTATTTCTATAAATAATTTATTATAATGTAAATGAATATCTATTTTTTCTTGTTAGTTGAATAAATTTAAATGTAATGATTTGTTATTTGAAATGTAGTTTTAATTGAATCACATTTTTTCCTGATATTTTTGGTAATAATGTTTGGTTTGAAAAGTTTTATAGATTATAGACTCCCCACAACACATGATACCCATTCTACTCTTTCTACATAGAGTACACTGATAGTACCAGATAAACATTCTACCCCAACCAGATAGGGTGTACTTCATCACATTCCTTACATATTTCTTTTATTACCATTTTGTGTAATTATAGTATTATTCTCTTCAATAGTATGTAAACTATGATGTAGCCATATAACATTCAGGATGTTACCTAGTTTCCATCCATATGCTTTTGGCATGTCACCACTATTAGTTTGTATTACAACATGATAGAATTAAATTTTTAAATATATATATTAGTTTAATAATTTTAATGTTAAAAAGGTAAACTAAATAATACATATGAGATAAAATATAATTTACATTTCTTGGTTTAGTGATTTTTAACAATTTTTTTCAATGAGTTTTCATTAAGTTAAAATTAACAGACCCTATAGGTTGGTTCAATTGTCAAAAAATGTTTTCAAAAAATATTAAAAAGTTTTATTCTTTATCTTAGTAACATTGGTATGTTTAGTCATTTATAAATATTTATAGTATCGTGTCTCTCTAATTCATAATTTATTGAAATACTTTTATTGTTTTTTGAATATGTTTGTTACTGATATGCAGTTAACTATTTTAAATATATGCACTATAGATGGGAAGTAGGTGAGAAGTTGATGAAAAAAAATCTATATGGGAAGAGTGAAGGGAATTCATGGTATTAGTGCATTATATGTGTTTATTTACATTTTAGGACTTATAATATAAATTATAACAATTATTGTACACTTTTTGTTACTTAAAATATTTTTTATTAATGTGGTTTTTTGAATGTTGATAGTTGTAATAAATTATTATTATATAATATTGGATGAATATATTTTATATGTACTAGATATTTTTATTTTTATTCTATATGGAATGGGATTGAATACTAAAGATCCATTGAAGTTTTTTTATATTCTCCATAAATTTAGTGGTGGTTTTAACCACCACTAATTTTTTTGAGGAATTTTTAACCACTGCTAGTTTTTTAATGGTGTCTAAACTACCTCTTAGTATAGTAAATGAAAAAAATATAACCTTATATTGTATCATCTTTAAAAAACATCACTAAATAATTGTTAGTGATTTAATAAAAGTCACTAAATATGAAAAACATCACTAACTATTTGAGAAAAGTATTATTTAAAGATGAATTTGTATTCAATAGTGGTTTCACAAAACACCACAAATCAAGAGAAATAATTTCTAAATATATGCTTAATGAAAATATTAAAAAGTCATCATGAAGTTATAATAACCATTGAAATATTAATTCTACCATAACTATATTTGATAGTTTATATAAAACATTGAAAAAATATTTTAGTCCTTGTTAAAAACACAAATGATTTTAAAAAGACTTCCACTAAAGAAACTACTACCTATACTGTAAGTGTTTCATTTTAATTATTTTCATCTGATCACATGATATTAAAACTATCATTCCCCTTGAAGTATTTATAATGTATCCATTCATTTTTTAAAAATGTAATTCTTAAAATAATGAGATTCAAAAATTATTCTTCAATAGAAATGAAAAAAATAAATGGAATGATAAAAACCTCAACATAAAAATTTAAAATATCTAGAATGATAAAAGGTATCATCTATTAATATTTTATTGGTTACAATTTTAATTGAATTGGTTTCATTTCTCTAATCCATAATTTTATATATATGCAATAATAAATTATATATAAATCTAGACCCAAATCAAACAATTCAAGTTTAATTCTATGGGATCTAATAGAAAAGGATATATCCAAGCTTATAGGAATATTTTTTCAAGGGTAAGTAATTTCTTAATAATATTTGAATTAATTAATATACTATAATGGGTTATCTTGGTTAAGGTTCTTCTTTTTATTGTTATTAAAATTATTTTTCTTTGTTTAGATTTGTATCACGATATAAAATATGACCAATGATGATATCAAAAATTATCTAAAATATTATGTAGAAAATAGATGTACTCATCTTATTTTTATTTAGAATGGTTTATGTTCTCTTCCTCCCCATCACTGAACCAATCTTATCTAAGATATCATAATGAATCAATTCTAGAAATTTCACTTCAATTATAAGAATTATGTTGACTCAGCCAGAATTTATACATAGGGGTCGAGTTTCTCTTTGATATTTTTATTTTTTAATATGATTTTAGAGTAATATTTTATTCTTTGGTTTTAAACCCAAACTGAATCTTCTTCCAAAGAAGTATGACCATCATGAAATGTTAACTACTTTTGAGTTAAATGTTCATGGTATAGTGGTTCTTATTGTTCCTACTAATAACCAACATGTTTTGGTTTGAATCATAATTATAGTTATTTCTATCATATTCTTCATATTTTTTGATGCTGCTAGTATCTTGGGGGTCTTTGGGGGTTTTGAAGTGATTTTCATGAATGTTGACCCAACTATGATATTTTTAGAATTACATTATCAATTTTTCTTATAAGAGTGTTAAAATTGATTAATTTTCTTATTATATTGAATGAAATTGGATTCATAGTTTTTGTTCATACACTGAATATCACATCTTGGATTTTTTTTATATTCATTATAGGTTTTTGATTCAATTACATTATTATCTGTGAGATTTTATGATTTTATCATGTCAATATTTTTCAAAATTGATTCACGGTTTTTAGATAACATTATCATAAAACCAAATTGGGGGAAATATTTTTTTTGTATCTTTCTCAAAGATTCAATGGATGCTCATCAAAAAAATATGTTTTAGTAACATGTATATCCTTTATGGTTTTTTATGTTTGGAAATTATATATACCATATCATCCAATACAAAAATAATTTATATACTAATTAATTGTAAAAATTATATAGTTTTAATCAAAGTGTATGTTCATTGTTTGAACATTTTCAAAGTAGACTTTTGAATATTCTCAATGCCTCATGCACAGATTCTCTATTATTTTATTTAAATATATTATAACGAACCAACCTAGATCATTTGATAAACCAAGTAAAACTACTACATACCCTAAGCATGTTCCTAGGTATCCAGGGGTTGGTGACTACCACCAAGGGTATAGGTTTATCATTAGGGAATGATTTACCCTATTTTAGTGAAAAACTATGTCAAAGGTAGATTCTATCAAAAATTAGACTAAACTATCCATATATCATACATTATCAAAATTAAATAAGTAATTTAAACACTAGATATTAACTTTTATTCCTATATAATAATATAAATAACCAAAATATATAAATAAAACCAAAATATCACAATGATCTGAAAATAATAATATAATATATAGAACCAAAAATATAAAAATGTAATGATGCAACGATATGCTACATGAATAATCCTATCAGTGGTGGTCTCACAAACATCAAAACCATATAGAGGCCAAACATTACAATGTAGTATCAATGTTTAGATAACCGTAAAATATATAATTAAATATCCTCATACCTTATTATATATAAAACACCCCTAGTGAGTTTATAGTTCCATTTAGATTATAATGAACCATGTTGTTGTGGGTCAGTGAAATTTGATAAAAGATAAAATTCAGTCAAACTAAAGATGGGTTGATTTTTTATTTTTAAATTCAGATCAATAATGTGATATTATTGTAATGTTTTAAATTATTTAAATGATATTTTTTAGTGGAAAGTGGGTGGGGGGGGGGGTAAATACCTAGATAATGTTTTTAAGTGTTTGGTAAATTTATCAGAGTATGGGGTGATTGTAAAAATCACCGAGTACAAAATATAGTATAATTAGGTATCATTTTCAGTGGCTATAATGGATTCCACATTGGTTTAGAAACTATTTACATGGTGGGACCCCAGTGGGTGGAAGCTATCAAGTACCTAATTGGCACAGTTCCTTGTTTTAAAAAGTGGGGGAACAAATGTAATTTTACCATCACCCCTATAAAACATAATAGTAATATTGGATTTTGGAGCCCTTTTTTAATGGGTATACCCCATTATATCTCTCTCATGGATAACCTTTTATGGTGGTTGATCTGGAAAGGATTTTATGGTGATTTGGGGTAAAAAAAATTTTATCAGTGAAGGTCTGAGAATAATGAACACATAAGGTTTCACATAATTTTAATATAGAAAATCCACAAATATAATTATTCTTTAATTTTCATCAAATATTAATGAAATTAGAGATAATTTTAGTATTGTAACTCATGGATTTTGATCATACTATGTTGAAAAGTACATCAGGGGTGGTTCGCACTCTATTTCATGGGTTTTCAACATGGGTACACCCCCGAATTTTTTTTACTAGTGTATAATTAAATGAATTTAATTGTATATTAATTATTTTAATTATTCAAAATGTTTTTATAATTTTTTTATATTGTATCATTAATCATATTGGGGCACCAATTAATGAAATATGGTTGATAGAATCTTTTATAGGTAGTTTATCACAGATACAGTGGCTTGTGTCACTTCATATAAATTGAATTTTATCTTGTTTGAAGTTAACGTTCTATAATATTACAACATTTATATGTAATTGTGATAAATTTTGTTGAATGAATGGAAGGGATACATGAGTATTTTACTTGAGTTTTATCAAATAAGGGATAATTAGGTTGTGAGAAACTAGGTAGGCCTAGTTGGGTCATAGTTGTAGCACATGCATTTCCCTTGGATTTATTGGTTCTATGAAATTATAATTGGGTGATAAGCTTGGGTTATATAGTGTGAGGTATATTAAGGGGTGATCAACCTTATGTAATGAATCAAGTGCCCTTGTTAGGTGTCATATTAGGTAATATTGTACATGTTGATAAAAATGGTCCAGGTTTAAGCCCTATAAAGGGGTTTCTTGGGAAACATTGTAGGAATTTAGTTACCCAAGATGGATAATCAAGGTGAATTGAAATGGGTTCTTATAAATGGACTCACATTACTAAATGGTATTGTAAAGGGAGTTCCACCTAATTTGGACCCATTAATTTATTGTAGGGGAGAATTTTTCCCTTTGGTGAGGGTATTAGATGAGATAGTAATGATTCATTGGGTTATGGATCTCTACAGGGGTGACTTGTTAGATGAAATGGGTTTGATGGTGTTGATCAATGAAGGTTTATATTGATTAATGGGTTTGAAACACCATGGGGGAAGAGTTTTAGGGGGTGGTTATTAATTGTGAAATTTTACATTCACACGGTTACCGATGGACCTAAGGGATGCACACATATGCTGGGCCTGTAATTCAAAAAATTATATGATGTGACCTGTTTTGTAATTATGATTATTAGAATCAATACATAGTATGTTATAGTTTTTCTACCTATGATATTGAGGGATGATACCATGTATGGTACACATCTCCGAACCAGGTTATTGATATTATATATCTTTAATAAGATGCTTCACCCACCATGGATATGGAGATATGAAATTATTAGTAGTTTGATGCACTACAAGTTACTTATACTAATGGGTTCGAAACTATTCCAAAAAAGAGATGGGTTCATGTATTTGGGATGGACACCATGAAAGCTTATAGATGAGTTATTGTAAATGGTATAAACTCTATGAAAAACTAAAAGACAGATTCATGTATATTTTTTGGACACTATTCCAACCAAGTGATGGGTTACTGTATACGAGCTATATGTTATTTTAATTAAGACACATGTTCTTACATATAGGTTAGACATTATTCCAATAGAGAGACAAGTTCTTATATATGGTTTGGATGCTATAGAAACTAAGAGATGGGTTCCTGTATATAGGTTGTATGTTTTTCCAATCGAGAGATGGGTTCCTGTGTATGAGTATGATTTTATTTAACCCAATAATTGATTCTTATCAGTAGGTTAGGTGTAATTCCAAATCACTATTCTTCATGGTGAATGGATGGGTGAGATAAAACTTGATATTTTTTTCTTTTGAATAGGATAGGTGGGGTGTTATACTTACAACATTATCTTATGCCAAACTAGTTCCTTGGGTTTCTGGATTATGTGTTTTTATGAGGATGGTTTTCCATCTTATTAGGTTATATAAAACATATTTAGACCAAAAATAAATATTGTATAAATCAAGTATGAGCTGAGAATCAGGGGGATTCTTGAGCATATAGTGGTATGATAAGTATATTTAATGTATGGGTTAGAATTTATATTCCATCTTATACATTCAAGAATATATATTATAGTTATTATTAAGGATACTATTGGTAGTAGTCGATTATGATTTTTACTCACACCCTACATGTGAACATTTATATAAGTGTAGACCTTATAGTTTGTGTGATGGTTAGGGAACAAACCCTAGTATAGGTGAGTAGTCTGTATGAGCTTGGTTGGGATTCAGATATAGGATTGAGTCAAGGATGAGGATAGCATAATGGGTCATTTTTTTTTGTATTAATATTTTTTCATATACAATTTATGTTTTACCCATTAGAGGCTAGTTTATTAATGTATTAATATATAACCTTTTTGAGTTATATTTTTTATAGTATGGTGATGTTATATATTTATGGTTTAAATTCCACTTTAATTCCATATATTGTACTCATATATTAATTAATTTATGGGTGTTCTACTATTTATCAGTTATTTGATACTTGGATATAAAGGTTAAAGTCTCCCAAATGGTATTATCAGACCCCCTGTAATAAAAAACCATTAGAGTGTAGGTAGGAACACCGGAGGTACATAATGACTTGGATTAGTTTTATTTAGGTAAATTGGGCTAAGCACATTAACAAGTTATATCATTGTATTATTTATATTTTATTTTCCATTTAGGACATGTTACACATATATAGAAGTATAAAAAACATGATATTGAAGTTAAATATGTGTCTAAACAACACAAGTAAGGGTAGAAGTTCATGTTTTCAAGGATTTGGGATTGATTTCACTGTAATATTTGAGTTGATATTAAAATATATATATTTTTTGTTATTGATTATAGTTTCCCTCTTACCATGTCTTGGAATGATATTTGTATACATGCATCATTAATGCAATGTAGGATCACATGACATATTCATGATTGTGTGTTATTATAAAATAGAATCTAATGAAATAAATTGGATTTAGTTAAGTAATTTATCAAAATGAATTATTAAGTGTTTATATAATAATATATTGGTGGATCTATACCTAACTGAGAAAATTTTATGATTGCCTTCTTGATATGAATCACTAGAGAGTGGTTTCATTATATACATATGTAAGTGATGCCAACGAGCTCGTACCTGAGTGGTAAGGGCTCCTGCTTGGAATGTAAGAGACCCAGGTTCAAAACTGGGTGGAGGTGAATTTCTGGTTTACTGTAGCAGTATTATAGTAGTTATTGTTCGGTACTGTAGTAGCCAGAAGTATTCACCAGATTTGGGCCTTTGTGCCACCAGTTTGGGCCTACGGGTCTCAAGGACCTTCGGGTCATCAAAGGCCTTCAAGTCACAGGACCTTTAGGACAAAGAGACCATGGAGTAGCCCATTTCACACAAAAACAGGCCCCAAAAGAGGATCAAAGAAATAAGAGTAGCAGTCACCAGAAGCAGAGCTAACCGGATTGGAAGAATGAGAGGGTATGACAACTGCCATCAAGACAAGTCATTGTGCAGCTTTGTACGGGGCAATGCTATCTGATCAGCAATGCAAGGTGGGGAGCTAGGTGATCAATGACACAGAAGCTAGGGAGGGGAATTTAAAGTGGGCTGGGCCTATGGGTCATGTATTAGGCATGGTATTCCTCTAGGCCTTCGGGTCATGTATTGCGGGTCAATCGGGCCTTGTGCCTTGGGCGTACGAGTCATGTACGGGTTCCCCTTCAACCCTTAAAAGGGGGATTATCCATAATAAAAATAAAAAAAGGCCTTTGGGATATTCAATAAAGTGATGAAATTTTCATCAATGTGGGTGGTATGAGTATTGAGGTTTCCTAATAAAGGATGAGGTCCCTAGAGTTGAGGTGTGATGACATATGAGATTCCTTTGGATATATGAGATAAAAGATTAATAATTTATTCAAAAAAATTTAATGATATGAGATATAATCCATATATTTTTTGGGAAATCCTAGTGATAATGAGATATGACTCAAGATATTGGTTATTCAATATGTTTTTTGAGGAGTAAGGAAATTTTCTTATTATTGCTTGAGATTGAAGGTTTTTTATCAAGGCATCATAAGGGAGAGGGGTTAGACATTCCAAGTGGCAGCCTATAAATATATAGAGCATGGGTATATTCTTTATATCAAAGGAATTCAAAATGAATTACATGTAATAATGTAATGGGTTTAGGTAGTAGAAATTCCTTGGGTCTGGGAAGGTTGAAATAATATGTGGTTCTTTATAAGATGGATATGATTTTCATGATTAGGAGATAGGATCAATATTTTATTAGTCATGCGAGCCTAAAATTTATGGTATATAAATCATTAAATCTTGAGTTATTTGAGAATTAAGGTTTCATGTATACTTGATCAAATATGAGTTATGATAAGTATGGGTGGAGGTTATGTACCATAGTACAAGTGATTCTTTGGGTAGGCTTTTTCTATAGGGATAAGTGGGTAGGATTTTCACACTCCATGGGTAGTATGTATGATGATATAAACTAAAATCAACCTTATAATGATGAAATATGTGATCAATTATACATAATTATACAAGATATTACATTGTACATACTGATTATAGGATAATGATAGATCTATTGGTATGAGATTGGGTTAGAGTCATTGAATAGTTCATTCCCCTGACTACTTATAATTAATACATGGTATTTTAGTTGTATTTACTATATGATCACACATGGGGTGTGATTGGGAATGGGATAATGTATATCTTTGATAAAACTTAATATTATTTGAAAATAATTAAAGGAATTTTCCATTATGATGGAACACCACACATGAGTGTGAAAAAAGTTACATAGAGGATTGATAGGTATGGATTGACCTGTGAAATTGATTTACCAATGTATATATGGTTAGGGAGAAGTGATATCTATAGTGTTCTCATATATCTAGGCTACACCAGGTACCCATTGGATCCTCATCAACCACTCAGTGGTTTTCTAATGGATACATACACACATAACTTATCATCAGGAACCTAGTGACAACACTACTAGAATTTAGTGATATAAAAACTCCTTATTTTCATCCATTTTTTAAATTATGTCTATAACATGTTATGATAAAAATGTTTTAAAACCATATCTATAGATTTGTTATTTTATTTTTATATATTTTAATAAATTAAAACTGTAAAATCATTCACAATGGTTCCAAAAACAAATTCCATGACAAGATATAACCATGATTTATGATATAATGTTCATAAATTTCATAATTTCAATTTTATTAATTATATAATAATTATTTATATAATTTACTAGTAATTAATATGTAATAAATAAATTTTAAAATTCATAATTATTGTCACTAATATATATTTAATATAAATTATGTCTAAATAAATATTAAAAAATCAATATCTTTTAATTTTTTAAATGTGATTATGAAGAAATTATTAATTAGATATATATTATATCACATGAATAAAAATAATATATTTTTTAGTGTATTCCCATTTTTATTTGAGGTCCTATATTTAAATCACACCAAAATTTCCTTCCATAAATATCTATTTCCATAGTTTTGGAATGGGTTTTAAACTATGATTGTATCAATTTATGACTAAAGTTTTTATGAACCATGGTTAAGAGGCACTACACTAATGATAATATCTCCCATAACCATCAAAACTAGGGTAATAGTTCAATTTTATAGTTATTAATACTTCATGGTACCTATTAACCGCTCATTTCAATCAATTAAAAATTTGATAGTTCTAAATAAAAAAAATTATCATTCATGTGGTTTTCTAACTACCTTATCGACTACAAAAAATATTATTTAAATATCCTAAAAATCCAACAAAATTTTCTTCCCCCTCTCTCTTGATCAAAATCCAAAAATAAAATAAGAACATGTTTTCACTATTAAATTTTATAAAAAGAATCCCAAAATTATTCTCTAATAATAAAATAAGGTCACATGTTATTAATTTTTTCAATTTTAGTATGGATTTTATCTATTTTAGAAGGAGGAAAATATTTATAAATGAATTAACATGTTATAATATCCTATAAAGAGATGGTTTTGGGGTTGGATTTTTACAAAATCCATTATTTAGACTCTTAAGGAACATGAAAAAATCGAGTCTTACCACATATTCTGAAACACTATTGTACTTAAATATATCAAAAATCCTGTGGAAATTTTGTAAGTGTTAATTTAGGTCATCACACAATATTTATTCAAATTTAAAGGTATTCTAAATTTATTTCATCATTAGTGGATTAGTTTTGAAAATACTAGATTAGATTAGTGACTGAATAACTCTCGATTTTATACATTGAAATGAAGGTGATATGTAGTCTACCCAATTATGTGCATACTGATAGATTACATAATTGTTTTCTTTATCAACCTTTAATGAGTGATATCTTATTTATAGTGTGTGTTAAATATCTTGATCAAGTAAAAGTAATTAACCTCCAAGTAAGGCTCACCATCTTTATGTAAATCATGAATTTATCCACCAATAGCCTAAATTTAATGAAAGAACCCATGTATAATAAATAATTATGAAGTGATAGGAAAAAATAATGCCAAAAAATAAAAAAATTTGAATCAAAATAAAATACTCCAATGTCTGTATGCTAGATAATGATTCCATGATTTCTTATATCACTATTTGTGTCACCATAACCACTGAAAACTGTTATAAATTAAAATATATATTGTTTTTATAAGAATCCAATTAACTGGGTAGCTCTTGGAAGTAAGGGTTTGATCCCATAGATAAAGGGGTTTTCAAATTAACAATTAATTATTTTTAGACAGATTATATAGGCTATTTGATTAATGGTTTTTGTTCAATGTGATGTGAATTGATTTAATAAAAAATAAAAATAAATAAAATCATGTAGGGGTTATAAAATTAAAAATTATTAAATAATAAGGAATATTTATTTTTCATAGATGAAATTAAATTTCCATTTTTACCTTGTGGATTAAAATATCCATATGATCATCCGGGTTTTAAAATCATATAATAACTCTGTTATTAACTAACCCTTAGTCTGACATTGATTAAAATCTTGAATTGATCATGGATTTGCCTCATTAAATAGATAAAATACCATTATAATGGTCATATTTTTTTATTAGGAAATTGTTGGTTCCAAAATCTATATATAAACATGGACTATTTGTTTTGGCATAAAGGGTTTTATAAAATTTATAATGAAAATTGAAAAATTAATAATTAAAAACTTAACCATAGAAAAAGAAAAATTACTTATTAAAGATATCAAAATTCCATAACCAACCAATATTACATCTTAGTCTCAATGACAATGTGAGTCACAAATAATATGAGTACAAATTTTCTTTTTATGATTGGTATAACAGGATATGAGGTTAGGATTGATAGAATGAGGGAGTAAAAGAAAATTGGAAATAAAATACATGTGAATCAAACAAATATCTGATAAAAAACAATTAAAGAATATATTTCAATTACTCCACTCTTATAAAATCGACAAACCAATATATATATTTTTAGATCATTATAATAATATTTAATTTATATAATTATAGAGTGTATAGTCAATCAAATAACAATTTTTTTTTAAGTTTTACATATTATAGTTCACCCATATTTGACTTTTGATCATTTAAGGTTGGTGAGTTAGGTGGTACCCAATATATCCACTACTACTAACATGTTATGTCCCATCAAAATTCACCCATAATCATGGGTTTATAGTTGTGTAACATGATATCTATTCTTAAACCAACAAGATATGTATTCTAATAATGGCTGTTTTGGTAAAATATTATTGATAATTTCCATGTGCACTTCTCCATATATGGAATGAAACTATAAAAGTATATGATGATTATTTCATTAATATTTTTATTTTATTATTTTTCTTCTCTCTAGTAATATATAATGCTCTATTGGTTCTTCCTTAATTAAAAAACTCAAAATTTGATCTTGGACTTTGCGATGAAGTTTATGGTCATATAGTTTGGACTATGGGGTGATGGGATTTAGGGTTGTACAACATTGACCATGGGGGTGTTGGAATTTAAGATTTTATAGTCTCCACCATAGGTGATACAATTTATATATAAATAGGGGCATGGTAAACCTATCATGACTTAAAATACTATTGTTAATATATATATATATATATATATATATATGTGTGTGTGTGTGTGTGTGTGTGTGTGTCCCTACAGATGAATGAAAACAATTTAAGGTCATGATTCTTGGACAATGGTTCATAGTTTATGGTTATATAAGTTTTCACTATGGGTGTATACTTATTTTAATGTCATGGAGATCTGACCAATGGGGTATTGGAGTTTACGGCCATATATCTTAGACTATATGGGTATGAATTTTAAAGTTAAATGACTTTAACCAAATGGGTTCTTGATTTTAAGGTTATACAAGTTAGACTATAAGGTTTTTTTCTTATTTATCATCATGGAAATATAGACCATGGGAGTCTTGAGATAGTAGAAATATAAATATGGGTTAGGTAAATCAATCATGAATTAGGATCCTGGTGCTAATATAAAAAATATCTTGTATAGTGTATGTGTTTTAAGGTGATGATTCATTGAATAATGGGGCTGGAGTTTGAGTTTATAGAGCCTCAACTAAATAAGGGATAATATTTTATGGTAGTTCAACTCATATCATCTCCTTTAATGGTAATTCCATATCGGTACCATGAAAGAAAATTCATCTTGATAAATGGGGAACTGAAAACAAAAAAAATATGGGAGAAATATGAGATTTTTATTTTGGATTGGGATATAATAATCTAACATCAATACGTTTCCCAAGAAATATTAATCAATCTAATAATATTTCATAGAATAAATAATATACATTGATCTGGATCTTACATAAGAAAGAGGTGAATATTTTATGGATTACCTGGTGAGAATGGTAATATCAAAACCTGATGTGGATTGCTAAAAGTCTCAGAATTGAGAGTATAATGGTTAAAAGAGATGGAGTATTTGGATGGGCCAGAGATATTGGTTAGATGAGTCTCTATGTATTCCATGTAATATGAATCATTCCACACATAGTTATGTAGAGGACACGTTTACTTTGATCTGGGTCGTAAATATAAAAATGTATGGGGGAATCTCCTGAGTGTTGGGATGTAGAAGTGGGATTGATATTAGTAGAAGAAGTAGCATGAGAACAAGTAAAAATGGAATAGGAACTTATATATGGTCCTAATATAAGTAATCCCTACATCATTATATATCCCATGGAATGGGAATTAAGTATCATGTGGTTCTTGAGGGTGGTGTAGTATGTAGCCAACACTAAAATAGAGGTGTGGTGGGAGGAAAAAAACACCACAACAAGGATATATTATCAGGAGAGGACCGAAGAATCATACATTTTAATGTCATGAGATAAGTTTGATTCAATTTAGTTTATCATCATATAGGAATAATAATTACCATACCATTTAATGTTATATGATAAGAATATTTCCCAAGTAGATTAACCTTATACAATGTACATGTTATGATATGTGGTTTAATATTATGAAAATAAAACAAATGAGGGATACACAGTTTAAATTTCATCTAACTTGGGGTTATTAATTTTAACTAAATAATTCTATGATGATATGTTATGCAATTTAATGTCATCCAACTTTGACTAATAGGGACTATTTATTTTAACATTGTTCCACTAGGATGATATGATACACAATTTAAATTCATGAAAATCTAACTAATTGTAGATTCATTCCTCTGATTATGATGCCTCCCAGTCATTCTAATGAAAGAAATAATAAAAATCTCAATGTGATTCCCCATACTTGTGCTCACATATTCATTTTTGTAAACATGTAATTTACATAGTTTCTTTAATACCATCTGTAAAATCCAATATGTAACCAGTCTTTAAATTTTACAATCAATAATTATTATTTCAAGTCTTATATATTAATGATATATTCAGTTTTAAAACTTTATAGAATAAGGACTAAATAATAACTATAAAATCATAATTTCATTGAATAAAATATACATTTTTTCTATTTTCATTTTATACGAAACCGCTTAATCCGTAACGAGTCTTCAACATATCCAATAATTTCCTTCTATAAGGCCCCATCCTTAAAACTTACTTAATCTTGAGTTATTACAAGATTACACATTAAGGATCTTTTCAGGTTTAGAGTTTTAGAGAATTAGATCATAAAACTTGCATTACATTCCACATTTAAACAAAGTGGTTACATAAAAGATAGTATTCATTTTTTCCAATCAACATAAACATATTTAAAATAAAACATGGATTCTTTCTTGACACTTCCTTGACACTATCATCATTTCATGTACCTTTCCCTTGAACTGTGAAAAACATTTCAAAAAAACTTGGGATGAGCATAAAAAGCTCAGTAAGGGTTATAAAAACAATATGGAATGGAAACATGAGTTCATATATACATAAGAATGAAATCATACATTACCCATAAAACATAGGCACTTTAACATACCTCACCAAATCATGAATAAATCATAGAAATCATAAGACATAAAAGGTAACTTGAGGCATTCATAACATTCTCACATAGGGAGTAACCCTCTTGGTTATGTTTGGAATACCCACCACAATATATTCCCTAAATCTCTTTTGAGAAACCTTAATGTTTCACTCCTTCGCGTTACCCAATGCATTGGAGAGCTATATCGGGCTCACCCGCCCTTAGTTTATCACGGAACCAATAGTTTTCATAACAATTCCCAAGAACCATAACATAAACGTATCACGTAAAACATGCATAAAGGAAACATAACATTTCCACATTTCAATCACAATATAACATTTTAGTATATTGAAATAATGAATCCATTCAAAAATAAACCATTTCCAAAACCATTTAAAACATTTAATAAAGAGATTTTTGAAACAAAGTGTCCCATACCACCTTGAAGCTTTTAAAATTTTAAACCATTAATATCCATATAAATCCTTAAAACCATTTTGAAAACATGGATATTAATAAGAACAAATATTTAAATCATTTAAAGCGATATTTTGGTTAAAGGGGTTTTACCAAAATTAGAGACACTTGAATACAATAATTGAGGAATAACATTTAGTCAGAACTTTATAATATCATGAGAATAAATGGATTCATGATATAATATTCCAAATGACAGTATATACACCATATAAGAGTGAATTAGTGCATAAAAACAATGAAGTCTCAATAGAAATGTCAAATGTGATGAAATCCCTTATAAAAAAGGTATCCTTAAATTAAGGATAAATCAATCTCAAAATTATGTGTGACAAATATAAATACACCCAATATAAGTGGATATTAAGTTTAAAACAATAAAAGGTCATTCACACATATTCAAAGGATGACATATTCAATAACTATATGTTGAACCCAAAGAAATTAAAATTGGGTTAAAAAGTTCCCTTGGTAGAATTCGACAGCCTAACGACATCACTTCAAAATTCAGAAAATGAGTTGATGAGAGATAAAAAGGTAATCTCATCACTTGGACATAAAATTTACATCAATAAGGATATAAAATAACATATCCCAACATAAAAAGATGTAAATTAAAAGACATAACAAGAGATGTCTTTTAAAAAGAGGAGGGTGAAAGGTTCCCTTACCGATTTGGGAAACTTTCAAAACGTACACCCCATGAAAGAAGGGTCATAAAATGAAGATGTAACTACCCATAAATGAGAGTATATTATACTAATAGTAAAATAATGGGCAGTACTTACACCACACAAAAAGGAAATAGTGTCCAATGTAGCATGGATCTCACGGGAACAAAAAGTGAGATGAAAATCCCCTTATGAAAATTCGGCAGCCTAACAGAGCCACATAAAACTTCCAAAAATGGATTGATGAGATAAAATAGGGTATCTCATCACATAAAAATTAAAGAAAGAGGAACATAAAAGAACATCCTCCAACATAAGAACATGGAGCATAAAAGAAATGACATAAAAGAGAGTACTTGCAAAGAAAGAGAGAGGTAGGATCCCTTACCTCAAGTCCGACATGTCTTGTTTGTTTCTTTATATTCCTGAATAATAAACTTTGGTCAATTTATAATTACTTAAGGACCTCATATAATGATTATTATTCAGTTAATATCACATATTTTAATGTTATAATAATTGGTTAATAATATGAGTTCATATCAGATGTTTTTGTCGATGTTTGGTACATGAGTCAAAAATTGAACTTGTTGGAAAATAATTTTTCATGTAGTTATAGGTAAATCATATCCAGAATAGTATTGATGTTTTAAATATAATATATATCCATTATATATTCATTTTATACTATTTCATATCATTTGGAGATAAAAATTAACAGCACCGTTCATGGAGACGCTAGGCCGTACGTACGCATGAACGCTACTTGAATTTTTTGTCATATTAATGGAATTAAAACAAAATGAGATATATATATATATATATTTTATAATTACAGAATGATATAAATCATTTAGATGTAATATATCACATATATATCCATTATATATATGTACTTATAATAGTACATAACATTTTGAGATAAGAAATGAAATGTACCGTTCATGGAGACGGTAAGCCGTACGTACGCATGAACGCTACTTCCATTTCTATTTAATATTTAATTGAATTAAAACATAATGATACATAATAGTATTCCATTATGGTATAATATATAATATAATTAAATATATCCTTTATACGTACCACATATGGTATTAACGAATCAAATCACTTTGAGGGGGCGGTAGTCCGCACTTCCTTAAATGAAGATATCGCGTTTACCCATAATGGAAACCATAAAGGTATGCCATAAATTAAAAATACAGAAGCTTAAGTAAAACATAAAAATATTATATATCATATATAAATATAGTGTCATCTTAATGGCCACCTTTTAAGGTGTTAGAAGAATGTTGAACAATCATCATTTCATGAGGCAGAAAATCTCCAACCACAGAAACAGTATGTTCTTTAACCATTAGACGAAGGTGTGTGTAAGTGTAGCTCGAATCCTTCTTATAAAAACATCCTAGTATATTTAAGATACTGTATTTGTTACAAAATAAAATAATAAAAAGAGTTTAGGGGGTTGGAGAAGCAAAATAAAACAAAAGGACACAAGTGAAGACATTACCTTAAAATCGGGTAACTCCCTTTGGTTTGAGCTCAAAGGCTTCCTTGGGAAGACTTCTGCCCAAAGTGAGGCTTCAAAAAGTTAGAGAGGGATGTGGAGAGATAAAATGGGTAGGGGTTGGCCGAGCCAAAGGCTTTGGTAGTGTGGTTAAAGTGGTAGAGGTGGGGGCCTTTTATAAGAGGAGAGGAGGGGCACTCTTGGAAAGGTATAAAATGTAACTTTATTTTCAAATAAGTTTCGGATTTTATTGGTCCCACATAGATGTGTTTCTAGGATAAGGTGATAAGGGTTAGAAATACACCCATTCAATAGGTTTTGGACATGTGTAGGTCTTAGATGTTACATTATCTTTCCATTTTATTTAAATCGTTAAATAATGAGGTCATCGCCGCATCATCATGATGTCATAAATAATTTAATTTATTTAATGTCTAAAAATTATAAAAAAAATACTATGATGTAGGAAATATTTTTAGATTTACAATTAATATTTATAGTCCAAAATATAATTTATGTAGACAAATTTAAAAACATTTTACTTAGGTGATACATTCTTTGTTACATTTAACATTCTTTAAAAATAAAAAGATAAAAAGTCACTTTCTCACAAAAGTGATTCCATGGGGCCCCCAAGTTTGGCACAAGGCATCCCATGGTCGGCCACGAGACAACCAGTATCCTTAGAACACATTTTGTGGTCATTTTTTATTATTATTATGATATTATCTTATTATCTTTAACTACCCGATTACTCATTAATCAAGATAATTAAAGATAATTATCGTCATTACTATTCACAATATCCAAAAACAAAAGAGTCTTAATTAAATAATTTGTACCTTCTGATTAAAAATATGTAATCCATTTTACCAAATTCCAAACACATAAATTTCAATAATTAATTTAAAAAAAACTTCCCGTTGTCAAAACAAATAGCGGGTTTTTAGAAACAATATTTATGAAAAGTTTGGCACTTGTTTATGCCTAATTCCAAAGTGAAATTAATACCAATGACCATAATTGAATTACATGGTAAAAATATATTCTAATTACACTTTAAAACAAATTAAAAAGATAATATAACCATATAATTAAATTATATGAAAAAGAAGTTTTGATGTAAAATGCAGTATTTTTATCTATTCATTGAAAAATGAACATTGTCAGAAAAATACCAAAAATTAACCCAAGGTAAATTTCAATGACCCAATCATAAATAATATGTTTATTTTGAAAAATAGAGCTTATAAAATTGTCAAAAAGTGGATTTAAAAGAGGTTCTCCATCAAAAGGCGGTTAATCGACCTTTTAAATAATATTAGAATGTTTACGCTTAAAATTGGATTCATTCGCATTTTTAATCCTCTAACATTTATTGTAAAAAGTAAAATATTTTACAAATATATATAATCATTTTGTAGTTAGTTTTGTTCATTCCCGCCATTACAACGACTAGGCGTTAACTACTATTTAAAATAATATTATTTTATTATTAGAGTGCAACATAAGATTCCCAAGAAACTTATTGTTGCGTATTGGGTACGCCATCGAGCATAGAATCCACTTTAAAGTAATATTAATATTTGATTCACAAATATGGAAAATATAAATATGTCATATTATTTATTTACCTGGGGTGTTACACCTTCACACATAATATATTTATAAACATGTCATTTGTAATAATTTTCTTCATAATATAAGAAAATGGAAGTATAAGAAGAAGTGAGATCAAATGAACAGTATGGGAAACATATAACTAAAAAATCATGGTACGCGAATGGAATAATTATTATGGAAGGAATAAGTAAACAACATAAATCTATAGTCAATAATAAATTCATATAATTATATATCCATGATAAAAAATTAAAATGTAGATATCAATTATACTGATCTCATACCAATGGAATTAATGATTTTAGATATCAAATACATAGTGTAAAGGAATTATTGTTATAAACTTTACTTCATTTCAAAACTATAGTCAAGAAATTTTAAATAATTAGGTAGGAACACACTAAATAAACAAACCTATTTTGTATCATGAGAATTTTCAATTTATCAAGAGGCTGTATTATTCTGTGCCCCACCCATCACTTGATTATGTTCTATGCATTCAATATAAGAGCCATCATGAACTTTCATACTATTAATTGAAAATCCTCTTACTTAATAAAACTTGGCTATCTATATAATTAGTTATACATAAGTCAAATACATAATTAACCCATTCTAGTAGTCAATAATCATAATGAATTCCAATACTTTTCTCAATGTCAATAAAAGGGATATCATGATTGTAACACATTTGGAGGAAGAAGTTAGATAGATAAACAATAAATAGTCAACTTTATATTAATAATATATATTGGAATAATAAAATACATAATTCCAATATTTTCCCCCATGTTCATAGAATAACATTCTTTCTATGTGAATATCATCTAATCTGAATTATGTGTAATGTAATGTTCACACCATATAGAGAAATGGGTATAAGACTAATTCAAAATTTTAATAACATGATTATAACATGTTAGAAAAAAAGGTGGATAGTTTCAAATGAACATAACCCAAGTTTAAAAAAGAACACATAGAAGAATTCTGATATTGCTGGGAAAAATCCTTGTAAAAAAATGCAGGAATAATACCACCCAAGAAGGGATCCTATATTGGATTTTTGGTACCATAAGTTCATTTACCCAAATAATAAATCTATATTATAGTATAAATAGTGAAACATAACCCCTATTAGGCTAATTCCTTTTGAAAATGGAAATTTAAATGGAATTGAAAATAAAAAATATCATTTAGAAAACAATTTCAACATTGACATAAAAGTGGATATTAGGGGTCACTACTTAAAATCATTTTTAAAATGTGTAGTGAAAAATATTTTAAAATAATTACTTTTAATAATAATACCAATAGAAAAAATCTTAAATAATAGGCCCTTGAAAATACATAAGGTTTTTCATGGAGTGACATGTAGAGGATGAAAAAACATATGACAGTGAATGGGGAAAACCCCTTTTTAATATTTTAAAAAATTCCATATTCAAAAATCACATTGTAAAAACAGTAATAAATCATTATTTATATTAAAAATTAAGATTATAATTGTGTATTATAAAATAAAATTATATATTATGTTTGGATAATCTAAGAATGGATGAAAAATGTTCAAGATGAAACATTATAAATCAGGGAAGGGGATTTGAGTTACTCAAAATCCATACTACTGGGGAAAATTGCATAAAAATTTCATAAATAAGAGAACATGATTTTTCTAGTAAATACCATGAAATATAATGAGTAGGATAAAAATATTTCCATTGTAAATGAATACACTAAAGAAATAAAACATAGTTCATAGTACGTAACATGTCTTAAAGAACCGTAATTGAGGCCAAGAAAACTCTTGTGGATTGAGTAACACTTTACTCAAAAACCATTTAATTAAGGGAGTTAATTTAAAGTTAAAATAATATAATTAAAATATAATTCATGATATTATATATCAAATAAGAGAAATATACCCCATAAAAATGAAATGAGCTGCATAATAAAAATCATTCCTCTTCTTCTTATTCATGAATTACATGAATATAATTTAACCTACCATATCACAAACAAAGCTACATTGATAAATTAATTTATAACCTTACTCATATAAACTTTTATTTATAATTTAAAAAAAAAAATTTCTCTGTATGAATTCTTTTAATTTTCCACATCGGGTGTTTATAGTTTTGATTGTTTGTAATAGTTTCATATTAAAGGTGTCCATGTTCATTCTTTTTTGAAAATTTATTAATAATAGATAATTAATGTTACATTTATAGATTATTTATAATTATTTATTAGGTTTCAAACTAATTTCATGAGTGTATTAGTCTTTATTCCTGGGGTTTAAATTATTAAGCATCATATTTTAGAGATTCTTAATGATTGAAGTGAATTTTCTTAATTAATGAATTAAATATTGATATAATATATCTATAAAAATAAATAAATATTTATTTACAAATTAATATCATATAATACTAAAAATTATCTTCTAGTATTCATTCATTATATAAATTTATCATATTGTTAAATTAGATGGATAGACAGACCCAAACATGAATAAACACTAATTTAATGAATTATTATGAGATGGTTTTGTTGAAATATCATTTTAAAAGAAGTATAATGGTTATACTAAGTGTTTATTACTATGAAAATTTTAATTAGAATTAATGAGAATAATAAATAATGGATATAAAGATATTACCCAATTTGAATAAATGGTTATCCTCTTAATACACTTTTCTTAAATAATGAAATTAATGATGATCATTTATTGATCATATAATTAAAATGTTCTATAATATTTCATAAAAAAAATTAATGATATAATAAATTTCAGGTTTTTTCTTTATTTCGATATTTAGATCTATCCTTGTAACACGGTGATGGAAAATAAAACACGTTGCATCATGCAGTTGGTAGTCTGCACAACGTATGAAAAATTATTTTGTTTCTTAATGGATGAGTTATATGAATAAAACCTAACAATAACCTTAATATAAAAAAAATATATTTTATAAATTATATTAATATAATTTTATTAGTGCAGATAGAATAAATTTTAATGATGATAATTATGAAGTAAAGATAACTATGTGATAATACTCACGTTAATTACATCAATTTTTCTAAGAAGTATCCTCGGAAATAAAGTACCTATGCTAACTAATGGTGACCAAAATATTTATAAATTAGGAGTGGGTTAAAAGAGGATAAATTTTTTAGAGTTTCATGTAGAAATTTGAGGTAAATTTGTCTTTTGGAGTGGTGACGATGTTACCCTTTTATAAATGAAGGGAAGGGTAGTTCTGGTAGTAAGTATTATATTTTCAATAATATAAATTAACTATTAAAGTGAAAAAGACATAAATATAATATACAATTATTTTAAAAGAGATAATATGTTCTATAACATTCAATATATTCAATATTGAGTTAAAATAAACCACTAAATATTATTATTTAAATATGGTTGTTATAACCTAACTGTTGAATTAAATGGTATGAACATGATTAATTGTGTTATGAAATATGTTTAAATTTCCTACTAAATATAAATTTATTGATCAATTATTAAGAAATAAACACTCAATTTTCCTTAGTGTTGTTTAAATTTTTAAAACTATGTTTTCTTTAAACATAAATTTTAACGTGCTTTTTTAGAAAATATTATAATTGATTTCTAGAAATTTTTGAGATTTTATTTGATAAAATAAATATCTTTTTTGAAATATTAATATCAATATTATCATATTGTTAAATTATGTAATTTTTTTAAACTTTTTAATTTTTTAATGAGTAATGAAAATTATTGATTTCTATTGAAACCCGTGTTTAAATTTAAATTATTAAAACTGTAAAAATGCTATTTTTTATTAGTTTTAAATTTTAGTAATTTTATTTATATTTAAAATATTATAATTAAAAGTTTTAAAATAATTTTTTTAACTTAAATTTGTTATAAAAGCATTTTATACTTAAAATAGGCATTTTTCTTGATAAATCATTTTTTTCATGTATTTTCAGTTTAATTTTAAATTAAATTCTTCCTCATATATATTTTGAATTTGGAAAATTGGATTCTATATTTTTAATAAATTGGTTCAAATTTTGTAAATTTTTCCCTTTTATTTTTGGTTAATATGAATAGTAAACATAGTAATTGTTATTACCACAGTAAAGGGTAAATTGGGTAATTATTGTTAAAAATTAAATGATAAGGAATAAATAATGAACTTAACACTCAACTTAATTATATTGTATAATTAAATTTCAACCTTATTCATCCATTATTTTGTTATATGACCTTTAGTTTCCATCTGGACATGATCGTAACCTTTATAATATCTTATTTAAGGAAAAGTAAAAAATAATACACTCTGTTTTGATAACTATAATATTTATAACATAGGTATAAACATAGGATATGTTCAGTTATAAATATTATTTTTAAATACAAATGATTTATATTCTCATGGAATTTTGTTTTTAATTTTTTGTGAGGAAATAATTACCTTAATATTTTATGTAATACTAATGACATATATATTCAATTAATAGAATATAAAAATACATTATATTAAATATATAAAGATTTATATAATTTAAAATAATTATTATGATCCAAGATTTTTATAGATAAAAATGACATAATATAGAGGTTTTGATTCCTTTAATCCAAAATCCATTGTTTTCTTGCGTTGTAAAAATGAAACTAAATAAATTGTTAAAAAATTGAAATTAATGATATTTTATAATTAAAAATAATTTTTTAAATGTTTTAAAATTACAAAAAATATTATCTTAGAGAAAATGAAATTTATGTTTTTTATTAAATCAATAATGTTCCATTTATGGACCAATTTTTCATTTAAATAAACTATATTAACTTTTTACGAATAAACAATATTGGTATCAATAAAATTTTAAAAATGGTTTACGAGGGGTAAAAAGTTATAAGGATAAAAATATAATATAAATATGTAAATATTTTATTTTATGTGTGTATTTAGACTTATAATCATATTATATTTTAATCATAGAAATTTTTATCCATTTTTACATAAAGAATAGCAAAGTTGTGAGCTCGGAAAACCCAGTACCTCCAAAAAAAGTCGTCGATGTCTAGGTCAATAAACCTATTGTTCTGGGTGAATCATTGAACCCCACCTGGGCCGAGCAGGTTAAAGAATAGGAAATCATGGAACAAGACCAGTTCATTCTTGAAGACATTGAAAGACTCGTGTTGGACACCTATGAGATCGAGCTCGATAATTCTCTTCAAGAACCAATTGATGTTGGACAGTCTTCGGGGATGCTTGGGACTTCTTTAAATTCTGATGATGCAAATAATTCTTCCCCCAATTCTCCTAGATGTGATCTAGCAGGTAATCTTTTGGATTTCGCTTCTCCTACTTCTTTGGTTCTAGTTCATATCAATTCTGGAACAAAAAATGTCTCACCTTCGGTTCCTACTGAATCTGATGCTCCAGTGGTTCTGGTTGACACTACAGGTACTCAACCTTTAGTTTCTGATTGCCCTATTTTATCACCCTCTTTGGATATGGTCGCTTCCCCCTAGTCTGATTCGGTGATCCATTTACACACTATTCCATGCAAGGAGTCTAATGGGGCAGTAGAGTTAATCACAACATCTACTGCTCCACAAATCCCAGGTTCATCAAGTAATGCACCTGTGAATAATGCGGTTAACAGTAAAATTAACAAACATGATTTAGTTCCTAATAAATCTGTTGTTGATACCAAAAATGATGTTAACTTATTGATTAAACATGATGTAAAATCCCCCCAGCTTCGGCCTCTACTCTCAGAAGATCTAAGAGGAAGAAAAGATTGGGAGGCTCTAAAAAGAAGAACAGGAGTTCTGGCTCCAAATCCAGGTTTTAATGGATATTAATTTTTGGAATTTCTAGGGTGTAGCTAACCCTGGCACTATTGATATTCTTAAAAGACTTGTTTCTATTCATAATCCAAAACTTTTTGCTATTATTGAGCCCAAAATCTCCTTTACTAGACATTACATGCACTTTGCTTCTATTGGCTACTCTTTTTTAGGTTCTTGTAAGAATGATAGTCTTATTGATTTCCTTTGGGTTTTTTTATCATAGTTCTTTGTAGGATATTAAAATCTTTAATCTATCTGATCAACTTCTTACTTGTGATTTTAATTTGGAGGATCATCATATTTTTTGTTCTTTTGTTTATGCCAAAAATCGATATCAAGACCATCGACCCTTGTGGCTTGACCTTCTTGCGATGGATCCTGCCATCTATGACCCTTGGTTATTCATAGGAGATTTTAATGCTATTCTCTCACCTAGTAAAAAAATTGGTCCAATGCACTCCCACATTTCTTCTAGAGAATTTTGGGCAGCGTTTGAAGACTGTAATTTAATTTAAGTCAATATGACTGGTGCTAAGTTCACTTGGTATCGTCTTCATTACAAGAGGACTATAGAAAGTAAAATTGATAGAGCTTTCATGAGCATCCCTACTTTGGAAACTTGGGACACCATCACCAGTATTACATTACCAAAATTAAATTCAGACCACCATCCAATTCTTCTGAGTCTTCTTCCCAAATGTCCCAATCCCAACATCCCTTTCAAATTTAATAATGTTTGGTCTACGGATCTGGATTTCTCCACTCTCATCAAAAAATGTTGGGACTCCATGAGTCACCAATCTGATGCCTTTGCATGTGTCATTAAGCATAAACATCTAAAACAAAATCTCAAAATTTGGTGTGTGACTAAAGCTAAACAAATTGATATGGACATTGAATCTTTGGAGGCTAATCTCAATCTTATTCAAAACACTGCCACTAATACTAACTTTTCTTTAGATTCCCAAAATTAAATCAACATTTCTTTGAAACTTAATTCCCTTCTTATGCTCAAAGATAACATCCGTAAGAAAGTATTCAGAATGAAATGGCTAACTGATGGGGATAGAAATTCCAAATTCTATAATGACTTGCAACAAATTAGGAAAGTCTGTAGACCTCTTTCCTTCCTCAAGGATAATGACATTCTTTTGGACACTGAAGCGGCCATTGCCAATCATGTTGTCTCTTATTTTGAAAACATTTTTAATAGTCCTCAAATTAACAAAGACCTCATTCCTGATATTTTTCCTTCTCTTATTGATGAGGAAGACAATTTCTCACTTTTGAGAATCCCACTTGATCATGAAATTAAAGACAATATCTTTGATCATAATCCTGAAAGTGCCCCGGGTCTAGATGGTTTTAATAATGGTTTTTGTCAAACTCATTGGGACGTTATCCATACTGATGTTTGTAAGATTGTTAAAGCTTTATTTTCTCATGGAAATCTCCCTCATGGTATCAACTCTCAATTCATTACGTTGATTCCAAAAGTTTCAAATGGTTCTGAAATTCATTTATTTTTTCTTATTGCTCTTATTAATTCGCTTTATAAAATTATCACTAAGATCCTGGATAATCGCCTCTCACCTCTCTGTAATAAAATTATTTCTTAGAATCAATTTGGTTTCATTAAAGGTAGATCCATTCAGAATTGCATTTTCCTTGCCTCTGAATGTACCAATGTGCTTAATAAAGCTTCAAGAGGAGTCAATGTGGCCATTAAACTTGACATTAGGAAGGCCTTTGATACCATTGACTGGAAATTTATCTTCAAGGTTTGTCGTCAATTTGGATTTAATGAGGTCTTTATTAATAGGATTCACTCTTTGTTCACTTCTTCTACTATTTATATCCTTATCAATGGGTCCCCTAAAGGTTATTTTAAATGCAATAAGGGTGTCTGGAAAGGAGATCCTTTATCTACCATCCTTCTTGAAATTGCAGAAGAGTATCTTAGCAGACTTCTCTCCAATTTAGTTTCTCAAAAAAAAACTGAAACTGATTCAAGCTGCTTGGGGCCTTCATGCTTTGACCCATCTTTTTTTTGCAGATGATATTATCCTCTTTATTAATGGTAGAAAAATAAATATTCTGAATATCAAGAATGCTTTATCTCATTATGAGGAGGTTTCTGGTCAAGCTGTTAGTTGGCACAAGTCTTTTATCTTCTTTGGAAAAGTTTTCCCTACCAACCGTAAAACCAACATGATTGATAGCCTTGGAATCAAAGAAGGTAACTTACCTTTTATGTATTTAGGTGTTCCCTTATTCTGGGGAAGACCTAAAGCTGTTTAATTCTCTTATGTGGTGGATCAGATTCTTCATCAACTCTCTTCCTGGAAGGGAAAATATCTTTCCATGGCTGGTCGGATTTGTCTTTTTCAAATCTACCATTGTCTCCAAAATGGTTTACTCCCTTATGATTTATAAATGGCCAACCTCTCTTCTTAAAATAATTAATGGTTATATTAAAAACTTTGTTTGGTCTGGCAGTATTGTTGAGGGTAAACTTGTCACTATCCCTTGTCTACGTGTTTCAAACCTTTAGAAAAGGGAGGACTCAACATTAAGAATATAAAATTTTTTATTGACACTGTTTAGGCTAAAATCACTTGGAACTTGATCAATCAAAATTCTATTGTCACTAATTTTCTCTGAAAAATATTCTTAGGTAAACTTAAAAATGGTAACTCGAGTTATATTATCTCCTCTATCTGGCTAGCCATCAGAGACTCTTTTCAAAACATTATGCATAACTCTAGATTACTGGTCAGTAAAAACTCCTCTTTGAACTTCTAGCTTGATAACTGGTCTGGCTCCCCCCTGATCTTCATATTATCTCCTCACTCCTCTCCGGTCGACACAAATCTCTCTATTTAGGAGGTTATGAATGACCTATGTCCCAATCTTCCGGAGTCTACTTTTCAGGTGGTTGATAGTCACACCTTCACTAATATGGATGATTTCCTCGTTTGGGAACCTTCTCATAATGCTATCTTGGACTAAAAATCTTTCTATAATCATAATTTTGCTTCTTCTGATGATCTTTTTGGGTGTATCAAGCACTTTGATAATCATTGGATCAAGCCCTATCGTTTTAATCTTATTTGGTTAATTTCTCATAATCGTGTTCCTACAGATGTTTGTTTATAGACCTTTGGCATCCATATTTGTTCTAAATGTCATGTGTGTCATCAACATAGATAGGATACCAATCATCTTTTTCTATCTTTTTCTACTACTACTGCTCTCTGGAACTTTATTACTGACATGTTTGATTGCAGATGGATTTGTTCTGACTCAAATCTTACTCATCTTAAATGTTTTGTGGAGCTCAATGCCTCAAATAAAATCAAGAATCTTTTTCTTACAGCTGTTTCCTAACTCCTCCACAATATCTGGTATGGCCGTAATGATATTTTACATAAAAGGCACTCACTCAATATCAATGTAGGTCGTTAGAGAATTCTCACTGCCATCAGAGATGCCGCCTCAATTCAAAAATACTTTTTCAATAACTCTGTTGAAGACTTTGTGATCCTCAGACGGCTCCGGGTTGTCGGCCTCTACAAACAACTGTGTCAATATTTTGAGGTGTTTTGGAAAGCTCTCTTTCCTGGGTGGATCAAAATAAATGTGGATGGAGCTTCAAAAGGGAACCCAGGTCCAGCAGGTTTTGGAGCTGTTTGCAGAGGTTATCCGGGTCACTGTCATGGGTGTTTCTATGGAGGTTGCACCCGCTCTACTTCCTTAGATGCTAAGATGATGGTAGTGATCCAGGATGTTGATTTTGTTTAAATGAAAGGCTGGAATGAAATTTGGATTGAAAGCTACTCTACCTCCATCGTCCAAGCAATTTGGAACGGTGCGATCCACCTTTCCTGGACTCTTACATATTTTTGGATGAGATGTATGACCACTCTTTGGGATATCATATATATTTCCACTCATGAATATCGGGAGGCAAACATGGTAGTTGATGATCTCACTAATAAAGGCATCAACCAGGATGTTACGTGGTTTGATGATTTTTCGGTTGACCTTCTTCCTCTTTATGAAAGAGACTGTAATAAAATCTCATCTTCAGAATTTTGTAGTTCCCCTCTTTACTTTTAATAAATTGTTTCTTGGTCTTTGACCAAGACATTACCTTTAAAAAAAATTAATTTAATAATTTAAGAAATTTTAAGTGTGCCCCCCTCATATAAAAGGGAAAATATATTTATCATTATTCACACTTCAATAACCATTTGGTTCCGCCAATACCTAAGAAAATACATTCCTAAAATTCCTAACCAAATTTTAGTGGACTTATTTTGGGCATAATAACAACAATATAGGTCTTAAGGTATAGACAAAAGGAGAGTGTCCAAAGAAAATGTATAGCTCATGATAGAGTGTTCTTATTTTATTTATTCATTCACCTACTTTAAATATTCATTCACGATAATTATATAATAAAATAAGTATTTACCATATACTTGGATGGTATTATATTAATTTTATAACCTATATCTATCCCTAATCTTCATCCAATGGGAAAGGAATCCATCATTCATGTGTACGGTGGACTACCGCATTGCTGACTAATGTAATTCATTTTCTAACACCAAATCTATTGGATAGTTATAATGATGGATACATATATATATATGTGTGATATTAATTATTTTTTTTCATTCAATAGAGATAATGTAACAACTATTATATTGGTTTCCTCATTCAATGAAGAAGATTAACATCGTTCATGCGTATGTGTGGACTACCACTTCCTTGAAGGGATGTGATTCGTTTTTCATCATCACAAATAATGGACTATATATATAATTATATTTAATGTTATAATATTTTATTAATTATATTATTATCATTATGAAATGATAAAATATTACTTACCTCTTTTAGATAATGATCTTTGTAAAATGGAAACGTTACTTATGTATACGTATGACCTACTATCTTTATGATTGTAAAATAGTTCATCTGGTTTTAAAATTATAGTTTATGTAAAAAAATTATAATTATTTCGTTATTATTTTTATTTACATGATATAATAATGACAACTTTGACCATAGTCAACCAACCAAAGTCATTTCAGACATATGAACTGAAAATCATCACAATAGCTTACATGAACTTAAATGATTATATAATTATACATTTTAAGGTAAAAAGATAAATAATAAGAATAATAAAATTGAAAAATGTTCCCATGAAAATATATAATAAGAATAAATTTATTATTTAAAAATATAAGGAATGATGTTTATGATTTGGACTCAATGTAAGGGATACTTTAACTTAAAACCTAAATTGAAAAGTTTTAATGATATATTTTAAAAAATATTTCTCTTCCATGTGCAATTTCATCTAATTTTTTCAATAAAGTTTTTATTTTTGATAAAATGTATGAAAAAGGTAATTTTGACCACATTTTCGCTTTCTTTATGAATGTCTGAAAAATTGAAATAGTTTTAATGTTTTATGTATGGGACTTTATTTTAAAAATCATCTTTTAAAGTATCCCTTCCAAATATTTTTCATCAATGTCCATGTTAAAAAATATATATATTATTTATGTTTTTATGTGGAAAAAATAATTTTAATTGGAATTTTATGATTATCTTTTACTTTCTTTCAATGGTTTTAAAAATCAATCATTTTACGAATGTTATATATTTCTTTTCAAAAATACATAAAGGACTATTCCATTTTAGCATATATAACATCAATGAGTTTTATTACTATAAAAAATTTATTTTACGATTAGATTCATTTACCAAATTTCATGGTTTATTTCAAGAAAAACACTCTTTACCTTTTTAGGTATTTTTGTATTAAAAATAGGGTTTTAAACAAAAAGGGTATTTTGATAAATTAAAGTATATATAGTTTTAAAAGAGTTTTATAAGTTTTTATGGTAAAAAATGTGAAATAATAAATTTTTTTGTTCTTGATATAATACATGAGAATTATATATGAGAAACATGTGAGCCTAATATATCTTGTAAAATGGTTTGAACCCCATTATAGCTCACAATTGAGCCTATTATAGCTTATATGAATAATGATCACCATGATAACTCAACAGTGAATTAGATAAAAGGATATAGTTAAACGATTATGATTCTACAAAGGGATTATGGGAATTTATAGTGAGGGTTATTTTAAGGATAACTGTGATGGTTATTTCAAGTTTTATTTTGATGGTTACTCTAAGTATAACCATGACTTTTATATTAAGTGTAACTGTGATGGTTACTCCAAGTATAATCATGGTGGTTATTCCATGTGTAACCATGAACATTACTCTATATGTAAGAGTGATATGAAAATTATTCCCCAAGTTACTTATATGTTTTCTCGATAGTTATTATGGGTTTTAAATGTTTTATTTGAGAAAAAATGTGCATGCGATTTTCATGAGGAAATGATTTCTTGCATCATCACAAATAATATTGAGATAAATGTAAACATTTAATGTATTTTCATGATTTTAACTAGACTATTTTTTTATGTCCATTATGGGGGTTTTTTTGTGCTCATCCCATGTTTTAAATTATTTTTTATTAGGCTAAAATATGGGTAATGAAACAAATAAGTCAAGTTAAATGTCATGAAGATTTTTCATGTAAAGAAAAAATGTCTTAATATAAATGTTTTATTTTTGGTGATAAATGGATACTGAATAAGATTTTACACCTTGTAAAATATGGGGTTTTTACATAATATTTATTACCCAATTATCAAAAATTATAACCATAAAAATATCCTCAAATGTAATAAAATAAATTATTTACTTAAAACTCAATATTATGTAATTTTAAGGTTGGTTAATTATAGTTGAAATCAGATCAAATGTTTAAATAACTTTAGATATTAGGATGCTTTCATGTGAGAAAAATTTAAGAGTTATGGATAAGATTATTGGTCTATATGTTTACGAGTGATCATAAGCTCGTTGAAAAAGACACTCATTTTGTGTTTTTAAGATGCCTAATGAAATTTTAAGAGATGTTTTGTTCAGTTGAGGTATATGTAATCCATATGTTTAACTGGAATTAATATTTCAAAATAATATTATTACATTTTGTGGATACAAGTTAAAAGGTATGATATAACCTTTTAGGTTAAAAATTCTTTAATGTTAACATTATTAATTTATTTTTGAGGATTTTAAGGTTAATGAATTATACAATTTATATAGTTTTTGTATTTATAAGGATCATTTTCAATTTAGCATGCAATAATTCTATTCATGCATTATTGATGTTCTTATCTATAGATTAAAGATATTCTATCAAGATGAAAAGAAAAGTATCTCACACAACGTTTATAGCCATTAAAGATGATTTAATCATCACTATCATAGAAAAAAGTGTTCAAATGGTTTTAAAATGTTTTTGAACATCCAAATAACCTATAAGAAACTATTTTATATATCAAAAAAATATTTCTCCAAATTTTCAATGAATCTTGGAATTGATTTTATTTTATTTCAAAATCTCAAATCATCCATCTCATTTAGAAAGGTAAATATCAGCAAGGACATTACTATCTCATTTTTTGGAGATATGAACTTCATTATAGAACATAAATGGGATATCAATAGCATAAAGAGTGGACTTGAAGTTTGGATTTAAGGTATGTATTATTTCATTGAATTCAAATTATGAATCATGAATCCTAATAAAATATTTTGTATTGTTGAATAAAATGAAAAATCGTGGTTAAAGGTTCAAGAAAAGAAGAAGTTTAATGAAGGATGTGTCTATCAAATATATTTTTGATATATTTTAAATATTATGATAATTATAAAAAATTCTATAGTAGATTTTGATTTCAAAATATGAAAACACATGATAGATGAAATCGATGTATTAGAAAAGGGTTATAGTGAAAATGTGATAATTTTTTAGCCACAAATTTAATGGTATAAGATAGAGGGATGAATACACCATTGAGTTAATATTTTCATGATGATATTAAATTGAGATTATTTGTTTTTTTTAAATGGTTTATTTATAAATCCTTTGATGTTAAAAAGTGATTTGATGATTACTGATATTTTTGAAGATGTTCATAATATTTCTTCAAACTTTTGTTTCATGATGTAGATAATAATGATATTGCAAAATGATTTGGTTTTTGAGTTTTTAATTATATTTTGGAAGAATTTCACTATTTTGGGAACCTTATATAATTAAGGTAAATATATTATTATGAGATTTTATTTTAGGAATAAAGGATGAAATATATTTCCAAAAGAATATGTGACTATAATATTGCTTTATGGTGATTCATTTTATTTTTGTAAATGATTAAAATATCATGGATATTATATGATTATGGCATATTCATTTTGTTTATATGACTTTATGAGTGAATAATGTCTAATAGAGATAAATATTAAATTAATTTTGATAGAATATGTGATCAAATCTTTTTGAATTTTTGGTTTTGAACTTGATTGGAAATATTTTGAAGAATTTTTAGGTTAGTTATTTATCAAATTATCTAAATCTAAATTTGGGGTTTTTTAGGGTATGAAGTTTAATGTTTTGTTTCTTCATATCAAGGTTTCTTATTTTTAGAATTGTCTTATATTGTGATAAACATTTTGGTTTCTGTTAATGACCAATGATTGTAAAAATATATTGTTATACATTTTGGTGATTATGTTATTCATTATAAGTTGATTTTAGTACTTCGGTAATGAAAAAAAATCATCTCGAATACACATCATTTAGGAAAAAATATGCGATTGTGGTGGAAATTGATTAATGGATGAAATTATACATTTCAAGAATATATATTTCCTCATGTTGATATTATATATGGTAAATAAATTTCTCACCTCTATGAAAAGGATCTTGAAAAAAATAACTTATTAAATTCATTTATAATGAATCAATGGACTTTTAAATATCTCATTGGTTTGCAGTTTTGTGGTCATTAACTTCCACATGATCATTCACTTTATTATGAATAGTGATCTCAGTCACTCTCCATCATTATTTGGGAATTACAGTTTTATTCCATGTCTATTTTTTTATATCCCACCAATTATTTCCTATATGGATTCATTTTTAGGTTTTATTTTAGATGACCTTCACACTCCCCTTTCTCACTAATCAAGAGAATGTTTTATTAAACCTTTTGATGTTGTGGTATTCTAACAAAGGTATTTTTAGATGGATTCCATTGATTACCAAGATCATGTTAAAATTGTAAGGATGTAATTTTTTAATTTGGGATGTAAAATTATAATATTTTAAAATATATACTATGTTTGATAGAGTATAAGATACCAACATCGATCTTTAAAGAACCACAAATATTTATATTTTAATATGATCGTTGTAACCAAGCCATTGAATTGGTGGGTATTAATACGAATAAATGAATTATTAAATATGTTTAATGGTCCTAATAATTATAAATTTATTGATTAATTCTTATTAAATATGCACTCAATTTTTATTAAAGTAATTTTATACTAAAAATATATATTTTCCTCAAAAAATAATTTTATTTCTATTTCTGGGAAAATATTATAATTAAATATTGAAAATTAATGAAATTATATTTCATAAAATAAATACAGTTTTTTAAATCATTATATAAATATAATCCAGTGGTTAAATGTTCATATTTTTTCTGAAAAGTTTGATTTTCAATGAATAGTAAAAAATATTGATTTCTATTGAAAATTATGTTATATTATAAATTATTTAAAAAGTAAAAGTTTTCTTTTGGTGTTGTTTTAAAATTTAGTAATTAATTTTGATTTAAAATAATCTAATTATTGTTTTTGAGATTAATTTTTCACTTTAATTTACTATAAAAACATTTTATACGTAAAATAGTCATTTTTGGAAAAATTGTTTTTAATTGCATTTTGTTGATTGAATTTAAAATTAAATTCTTCTACTTATAATTTTTGAATTTAAAAAAATGTATCTAGAACATTCAATTATTGGTTCTAAATTTGATAAATATGTCCTTTTTTTGTCAATGTGAATAGTTTCCTTAATATCTTTTATTACCATGGTATTGGGTAAATCGAGTAATTAAAGATAAAAATAAAATTATAAGGACTAAATAATGACCCAAAAAATTATCTTAATTTTGTTATATGATTCAATTTCATCTATAAAAGTCCAATATTTTGATATATGACCATTTTCTATTTATACCTAATTATAACCTTTATAATATTTTATGTAAAGAAAATAAAAAAATGTCACACTCTTGTTTTTAATAGATATAATATTTTTAACATGGGAATAAACAAATTATATGTTTAGTTATAAATATTTTTTTTAAATTTATGAGATTTATATTCATAATGGTATTTTTCTTAAATTTTTAGTGAATAAATAATAACCTTAAAATCATAGGCAACGTTGGTGTAGTAAATATTCAATTCCTAGAAAAATAAAATATATGATATTAAAAATATGAAAAGTGATAAAATTTGATAGAATAATTTTTATCCATGATTTTTATTGATAAAAATGACTTATTAGATCATATTTTATTCATTTTATTCTTATTCTATTATTGTCTTGTAGTTTTAAATGTCAATCTAAATTAATAGTTCCAAAATTCACATTAATTGTATTTTAAAATAAATAATATTTTATTAATTGATTTAAAATTACTTAAAATATTATCTTTATCTAAGTGAATTTTATATGGTTTATTACATAAAAAATAATAAATTTATGCATTTTTTTCTATTTAAGGTAACTAATTTAAATCTTTAAGTATAAAAAATATTGATGTCACCATGATTGTCAAAACGGTTAACGAAGGGTTAAAACAAAATAATAAGGGTAAAAATGTGATATAAAATTGTACAAATATTATTTTATGAGATTATTTATACATATACACATCTTATATTCCAAAAATATCAATTTGAATCTATTTTAACATAAAAATTAATTTATATTAACCTAATATTTTAAGAAATTCAAAGAGTGTACATCCCCTCTCTTATAAAAGGGAACCACTTATTATCATTTATTCACATGTCAAAAAATATTTGTTTCAGCCAAGACTTGTCCAAGTACATTTATAACATAATTAACCACATTTAAAAGACCTTCATTTTGGTATAATATCATCCTTAGAGGCCCGAAGGTATAAATAATAGGATATTGTCCAAAGTAGAGTTATAGTTCTTAGTTGAGAATTTGTTGTTTTATTTCTTATTTAACCCTAATAAAATACTAATTAGACATTATTAAATAATAATATAATTATAAATCATTTATTGAGATGTTTTTTAATGATATAACCTATATTTTATCTCCAGTCTCAATCAAACGGGAAAGGAATCGATCATTTGTGTGTATGGAGGACTACCACCTCGCAAAATGATGTAATTCATTTTCTATAATTGTCTCTCACAACTCATTATAATGATATATTTAATGTATATATATGATATTAATGAAATATTTATCATTCTGGAAATATAATATAATAATTATTTTCTTCCCTTCTTCATTCATTGAAGAATGATAACGTCGTTAGTGCGTACGTGTGGACTACCACCTCCATGAAGCGATGTGTTTTATTTTTCATCACCACATCGCATGAAATATATATATATATAAGTATATTTAAAGAAATAATATTTTATTTATGATATTATGAACATTCTGTAAATATAAACTAATACTTATAATTTTTCCATAGTGATCATTGCAAAATGAAAATGTTACTCACATGTATGTACAACATACTGTCTCCAAGATTGAAACCTAGTTCATTATTCATAACCATATTTTATGATATGTTTTTAAAGTATAATTTATATTTAAAAATAATAATTATTTCATTATTAATATTCTGGAGATGATGTAATAATGAAATCATTGACTATAGTCAACCTTTTGATGTCTCTTTGAACATATGAGTCCAATTTCATCAAAACATCCAACATGAACTTAAATGATTAAGTAATTATATATGACATAAAAATTAGTGAAATAAAAGGAATAATTATATTTAAAAACGTTCTCAATAAGTATATAATTAATATACATTTATTATTTAGGAATATAAGGGAATCATGTGATGATTCAGGCTCAAGGTAAGGGTCACATTAACATAAAACATTACTGTAAATGTTTTAAAGATTTATTTTAAATTTTTTTCTCTTCCATGTAAATTTTATTAAAAAAAATTCAAGAAAATAAATTTTTATGATTAAATTTATTCTAAATATAATTTATTACTGTATTTTATTTTCTTACAAATGTTTGAAAAATAGAAATCATTTTAAGGTATTATGTAAGGGCCTTTATTTTAAAAATCCTCTTTTAAATTCTCCCTTCCAACTATTTTTCTCCCATATCCATATTTAAAAAAATATAATTAATGTTTTTATGTGTAAATATATTAATTCTAAATAAATTTTATGTTTATTTTAAATTTATTTCAATTTTTTCAAAAAAATTCATTTTATGGAATGATTTGATTTTCTTTATAAAAATAAAGAAATAAATGTTCTATTTTAAAATATATGGCATCAATTGCTTTTCCCACACCCATAACCATTATTTTAAGTTTTAATTACTTTATAATATTTCATGTTTTATTTCAAGAAATACCATATTTAACCTTTTATGGTTATATTGGTATTGAAAATGGGTTTTTAAATGAAATGGGTATTTTGATATCTGAAAGTGTTTTCTATAAGGCTTTAAATTATTTTTTGATAGATTTTATAAAAAAAAGTTTAATAATGATGTGTTTTTTTAATTATATGGTACTTGATAATTATATATGATATATAAGTGAGACTGATACAACTTATATGAAGGGTCGATCCCCATTATAGCTCACATGTGAGCTCATTATATCATATATTAAGGGTGAACCTCGTTACAGCTCTCCAACGCATTGGGTAAAGTGAATGAGTTAACTGATTAGGTTTATAATAAGGGATTATGGGTGTTTACCATGAATATTATTCCAAATATATCAATGATGGTTATTTTATGTGCAACTGTAATGGTTACTCCAGGTATTACCACCTTGGTTATTTCAAGTGTAATTGTGATGGTTACTCAAGTATATCCAAGAATATTATTCTATGTGTAACCATGAGGGTTATTCTATATATAAGAGTGATATGAAAATGATTCACTAAGATTCCTACATATATTATATATCATTTATATTGGATTTAAAGGTTTTATTTGAGAAAAAATGTGTGTTTCATTACCATTTGGAAATTATTTCTTGGATGACCTCTAAAAATATTGATATAAAGGTAAACATTTCATGTGGTTTCATGTTTTACAATAGAAAAATGGATTTATTTATTTTTATATCCCATAATAATATTTCTTTCTCATCCAACATTTTAAAATTCTTTTCATAGGGTTTAAGGGTGGATAATCAAGAATAAGAAGTCAAGATGATTTGTCGTGATGTTTTTTCATAAAAAGAAAACATGTTTTATTTTAAATGTTTTAATTATGGGAAACAAATATTCTTTTTATAAGTGTACACTTTTTAAAATATTGGTTTTTTTGTAATAGTTATGATATAATTCTCTAAGACTCTAAACCTGATATGACCCTCAAATGAAAGAAAAATAGTTCTTGAATTAAAACTCAAGATTATGTAACATTTAAGGATGAGTCCTTAAAAAAAAATAAAATAGGGGTAAAAATGATTGTGGATCAATACTCACCTCAACCACTCCTTTTTTATAAATCTATAAGTGTTTTATGGATTTTTTTTAACTTTTAACATTATACACAAACTTACATTTACATTTTTAATTAAGTTTTATACCATAGTAATTAATTGTAATGAAAAATATTAAGATTGGAATTTTTACCTAATTTAATACTTCTAATTTCATATTTGAAAATAATTTTATCAAATAATTTTTATAATGGTGTGATAAGTTAGTTTTAAAATATATACACTTAATCATGTAAAAACAAATTTTTGAGAAATAAAGTTTTTAGCTAAAATTTAATATATAAGATAATGTTATCTTGCATACTGATTTTAATGAATTAAATTAATTTATTATAAATTAGATCAATTTTATGAGGGTTTTATGGAATTCCAAAACCTAATCAACTTTGAAAATACTTTATTCAATGAAGTGACTGAAAATAATTTTTTTATAGTCAAGTAACATTTATATTAGTAATAAAAATATTTTTCATAGGTTTTTTAACTTTAAAGAATATTTTAAAATTAATAATCTTATCCTAAAATTTATATTTTCTTACTTAAAATGTTTTATTTGTTTTTAGGTCATTCTTTTATAATGGTAGAGTCACAAAAATTAAATATTTCATGAAAACCATATTTTGACTTAAAATCAATCATTTCATATAAATATTAATATTCATAGTAATTCAATTTTTATAAGAATAATTAAAAAATATCATTTTAATTAATTTAAAATTCCAAAACATATAAATTCATTTCATAAAAAAAATCATAAAATATAATTGAAACCCCGTTTTTATAATAAAATGACATTTTCAAATATTAACCATTATTATTATTCTTATTTAATATCATTTGTCAAAAAATGTTTTTAACCAAATATTAATATAAATCCTAGTTTATTATTAATAATATTTTTCTTAAAATAAAAATTCATATAGCATAAAAAATAGTTTTTAGAAGAATACATTTATAAATAATAAATGACCTTATTAGTCATTTTAGGTAACCTAATTGTATTTCATCCATACTAAAATTATCCTTTAATTTATATATAAACATATTGTTGATAAATTGGTTACCCCTATTAATTTCTTCTAATTCAATGACTGGGTTTGTAGCCATCATACATAAATATTTATATTTTATTTAAATATACCATGGTTTATTTTATGTTCTGTGTCAAATATAGAATAATATATCAAATAAATTGACTTATTTGAACGTAATAATATATTAAAATTTCTAGGTGTTATATTCTACCCCCTTAAATAAATTGAGTTCTTATAATTTGACTCATAATATCTGATTATTTCATCTCGGGTAATCATAATTAACTATATTCCACTAGATTATCATCGGTTTATTTAGGATGTAGAGTGAGATGAAAAAAATATTATAATAACATTATAAAGAGAGGTAACCAATTCCTAATTTTACATAGAATTATACTAAAGGATTTATATCTAAATCTACAATGAATTAGTTCCCACAAACCCTAAAAAATATTTATATGATAATAACCCCACTACGGGGTTTTTTATTTATAACTCAATATCCAAGAGTAGGGAAAAACATACATGACATAAGATACTATAAAATATAGAGTGAAAACATACTATTTGATTCATTATTAGATTATAAATAGGATTTTCTTTATTCGTATAGTTGTTGGTGACTATCACCCTCGTTGTCTCTTAGATTGAGATATTAGGTCACATAATTCCCAACTCCCTTGTAATTGAAGGAATTAATTTTTATAGTTTCTCTATTTACTATACACTTGTGATACTTATAAACATAAATTCAATGCATATAACTTTTACTGCCATGTTTTTCCAAATTTTTGACATGTAGGAAATTGAATCTTATTTCCTTTATCATAATGGTCAGCTGAATTTCTATTATATTCAATCATTTTATTATTTGATGAATTTTGTATTTAAACAATGTTAAATTTCTTAATGATAATTATTGATAGAAATTTTTTCATAATTATAAGATTTATCATTCTAACCCTTATCCCATTAGGTTTTTTGTTTAGATAGTTTCAATAATTTCTATGGAATACATTATTAACATAGATCCTTTGAATTTAAACCATTAGTAAAATGAAATGATTTAGCATGAGAAATTATCATTCTTATGATTTATGTAAAATATATTTATGTTTTTTCAGGTACTCTAAAATCCTTATTTTTTTCATGCTTTGGTTAGATATTGAATTCGTTTGATTGGGGTGAAATTTAGATAATTTTGGAGGTGTTATGGGGTTTTCTCTATTGGCATTTGATTTTCCCAATTTATACATTCCCCAATGAAAACTGTGAAACTTTGGATGGTGAGATTTTGTATAGTTGGTGCATAGTTTGATATATTGTGTGCCCACCTAGGATAAACCATGCACCTTGAATAATTATTCCAGAGGGGTCATACTATAAGGGTGCATGGTTTATCTAACTGTGTGGCCCTCTCTAGGAAACCATGTGCACATACTTTTTTAATTCCAAAAATTATTTGAAAAATTCTATAGACCTCAGTTTATGTTTCTAACCTATCCGATCGACCTTATTATGATTTCTAGGGTTGAGAAGTCACTATAGAATACATTTTTTCCCACAAGTTCTTTATTATTGAAAAAAATATAATGGTGGAATATCGGATTCCACTCCACTAATTGGATCTCATAATGTGTGGTTTCTTCCAGTCTTTCTTTATCTCCTCCTTATATAGGGTTATATCATCATGTTATTGATGGATCTAAAATAAGTTTGTTTGGATCTTTATTCTATGCATGGGTTCTTTATCTCTGATACCTTCATTATTCATTATTGAATCTCATAGTGGGTGTTGATTCTTGATCATTGATTACTGGTACGTGGTTCTATGATCCCTTAACCTAAAAGTTAAACCTTTCATTTATTGATTAAATTCAAATGAGTATTTAATTGATTTTGAAAAATGGAATCATTATGATTTCATTCTTGAATTAAAATTAGAATATAAATTGAAAAAACCCCAAATTTCGATGGAATTGAAATCATGGGGTAGATTTATGAATATTGATGGATTTATTGAAAAAATGTTTTGATTAAATGATTTGAATTAGATTATGAAAAAATGTTTTAAATTTAAATGTGATTTTAATTATCATGATATAATAAAACCTATGATTTGGTTTTGAAATGGAAACGACATATTGAAAATCAGTATTGGGAAATTAGAATTTAAAATGTTTTAAAAATATTGATTTCAATTTTCTTTGTTGTTAAAGCATGTATCAACCTAGGTAGTTAGTGGTAACTGGGACAAGCATTCCAGGACCATGCCTCCCTAGTAATGTATTGATAATGAAAAATATTAGTAAAAAAACTTCATCATGACTGGCTATAATGGGTTCCCCTATTGGGGTGTAGACTACCCAGGATGGGTTCCCCTATTTGGGTGTATTTGTGTGTGAACACCTAAGTATATTTGTGACTACTATTAGATGTGTGAGTATTCTTTTAACTAATAAACTAACTTACCATAGGTATTTTGTACAAGGTTCTTGATTTACTATGAGTTTGTTTACATGATATACATTTTTTTTGAATTTTTTAACTATTTTATTCATGATAAATAATTTATATAAACCATTTTATATTATTTTTTTATGTAACCCTATCTTATTTTTTTTCACAATATCTTCCATCTTTTTTAAATTAATTCATTTTTTGTTTTTAATAAGAAAATGTAATGACATGACTGGTTTTATTTCTATTTATATAATATCTATTTTTTGGTTTTTGGAATTGGTTATGGAACACTTGGTGAGACCCTACTAAGATTTATATGTCAGACACTACCTTTTCCTTTGGGTGTTTGTAGATTCTATTATACTAGTTTCAATAAAAGGGAAAGTGAAAATTGAATGTGGTGTATGTTCTTGATCTTTTGGACTGTGGATTGTTTCTATCATCTTGGGATGTTTAGATTTCTTTCTAGTAATCTGATGATGTACTAATTTGGGTTTTATTCTACCTATTTATATTTCTCTACATCCTCCTTTTGGAGTGTTCATCATACTAACATGGAACCTTTTATAATCCATTATTTGTGGAAAATACATTCCCTCTTTTATCTTGTATGATACTAGGTTCTTGTTTCCAAACATAATAGATCATCAATTCTCTTTACAAAATGTTATAAAAGGAATGGGTATCTGCTAACAAGGTTATTAAAGATGGTTCATGAAATAGTTGTATCAAAGGTGTAGGTTTAGTATCTTTACTCTATTTAATTATACAGATATGGATATAATTTCAGAACATATGAGGTAGTCATGAGTGGGTTACTGGACATCTCTCAGGGTAACGAGCCTTATGTCACCATGGATGGTTTGGGAAAGGAATATTGAGGTATAATTAGATATAGTTCTTTTATTTTCCTTGATTTTGATTTTGGTATGCTAAAATCCAAATATCATTATCTTGTTTTATGGGATTATTATTTTTCATTTCACTTGTTTGAGTTATTAATCTAAGTAATATTCTAAACTCTTCAATTTTTATTGATATTTTATAGTATCATAACACTAATAAGATGTGTGATTAGGTCCTATGAGGTAGCTTCTAGTTAACCATTATAAAATGATCCTCCTATGGACCAGAATCTTGTTGATATTATTGTGCGTGATGTCCAGGATTTGGGATAGTCACCAACACTTGTCCATGTTTAGGATCAAGTTGTGGAGCCTTAGAGGGATGAATCTCATCATCATGCTTAAGAGTTCCTTCATTAGAAGCCTCCATCATTCCAAGGCACTAATTATTCTCAATAGGATGAGGATTAGTTGAGAAATAGAAATATTTTTTTAATTCCTTTGAAATACCTAATTCGATTTAGGTAAAATTTCACACCTTCATGATGAAGGGACTTGGCATAAAATGGTGGGATTTGATGGTGATTATATAAGATCATGAGTGTTTAGAGTTTAAGTAATTTCAGTTTCTGTTCAATGATCAAGTATATCCCATGTCTATGGTTTTGGATAAAGCTATAGAAGTTTTCAAACTGTTGCTTGATGAGAGGGATGTAACAGAGTACGTAAAATGCTTTGATGAAATTATGCTATTTTTACCTAAGATTCTATCAAATGATAAGATTAAGACTTGATAGTTTAGGATTTGTCTTCAACACAATATTTGTTCTCAGGTTTTCTTACTGAATATTTCTTATTACTCTGACGTTCTACATAGAACATTGATGGTTGAGCTTGAACAGGATGGTACGTCTAAGTTTTCGAGAGTTCATTTTTCTCCTAGTGGAGGTTCTATGGGTTATTTTTATATGAAGAGAAATAATGATGAATCTCATGGTTTTTTTGATAACATGTATCCTATATATCTGTTCAGTTCCTAGAAGAGGCCCTTTGAATTGATTCCAGTGTGCCAAGGTTGGGCATTTGAGTCGTGATTGTACTATGGAACCAAAGATATAAAGTACTTGTTATCACTCAGGATATCTAAATAAATTCTTCCACTTATCTTATTCTTCATGCACAATCATGGGATCATCATCACCAAAAGGATCAATTGTGAAATTATATGCTTATAGATCTAAGGGTTTCTAGCCACAGGAATCTAGAATGAAGATTCTTTAAGTAATGGAAAACTATAAAGTTGAAGTTTATTTGGGTACAGTCACTATGAGATGAACCATCTCTATATATTAATCTCTAGTGACTTCTTTATTTCATACTGGTTCATCTCATCCATTTATATTACCAAGCATTTTGAAGATTCTAAATCTTCCTATGGAGATTATGTATTTTGTGATGGATATTACCACAACCCTAAAAAATAAGTGAGAGAAGGTCATATGTTTTCCTACCTATGTTTTCTCTTTATCATAAATTGAGGTTACGTTGAATTTTCTAGTTCTCAACATGTAGCATCTTGATGTCATTTTTGAGATGGATTTAAATATTTCTAATAAGGCCCGAATTGACTATTTACATTGACAGGTCTCCTTTACCAAGACATATGGGGTGTGTTGTATCTTTTAGGGAGAATAGGACTTGAGGTCAAGAAAAACCAGACCTTCTTACCCATAGATGGGTATAATAATATCAGTTTTTTTTTCTTTTGATCTAGAGTGGAAATCTTTAAGAGATGATATCCCCCCATTTTTCATCAAGTTTCCTGATGTGTTTCCGCCTGATTTCTCTGGTTTTATATCAATAAGTGATGTAATTTTCACTATTTATTTAGTTCCTGGTACTTAGAAATTATTTATAACTTATTACAATATGAAACTAGAAGAAATGAAATAGTTTAAGACTCTGTAGGTAGATCTTTTAAATAAAGTAGTTATAAACTTTAGTATCTCTCCTTAGGTGGTGCCTATTATATTTTCTAATAATGATAATGGAAAACCTCACCTATGTGTTGATTACCGTATACTTAATCAATTTACAATATAGAACAAGTTTCAATTTCCACATATTGATGATCTATTTGACTATTATAAATGGGTGAATTGGTTCTTGAAGATTTATCTTTGATCTAGTTATAAACTATTGAAAATAAATGAATCTAAAATTTAGAAATCTACCTTTTAGATTAGTTATTTCCATTATGAGTACCTTTTCATGAAATTTGGTCTATCAAATTCTCATTAAGTCTTTATGGATTTGATGAATAATATCTTCCATGTGTATATTGATGTGTTCTTGGTGGTCATTATGGATGACATCCTAGTTTAATCTATGTTTGGTAAGGATCATGTGCTTCATCAGAGATTAGTTATAGAATTGTTGAAAAATCACTGAATATATGAAAATCTATCAAAATTTGATTTTTGGATTTTTTATGTGAATTTATTGGGAAACATCATCCCGGAACATGGGATCTCAGTCGACCATGATAAGGTAAAATCTGTTATGACATTGTAATAATCGTGTAATGTTTTTTATATTTAAAGCTTATTGGGTTTAGTGGGGTATTATCATCATTTCATAAATAATTTCTAAAAAATTTATTATTTGATGACCTCTCTCACTTTATATAGAGTGAAGTTTCCTTTTGATGAAAAATTTCAATGTTGTTTTATTGAGATGAAATGCCTTCTAAATTATCTATTGTTGTTGACTCTTCTAGAGGTTTGGTAGGGATATGTGGTCTTCTATGATGCATTCAGTTTGGTTTTGGGATGTCTTCTTATGTAGGGTGAACACATGGTGGCCTATGGTAATCAATAGTTTAGGTATCACAATAATAATAATCTAACCCATGATCTTTAACTCGTATCCATAATTTATGACCTTAACATTTGGTGGTATTACCTTTTTAAAGAAAGGATTACCATGTATTACAACCAAAAAAACCAAGTGTCATATCTTCAATCAAAAATATTTGAATGTCCACAAGTGGCATTAAGTGGATTATCAGATTTATTTAGATTTTAACATTGCCTATACCCCAGGGAAAGGAATGTAGCTTCCAATTCATTGAGCATAAAATTTCTTACCCAACCTATGAAAGAATCATCAAATTATTAGAACATGATGAATCTTTTTTAACAATTTCATTTAGGATTCTAAGAGGAAGTGGCCAAATTTTGTCATTTTCAGATTTTAGTTAACCTCTTCTCTTATTGATATGATTATTTAGGAATATAAGCTTGGTTATGAATATTATAGCATTAGGAACTCTCATTATGGTGGGGAGACCGTTGTTGAGTGGTCGCTCTCCATAGAGGGTATCCTATGTTTTCAAAACTAGTATGTTGTACCTTTTACTATGATAAACTATTTTATAGGGTATTTTTATAATTCTCAATGGGATATACACTCGGCCACCACAAAGATATTTTATAACATGCAATATTGATTTTGGTGGCTAGGTATGACACATGAAATTACTGAATTGGTTCTGCATTTCTATGCATATCAGAAGGTCAAGGAGGATCACTAGAGACCTTTATATTTTTATTAGCCACTTCCAGTTCCAATATGGATATGTGATGAAATGTCTATGTAATTTTTGGTTGTTTTTACATATACAATTTGATATAAAAATATAATATGTGTTGTGATTGATAGGTTGACCAAATCGACTTAATCTATACCCATTCATGACATAACCAAAGATGGGTATTTGGGAAATCTTTGTGTGAAAGATAATGTTTTTGCAATCAACTTCCATTAATAATAGTGTCTGATATATATCCTCATTTTACCTCTCATTTTTTGGTGAGGTATATATAAGGTAACAATATCTCAGGTTCAATTGAGTATGACATACCATCCGCAGATGGATAGCCAAACAAAGGTGGATAAATAGATTCTCGAGGACATGGTTCAAGTCTACATCCTTGATTTTTTTTGGATTTTTGGATGAAACTTTAGGACTGGTTTATTTTTTTATAATAATAGTTACCGGTCCACAATCATAATGGATCCATTTGAGGCCTTGTATGGTCATCCTTATAAATCTTTGTTTTATTTATAACACGTCATGAGTTTACAATATTTAAATTTTTAAATAAATTTAATTTTGTTTCCAAGATTTTTTTAAAAAAATTCCATTATATGATTATGGTACACAAAATAATGAGTTGTATTGTGTTACACAAAAGACCGAGTTTTATTGAAGTATAATATATTATTAAATTATTATTATTTAATTTAAAATGAAATAACCTTGATGTTATGTTGGAAGTTATTAATTTTACTAACAAAATTATAAAATTTATATATTATTTATTTAATTAAATGTTTTTACATTAATCTAAATGATTTTAAAGGCATAAAATAAGAACAAATCAAATTTTATGCATTAAAAGGTGATATTTTTCTAAATATAGTTTTACCACCTTTTAATGGTGAATTTTTTAAATTTAGTTTTTCACAAATTTATATATTCTATTTGAAAAAAAACTTCTAATTTAAATAAGAATATAAAAGTTTACATTGGTTTAATTTTTTCTATTTTTCTGAAAAGTTTCATGTTTTGATGAATAATGAAAAAATCTTTCATTTTTAGTTAAAATAACTTTTTCATGTTAATAATTTATAGTATTATATTATTTTTTTAATTGCGTTTAATTTATAATTAGAACTTTTTTTATAAATTAATTAAATTTTTTCATTGGAATCAATTTCACATTGAAATTGGATATAAAAATATTTCAATCTTTTGAACATTTTCTCTTTAAGACCTAGTTTTCTTATTCCTATAATGGGATTAATTTTAAATTAACTACTAAAAATTATTTACTTTGAATTTTTAAAAATGGATTCCCTATTTAGAATAAATGGGTCCAAGTTGTGTAAACATGATTATTTTATTGTTGGCTATATGTGTAACATCTCATTGCTGATTTATCAGGTATGTCTTTAACCTTGTCATGGTTTTCCTTTTCTTTTTGTCTATATAGGACCAATATGGAATTGGTATGATACCTATAATGGTGAAAATGGAGGTTTGTTGGACTCTAAGAATTAATTTGCTTTTTATTCAAGTTGTAGGAGGATTTCACGCTGTGTAACAAGGTTATACTATGTGTAAGAGTTGCTAGACGCAAGTCTAGAAAGGAATCATGATGTGAAAGGGTACACGACATGAAGAGATGTTTCATATCATGAATGTTTTAAATAACATATTTTTAATCTGAGCCAATTGTGTTTTTGGAATATCTGGGACTTTGATAGATAAACGTTGGGTAATTGGGTTACACGTCGTGTAATGGATCCCATATAGTTTTTAAAATAGGTGTGTGGATGTTTTTTGGGTTAATTTTCCAAACTCTCTTTCTAGCATCCTTGGGAAATTCCAAGGAGATTTTCAGAGACTCCTCTTATTATATAATGATCTGACCAATGTTTGATCTTCATTTATGTTGTGGTGTATCCCTTTAAGTGAGTGATCATTGTACTTCTTCGTTTTCTTTGATTGTAGTAGTGCACTTGGGTTGCGTTATCAGATCTGTTGGTCTAAATTTTTGTTTTCACATGCCTTCTTCTAGAGCTATAGTGTGATATTGTTCCAAAGGCCATTCAAGTGTTGTTTATGGTTTGGGGGGTGTTTGTTAATGAGGTATGTGGGTATCCTATATTCCACTGAGCCGTTGTTTTCTAAATTGGATCAATCTTGTGATGTAGATTAGATTATAGGTCCTTTATAGATGATGTTGTCTTTTTCTTATTTTTTGACCCGGTTTCAGGCATGTGTGACCCACATTTCTAGGTGGTTGGTTCCATATCTGGCCTCTTTTGATGATCTTTATTGTTCATTCTTTATAAACTGATTGATACAAGGAATTATCTTGATTGATTTGTGTGTTCTAAAAATATTTTTTAGATAAAAATGGTTTTCCCTTGATTGATGATAAATAGATGGAAAAAAGTGTATTTTCAATGAATTTAAATGGATTTATAAAATGGTTTTGAAATGATTTTCAAAACATTGAGATGTTTGTGAAAACGAGAACATGGGTTACCTTGGTAATAGGTGGAAGGTTTAGATTGAGGCCATCATCCATTACGGGCTTTCACATTTTGGGGTTTTCCTCTTATCCTAGAGTGTAGATTATTAGCTCTAGGTATTTATATGATGTTGGGGTTCTATTTTATGGGGTATCTCCCTGGCCATAGAGTGTAGATAATTGGCTTCAGGTACTACAATGCATTGTTTATAGATTTTGGGTATGAGTAGTTTATTACCTGACCTCTTGTATTCCTTGGTATTGTGATGCCTATACTTCTACTATATTTTTTTTATTTCTTAGATTTTCACTATTTTGTACTTGAAATTTGTGTTTTTTCCTATGAAATATGAAATGGAAAAATGTTCTTTAAAATTGATATACCATCTTTTATTTTATAAATGGGATAAAAGAGAAATTTTTACCATGTTTTCTATAAAATGGATTTACTTCTTATCAGACCATGTTTTATATAAAAATAGTATACATGAATTTTTATATTTGATAATTTCTATGGAATACTTGGGTGGGATCCTATTAATCATGTTAGATAACACCCTGTGCACCTCTTTGGTGGTTCACATGCCTTTGTATGTCTTCCAATTTAGGGAAAGGGAAAGGCTCCATAGTGAGGTAGTGAGGTTTCGTGTTAGATGAGTTGGGTAGCTTGTTTTCAGATGGTTGTATTTCCCCCATTCCATCGCATGGGGTAACTGTTTGGTTTTGTTCATTTGCATTTGGACTTGTCTCTTTGAGTTTTGGGTACTTTTACATTCATTTGTTTCCTTTATATTTCATATAGTTATGGCGTATAACTTTTTTCTTTCTATTGTTTCTTCTTTATTAATGTATATATATATACCATGTGTTTTTTTTAGGTTGGGATAAATCATTCCCTATAGTATATTTTTTGATGCTTGGGTGTTCTTTTTCATCCCTTGGTGATCGAGAAAACCCTTAGGGTTTGTTATGGGATGGTTTGGGTGCTATGTTTGAATAAAACCATGGTTAGTTCATTATAATTTGGTATCAGAGGAGGTATGTACTCACGAGTCCTTATCTTGGGACATATGTTAGGCTAGATATTTGATTTTTGGGACTTGAATGGTGTGTTGTGATAAGTTCATGGCCAGCTTCTATCATGATGAGACTCAAGTTACCATGGGAAGATGGGATATGTGTCTCTAGTGTTGGGTTTTGTTTTAAATCTTAGTTTATGCTTATGATTTTTCTATTTTAAGATGAGATTTACTTGGTTGTGTGATCATTACATCTATTTCAGTGTTTATCATTATGCCTCTAAGACATCTCACATGAGTTCTTTAGGAAGGTGTAGTGATGCTCTACAAGGAAATACACCAGTGGAATATAATCTCAATAAGACTATCATATGATCAGTTTGTGATGTTGATCAATATGGTCCATAAGTTCATAACACAGTTGTTGAGGTATATCCAGGAGAAGGAGGAGACATAGATTAGCTGAGATAATTTTGGCGTGAGAAGCCACCATCCTTTAAAGGAATGAATGAACCTAAAGATTCAGAATAATGAATAGAAAGTATCAATAAAATCATATAATTCATAGATACACATCAGAATATCATGGTATATTGTGTGGTATTCAGGCTCAAGGGTTCTAGAAAGTAATGGTGGGATTCTATGGTCTAGGCAGACAATCACAAGAACCTAGATTAGAAGGGTTTCAAAACCATGTTCTTCTAGTAATTTTTTCTAGAGTCACTAATGTTGTAGAAGTCTCTGGAAATCCTGTATTTACAGTAGGGAGAGAATTTGGTGTCGGCGTACACCAATCAGTTTATTGAGATTGTTCATTTTTCTTCATATATGGTGAAAAATGACCAGCTAATAGCTCATAAGTACCTGTAGGGTTTGTGACTGTATATCAGATTGTAGTAATTTATGTTGAAACATTACACCCATGTGGAGAAGGTAGACATAGCTATGATGGATGAGATGGATATGGAAGGTATGCATGTTTTTTCAAACTCTTCTCTTCCATCCAGTGGTAGCTTCAGTGGAGTGCATGGGAAGATGAGGAAGTGGAAGGATCATCATAGAAGTGGTGGTGGTGGGTCTCAACAGCGAGCCTCCTCTCCACTATATGCTAAAGCTAATAGTGAGCCTCTTACTTTATATTAGTATGGTAGGGTCGAACACACCAGATGTTTTCATCATATGACCATGAATTCATGAAACATATGTGGACATGTTTGTCATATACAATGCTTCTTTCAGGCCATGACTACACCTCATTATGGTAAGGGGTTCATTGGATCCAAAGGATACTTTTGTACAATCATAAGATTCAACGACTATAGGTCCCTAGCCATTGACCTCAAAAGTGAAGCACTTTCACACAGTATATGAGTGTCCAGAAGAAATAAATGTAGGTCCAGCAACAACTTAAGGTACTATACAAATCGAATATTTAGAATAAATTGTTTTAATGGATACTGGTGCCTCCCACTTGTTTAGATTTTCATGTTTTCTTGATATGGTTAAACATCCAATATAACTTATTTCCTTTATAATAGAGTTAGCTACACCTCTTGGAAAGAGGAGAGAGAATGGTTTTTGGTGTCCTTTTTGTTAATTAATGTTTAATAATATAGATTTGGTCTGGGATTTTCATATTCTTGGTCTGGATCAATTTTACATTGTCATTGGTATATATTGGGTTGTTTCTCATTGAACCGAGGTTGATTGTTATCATCAGAATGTATCATTTCTTTATACCGATGATTTCTATCAGGTGTTACAAGCGGTGTGGTACCCAAGATCAGGACGCACAGGAACTTTCTGCCTAAAGCTTGGGAATTTGTTGTCTACTGTTATGTTTGAGCCTGATGATGTTTCTATTGTTATTGACCTTCAACTTGTTGTTTGATATATTCTTGACACTTTCTTAGATAGATTCTCTTGTCTTCTTCTAGAGTGAGAGGTAGAGTTTACAATTGACTTGAATCAAGGTGCGCAAACGATATCAATACCTTCTGATCGTATGGATCCAACGGAGTTAAAAGAGCACAAAATTCAATTGGATGACCTCTTGGGAAAAGGATTTTTCCCCCCTTGTGTTTCTCCTTGGTCATCCCCTATGATCTTTTCCAAGAAAGCATATGGTTCACTGTAGTTTTGTGTGGACTATTAGAAGAGCGAACAGGGTATTAGTTAAGAACAAATATCATTTTCCAGGTGTGGGGTTTTTATTAATCAATTAATGGGGGTAAATTGGTTCTCAGAGATTAATCTTTGGTTATGTTATCATCAACACCGACTTCTAGAGTAAGAGGTACCGAAGGTATATTTCAAGATATGTTATGGCCATTATGAATATATTGTGATTACTTTTAGTATGGATAATTCTCATGTAGTTTTTATGGATTTAATAAATCAGATATTCCATCATTATCTTTACAGTTTTTTGGTAGTGTTTTTGGATGATATTCTAGTTTATTCAAAATTCGAGCATGAGCACAGGAACCATCTAAGGTCGGTTATAGAAAATTTGATAAGTCCCCATTTTTATAGAAATCTTTCAGAATGTAGTTTTTGGATTCAATAAGTGAATTTCTTATGGCACATAATTTATTAACATGACATATCAGTTGATTTAGAGAAGGTGAAAATTGTTTCCTTATGGATGGAACCATAGAATGTATTTAAAATTCATAGTTACCTTGGTTTTGTTTGATACTACCAAATGTTTGTTAATTATTTCTATAAGTTGGATCACCTTTGACTACTCTTACCAGGAAGGTAGTGATGTTCACTTGGGATGTGAAGTTTCGGTCTTTTTCGATGAATTGAAATGACTTCTGACAATAGATCCTATTGGGATCTTACATGAGCCCCAAAAGGGGTACATGGTATTTTTTATTAATTTTGGGGTTTCTTTGGGATACATTCTTATATAGGATGAACATTTCATAGGTTAAGACTCTTATCATCTCTGACATCTTGAGAAGAATTACCCCACTTGTGATTTACATATTGTTACAGTTATGCATACACTTAAATGTTTGCAACACTATCTTTTCAGTGATAGGTTCACTATATTCTCTGATCATAAGAGTTTGAGTTATATATTTTCTTTGAAATACATAAATCTAAGAAAGAGATTATGGTTATAATAACTTCAGACATTTGACTTCGATATCGCCTATATGCTGGGGAAGTGAAATGACATTTCAGATTCTCATAGTAGGAAAGTTCCACCATAGGCTATTCTAGAATTGAAGGAGTGGAACCTTATGGGTATTTTCACTCAGTTTAACCTAGATGCTTAGGAGGATTTTTTAGGTATGGTTTTGACAAATGTTCAGTTATCATCATCTATACTAGAGTCTATTTTTCAGATTTAGTCGCATGATTATGATTTTAGTAAAGTTTGAAAAAGATTTTATCATGGGGATACCATTTTTGTTTGGTCTCCCATTTCAGATGGTATACTCCACTTTTGGTAGAAGGTTTCCATCTCAGTTTCCAGGAGGAGTTTAGTCTTGTTTAATTGTAATAGATTTTTTTGGTCCATCCATCCCCGAACTACAAATGAATATTATGAAATGAGATGATTTTTATAGTGGTCGGGTATAAAACCTAACATTGAAGATTATGTGTCTCACTATTGCACCTACCAATAGATAAAGTCATGTCACTTGAATCCCTCTAGTTGGATTCATTATTTTCCAGTTCCATTAGGGAAATGGGATGAAGTATCCATGGTTTTTTTATTGGATTACCATGGAATCCACAAGGGAGGAATGCTATCTGGGTGGTTGTTGATCAGTTGATGAAGTATTCTCATTTCGTTCTAATCAATGATACATCTATGGTTGAAGATCTGTGTAAGCTGTATGTGTAAAAGATTGTGAGGTTACATGGGATTCCTTCTTCCCTAATTTCGGATAGGTATCCTAGGTTTAAATTTAGATTTAGAGTAGTCTCCTAGAGTCAATGGGAACTCATTTCAAGTTGATCTTGGCTTACCATCCCTGGATAGATGGTCAGAAGATGTTAGTGATTCAGATCTTGGATGATATGCTCCATTTTTGTGTCTTGGATTTCAGTCGATCATGGGATAGCCATCGAGGACTAGTTTAGTTTGTTTACATAAATAGTTATCAGTCATCGATAAGAATGGATATATTAGGGAATTGTATGTTCACTCATACTGATCACATATTTGTTTGTTGGAGGTGGGAGAGGTAGCATTGATTGGACCTAGTTTGGTTCAAGAGACGTTTACAAAGATTCAAGAAGTACATCGATGTCAGGTTTTAGACCATATTCGATAGAAATTGTATGCGGATCGATGAAATTTTCCTCTTGAGTTTTCTACTAGTGACTAGGTTCTCTTGAAAGTTTCTCCTTAGTTGGTTCACCATCGACATGGAAAACATGGAAAATTGGTTTTGTGATATATTGGACCATTTGAGGTCTTTGAGCGTCTCGGCCATGTTACTTATCAATTAGAATTTTCTCTTAGGTTGAAATGTATTCATGATGTTTTCTATATATATCAAATTAGAAAGTATCATCATGTTCTCACATATATTCTGAGTTAGGATGAAATTATGTTAGAGCTAGATGTTTGTGTGTTAGAGAAACTAGTTGAGATCGTCGACTCTCAAGTGAATATCTTGCATGGAATGTCTATTCCATTGGTCAGAAAACTATAGAAACATGGAAAAGATTCTCTTGAGACTTGGGTACACCAGTCTATGATGAGGGAGAATTGGCCTCATCTTTTTATAGGGATTACATATTCCACATGGCTTTCTGGGGATGAAAAGTCTTTATTGTGGGGAGTTTCTAACATCCTATTATTGATCTATTAGGTACATCTTTAACTTTTTCATGTTTTTCCTTTTATTTTTGTCTATATATGACCTAGAAGGAATTGGGAGGATACCAATAATGTTGAAGTCAGGTATTTGTTGGAATCACATATTTAACTAGATTTTTCTACAGGATGCATGAGGATTTAACACCATGTAACTAGGTTACACATCATGTAAGAGTTGTTGGATGCAATTCGGGAAAGTCTTCACACTATAAAAGGTCACATAATGTGCAGAGATGTTTAATGTCTTGAATTTTTTTAAATAAAATATTTTTATTACTAGGATAGATGATTTCTTGTGTATGTGGGACTTTGATGGTTACACAATATGTAATGTACCATGTACAGTTTTTAAAACAGGTGTGCTGCTACTTTATTTCGGTTCTTTCACTAAAATCTATTGGTTTCTACTCAGGGAAATTCCCAGGTAATTTTGGGAGACTCCTCTCATTCTAGAATGATCTGATTGACATTCTATCTTCATTATAGTCACAACACATCTATTTGGGTGAGTGATGTTTTTGTTTCTTCATTTTATTGGATCACGGTAGTGCCCTTGGGATTCATTATCAGATATAATGGTCAAACTTGGTGTTTATTCATGACTTATTCTAGATCTATTATGAGATCTCATTCTGGAGGCAATTCCTTTGTTTTTATGGTTTTTTGGGCATTCTTTCTTGATGTTTGCGTGTTTCCTCCATTCTATCGATCCATTATTTTATAAATTGAATCAATATTGTGATGTGGATTTGGTTTTGGGGTCTTCGTATATTTTTTTTGGTTTTTGTTTTTTGTGGATCTCATTGTGGGCATGTGTGACCCATGTTTTGAGGTAGGTGGTTCAGTCTCTAGCCTAGATTTATAGAACTTATTTTTGTTTCATTATAAACTAATTTATATAAGGAATTGGCATGATTGATTTGTGTCTATTGAATATATTTTTTAAATAAAAATTATTTTCACTTGATTTTAGAAAATTGGAAAGAGAAAGGGTATTTTCAAATCATTTAAATGGGTTTGTGAAATGGTTTAGAAATTCATTTTGAAACATTGAGATGTTTTTGAAAATGATCACATGGGTTACCTTGGGTATTTTGTTTAATATTTAGCTTGAGACCATCATCCATTATGGGGGTTCACTTTCTAGGGTGTTCCTATTGTCCTAGAGTGTAGATTATTGAATCTAGGTATGTATATGATGTTGGAGTTTCACATTATATGGTGTCTTCCTAGTCTTGAAGTTTAGATAATTGGATTTAGGTTCCACAATTCATTGTCCATAGATTTTTTGTATGAGTAGTATGTTGTCTCACCTATTCTATTCCTTGGTATTGTGATGCATGTGCTGCTACTTTTCTATTTTTTTATTTCATGTATTTTTTTAATATTTTATCCTTGATATGAATATTAATTCTTCTGAAATATAATATGGAATAACGTTCCATGAAATTGATATACCTATTTTTGTTTTAAAACTGTGATAAATGGTAAATTTTTATCATCCTTTCTATAAAAATTAATTACATCTTATCATGCCAGGTTTTATTTAAAAAGAGATTACAAGAATTGTTATATAGAGACTTGATATAGAACACCTAGGTGGGATCCAATTTATCAAGTTAGGTCACACACTATGCACCTGTTCGATGGTGTTTAGACCTTTGTATGCCTTCCAATAAAGGGAAAGGGTAAGGTGTAGGTGTGAGGTGACGAGGTTTCATGTCAGCTGAGCTGGGTAGCTAGTGGTGGGATGGTGGGATTTTGTCCATGCGGTACCCTAGAGTAGCTATTTGGTATTGGTCCTTTGTAGTTTGACTTGTCTCTTTAGTTTTTGTATACTTTTAGTGTAATTTTTTCCCACTGTCTCTCTTTCATTTATGGCATGTATTTGTTGGCTTTCCATGGTTTCTTCTGGCTTCATGTATATATATGCCATGTGTTTTGTTTTGGTTGGGAGTAATCATTCCATCTGGTTTTTCATTCGATGCATGTTTGGTTTTCACCAGCCCATCGAGATTGGGAATGTTCTTCAGTTGTGTGATGGATTGGGAAGGGTGCCAGGGTTAAGGGAAACCCAGGTCGGTTCATTACAATATGAATATTAAAATTTATAATATTTTAATTACCATAATTAATGGTAAATCAAGTAATTAAGGGTAAAAATAATATTATATGTATTATAAAATTACCCTATAACTTGTCTTAATTTTATTGTATGATTTTTTTCAACTAAAATCATCCTTGGGCCAATTTTAGGGCCTCTTGGGGCCACTTCAATGGCTGTAAGGATTTTATTGTATTTTACTATTAGGGAAGTCTAATATGTCAAAGTATTGTTTTTAAAAAGTATTACATTTTTATCTATTTTTATTCAAAAACAATCCATAACTATACAGAGTAATTTTAATGGTAAAATTCTATTCTTATTAATGATAATTTATTTTTAATTTTTGTGGAAGAAATAATAAAATTAAAGACTTTCATAATAATGATGTAGTAATAATTTAATTAATGGACATATCAAATAAATACTATTAAAAATATTTAATTAAATATAATTTTATATAATTGATATCGTAAAAAAAATTTATACATGGACTAGACATATTATGAAGGTATTAGATATTTTTTTTAATTTATTTTTTATATTTATATATTTTTAGAAAACTCAAGAAATAAATAGTGTCAAAATTGACATTAATGATATTTTAAAACAAATACTATTTTATTAAATGATATAAAATTAATAAAAATATAAAAATTGTAAATTTTATTGGTATATTGTTTAAAATTTTATCCATGGCTCATTTATGGTTCATTTGACATTTTATAGTAACTATAATAACCCTTAGAGAGTAAAAAAGCAATGTTGTCACGGTAAGAGTCAAAGAGTTTAACTAAGGGTTAAAGATAAAAGTTAAGGGTAATAATGTGACCTAAACTTATATAAAATTATTGTTTGACATGATTTAGACCCATCTCTATATTATATTATAAATTAATCATTTTGGAGACATTTTTATAGAAAATTTATTTATATTAATTTAATATATTGGGAGTTTCCAAAAGTACCTCTCACATCAATTATAAAAGGGCACCTCCTCCCTCACTTCCTTACACCACATTGAGCCTTCTATCACTACAAAACCTACCCAAATAAGCTCATAGATTCCCTATATTAATCCTATAAGGCTTCATTTGGTCATAAATCCATTGAAGTAATCCCTTTGGCATAAACCAAAAGGAGTTACCCAAAGAAGAGGCAACATCATTCCTTAAGATCTTAAGTTTTATTTACATTATCCACCACCTAAAATATTCTTATTCCTATATTCTATAACAAAACCATTATGATAAATATAATAAGTTGTTTTATGATAATATTTTTATCTACAATTATGTAAAATTCCAACTAATGGGTAACAAAGATATTGTCTATGTGTATGGCGAACTACCGCCTCACGAAATGATGATGGTTTGTTTTTCCTTTACCACATTTAATCATTGGAAATTAAGATAGAAAATCTGTTTATATATGTTATATATGATATTTATTATATCATTACACTTATTTAATTATTTTATAACACATAAAATTATCCTTTCCATCTTTTGAAAATATGATATCATCGTTTGTGGAAGTGTGGACTACTGCCTCCTCAAAGCCACATGATACATTCACGTTATACATAGAATGTATAAAGGATGGTTTTAATAATTAGATGTAACATAAATGACATAAATATGATAATTTAATTATGATATACATGTATATATAATTTAATTTTCATTATTGTAATACAATAATGAAATGAAAGTACCATTCATGCGTATGTACGGCCTACCGGCTCTATGAATGGTGCATTTCATTTCTTATATCCAAAGATTGTGGATTATTATAAATAAATATATACTAAATTTATATGATAGTTATTTTTTTACATTCTAGAAATGACTAATTAATGATCTAGTTAATAGTACTAATAGATAACATGTCAAAACTTACTCGAGAAGCTAGGGAATTAACACCTGAAATAGTGAAAATAATGAAAGATTATTAACAAATGGGTAATGAGATATTATAAGAATTTAATATATGAAATTATAAATATGAGTATGGTTATGTTATATGTTAATAACAATATTTAATCCCATTATACATGAGTTAAAAGAATTATTTCCCAAAATAAATTTCAAGGTAAAGTATTTTGTCTCAATTTCATTTCATTGAGTCATATTATAATGTTATGCCCATTGTTTATTTTATATGTTGTATATACTTATCTTTTGACTAATTATATCATGAATATAATTATTTTCATGATATTTTATGTTTAATTTAATTTTATTCTTTCATGGTAATTATGATTCAATTCTTTCAAAGTGGTATGGGACACTTTGACATTTTTAATGATTATTTTCCAAAATAATGATTTTAATGATAATTCAATAGTATGCTCATTCGTCAACATCAACAACACTCATTGTTACTTATCCTACACTGGGGAATTATTGATAAATCAGTATTATTTATTCAATAAATATATTTTATAAAGAATATCAATTATTAATTAAATCAATTACTGTAACACCCATAGATTTGTTGAATTATTTGTTTCAAATTAATTTAATCTCTTTATTGGTTTTCATTTAACACAACACTTAGAAATGTTTATTTTTATTAATGAACTATGTATACATTTTGTTATAAAAAACACCATGTTAATCATTCCCAATATAGAACATAAATTTTATCTTTCTCTACATGAAACATAGATGTTAGCTTACTTTAAAAACAAGACTGACTTTCCCAAATGGCTTGTGTAACAGGAAATACTGAGTTTTACCAAAAAATAATTTATTATGAAATGTTGTTATTTAATATAATAATATATAAACTATCTATTAAATTAGAGAATATGAATGGTATTAACTAATTTATGAAAGTTTTTTGTTTAAGAAAATATAATATGAATTCATCGGATACTGACTAATTAGAAAGGAAAATGAAAAATGATCTAATATATAGGGAAATATTATTATTTTATGGCCAAAAATCATTTTTACCCTAAAAAATAAAATTAATAACAATTATTGAGTTATATTAATGTAATATATATTTTATATATTAAATAAAATATTTTTTATATTTATCTAATAGATTTGATAGACATAAGATAAGAACAAACTGTATTTTATGCTTAAAACACTATATTTTTATTTAGGCATTTTTACCTCCATTTAATGGAGGGCCCATATAAAATATTATTTTTTGAATTTTCTATAGATTTAATATTCCAAAATAAAATTCAAATTTAAAATAAGAATATAATAATTTGGTTATGGTATATTTTTGATATTTTTCTATAATGTTTTATTTTTTAATGAATATTTAAAAATACTAAATTTTAGTTCAAAAATACTTTCACATATAATTTATTTATAAGGTTAGATAAAATTTAAAATTGGTTTAAAAGTTTATTTATATCAAATTTTTATCAATAAACCCAATTTAGGTCATTTGAATCAATTTCACATTGAAATTTATTATAAAAACATAGTAAATGTTTGATCCTTTTTATGTTAAAAACGAGGATTGTCAACCCAACTATGGGATTAAATTAAATTTATTTTATACCACATATATTATTTTAATTGGTAAAAATGGATTATATATTAGGGATGAGAATAATTTATAATTCCTAATAATTTCAAATTAGTTTTCTTATAAAAAATATTAGTGAATGCAATTAAAATTAATTATATTGATTAATGAAAAATTAAGATTAACCAAGGGCTAAAACATAAAATTAAGGGCCTCAATTACATATAAACTTGTAAAAATCCATTTTATATACATATTTAGACCCTATCATCACTTGGATTGACTTTGGAGAATTATTTTATTCACTTATCATGGAAAAATTGTGGGTGGAATTCCCTTTCCCAAATTTTACAAGATTACCACTCCCCTACTGTAAAAATAAATCCTCTCATCACACTTCCTAACACCTCTCAAGACACACTGGATTGAAAAAGATCTACTCAATATCTCTTTATTAGGCCTCCCCTCATCTTATAATCCCTCCATTTTTCCGAAATAAATCCAAGGAATCCCTTTGGTGAAAACCAAAAGGAGTTATCCAAATAAGAGGTAACATCCTTCCTAAAGTAATTTTATAGTCTTTCCATTATCCACTCCATAAAATCTTCTTATTACATGATTGAATAAAAACACCAATATCCTAAATGTACTGGGATTTCATTATGCTAAGGTTTATACCTAAACTTACACATTGTCAAGGCACATCCCCTAGGGCCCATGTCATGACTACCCCAAGCCTGCCTTCCATAGGCCTAGTGCTAGTGAATAGAAAAGAAAAAAAATCCCAAAAGGGAAGGAATTTTCCTATAAACCCTTACACATGCACAAAACTCAAACTGCCAAATGTAAACACAAACAAAACCACAACTGTCATTAAGACAACTACTGATATTACAGAATAACTCAAAGTACAAAGGGGCTAGAATAAAAGACCAAAACCACAAAGGAATATACAACTACCATGGTCAATCTGCTTGAGACCCCACCTTAAGGGTAGGTGAAGGGTAGTTGTCTATAGCCATATAAGTATGCTCGTCCGTACTGTCTCACTCAACACCACCCGGTGCCAAACCACCATGGTCTCCATTGAAGCGTCGATCACCTACATGGGACATGACACATACGGCCGAAGCCCGTGCAGAGGTGAGTAACAAAATACTCAGTCAGAAACCCAAACCACAAAATTAAGATCGCAAAGTAAGGCCACACCGCAAAGACCACAAAACATAGACATCTCACACCAGGTATAACTCAAAGTATAGGAAGTATAATTATCATTCATAAAGAAGAACATTCATACTATTAAGGGATTCATCATCTATGCCAGCTCATCACCTAGGCCTATGAGATCACTGACACCCACTCGTCTCTGGGGACAGCTGGGTCACTTAGACCCGCTCGTCTCTAGGTCAACTGGATCACTTAGACCCATACTTCTTTGGGATAAATGGATCACATAAACCTGCTCATCTCTCATCTAGCTAGATTACTTAGACCCACTCATCTTTGGTCTAGATAGATCACCTAGAACCACTTGCCTCTTAGCTAGATGGGTCTCTTAGACTCACCTGTTATATCATTCATGTCACAAACAACCATAGGATTCATGCTCATAGAGATCATGATTACATGGAGGATCTACTACTTAAGCCATAGGTCGCACCTCAACTGCCATGAAATCTCACTTAGACTATTCCCAAAGGATTTCCCGGGCATAAGGGTCCCAACATTGTAGATGGCACGTCAATAAGATTCTCGGTCTGAAAAATATTGGTGGTTTAGTAAACAAGGGATGGTTGGGCCTAGGACTAGTCCGATCTGGTTAGATCAACCCGACCAACCTGGCACGGGGTTCCTGTATGACCCAACCCAGTTCATCCAACCCGACCCAGTGGGGTCATGGCTGGCCCGGTTCGACTATGGGACCAGCTCGCCAGGTCACCCAACAAACCAATTTCATCTGTCCCGGCCAGCAACTAGCGGGCCATTTCTTTCACAACATGGGATGAATAATGGCTCAGTTTTTTCCGTTGGTCAATACCGCATTGGTGGACCATATCTTCTCCATCCTAGGTCGCATGGTGGCTCAGTTCACACAATTGGCCCATCCCACATGGCAGGCCTGTCATCTCTATACCCGGACACCCGATGGGTGCCTGGTTTGTGATGAATGTAGTCCCGCTAGTACTGTATGGAAACCTCTTACCAAAAACCGCTAACACGGGCCTCTCCACTAAAGAATCATCTGAACGGTGAGGGTTGGTCCCCCCTATGGCATGCAATTGTTCGACGGGTCCAACTCTCTGTTGTAGTCTGTGGACTGAGGCTCTATGTTGCATGCACCTCCAATGTGACCAAGTGGCCGCATACGCCTCTGATTTGGGAGGGTGGTCATGTGTGCCTCCACTGTAGCCCAGTGACCGTGTGCACCACTGGTGTGGCCTGGTGGCCGCCCGCACCTCTGGAACGGCCTTGTGTGCCTTCGATGTGGATGGGTGGTCATGTGCACCTCCAACATGATCGGGTGTCCGCATGCACCTTAGATGTGGTCCGGTAGCTGTGTGCGCCTCTAACGCGGTCGGTTGGCTGCGTTTTCCTACCACTAGTTTTCAGCCACCGTTTCGGAATCTCCTATCACCGCCATGGAATTCTACCAGTGTGCCATATCCCACCTACCATCACGGCCTAGTGTCGTTGCCACATTCTCTCTCCAGTACAGATGCCCTTCCACCTAGTGCTTCTACATTCGATTCACCATCTCCCATTACGCCAAGAAGAATAGAGATATATAGATGGAGAAGATCACAATGAACACCCAAATTAACAACTATCCTTTGTTCGTGTGGGTTTGGAATTTTTCATGTTAGCGGGATCACAACATATAAAATATAAATCACTATGTTTCAATTCAAATATCAATCTATAATTATATTTCCTAACCCATGAAGGAAAATCCATCTATAGATCAAATTTTTAGATATTTGATCTGCGTTCGTTATTTAGAGGTGGAGAACAGGGAAAACTAATTCACTAAGAATTTAAACCCCAACATAAGAAATATCATTGATCGAGGATGATCGTTTGTCATCATCCATCAATCTCTGATCATGAATCTTATCTCCAATGGTGTCGTTACCTTAGTATGATTCACCATCTTTCATTATTAGAGAGTTTTTCCTTCCGCAATCATCGTCAACACCCACTAAAGCCTCAGATAAATTCTAGGATTATTCCAAAAATCCCGCATTGCTTGTTAGACTATTAATTGATGAAATATGAATCAGCCTTTCTGTTTCACTGTGTTGTAGCATTGTTACACTAAATCATTAGTGTGGTTCATTAATGTGATTCATTATTGTCTCATCATTGTACCGCAATGCTGACATTACACTAATCAATGATGAAGAAAAAAATTAAAATAACATTTTAAGTTAATTTATTTTTCTTCCAAAAAGTCCAAAAATTAACTTTTTCCCTTGACCTGTGTCGGTTGAGGTTAAGTCTTGATTAAGGAGAACATATCATTATGAACTCCAAATCAATCACAGATTTTCAATCCGAGTCACTGTTCCTGAGTTATAAGAATTTGAAAAATAAAATAATTTTATTTAATTATTTAATGTACGATTATTCCATTTTTGGGTTTTCTCACTAGAGGCCCACACTGACTTAACATAAGTTGTGCCAAGGGTAAACCCACAACCCTCAACATAATGGTACCCTCTAATTTTTGATTCGGGAACCCATTTAAGAGTTATACTACTTTTTCAAGAAAACCACTCACGTGCACTACTTATAACATAACATTTTTTGAAGGATCATTTCAGGCACTCTGGGGATCTGAATTGCACACCATCTTAGTGCCTGGTCTTGAAATAATTCCATTTAATTTGCAAAAAAAGATCATGGAATTCCAGGGTATTACATTACCCCCCTTTAGGGAATTTCATCCTCGTAATCCAAAACTAGGGATAATCAAACAAAAGGGGGTGCTGAGAATGAATCTGAGCCTCCCACTAAATTGTGCTCTCCTAGAGATTCTTGTTCTTCCAACGAATACACATCATAGGAATTGGCCATCCATGAAGGATCCTCTTCTTTGTATCCTCTATCTCCATCATGTAATCTGGGAATGTTGCCTTATTGTGAATCTCCATCTCGCCAACATCGATTAAATGAAAAGGATTGATTATCCAATAAATGAGGCTAATATTCATTGCTAATATATATAATATTAATGTGATTTATTATTCATAAACACTATTTTAGTGCATTTTACACTTTGAACATCATTTCACGTTATAATTGTAATTCCTTCTTAAAATGCACTATTATGTGGTACATTTTTGAACATCAATTGAAGTACCCAATGATTCATCTGATTATACATATTTTAATTTTATATTTTTGTAAATTGATCTACACTCCAATATCAACATGTTTCATTCAGGGATCAATAGACAATTCATAAAAGAATATGGGGATATTTTGTGATGAAAGGAAGCAATTCTAGAGAAGGTAGATTGGACAACATCCCACTGATGAGATAGTGAGGCCCAACATACAGTCCCAATGAATCCCAAATTTCGTGGGATGATATAATACATGTAGGGGAACAAATAAAACTTCAGGATACAATGCTATTTCGGCCTCCATGGTGTCCATTTAGGCGGCCCAAGTTAGAGATAAAATTTTGGGCCAGATTCTGCAGCCCAGAAAAACAGACCACCAATTAAACCATATCTCGAAAACCATAACTCCTTTTGGGCTTAGATTTTACAGTATTTTAGGTAACATCTTGATATTAATTTAAGTCTTCTATGGCCTACCCATATTCTTCCATATATAAGGTGTTTCATGCGCCTCTGTTTGGTGGATGCAAGCTGGATGCCTTTTCGGGTCAAGGGTGGAAAGTCTTCTTTCCACAAACTTTCCACCACCCTAGGCCTACCATAATCAAGTGGGATGCTTTGTACTGTTGGAGTATCGAACCAAGGCTTCAAAAATGCCTATTTAAGTTAGTGGTGGTGGAGGAGTTGATAATCTTTGGTGCTTTTTTCAATTGTAATTTTATGATGCAATTGTGTTGTCTCAAATTTGTCTTTCACATGTAAGTTGTTCAATTCACTTTAGTCTCTTAATAAAAGTTCTTATTCTACTCTTATTATGTTGTTATTAATATCACTTTGATACCGTTGGATCAAGGTGTGAATTTATTCACACCAAACCTTATGAAATTATTCCCACAACGGTGGAGTGATCATTTTATTTTTGTTGTTTTCTTTACTTCTCCATTTCCTCCCTCATGAGTCTACTTTCCACTTCCATTGAAACCATGGGATCAATGGAGGGATAACCCACTTATGGGTTGATCCAAGAGAGTAGAAAGGGGCTAGATTGGATGTTATTTATCACCCCATTAATTTATAATCACTTCTTTAATTGAGATTTTTATTTGATGATTTTTAAACTCCATCATACTTGTTGAATTTAAGGCCACACACTTCAAGTGCTAATACGAACCTTTACCTTGAAGTGCTCAAAAAATTGATCCTTAAAGTGTATAGGTGATTAGTATTAAAGGGTGTAGGCATTAAACCAGTAAGTGATTCTTTTTTTTATCTCCTTAAATGAACCCATCTCAAATATAAGAAATTAAAATCATTGAAAAGGAAATACATGCAATCCACCCCGAGCAATAACCTAGGATCAACTCATTTTTTAAAATTGAATTCACTTAAGTCTATTAGAGTTCCTTTAAACCCATCTAAAATCAACCCATTTTGGCCACTTCATATCCAAAAATATTCCATAGAATGTACGTGTCTATAGGTTACTTCTTAGGTCTCTGAGGATTCGACAACCCAAGCTAAACTACAAGGACCATCCTACCTTATTCTCTTGGGTAAATTTGAGCGAGAATCAAATTTTGGTGCCGTTGTCGAGGACCCAAGTAATTCATCTAAACACCCATTCTATTCTCCACCATTTCTTCTTTTCTCATCCAAATTCTCTTATCTTGTCACTTTCTCGTTTTTTTTCTTTTGGCGCATGTCCGCCTACACCCGCGATCAATCGAACCGTCTAGTTAGGGTGGACAGTCCTGGGGTTGGGGAGTCAAGTACACCAAGGGAACTCTTTCCATTAGATCCTAATCTTCCTAAAACCCCCTGATTCAAAAATTGAGCCCATTTCAATGGAATTTCTTCAAAGAAACCAACTCATAAACCCGGGTGGGAACCAAAATGGAAACCCAAATGAGGCAGCCCCAAACTTGGGGAACGCGGTCGATCAAACCATGAATGACTACCTCACACCTTCTTGGACCAATTCCCCCTCATGCATTAGACAAAATTCCCTAGGAGATGCCAACTACATATTTAAACCTCATGTCCTAAACCATCTTCCCACATTCCATGGAATGGAGTCCGAGATGCTCTACCTTCACATTAAGGAGTTCAATGACATTGTAGAAACCATGTGTCCCCCACATCAACTAGAATCCGCTAAGATGAGGCTATTTCATTTTTCTTTAAAGGATCAAGCTAAAAATTGGCTAAAAAATTTGAGACCACCATCCATCAACTCTTGGTACCAACTACAAAGAGAATTCTACAAAAAATACTTTCCCCACCACAAAACAATTGCACTTAAAAAGAGTATCCAATTTTTTTTTGAAAAAGATGGAGAGTCATTCTATGAAACATGGGAGAGGTTCAAAGACACTCTAAACATGGTTCCACACCATGGTTTTTCTATACCTGAATAAGTGATAATTTTCTATGAAGGGTTGGGTCCGGGGAACAAACAATTCATTGACATGATGTGTAATGGAAACTTTAAAAACAAAGCCCCAAATGATGCTTATGAGTATCTAGAAAACCTTTCTGAACAAAACCAAACATGGGGAACTTCACCTTATTCTGAAAAGCCACAAAGAACTACTGGAATTCATACAATTAGAGAAGAGGAAATCCTTAGGGCTAAACTCGCAGCACTCTGTAGGAAGGTTGAAAAGATAGACCTTAGGAAAGTCCATGAAATCCAAACTGTTCACCCTGTTTGCACAATTTGTGACAAACATGACCATAAGACAGACAACTGCCCAAACATTCCATCCATCAAGGATGTTCTTTTAGGAGGAAACCTAGCGGAAGTAAATGCCTTTAACTTTCAAAAGCCTCAAAACCAAAATAACTTCAACCCAAGGTATAATGACCACCCAGGCTTCCGCTGGAAAGATAACCAAAAACCTAGCCAACCACAGGGACAAAATCCTTACCCCCATCAGAACTACCAAACCCATAACCAATTCCAAACCCAACCTATCTAATACCAACAGCCACCGGTCCATTTTCAACAAACCATCCCACCTCCAAAATATCCCCCTGGGATAAACCAATCTTCTCAAGCACCAACCCAAACTGTTCCACAAAGCCTACTAGAACAACTGTGCAAAAAAATGGAGAGGATGAACTCAGAAGTCTCTTCCCTAAAACAAGAACTTCAAACCATCAAAACTGGAAAGGCACCCATGCCTACTCAGGTGGTTCCATCCTCAACTTCAAGGGGAGAGTCAAGTTGTGCTCAAACAACTCATGAAAAACTAAAGCCTGTGACTATTTTATGAATTGGGAAATCAATTAAGAAACCTGAACAACTAATTCAGAACCCATATAAAGATTTAAACTTGGATTAAAATTCAAATGAACCATAAGATCAAACTGAGGAAACTGATAACAATGTGAAAGAAACAACTCTTAAACAAATAACCCCACAACTTGCACCATTTCATCAATGCATGAGGGGGAAACCCAATCCTGAACTGAGTGAAACATTGAGGGAAATCTTCTAAAAATGTCAAGTTGAACATTCCCCTTCTCGATTTCATCCAAACCATACCTACCTACTGAAAGTACCTTAAGGACTTGTGCACTTTTAAAAGAAAATTTTCACATAAAACCAAGTCCTTTTGGCTGCTAATGTGAGTACCACCATTCAAGGGACCATTCCTCCTAAGTTGAAAGACCCAGTTTTCCCTTACATCAATGTTGAACTAGGAGAAAGCAAAGTTGTCAAGGACTTGTGTGATCTAGGTGCTAGTTTCAATCTCATCCCTTATGTTGTGTACTGCCAGTTAGGACTAGAAGAACTCCAACCCACATCTATCACACTTCAACTTGCTGATCGTAGAATTAGGGTTCCAAAGGGGATTTTAAAGGACGTTCTGGTAAAGGTTGAAAACTTCATCTACCCTGCTGACTTCATTTTCCTTGACAACCATCCAAACTTAGGAAATAAGGAACAAACCCCAATCATCCTTGGTCGTCCTTTCCATGCAACAATCAAATCTGTTATCCGAGTCCGAAATGGGAACATGACCATCACCTTTTGGAACATGAGTCTAGATTTGAACATCTATAATGCAAGCTCACAAATAAGAGACGACGAGGACATTCTTGAAGTAAACATGATAGGAAGAATTGATAATGAATCCATGGAACATCAAGGAATATTTAATGAATGTTTAAGTCTGGATGAGATTGATTTCCTTTGTTCATATGAAGGAATTTTATCTCCTTGGCTTGAATCATTTTCAAATTTCTCTTATGATGAATTATTAGGTCCAACAATCAGGGAAACCTTTCAGGAAACCAATTTCATGGAGACCAATCAAAAATCCTTCCCTTAATCTGATCAAGCCAATCTAGTAGCTGAAACTTCTACATGTGGGGAATCATTCCTATCTGAAAATCTAAAAAAAGAAATTGAACTTGATCCAATGTCCCAATATTCTGCTGAAATTCTGAACCAACCTGATCTTGAATTAAAGGAAATTCCCGCTACACTCAAGTATTCTTTCCTAGGGGACAATCAAACACATCCTATTGTCATTTATTCTTCCCTTGAAGCCAATCATGAGAGGATTCTTCTAGATGTCCTTAGGAAACATAAGAAATCCATTGGTTGGACCCTGTATGATATTCCTGGGATTAACCCACTTATCGGGACTCATAGGATTGTTCTGGAATCTGATTCAAAGCCATGTCATCAACCTCAATGACGACTCAATCCTAATATCATGGAGGTAGTAAGGAAAGAACTTCTGAAATTGTTAAAAGCTGGTATCATCTATCCCATAGTTGAGAGTGAGTGGGTGAGCCCAATTCAAGTGGTTCCAAAAAGGCTGGAATCACAGTGATAAAAACGAGGATGGAGAGATTCTTCCAACAAGGGTGAGTAGTGGATGGAGGGTCTACATTGACTATAAGAAGATAAACTCATTCACCAAGAAGGACCATTTCCCCTTACCACTCATTGACCAAGTCCTTGAGAGAGTGGTAGGTCATGCCTTCTACTATTTCTTAGATGGGTACTCAGGGTATAATCAAATTGAGTTCTCCCTAGAGGATCAAGGGAAGACTACATTCACATGTCCATTTGGAACCTTTGCCTTCAAACGCATGCCCTTCGGTTTATGCAATGCCCCTGGAACCTTCCAGTGGTGCATGCTGGGAATCTTCTCAGACATGGTAGGGGATTTTCTAGAGGTCTTCATGGATGACTTCTCTATGTTTGGGGATACATTTGAGGGATGTATGAGGAATGTAGAGAGATTCTTGTCAAGATGTGAAGAAAAGAATCTAGTCCTAAACTAGGAAAAATGCCATTTCATGGTTAAAGAGGGACTAATTCTAGGCCATCTGGTCTTAGGTAGGGGGATTGAAGTTGATAAAGCCAAGGTTGACATCATTAGTCACCTTCCATCACCCAAAAATGTCAAGGAAGTAAGGTCTTTCTTAGGACATGCTGGTTTCTATAGAAGATTCATCAAGGACTTTAGTTCAATCTCCCGTCCCCTTTGTGCTCTCCTAGTAAAGGATGCTCCATTTGTTTGGACAGAAAGCTATGAGGGTTCATTCTCAACCCTCAAATCCTCTCTCACCTCTCCTCCCATTATGAAATCTCCAAATTGGAACCTTCCTTTCGAACTTATGTGTGATTCCAGTGACTTTGCTGTAGGATCAGTGTTAGGAAAACGTTGTGATAAAACTCCTTATGTCATTTATTATGCAAGAAAATCCTTAAATGATGCCCAAATCAACCACACCACCACTGAAAAGGAGTTACTTTCTATTGTGTTTGCCTTAGACAAGTTTAGTTCCTACCTCTTAGGATCCCCCATCATTGTGTTCACTGACCATTCTACACTAAAATACCTCTTCCAAAAACAAGATGCTGAGGCTAGACTGATTAGGTGGGTCCTTCTCTTACAAGAATTTGACCTCATAATCAAGGATAAAAAAGGCGTTGAAAATGTTGTAGCTGATAACCTCTCTAGGATGGAATTAAAAGACAACTCAAATCACCTTTCTATGTCTGATTCATTTCCTGATGAACACCTATACTCTGCGAGTGACTGCCCTTGGTATGCTGACATAGCCAATTTCTTAGTTACAGGAGTCATTCCAAAATTCTTAGGGACTCAAGCTTGAAGGAAATTCCTTTCTGATGTTAGACACTATGTGTTTGATGATCCATACCTCTATAAGTTCTGCCCTGACCAAGTCATTAGGAGGTGTGTTCCAGAATCTGAACAAGAGTCCATCCTTAAATTCCGTCATAGTGTGGCATGTGGAGGTCACTTTTCCTCTAAGAAAACATCTGCTAAGATTATTCAATGTGGTCTCTTCTAGCCCACCCTCTCAAGGGACTCCTACACATTTTGTCAAAGCTGTCCTAGGAGTCAACAAGTAGGATCCATCACAAAAAGGAATAAAATGCCACTCACTCCCATATTAGTGGTTGAAATCTTTGACTGATGGGGAATTGATTTCATGGGTCCCTTCCCAAACTCTAGGGGATATGTTTACTTTCTCTTAGCTATTGATTATGTCTCTAAATGGGTTGAGGACATTCCTAAAAAATACAATGATCATCAAATTGTGATTATATTTCTCAAGGAAAACATCTTCTCTAGATTTGGAATTCCTAGGGCTATCATTAGTGATCTTGGAACTCATTTTTGCAATCATCCATTCTCATCACTCATGGAAAAATATGGAATTTATCACAAAGTGTCCACTGCTTACCACCCACAGACCAATGGTCAAGCTGAGTTAGCCAATCGTTAAATCAAACAAATTCTTGAGAAAACTGTCAATCCTTCTCAGAAAGATCGGTCCGAGAAACTCTTGGATGCTCTTTGGGCATATCATATAGCATAAAAAACCATCCTAGGAATGTCACCATATAGGTTGGTTTATGGTAAAGCATGCCATTTTCCAGTGGATATTGAACATAAGGCCTTTTGGGCAATTAAGAAAATGGATTATGACCTCTCATTGGCCGGAACAAAAAGGAAATTAGATCTCAATGAACTGGAGGAACTAAGGATGGAGGCTTATGAAAATTCAAGGATCAATAAAGCTAGAGTTCAAGCCTACCAATCTAGGAATATCAAGGTCAAACATTTTGAACCAGGAAAACTTGTTCTCTTGTATAGTTCAAAACTTCATTTACATCTGGGAAAGTTAAGGTCTACATGGTCAGGACCTTTCATAGTGCACCATGTATTCCCCCATGGGGTAGTAGAGATTGACGATCCCACAAGTGGTTACATTTTCAAGGTCAATGGTCAAAGGTTAAAACCATTCATTGAATCATTCAATAAAAAGGAAATAGAGGTTGAGTTAACTAAGCCAACCTATGAACTAGGAGAAAATTGATAGATTTAGGGTCCATGTCAGGCTAACGACGTTAAACAAAGCGCTGCATGGGAGGCAACCCATGGTTTTCAAGTTTCCTATCATTTTGTTTTTTTAATAAAATTTATTTTTTAAATAGGATTAATTAATCATTTTTATATTTAAAAAAAGGCTGTTGAACTGTTCTTATATTATGAGTATGGATGGGTATGAAAGGGGAGAATCATATTCATCCATGTCATGCGGTGTGATCCCTGAGTAATACTTTACCCAAAAAATTAAAAGAAGACAATGTATCATTAGTTTGATTTAAAAAAAATAGGAAAACAGGAAAAACCATAAAAATGATGATACTTGGAATTAAATAAGTTGTTGTGTTGTTTGTTTTGTCTGATTTATTCTTCTTTTGGTTCAGGTACTATTTTGGGTGATACATGTTCAATCAAGGAGGTGCCTACATCCCCCAAGAGATCAAAGGACCAATTTGGAAAAGCAAGAATTTCAACTTCAACCACCCGGTGACTTCATTCCATGATCCTCATTTTAAATTTCCTTTTTTAACTTTAATTCTCTACCTCTACCCCATTCTAAATTTTCTTTTCTTTAAACACTGGGGACATTGCTATTTTAAGTTGGGGGGGAGATAAAATAAAAAATGCTTTTGTGTCAAAAAAATGAATGATTTGAAAAAAAAATGTGTAAATGGAAGGAAAAATTCCTTTAACTTTGAACATGGTAATACATATTTCACACTTTGAAACTGAATATCAAATAATTTAGTATACCCTGATTCTGATTTTAATCCTTGTATAATTTCATGAGCATAGATTTTGGAAAGTGTGGTTTTCCAATGTGATATTTCGTCGTTTATATTTTCATCCAAATATAAAAAAAAAGATCACAATGCACGTCCCTTGGATAGTGGGGTATTAGTTTAAGTTCATGGGGTCCCCTAAATAAATAGCATAGGTTTGGTGATCATTTTAGTTTAATATGAGTATTCAAAAAAAATAATTAAAAAAAATTTGCGCGTAGAGTAATGAAATGACCTAATATGTGGCTTTCGGCACTTGGGGATCATGACTCCATAGTTGTATGGCCCAGAGTTAGTAATTTTATTTCTATTTTTGGTAATTTGAATTTGTTTTTGACTGATTTAACTCGAGATGATGCCCAAGTATGTGGGATTCACTTGGTTCCCTAAGGTCTTTGAGCCTGGGAGTCATCGTCAAAGTCTCGCTACAGGGGTTGACTCTTTTGACTGCAATTTCAATTACCATGGAAAAATTGCAAAAAAAAACAAAACAAAAAAAAACAAAAAATATATATATAATACCAAAAAAAATTGAATACTCATCTTAATATTGAAATGTGATTCCACCTAGCACTTCCGTCATTTCCCCCTTGAATAAAGATGAACCCCCTTGTCTATTGTGATGCAGAACACATCCTCATACTTAATTAATATTGGATGAAATATGGAAATGAATTGGAACAAAGGAATGGGCTTGTAATTGGGATCTTATTATGAAAATATCTTGTATTAAAATATTTTTATGGGTTTCATGATTGTTTGGTATAAGGGTTTCTGGTGATCATTGTGTATTAAAATGTTTTTGGAAAATGAAATTCGAATTTCATATTGTTGAGATATATTTTTCTCGGGACTAAAAAAACTCAATTTGGGGGGGTGATTATCCAATAAATGAGGCTAATATTAATTTTTAATATATATAATATTAATTTTATTTATTATTCATAAACACCATTTTAGTGCATTTTACACTTTGAACATCATTTCACATTATGATTGTAATTCCTTCTTAAAATGCACTATTATGTGGTACATTTTTTAACATCATTTTAAGTACCCAATGATTCATCTGATTTTACATATTTTAATTTGATATTTTTTTAAATTTATCTACACTCTAATATGAACATGTTTCATTCAGGGATCAATGGAGAATTCATGGAAGAAGATGGGGATATTTTTTTAAGAAAGGAAGTAATTCTAGAGAAGGCAGATTGGATATCATCCCACTAATGAGACAGTGGGGCCCAACATAAAGTTCCAATGAATCCCAAATTTCGTGAGATGATATAAGACATGTATAGTAACAAATCCCCCTTCAGGATCCAGTGCTAATTCGGTATCCATGGTGTCCATTTAGGTGTCCCAAGTTAGAGATAAAATTCTGGTCCAGATTCTGCGGCCCAGAAAAGCATCCCACCAATTAAACCATTTCTAAAACACCATAACAAATTTTGGGATGATATTTTACAGTATGTTAGGGTACATCAGGATCTTAATTTAAGTATACTATGGCCCACCAAAATTCTTCCATCTAGAAGGTGTTTCATGCGCCTCTGTTTGGTGGATGCAAGCTGGATGCCTTTTCAGGTCACGGGTGTAAAGTCTTATTTCCACAAACTTTCCACCACCCTAGGCCTACCATAATAAAGTGGGATTATTTGTACTGTTGGAGTATCTACCCAAGGCTTCCAAAATTCCTATTTAAGTCAGTTTTGGTGGAGTAGTTGATAATATTTGGTGCTTTTTTCAATTGTAATGTTATGCTGCAATTTTGTTGTCTCAAATTTGTCTTTCACAAGTAAGTTGTTCAATTCACTTTAGTCTCTTAATAAAATTTCTTCTTCTACTCTTATTATGTTGTTCTTAATATCACTTTGATATTTTTGGATTAAGGTGTGAATTTATTCACACCAATCCTCGTGAAATTATTCACACAACAGTGGAGTGATCATTTTATTTTTGTTGTTTTCTTTACTTCTCCATTTCCTCCCTCATGAGTCTACTTTCCGCTTCCATTGAAACCATGGGATCAATGGAGGGATAAAACACTTATGGTTTGATCCAAGGGAGTAGAAAGTGTCTGGATTGGATGTTATTTATCACCCCATTAATGTATAATCACTTCTTTAATTGAGATTTTTATTTGATGATTTTTAAACTCCATCATCCTTGTTGAATTTAAGGTCACACACTTCAAGTGCTAATACGAACCTTTACCTTGAAGTGCTCAAAACATTGATCCTTCAAGTGTATAGGTGATTAGTATTAAAGGTTGTAGTCATTAAACTAGTAAGTTATGATTTTTTTATCTCCTTAAATGAACCCATCTCAAATATAAGAAATTAAAATCATTGAAAAGGAAATACGCCCAATCCACCCCGAGCAATAACCTAGGATCAAATCATTTTTTTAAATCTAATTCACTTAAGTATATTATAGTTCCTTTAAACCCATATAAAGTCAACCCAAGTTGGCCACTTCATAGCCAAAACAAGTCCATAGAATGTACGTGTCTATAGGTTACTTCTTAAGTCTCTGAGGATTCGACAACCCAAGCTAAACTACAAGGACCGTCCTACCTTATTCTCTTGGGTAAATTTGAGCGAGAATCAAGGATCATGCACGTATATCCTCAGTTGGGATATTTGGAAGATTTCGTTCAACCTCTCTAACTCTAGCAGTAGACCCAAGAGGTATGCCACCTCACTCACTCTACATAGTATCTGTAAAGGTCTGATGAACCTCAAAGATAACATGCCACCCCAACCAAACCTCGATATCCCTCATCGAGGAGATCCCCATAGAAATACGTGGTTCCCATATTCAAACTCCACAATTGGTATGTGTTCCTCCCAACCATGAGAAAAAATAAGAATGCAAGAATGAAGAATGGTTTCCAAGGTCCGTAAGGTCTGCTCCATCTGGCCATTTGTCTGTGGGTGAAAGGCCATGCTCAAGCACAGCTCTGTCCCAAATGCCTCATGTAATCCCTTACATAACCAAGATCTAAATCATGTGTCATGATCTAGGACTATTTTAGATGAGACTCCATAGAGTCGAACTATCACCAGCACGTAGACGCATCCCAATCTCTCTACTGAACCCTTCTCTGGAATGGGTAAAAAGTGGTCCAACTTGGTGAGTTGGTCAACGATCACCCAGATGGTATCTTTCACCATGGAGGTATGTGGTAATACTATCAAAAATTCCATTGATATCCCATCCCACTTCCACTCTAGTACCTCGAGGGGTTTTGTCGAACCTACTAGAACCCAGTGCTCCGCCTTCACTTGTTGACAAGTGAGGTATCTAGAGACAAACTCAGCCACTACCTTCTTCATCCCTAGAAACCAGTAATGACGTCGAAGGTTCGGATACATCTTTAACACACCTAGATGTATTGAAACATGATATGTATGGAACTCCTTCAATACGTCATCCAAAAACCACACTGGTACAATGGTACATCCTCTAAAAAGGATGACGTGCTCCCCACCTATCGAATATCTATCAGGGGTATGCACTATGGAAATTTGGGCATGTGTAGTCTTGCAGCGGGAATCTACAATTTGTGCATCCCTAACTCACTGTAATGATGGAGGGGAAACTATCATTTATTAGAGAAAAGATGCCTCATCTCTATCCACAAAGGATATCTGAAGTGATGCCTACTCTCTGGAGGCCTCATTCAGTAGTTGTGAACTCGATCTCCTGCTGAGAGTATATGCCACCACATTCCCATTTTGAGGAGTATAGATATATCTATGTTATAGTCCTAGAGGAACTCTAGACAACACCACTATCTTAGGTTCATATACTTTTGATAAAAGATATACTTGAGACACTTGGGATCAGAGTATACGATAAGAAGTTCGCCCATAAGGTAGTGTTTCCACGTCTTCATTGCGAAGACTACCGCTGCCAACTCAAGGTCATGAGTGGAATAGTTTTTCCTATACAGTCTCAATTATTGTGAGACATAATAAATAACTTCTTTCCCCTTCATCAGGACACAACAAATCTTGTTTCCTGATGTGTAATATTATACCACATAGCCAGCGTCCTCCTCTAGCAACCTCAAAATAGGAGCACATGTAAATCTCAGCCTCAGCTGCTAAAAGATCTTATGGAATCATTCTGTCCACACAAAGGTTTTTATATTCCTTTTCAACACTTTCATGGGTGATTCTACTTTGGAGAAGTCATGTACAAACCCCTGATAGTACCCATCCAACCCAAGTAAACTACGTACCTCGGTAACGCTCTTGGTTGGATCCCAAACAAGCACTGCCTCACTCTTCGTTGGATCCACCACTACTCCAGCATCTAAGATGAAATGTCACAGGAAGTGGAAATTTCATATACATAACTCACACTTCGAGAGATTTATATTAAGTTCATGCTCTAAGAGTGTGTCCAGAACCATCTTCAAGTGTATCATGTGCTCCTCCTCGTTTGCTGAATACACTAAAATGTCATCAATGAAGACCACTACAAATTGGTCTAAATATGGATGTAAAATCCTATTCATGAGTCCCATGAACACTTTTGTGGAATTATTCATGCCAAAATTCATCATTAATTACTCGTAGTGTCTATAGTGACATCTGAAATCCATCTTCGAGATGTCCTCATCTTGTACTCGAAGCTGATGATAGACTGATCTGAGCTCTATCTTTGAGAACCATCTCGTTACCTTTAGCTAATTGAAGAGTTAATAAATCCTCAGTAAAGGATAATTGTTCTTCATGGTCACATAGTTTAGGTGCTGAAAGTTTACACATAACCACAAGTTTCTTTATACCTTCTTGGAAAACAACACTGTAGATTCTCATGGTGAAACATTGGGCCTTACGAAGCCCTTCCTCTTCAAGTCCTCCAACTATACCCTCAGCTCCTGGAGCTCTACGGGAGCCATCTGATATGTAGGTGCAGATATCGATTCCATCCCAGGGTACATATCAATGTAGAAGTCTACCCCTCTGTGAGGATGTAGTCCTAGAATATCCTCTGGAAAGTCATCCTTATACTCATCCAACCCTGTAGGGAACTAAAAATTGAAAACATCCACTACTAAGTGGGTAAGGATGGACACATAAAGCTACCCCTTCCTTTGTCCTACTACTCCCTGAGCTTGTTGTGGACCACATTGGTGTGGTTATTGTAACATGCTAAAAAGTATACCACATTATGCTTCCCTCCCAACCCCTATTCCACATCTACTACCCTACAGATTAATATTTTATTGTCATTGTCTCTGCCCCAGTAGCACATCCCCCATTTTATTATCAACATAACGAGCTAGAAAATCTCTAATGAGTCACTAAGTTCTGCTCGAATACTAGAACACTGAGGTCCTCTTGGCTACTGGACCATTGAGGTTTGCTCTTCTATTGGACCACATTCTTCCTCTCATCTACTGAACCACTAAAGTCCGCTCTTCTACTAGAACACTGAGTTCTAGTCATATGATGGACCACTAAGGTCAACTCTTCTACTAAACCATTGAGGTCCTCTTAGTTATTTCTCCTCTGCTAACTCCCATCAGTTGTATCTTCTCAACCAAAGAACTTTAAACCAAAAATGTTCTCTCTATCACCCTAGCATGAGTAGGAATTCATAGAGGAATAGTGTTGGATCAAATGTCCCTAAACACATCTCGCTCAGAGGTTTGAGCCCTAAAGTACTGGTCGTATCATATTTATTGGGTACTTGGAATGGTTGATGTGACTTGAGTAATACTTACCTACTAACAAGTCATCCTGTTGAAGTTGTAGAAAGTATTGGGTAGGAATATCCCTTAGCTTTTATGGAAAGAGACCCTTCTCTGAGAAAGTTTCTCAAGATATGACCATGAAAAAAGTCACCTCATCATAAGATCAGGAAATCAAAACCCCGTCATCACCCTACTAAGCCATATAAGAGGCTTACTTCCATGACCACCATCTGATCTAATGGTTTCCTAACTATATGTAAAACCCAGTCACCACCTCAAGTTAGTCCTTAGATGCCTATGAGTTGGGCTCACCTCGAACTAAGGGGCCTTTGTCACAGAAACTTATGTAAGGCACTAATTCTACGTGCATCCTCTACCGATAGTGCTGGTAGTAACTACTAACCAATTGGAGGTGGTAAAGATGGGACACCACCTGAAGGTTCCATCTTAGGAAATAATACCTATATCAAAGCCTCATCACTCTATGGACCATCCTTGTGATCACACACTTGAATCCTGGTTGGCTATCTACGTGGATGCATCTTGAAAGTGATCAAGATGAATCAAAATTAATAGATAATACCTGGAGATCTGACTCTGAATCAAAAATATAATGAGAAAACATTCAAAGTCACACATAACCATTGTTTTCATTTACCAAGTCGGAATGTAGAATTCAGGGTCTTGGTGTATAGATACATCGGCCAACACACCAACATTGGACTCCCTTGCCTGAAATCAAAACTCAAAACACATAACATTGTTTCCCCCAAACAAAACTCATAGACTATAGATTCTTATGGTAGAACTGACATCCTCTGATACCACTTTTTTAGGACCCTTATCTTAGTGCCTATGTCATGACTACCATAAGCCCACCTTATATAAGCTTGGGGATGGAGACTAGCACCGAAAAGGCATATCCCAAAAAGGTAAGGAATTTTCCTTTAAACATGTACACACACACAAAGCTCAAACTGTGGAAAGTAAACACAATGTAAACCACAAATGTCACAAAGACAACTACTGAGAGTACAATATAACTGAAATTATAGTAGGGCCAAAATATAAGCCCAAAACCACAATGAAAAGTACAACTTCCATGGTCCATCGGCTTAAGACCCCACCTTAAGGGTAGGTGAAGGGTAGATTCCTGTAGTCGTATAATTACACCTGTCCATCCCATCTCACTGAGCACCACCTTGTACTCATCCACCAAAGCCTTCATCGAATCATCGATCTCTAGCACATGATACAAAATGTGCAGGCGAAGCCCATGTAGGGGTGAGTAGCACAATTCTCGTTAGGGACACCAAACCCCAAAGGAATGATCACAATGAAAAACCACACAACCATACCACATTGAAAGACCACACAACAATGACCACACAACATAGATAGCTTAAAACAGGTATAAATCAATGTATAGGAAGTATAATTATCATTCATAACCTAAAAAATTGTACTACTGAGTGATTCATCATCTAGGCCCACTCATCACCTGGTCCAGCAGTATCACTGAGACCCTCTCATCACTGGGGCCAACTTGATCACTTAGACCTGTTCGTTTCTGGGCCAGCTAAATCATGTAGAATTGATCGTCTCTAGGCCAGTTGGATCACTTAGACCTGCTCGCCTATGGGCTATCTAGATCACTAAGACTTTCTCATCTATTGTCCAATTGGATCACATAGACCCGCTTGTCATGTCCGTCGCTTCACAGCCAGCTGTAGGATTCTAGCTCATAGTGCACTTGATTTTAGGAATGATCTACTCTTCAAGACATAGATCACTACTAAACTACCACGAAATATCACTTAGAGTATGCCCGAAGGACCACATCATCACAAGGGTCCCAATTCCATAGACGGAGTGTCAATCGGACACCCGGTCTAAATGATGTTGGCATTTTAGTAAACAATGTCTGGTTGTGTCTAGGATCGGTATGACCTAGATGGACCGACCCAACCAAACCAGCCTGAGGGTCTTGAATAACCCGGACCAGTTCAGCCAACCCAACCCGGTGGGGTCTGGGTTAGCCCCGTTCGGCCTGGCCGCAGGGGCAGACCCATTAGGCCTTGCAAGACCCGACCTAGTTTAGCCGTGGTTCCAGCCCGTTGGATCTCCCAGCGACTCGATTTCATTTGGCCTGGCCTGTAACTGACGGGATGGTTCATTCCAAGGCCAACCCACCCATCAGCCTAGTTTTTCTTATTGGCCCAGTTCATGCCACTGGCTCGGCCCGCATGGCAAGCTGGTCCTCCCTCTACTTGGGCACCCCGTTGGCATCTAGTTTGCACCACATGAGGTCCAACAGGAGGTTCCACAGGGACCGTGTGTTATCGACCCACCGCAGGCCAACATCGTGGGGTGCTCCTCCAACGCGGTGCTCGAGCAGCGCTGGTCCACTCACGGGGACTGGTTTCCCCCTCGTGGCTCGTGGCTGTGTTGCGGGTCCAGCTCGCTGCCATAGTCCTCAGACCATATCTCTGCACCGTGTGTGCCTCCGATGTGGTTGGGTGGTCGTGTGTGCCCAGATGCGGCTGAGTGTCCACATCTTCCAACCAATATCTACTGATTTCCGTGCCAGTGGCTCCTATCGCCACCACTACCAGGGTGTCACGGCTTGGTGTCGCCGCCAAGGCTAGGTGTCACAGCCTTCTTCTGTGGTCTCTCACCGATGTTGCGACCCACTTGTCCCTGGCCCTTCTGGTTGGTTCTTCTATAGTCGATATGCCACCATCCCTTACACCATGAAGAACATAAATAGAGAGATGGAGGGGATCACAAAGAACACCTATATGAACAATTGTCCTTTGTTCGTGTTGGTCCGAAATTGTTTGTGTTAGCGGGATCATGACGTATAAATTATAAATCACTATGATTTAATCCCAATATCAACCCGCAATTATTTTTCCCAACCCCACAAGGAAAATCCACTTATGGATCGAATTATTAGAGATTTGATCTGAATTCTTTGTTTAGACGGGGAGAACGAGGAAAACCAATTCTCTAAGAATTTAAACCCCTGCCTGGAAATTGAGATTTCTCAAGGATGATTGTTCATCATCGTCCGTCAATATCTGATCCCAAAACCTCTCTCCAAGGGTTTCATTTCCATATTTTGATTCCCTGAAATTCATCATTGGAGAGGTTATCCTTCATCATTCACCATCGTCACCCACCAAAGCCTCAGAGCAATTCCAAGATTGTGCGATCAATCCTGCATTCCTTATTAGGCTATTAATTGACGAAACGTGAATCAGTGTCTCTATTACACTACATTATAGTGTTGTTATGCTGACTCATTAATGATTTTCATTAATTAGATTCATCATCGCCTCGTCATTTTACCGCAGTGTTGACATCCACTTCTCAACGATGAAGAAAACAATTAAAATAACTTTTTATTTTGTTTTATTTTTGTTCTGAAAAGTCTGAAAAAAATTTCCTTAACCTAAATCGGTCTATGTTAATCCCTTATTAAGGATAAAATCACATTAAAAACTCAACAGTGGATTCATATTTTCAATCTAAGTCACTATTCATGAGTTATAATAATTTGAAAAATAAAATAATTTTATTTAATTATTTTATCTACAATTATGCCATTTTGGGTTTTCTCACTGAAAGCCCATGATGACTAAAGATAAGTCGTACCTAGGGTAAAACAACCATCCTAAATTCAATGAAAGCCTCATATTTCTAATTCAGGTACCAATTTAAGAGGTATTCTACTTTTTCAGTAAAATAACTTACATGTGCTATTTAAAGCATAACATTTTTTGACAGATCATTTCGGACACTCTGGGCCTTGAAATCGCATTCCATCTCAGTACTTGGTCACGAATTAATCCCATTTAATTTTTTAAAAAAATCATGGAATTATAGGGTATTACACACAAACTTCCCTCTGATGGGTATGAAACATACTGTTTACATGTACGATGAACTATTTCCTCATAAAACGATGATTGTTCATTTTCCCTTTACTTCCCCTCATAGTAGACATTATGATGTAAACTATATTTATATATGTTATATATTCTATTTATTATGTATTTAATATTATTTAATACTTTTACAACACATATGTATATACATTCCATTAGTTTTAAATACGATAATTTTGTTTGAGAATGTCTAAACTTGTTCCCCCTCAAAGGGATGCGATTCGTTCACACACTATATAAAATGTATTAAGTATATGTTTAGTGAACATATATAAAATATATGACATAATAAATATAATTTAATAATATTATATACATATATACATACATATATATTTCATTTAATTTCATTCTTTCAATACTTCAATAAAACAGATGCAGCATCCTTGCAAATGTAAGGCCTACTGTCTCCAAGAATGGTGTATTCCATTTCATACTTCTATAGATTATTATAATAAAAATATTTATTATATTTATTATATTTATTTCATGTTTTACACTCAAAAAATTATTATATAATTATAAGGACTGATGATACAATAAATTAAAGACACATGTGAAAAACGAAGCGAATATTACCTGAAGCATAACCTTAATATTGTATTATTAACAAGAGGATAATATAAAGTCATAATAACCCAATATATGGAATTATATATAAGAATTTATTTCTATAAATTATGTTTAATAAAATTAAATTTATTATATAGGATATTCATATGATTACAAAGATAGTCAAGGAAAAAGGTAATAGAATTTCCTCTCACTTTTGATTTCTGTGAGATACATGCTTCCTTCACCACCCATTCCTTTTTTGTGGTGTACATACTGACCATATATTAATTATATTATTATTATTATTATTAAATTTAAAGGTATTTACATATTCATTTTATGATCATTCTTTCATGGTGTTTATGTTTCAAAAGTTACGAAACCAGTAAAGTAATTTTGTCTCAATTTTCCTTCTTTAAGACATGTGTAATGTCATGCACCTATATTTTTTCCTTAGGTGTATATACAGACTTTGAAATTTTATATCATGAATATACTTATTTTCATGATATTTTAAGATTCATGTAAATAAATGTTCTTAAATGGGGAGTATGGTTCAATGTTTCCAATTGGTAAGAGTTTATTGAAATAATCTCATCTCTTTTCAATATTGTTTATGTTTATGCTTCCTTTGGTGAAATATTATTATCCTTCACTGAAGAACACTCATAAATTTTCTTATCCTCTATTTAATAATGATATATTCATGTATCGGAAATTTTTTTTACCCTTTGGTACATAATATAGTTAAGAAAATGTTTTTAAGAAAGCCCAACTTTATATCTCTCTTCAGTTAGAAATTTGCATCCATTCAAATAATGTTTTCTAAAAACGTTTTCATTATTTATATATATATTTTTTAAATTATTTTTAAGGAAAATTGTTTTCAAAATGCTTTAAATATTTTCCTATATGTTTTCAATGTATTTTAAATGAAACTAGTTTTTAAATGTTTTTATACTTATTTTGTAATTTTTGAAGCAAAAAGTTTTTCAAAATGCTTTCAAACATCTTTTATAAGTTTTAAAGGAAAAAGTTTTACAAAATATTTTCAAAATATATTTATAAATTTTCAAATTATTTTCAAATAAAAATTTTTCAAAACGTTTTCAATCCTCTTTTATGTTTTTTCAACTAAAAAGGTTTTCAAAATGCTTTCAAGACTATTTTATAAGTTCTAAAGGAAAATGGTTTTCAAAATGTTTTAAAGCCCTATTTATATGTTTTAAAATAAAATGGATTTTGAAATGTTTTCAATTATTTATTGATAAGTATTCATGTTTATTTTCACAAAAATGGTTTTAAAAATTTTTTATGTTTTAAAGTGAATTTTTTTAATGAAAAAAGGATACTTACCACAAGAAATGTTTTCAAAATATCATTCTGAGTTATTTTACATATATGATAGCATCCACTGATGTTACTCTTAACCTTATAGTAAATGATCCAAAGTTTATATTCATATTTTTTAATGGTTTTTTATTGAGGGAATGATTCTTGTGACACCCGTTTCTCTTCTATGGGTTATATGATTTGGAAAATCACTTCTTTTCACAGGTTATGCTTTTATTATATGATTAGAACACCCATCTCTTTTTCATAGGTTATGTTGTGATGAAATATCAATGATACCCATTTAATTTCATGGGTTATAGTTTGAATTTTTTAGATCCCATATTTTTTATGGTTTGTGATTATAAATTTATTATCTTGGGGAACATGTATGTATGTGTTATTATGTGATGGGGGAGAACTATATTTACCTCTAATGCATTGGGTAATGATAAGTTATATATGAGATCAAAGGGTACACTAGTAGTGGCCCAATCCCAAAAATAAGAATATACATTATTTGTATCCCAGTTCCTAAATATAAGAGGGTACATGAGTTATAGCACAAGAACAAAAACAATAAGGTACATGGGTTGTATCCCAAGCTTATAAAGAAGAATGTTCAAGGGTTATAGCCCAATACTGAAAACATAAATGTACATAGGTTGTATCCCAAGCCTAAAAACAAGATGATACATGTGTTGTAGTCGAATCCTAAAAGTTAGAGGGTATAAGGGTTGTTATCCCAATACCAAAGAAACTACATGGGTCATATCCCAAGCCTAACATGTTATAGAGGTCATGGTAGGTAGACTTGAGATAAGATTTTCTATTCTTATATGTATACCACAAATTATATGACTTATTCATCAGTTATGGTTTCATGTATTATGATATTTATTTACTTATGTTTCATTTCTTATCAACATCAATGATGTATTCCATGATTCATTTTTATGATCATTGATATGTGCAGTATGATCTTCTAATGTTAGGATCACATTCTTATACCACTATACTCTGGTTTAAACTTACATGTATTCCTTTTTACCCTTATTGAGAATCTGAGGTCACCCATTTTTATGTTTCATTCCCCAAATTATGAAGATAAATTTTATTTTTATATTTCTAAGATGGGTTATAGTATTATATAACCTAGTGGGAGATAATATAGCTCTCTTATGTATAGTTTTTTATGTTTTCATATTTCCAAAGTCACTAAAAAAATACAGTCTTTGGGAGTCCAATTACAAAATGTTTTTGTGTATTTCGAAAACGTTAACTAAGGTATATGTACATTAAGACTGGGATTTTATAATTGGTATCAAAGCTAGGTTTGGTTGACCTTTGGAAACTAGGATAAGAAAAAACATAGTGATAAATCTAAGGACATGCCTATGGATAAGTCTACGGATAAGGAAAAGTATTGTAAAATTTCATGGAATTTTGGTAAAGGATAGAGTGAGTGGTTTACTATAAATTCATTCTTGTATGGATATTACTAGTGGGTGTGGCTATGAAATTAATGTACCTTGGGGAAAAACTATAAAAATGTATTTCGCTCTTGACTAAGGGTAATCTGGTACATGACAATAGTCCTTGTTGCACACCTAGTTTGACACTCCCGAGGGATATTATTTGGTAATTCAAAAACTCCTTAGGAACAATCATGATAGATTTATAAATAATATTTATATAAATAACCTAGGATAAACCTATGGTGATGTCAGTTGAAAAGTATGATTCATGATTTAAACATACTATATGTAATTTTTCATGTTTATAAGGTTTTATTCTATGATATATGTCTCTCACCCTATTCTTAATGGTTTTAGTCAGTGGATAAAACCTGATGGAACATGGTTAACATTCAATGTTTCTAATTTGAAAAGTGTGGGCATTATGATTATTGATTTCCCAAGTATAAATCTCATCAGGATGGTGGAATGAGTATTGGTTATACTTTTGAAGATAAGGAGACCAAAAACAACATGTGAATGGTATATGATGTTCTTATAGTATTGTTACCTTAAATATAAGAAGAATGATTAGACTGAGGTTGAGGAACCTTATGACATGATTCATATTTAATATTATATGAATGAGTTAGTATGTAATATATTAATGTAGCCTATGTAACGGTTTAAGAATAAGGTTAGATGAATTAAGTTTTTTTGTTTTTCAGTTCATAGATTATGTTATATGAATCATGAAATATATATTATTTTGACGTATATGTTTTTATTAAGGATTCAAAAGGAATAGTTGAATGGTTATGAATACATATAAAATTTATTTTAGGGAAAGGTGATATTGGGATTAAGGGATGGTAACCCTTAATTAATTCCTGGCATTGAGAATATGTTGTTTGGATATAGATATGTTGGATATCAATAAGTAAATTGGATGGTGCAGATTACCCTAGAACTGATTATTTAAAAAGTGGTCTATGTCATCATGGATAGATTCTAGAACCTCTTGGATTTAAGGAATATATCCAGTAACCACTTGAATAAGGATGAAAGTATGTATTCCAAATATATTTATGGTAATTAAGGTTATTACCATGTTTCAAGATAATATATAGTGAGGGTATTCACATGTTTGGAAAGGTTATAAGGTTAACCATTTAAATAGAGATTAAGTTAAACTTTAGATGAAGTTTGTGAGATTAAATTATCATCTCACAACATTAGGATTTATGAATTTTGGATGACCTATTATAAAAACATGGTGTTTATGATAACTGATGACATATGGGAAATAATATCATAGATCCCATGATCTATTAGTGCTTAAGGAATGAAAAAATTTCCATCCTTTTTGGATAAATAGTTTAAGTGGATCAAGGAATAATAAAGGTTGAGGTTTTCCTAAAATTGTTCAAGTATGTTTGTTCATGAAACATTTTCAGCTTTAAAAAAATGAACTAGAAAAAATTCTAATACCATAATTTCATTTAATTGAAGTCCTTTTAAATCATCATACATTTATTACTTTTAGGCCCTCAAATTTTTAGTGATCAATCCTTTTTTTTATTTTTGGAATCAATGACAGCCTATGAATATTTATGATTTTCCTCCAAGTCCATGTTTTCACTTCCCACCTAGGTTCTTCTCTATGGAAATCTAGTTATATGATACTTTGGGTAACCATTATGTTTCCAAATCTCCATTTTTAAAGGATTTTTTGTTGTTGATCTTTACGATGTGGGTTTCTATGAATGAAAAAATCAAGTATTAAACATTTGATAGACTAGATGAATTTCGAGGAAGATATTAACTTTAAGGGGGTTAGAATGTTACACCTTGAGTTTTTATGATTTTTTTTTCAAATTAATTTATTCTTTTTGATATTTTTCATTTAACATAACCCAAAAAATAGTTTATATTATATTAAAGTACTATGTATAGATTTCATTATACACAACACCAAGTTAATCCTGGACTACACCCAACATGAATTTTATCTTTCTCTACATGGAACACCAATGTTAGATTACATTACATGTAATACTGACTTTCCTCGATGGCTTCTGTAACATGCAAGACCGAGTTTTACTGAATAATAATATATTATTAAAATGTTATTATTTAATATAATAAGATATAAAAAATCTGTTAAATTAGAGATTATGAATATTATTAACTAATTTATGAAAATATATTGTTTAAAAAATATAATATGAATTAATAACTTAACAATTAATTATAAATTAATATGAAAACTGATCGAATGTAAAGTATTATTATTTTTATGGTCACAAAGTTGTTTTACCAAAATAAATTAAATTAATTAAAATTAGTTAGTGATATTAAAGTAACATATATGTTATATATTCAATAAAATATTTTTAATATTCATTAAATATATTTTATTTACATAATATAGGAATAAACCCAATTATATGCTTAAAAACGTTTTTTTATTAAGGAATTTTTACCACCTTTTAATGGAGAACACACTTTAAATCCTATTTTTGGAACTTTTATATATTCAATATCTAAAAATAAACTTACTAATTTATATATGAACATAATAATTAGGTTATGGTACATTTTTCCATTTTTTGAAGTATCATTTTTTAATAAATAGTGAAAAATATAGAATTTTAGTTCAAAACTGTTTTTTCATATAATTTATCTATAACAATAACTTAAATTTTAAATTGGATTGAAAGTTTATTTAAATAATATTTTTATAAAAAAATCAAATTTAGTTAATTTTAATCAAATTTACATTGACATTGAATATAAAAACAGAGAAAACTTTTGAACATTTTTACTTTAAAATCTTGCATTGTCGACCTGACTATGGGATTAAATTTAAATTAATTTCTACAAGTTCTCTGATTGAAATTTGAAAAAATGGATTATATATTTTTAATCAGTATAATTTATAATTTTTAGTATCGTAAACTTATTTTTTTCAAAAAATATTTTTCAATGTAATTAAAATTAATTACATCAATTAAGATAAAATTAAGCTTAACTAGGGACAAATCCTTAAACATAAGGCCTTAATAACCTAGAAACTAGAAAAAATCCATTGGATGACCATTTTTTGACCGTATATGAACTTTTCATGATTTTTAAACATTATTCGATACACTTTCTTGGAAAAACGTTGGTGGAATTACCTTTTAAAAAAATTCAAGAGAATCACTCCTCCCCTACTACAAAACGGTCTTCTCTCCTCCTACTTTCTTATTCCTCTCAAGACAATTTGGATAAACAATTATCTAATAAAATATCTCCTCAAAATAAATCCCATCATCATATAATCCTTACCTTGGTCATAAAACAATCCATGGTAGACCTTTGGTGAAAACCAAAAATGATTTACCCAAATAAGAGGTAACATACATCCTCAAGTTATTTTTGGTTATATTCATTGTCCACCCCCTAAAATCTTTATAATAATTGATTTTATAAAAAAACTAGTATCCTAAATATAATAGGATATTTTTATTCAATGGTTTCTACCTAAAATTATACACACATTTTTCTAATTGGTAACAAATATATTGTTTACGTCAATGACAACCTACTGCCTCACGAAACGATGATTATTCATTTTCTATTTACCACCTCTTAGGGTGGAGATTATGATGGAAAATAAATTTATATATGTTATATATAATATTAATTATTTATTTAATCTTATTTAATCATTTTACAACCCATATCTTTATACTTTCCATTTGGTGTAAATATGTTAATTTCGTTTGAGGATGTGTGGTCTACCACCCCCTCAAAGAAGTGTGATTCGCTCAAAAACTACATGGAATGTATTAGGGATATTTTTAGTAAAAATATATGATATAAAAATTCTACATTAGTGATATTATATACATATATGTCATTTAATATATTTATTTCAATATGTTAATAAAACAAAAGCAGCATTCATGGGTATATACGACTTACCATTTCCATGAATGGTGTATTCCTTTTTGTAATTATAAATATTATTATAATAAAAATATAATGAATATTAAGGATATTTATATCATTTTATAAATTATATAAATAATTATATTAGTACAAGGACCAATGATATAAAAAATTAAGACACATGAGAAAAATAAAGTGAATATTACTTTAAGTGCAACGTTACCATATAAATGTTGATAAATAGGTGATGAAAAGTCATAATCAACCCATATATTGAATTAGATAAAATAATATAGTTCTATAAAATATCTATAATAAACATATATTTATTATATATGATTTTCTTATGAGTACCAAGAGAGTCAAGACACAAAGAAACAGAATTTCATCTTACTTTCTGTTTCCAGGAGATACATTCATTTTTCACCACCAATTCCTTTTCTGGGGTGTGTATACTAAAAATTTATGAATTATAAGATTATTATACTTAAATTTATAGGTATTTTTAGATCCATTTTATGATATTTCTTTCATGTGGTTTATTTTTCAAAAGTTACTAAATTGGTAAATAAATTTTGTCTCAGTTTTATTTCTTTGAAAAACATGTCATGTTATGCACCTATATTTCTCCATAAGGAGTATATTATTCCTTTGAAATGTTATATCATAGATTTAATTATATTAATGATATTTTACGCTTCATTTAATATGATTTTATTAAATTGGGAGTATGGGTTAAAGTTACCATGTAGAAATAGTTTATTAAAATAATGTCATCACTTTTCAAGATTGTTTATGTTTAGGTTTCCTTTGATGAAATATTATGAACCATCACTCAAGAAGACTCATGAAAGTTTTCATTTCTATTTATTCATGATATATTCATTTATTTTTACCATTTTTTACTCATTGGTACATAATATAGTTAAGAAATTGTTTTTTAGAAATCTCGACTTTACCTTTCTCTTCAGTTGGAAATCTGTGTTATTTCAAACCATGATTTCTTAGAATGTTTTCATGATTTATTTATATATAATTTTTCAAGTATTTTTAAGTAAAATGGATTTAATTTTTTTCAATCATTCAATATATGTTTTAAAAGTACTTTTAATGAATTGTTTTTCTGAACACTTTCATGCTTTTTTATAAGTTTTCCAAGGAAAATATTTTCAAAATGCATTCAAGAGTCTTATACATGTTTTAAAGGGAAAAGGTTTTCAAAACCTTTTCAATATTCCCTTAAAATATTTCAATGTATTTTAAGAGAAACAGTTTTAAAAACATTTTCAATCTTCTTTTATAAGATTTCATGGAAAATGGTTTTCAAAATAATTTCAAACTTCTTTTATATGTTTAAATTGAAAAAGAAATTCAAAATGTTTTCAATCTCTCTTTATACGTTTTTAATGAAATATTTTTCCAAAATTTATTCAAATATTTATTTATAAGTTTTCATGTTTATTTTTAAGAAAAAAAATTCGAAAGGTTTTATGTTTTAAAGATCCCTTTTCAAAGAAGAAAGGATATTTACCTAAAAAAATGTTTTCAAAACATCCATCCATGTTATTTTCCATCCATGATAACATATGTTGATGTTACTCATTCCCTTTATGGAAATGATCCAAAATTTCCATTCATAATTTTTTGAATGGTTTATGTCTTGATGGAATAATGTTTCTGATACCTATTTCTCTTCCATGAGTTATATTCTTTCAAAACATGATTCTTTTCATGGGTTCTGCTTTGATGAAATGATTGGGACACCTATCTATTTTCAATAGGTTATGATGTGATGAAATGTTAATAATACCCATTTCATTTTATGGTTTATTATTTGATGTCTATAGATCCAATATTATTTTATATGTTATGATATAAGATTTATTATTATTTATAACATGTATGTATGAGTAATTATGTGACAGGTGGGACATATATCTCCATCCACTTCATAGGGTAATGATATGTTGTATGTGAGATCAAAGGGTACATAGGTTGTAGCCCATGCTTGAAAAAATAAGGTTCATGGGTTGTATCCCAAATACTAAAATTAAGAGGGTACATCTGTTGTAGACTAATCCTAAAAACAAGAAGATACATGAGTTGTATCCCAAGATCAAAAACAAGAAGGTATTTGGGTTTTAGCCAAATCCCGAAAACAAGAAGGTACATGGGTTGTATTCCAAGCCTAAAAATAAGAAGGTTCATGGGTTATAGCCCTATCCTAAAAATACTATGGTATATGGGTTATTATCCCAAGATTGATATAGGTACACAAGCTGTATCCCAATCTAAACACGTTATATTGGTCTTGGTAGGTAGCCTTGACATAAGATTTTCTATTCATATATGTTTTCCAAAAATTCAACGTCTTATGCCTCTTTATTATTTAAAATAATGGGATATGGGTGGGTCACCCAACCGATAACACCCAAAATTTATTAAAGATTGAAAAGGTTATAGTTTACACATTAGGTGTAATGATCTTACACAAGTATAAAATCAAACAAAAAGTTCACATTTTTTCATCTTGAAAAAAATAGTGAGTGATACACCTAAAATCTTGAGAACAACCTTTATTCTATCCAAATTGATCAACATTGAATCCTCAAAAAAGCATCCTGCAAGATAGCTACTATCTCATCCAAGCAATTCAATGAAACCCATCTACCTATCTTCAATATGCAAAATAATTCTAATGAATAACATTGGTCCACACATCCGAAAAATGTACAATAATTAAAACCACCAGGAGAGAGGGATATGGAGGATATGATATGATATAGAATATTTGTATTGAACCAGAATGAACACTATGCATCAAGGTCAAAGTAGTGAGTCCATTTGAGGTCATGAATGATGTACTATTTACAATACATAGATACAAGATGAAACATTCATTCTATGAAACATGTCTATATTTATTTCCACTAAGTCATGAGAATAAGGAAACAAAATACACAAAAAACCACAAAATTAAAACACAAATAAGCAAAATGGATTCATCCTTGAATACTTAAGGAATGAGGGGACCTAGAATATCTGCAAACTTTCCATTCTGAGGAAGGAGGTGTCGATGTTCAACCAACACATAGATAACATGAAAAAATAGATAAACTTAATGGACCTATCAGCTCAACCGTATAGAATAATCTAACATAAATATCACCAGCAAGAAAAACTTTTTATACTGATAAAAAATTCATTCCCAAGGTATGTCGCTAAATATAAATTAAGATTTCTTTTGTATTATTCAACAATCTTGATGAACATATGATTCTTGATTTGAAGGTATGTCTCAGCTATAATATAATTAATTTTTATTTCTCAGATGTAATATCATATTTTTCATCCATCCATTCCCTAACTTCTTCTCTCACATCATCATTAATCAAATAATAATATCTTGACACAAGATCATTATTTTTATTATATTCCTGTTCAACCAAACCAATGGTGTCAATAGGTTTAAAAACTACCAGATTTCTTGAAAGTTCATTTTTTTACTTACTATAGGATTAAAATGATCTTATATCTATTGTTCTTTCAAGTTTAGAATTTTCCCTATGTATACTAGTTTTTTTGGATTTGGGTAACGAATCCATCAACATCCACCATCAGGTTTTCTCTTTCCTAGCACTTGATTTTAAATATGTGTCCTTTATTTGATTAGATTGACCATTAGAACCATGTAGAGATTCACTAGAGTCAGAGAGAGTACACTAATCCTTACCTAGTGTATCATTTGTTTCATTCAAAGAGATAAAGTAGCATGTATTATCCTCATTGGGTGTTTGAGAACTATTGATAAAACCCACAAAAGTAGTGAGATTAGAAGGAAAGGGAAAATAAATTGTAGGTCTAGTAGGGATGTGATTTAAAATGTTCTCCCCAGGGGTACTAGAAAGAGAATCAAACTTTTTTTGTATTACTTTTTTTAACACATACCTATTTTTTTCACAGAGGTGGTTAAACTGAAAAAGGTCTAATCCCACAATCCATGGCGTGGTGGCCAATTTGAAAAAATTTACTGTAGTAGGTTGGTAAATTTTAAAGGATTACTTCATGTATAAAAAAATATTCTCAATTTTGAATCCATATGTGTGGTGGTATATGCTGGGAGATGTAAATTTCAACACTAATTTGAGCAACATATGCTCTAACCAGATGCTTGGTTTTACCATAAAGTTTCCAAGGTCATCCAAATAAAGATTCAATTGAAAAGGGATCATCCTATTTAAAAAAATAAAGAGTTATTCCAGGAAAACCTAACCCAATAGGTGCAATGTGGGACTCAAAATTGAATCAAAAATCTGGATACCATTTCTACACTTTCATGGAACAACCACAAAATACCATGTTCCTCTCATCCATAGTAGGTAATAATCACTTTTAGATGAAAATAGAAAAATTATATGAGCATAATTCAACAATCCTACATGAAATCTAAAAAAATTTATTCCAAGGTCTTCATAAATAAATATAGAGAGGGTATTCGATTAAATAATCTTCCAACAAGCACAGATTAAAGATAAGATGCAATATAACAAACCTCTTCTTTGTAAAAGGAAATCAATTATAAAACCTTATGTTGAAATTTCATTAATTCAATGTGGCCCATATACATTTCATCATCATTCACAAGAAATGGTTGGTGAGCTCTAAAAACAATTTCTGTATAGGATTGAGGATATGGATTATGGATTCTTCACAATGTGCTTGGGGTTCTAATCTCCCATGAGTCTCTCATTAATCATTCCTTAGTTATTCTATCATTTTTTATGATATTTATTTCCTTATGATTAATTTCTTATGAACTACCGATATTTGTTCCATAATTCATTTTTATGATAATTGATATGTAGGGTATGATCTTCTAATGTTATGGTCACATTTTCATACCCATATTCTCATGTTTATACTTACATGTCTCCCTTGTTTACCCTTACTGAGAATCTAAGATCATCCCTTTCTATGTTTTCTTCCCTAGGTTATGAAGATATATTTCATGTATGATATTTTTTAGAGGGGTTTTATTCTTGGAGAATCCAGTATGAGATAATGTAGTTCACATATGTACCATTGTTTTTGTTTTCATCTTTCCAAAAGCATGAAACTAATATTGTCTTTGGGTGTCCATTTGTAATTTTTTTATTATTCCAAAAAAAAATATTTAATTTATATATACATTAAGACTAGGTCACTATAATTACTTGATATGAGTCATTATTTAGAATAGAAATGATGGGTGAGACATATACTTTATATATCTCTTTGACGTAATGATAGGTTCTCATGAGACAAATAAACTGGACAAATTAAGCGGGTTTCTATCAGTACTTTTAAATCACCTTGTGAAATGTCTTGATGATATAGGTTATCATGTGCCTCGTACGTAACATCAAATAATCAATAATTTACTTTATAGATATTTCATGTAAAATATTTATTATCCATTAGATTTTCATATGGTAAAATATATAGATGCATTTCATTCTAATTTTATTGAATAAATGGAATGTGTTATCAGTTATTTACCTTTCCATTTTAATTATTCCTTATCAATTTATTTTAATGGAATGTGTTATTATTTATTTACCCTTCCATGTTGATTTACAATCAACAGTTGATTATTGTTTCTGGTTTACTAACCCTTATTAAGAATTTGATGCCACCCTTATTATGTTTACTTTACCCATGTTATAATGAGGAATCCATTGAATGAGTTTCAAGAATGTTGAGTTTTTAATTGTGTTATGTTTTATTTAATATTCCCAATGTATTGTGGGTATCATGTATGTGATCTAGATTTATATCACTATTAAATTGATCAGTCCTATAGGATATGATTCCTTGTAATCACTCTATTGTAATAAAATAATGCACCAACTTCATGCTTAAGGGTTGGGGCGCTACAGTTTATATCAAATGAATATTAATAGAAACCATGGAAAATAGACTTAGAAAACCAAGATTAGGGAACATAACCCTAAGATAAACATTGAGGATATGTATAGAGTAATATCCAAGAATTTTGGAATGGTAGATATTATGTGGATATTTTTATATATTCATCCAAGGATGGATAATACAAGTGGATGTAGTTTATTCAAAAATGTACCTAGGAGTAACACCTCTGACAAGATGTGCTAGTCTTGACTCGGTATTACCTGGTACATAACAATGGGCATTAATGCACACATGGTTTAATAATCCTGGGGGATATACTTAGGATAATTCACATTTTATTTTCAAAGCATTAAGAAGGATTTAAATGTGAAGATTTCCCAAAGAAATCATGATTATGATTATTAGATTATATAAGAATAAAATATTTTAAATATTTCACTAGTTGTGGGGTTATAAATTATGTTTCATAATGATATGATCAAATCTTGTGCATGCCATTTTTTAGAAATGATGCCTAGAAGGAAGAATGGTATCAATAGTCATGAAAAATATATAGATTTCCCTTCCAAGGAAACCAATACAACTGGTTTTAGAATGGAAAAAATTATGACCATACAAGGGAAGCATAATCATGTTATGGAAAATAACATTTTTTGAATGGAGCAACCTATTCCACAATGGTATTTTTTGATGTTGGACTACTTTATGCAACAAAGGACCAAATCATTTAGTGGGACTAATAACCAATAGAGGATATATAGTGGATTAAGTGTATGTATTAGATATATATGGAATTGAGATGTGGTGAAAAAGAAAAGGTTACACTCGCAATGTATTATCTTAATAGAGATCCGTATCAACTGTGGTTGTTAATCCAGAATAATAGGGAGGAAGAAGAAAAATAACTCATGGAATATAGAGATTTTATAGAGACATTATTTAATAAATACTTCCCTCGTGATCAAAAAATATATATGAATATAATTTTCCTTATCTTAAAGAAAAATGAGGAGGAAAGTCTTGTGGATTATGAATCTAACTTTACTAGGTTTGAAATTTATGCTACTGATTTCATACAGAACATGGAATATAATTTTGGTCATTTCTTTGAAGGACTTAATCCATGTATCTAAAGGGCACTGGTGTCTCTAACCTTTTCATCATATGATGAAATAATTTTATGTACTAGAAAAATAAAGAAATAATTTTCCATGTATTATGGATTCAAAGGGAAATAAGTGAAGAAGAGAAATGAAGAGAAAATAACAGATTAAGGGAAGAATGTAAAGAAGGATTTTCCCACATGTGATAATTGTCAAAATAATCACCCTGGAAAATGTTAAAAATGATTGGAAGTATGTTATAAGTGAGGATAGACAGGTAACCTAGAAAAAAATAAAATTAGAAGAAGGAAAATGCTTCTATTTAGTGTTGCAACTATAATGAGAAGGGGAACTACGTAAATGAATTCTCTAAGTGTCAAGGAAATATACCTCTGAACAATATAAGGGATCAAATTCAAGAATATGTTATTGACACAACCAAAGTGGAATCATTAATCTGCTTATGTATTTGGATATATGGAATATTTTTTAAAATTATTTTATTATTGATGGTATCATTATATGAATTATGAAATATATAAGGATTGTATTGTAGTACTTTTTCATCAAGGATTTTAATGCATATGTTGATTGGTAGTGATAACCAAGAAAAGAGACTCAGTAATGAGTTGAAATTTTATGAAAACACATGATTGAGGGAAATTTAATCCTTAATATGTTACTAATGTTGAGAAAATGATGTTTGATAAAGAGAATATTGATATGGATAATGTAAATTGGATACTACAAACTTTCTTGGAACTGATTCTAATGTTTGGGATCATAATACATGGATGTGGAATAAGTTTAACCATTTATGAAATGTTTTAAATTGAAAATTGGATGACGGTTTAGAGATTATTGTATAATTTCACCATGTGATAAAAAACTATGATATGAAAATAAGTCTAAATAGTTTAAGGGAAAAGGATAAAATTTTCCTTATAAAAAGGTATCACGAACGTATATTTACATATATCCTCAGAAAGTGAAATAATTTATAAACTATAAAAAAAGGGACTTAAAAAAAATGTTGTCATATTATTAGTGTTTTTGATGATAACAATGACCTTTGTTGACACCTCTGGTTTATGGTTTTTTGGTCAATAACTTTCTCATGAACATGTTCTCTATAACTCACTATCAGAACATGATGGTTATATTTCTCTTCCATATCTATGTTTTTTATAATGTTATCTAATTCTAAAGCCTAGTTTTTTTGTTACATTCACATTTCCTTTTCCATTTTATTAAGATAATGTTTCACTAACCCTATTTAGAATGTGGGTTTTTAATAATTCTTTATTTTATGATATCAAACCCAAGACTATCAAGATAAAGTTTAAATTCTGATTATATAATTTAATTATTGTGGTGAGAATATAAGACCCAAATAATTTAAAATATCTTCATTTTTGAATGAATTTAATTTTGTTCATACCCTTTTTTATGCAACACCATGTTAATATTATTCCATACGCATCAATTAGATGGATTTCATTATACACAATGCCAAGTTTTACAGAACAACAATATATTGTTAAAATATTGTTATTTAATATAATAAGAAAGAAACTCACTATTAAGTTTTATGTTATGAATAATATTAACCAAATTATAAAATTTATATATTATATGTTTAATTAAATGTTTTTTATAAGGCCCCATCCTTAAACCTTACTTAATATTGAGTTACTTCAAGAATACACGTTGAGGATATTTTCAGGTTTAGAGTTGTAGAGAATTAGATCATAAAACATGCATTACATTCCACATTTAAACAAAGTGGTTACATAAAAGATAGTATTTATTTTTCCCATCAATGGAAACATATTTAAAATAAAAACATAGATTCTTTCTTGACACTTCCTTGACACTATCATCATATCATGTACCTTTCCCTTGACCTGTGAAAAAACATTTCAAAAACATGGGATGAGCATAAAATGCTTAATAAGGGACATAAAAATATGGAAATGAAACATGAGTACATGTATACATAAGAATCAATGAAATCATACTTTACCCATAAAACATAAGAACTTTAACATACCTCATAAAATCATGAATAAATCATAGAAATCATAAGACATAAAGGTAACTTGAGGCATTCATAACATTCTTACGTAGGGAGTAACCCTCTTGGTTACGTTTGGAATACCCATCATAGTATATTCCCAAAATCTCTTCGAAGAAACCTTAACGTTTAACTCCTTCATGTTACCCAATGCATTGGAGAGCTATATCGGGCTCACCCTCCCTTAGTTTATCAAGGAACCACCCGTCTTCATAACAATTCCCAAGAACCATAACATAATCGTATCACGTAAAACATGCATAAAGGAAACATAACATTTCCACATTTCAATCACAAGATATCAATACAACACATTGATATAATAAAAACATTATGAAAACCATTTTCAATAACAAAAGAAAAGAAAAGTAATACATGGTATTTATTTTTCATTTTAAAAAAAGTTAGGTTATGGCTTATAGAGGAAGCCAAAACTCAAATAATGGTCACGACGGTGGAGAAGTCGTTGTCGCCGCATACGTATGAAAAAAAAACATCCCCTTTTGTCATTTAGTAAACAATTCATATAAAAATATTACTTTTGAATAATCTTAAAATTCAAAGGGGTTTATACACCGTATAAAAGAAAGTTGTGTATAAAACAAAATATGCCTCAATGAAAGGAGATTGAGATGGATTCCCTTACATCGTGTCCGACTTGAGTCGATCGTTCTTTAACCTCCTAAATAATAAACTTGAGTTAATTTCTACTTGATTAAGAACCTTTTTCAAGTTCATTATTCCTTTTATATCACTTATTACCATGTTATTAACACTATGTAATTATTTAGGATAATAATGGTCGTTTTGTTGATCATTGGTACTTGAGTCAAAAATAAACTCTTTATAATTAAAAGTTGTTAATGTGGTAAAATATCCATTATATCCAGAATTATATTCATGATGTAGATATCATATATATCATATATATCCAGTATATTCATTCATTTATAATATTACATAACATTTAGAGGTAAGAAATGAAATGCACCGTTCATGGAGACGGTAAGCCGTGCGTACGCATGAACGCTACTTCCATTTCTATTTCATATTTAATGGAATTAAAACATAATGATACATAATAGTATTTTAATTCCAGTATGGTATCATATATAATATCATTAAATATATCCTTTATACGTACCACATATGGTATTAATGAATCAAATCACTTTGAGGGGGCGATAGTCCACACTTCCTAAAATGAAGATATCACGTATACCCATAATGGAAGCCATAAAGGTATGCCATAAATGAAAAATACAGAAGCTTAAGGAAAACATAAACATGTTATATATCATATATAAATATAGTGACATCTTAATGTCCACCTTTTAAGGTGTTAGAAGAATATTGAACAATCATCGTTTCGTGAGGCAGAAATTTTCCATCCACAGAAACAATATGTTATTTAACCATTAGATGTTGGTGTGTGTAAGTGTAGCTCGAATGCTTCTTGTGACAACATCCTAGTATATTTAATATACTGGAGTTTTTATAAAATAAATTAATAAAAATAGTTTAGGGGGTTGGAGAAGCAAAATAAAACAAAAGAACACAAGTGAAGACATTACCTTAAAAACGGGTAACTCTTTTTGATTTGAGCTCAAAGGCTTCCTTGGATACTTCTTCCCAAAGTGAGGCTTCTAGGAGTAATAGAGTTATTTTTAGAGACTAAATGGACAGGGGTTGGCCGAGCCAAAGGCTTGAGAGGTGTGGGTAAGGTGGTAGAGGTGGGGGCCTTTTATAAGAGGAGAGGAGGGGCACTCTTGGAAAGGTATAAAATGTTACTTTATTTTCAAATGCGTTTCGGATTTTAAAGGTCCCACATTGATGTATTTTGAGGATAAGGTGATAAGGGTTCTAAATCCACCCATACAATAGGTTTTTGACAAGTTTAGGTCTTAGATTTTACATTATCTTTTCATTTTGTTTAAATCGTTAAATAATGAGGTAATCGCTGCATCATCATGGTGTCATAAATGATTTAATTTATTTAATGTCTAAAAATCATTAAAAAAATATCATGATATATTAAATCTTTTTATCCTTATAATGACTATTTATAGTCAAAAATCGGACTTGTATAACCCCATGTAAAAATTGTTTTAGTAAAATAACTCATGTTTGTGACATTTTTACTTTTACTTTAAATAAAAGGCATTAATGTCATTATCTTACCCAAGTGGCTCCATGGGGTCCCAAAAATCAACCCATGGGTTGTATGGTTCGTCCATGACACATCCAATAAGTGTAGGACATGTGTCTAGGTCATTTAATATTATTAAAACATTATTTTTACCTTAAACTACACTAATTATCTCTAATCACGATTAAAAACTTAAAAGTTACTATTCAACAAAAAATTATTTTAATCCCATTGAACCACATTTTACTTCCTAATGAAAACCATGTATATCGGATTTTTGAAATTCAAAACACAGAGGTGTTAAAATTTCATTTAAACGAAAAATCAGTTTTTTAAGTACCACTTAGTGGTTTCACTATTCATCAAAAATTGAAGTTTTTCAGAAAAATGCCAAAACTTCACCCTAAGATATATTTGATATTCCAAATTCAAAAATGATGTCTATTTTAAAAAATTCAAAACATATAAGTTACATTAATTAATTTAATAATTAATTCCCGCTGTCAGAGCAAATAGCGTGTTTTTATGAAACAGTAAGTATCAAAAGATTGACACTAGTTTAAGTCCAATTTTAGAATGTTTACGCTTAAAATTGGATTCATTCGCATTTTTAATCCTCTAACATTTATTGTAAAGAGTAAAAATATTTTAAAAACATATATAATAATTTTGTAGTTAGTTCTGTTCATTCCCGCCATTACAACGGCTAGGCGTTAACTACCATTTAAAATAATATTATTTTATTATTAGAGTGCAATGTAAGATTCCCAAGAAACTAGTTGTTGCGTATTGGGTACGCCATCGAGCATAGCGTCCCCTTTAAAGTAATATTAATATTTTATTCACAAATATGGATAAACGTGAAAATGTCATATTCTTTATTTACCTAGGGTGTTACATCCTTCCCCCTTTTGGGAATTGAGTCCTCGCAATTTTAAAATTGGGCTTGGAAACTTCATTGAAAATCCCACATCGGAACAAGAGTCAGTAAAACAATCACTTTAAAATAAAGAAAGAGAAGTACAAAGGTCACCCGAGTTAACCCATACTAGGATTCCATGTAAGAAAACATGGATATGGAGGAAAAAACAAAGGGTCATGTTCTGAGGGAGAGTGATAGAAAACATTTTTAGGAGAAAGTTAACCACAAGAAAATCACATACTTGTGGTGGGTTAAACGGTATTAGATTCCCCCGTAGGAAAAGTTAATAGACAACATTTTTGTTTTAAGTTACTTTTCATTGAGTAATTTATTTTTTATCTTAAGGAAACATACTTACTTTTCATGTTGACTTTCAAATTTTACTAGATTTCTTACACAAACTCATACTTTCCCCAATTGATGAGTATTTAGGAAGACTTGTTTACATTAAGAGAGCTATAATAAACTACTATAGAATCACCTAATCCACAGAAGAGAACTATATACTTCCCATGTATTTAGACCTTAACCAAAACTAAAACCTAAAAGGTTAGTATGAGATCAGATAATACCCAAAAAGGATAAAAAATCTATTCTTAATCTCCAAAATTTGTCAAACAATACCCAAAGTTCAACAAAGACCATTCAATAAACAATTTTTCCATAAAATTATTCAAAGTAATCCAAACTAAGATTGAAACCCAAATATTTGAAGGATTTAATCACATAGTATTCCAAGGTACAAATTAACACTTATCTCCAAATAACATTAGTTTCTCTTAAAGTCTCATATTGAAAAGTAATTAACCTAATCACTTATCCTCCATGATAGGTTAATAATTTCCATAGATAACCCAAAATCAAATTACTCTTAATTCATAAAATCATATAACTAAAAAGGATAAGTTATAATAACTAGGTACTTCACGTAGTCCAGTGGTAGGTGATAAATACCAGTCACACTTTGGTTGTGGGTTCGATTCCCACAGCTTTGTCCGACGTGACGGGTTGTCACACGGTCTGCGTGTTGTCCTTTTTATAAAACTCCAAAAATAACCCTAACATGTTTTAACCTAAAAATTTTCCTTATACCTCTCATTTTCATCCAAATTCGTTACGATCTCAACATCTTAATTCTTGAAGTCTTATTTCACCACCATAAGATAAAATAAAACGATTTCCAAAATGAATAACATCATACCTTGATCATGGCGTCCACTCGGTTTCATCGTCATCTTGCTCACATAGGTATAAGTCCCATGCATTACAAAAATGATTTAGAAATCCTTCAAAATCATTTGATTCCTCCATCCAAATACACCTTGTACAACATGGGTCATATGGGTGTTCACAGAAAAAGAGTTTTGGAAAATAATCATGAATGACATATAATTCCAAAACATCTGATAAAACATGATTTCTATAACATAGTCGGACAGAATTTGAGTTCAAACTTTCTATTATTGGTCCTTTTAAAATATCATAAGTATGTTTTGAGAGAATATATTTTAAAAGAAAATATAAATAGGTTGCGCAAGGGTCTCCTTCCACAGCACCATTTTTAAAATCATAATATGCTTCAAATTCTTGTGATAAGGTAAAATATTTGAAAATACCATGATAATATTTACCTTTCTTTAAAATATGAGAATATTGTAAAAATAGTATTTGTCTAAATACAACCCATGATCCACGATGATAATGAGGTATAGTGGAGGTGTTTGATATCTCAAACAACTGCTTGTAAGTGAGTTGTATGCTAGAAAAAGTTTCACAATCATCCAAACATGACTTTACAATAATTATTGCAAGCATGTCATCAGGAAGAGATAGGAATGTCGTTTGAGATCCTTCTCCTTCCATTCGTAACTGACTTTACATGACCTGAAAAAAGTTATAAAACAAGGATTTAACTGAAATAATAGATATAGGGACTAATCATGTGTCTAACAAAAACTCCTAATCCCTAAAGTTGTCTAAGCCGACCTCTGATACCAACTATAAGGCCCCAGCCTTAAACCTTACTTAATCTTGAGTTACTTCAAGAATACACGTTGAGGATCTTTTTAGGTTTAGAGTTTTATAGAATTAGATCATAAAACATGCATTACATTCCACATTTAAACAAAGTGGTTACATAAAAGATAGTATTCATTTTTCCCATCAACGGAAACATATTTAAAATACAACATGGATTCTATATTGACACTTCCTTGACACTATAATCATATCATGTACCTTTACCTTGACCCGTGAAAAAACATTTCAAAAACTTGGGATGAGCATTAAAAGCTCAGTAAGGGATATAAAAAATATAGAAATGAAACATGAGTACATGTATACATAAGAATCAATGAAATCATACTTTACCCATAAAACATAAGAACTTTAACATACCTCATCAAATCATGAATAAATCATAGAAATCATAAGACATAAAGGTAACTTGAGGCATTCATAACATTCTTACGTAGGTAGTAACCCTCTTGGTTACATTTGGAATACCCATCACATTATGTTCCCTAAATCTCTTTATAGAAACCCTAACGTTTAACTCTTTCGTGTTACCCAATGTATTGGAGAGCTATATCGGGCTCACCCTCCCTTAGTTTATCACGGAACCACCCGTCTTCATAACAATTCCCAAGAACCATAACATAATCGTATCACGTAAAACATGCATAAAGGAAACATAACATTTACACATTTCAATCACAAGATATCAATACAACACATTGATATAATAAAAAAATTATGAAAACCATTTTCAATACCAAAATAAAAGAAAAGTAATACATGGTATTTATTTTTCATTTTAAAAAAAAGTTAGGTTATGGCTTATAGAGGAAGCCGAAACTCAAATAATGGTCATGACGGCGGAGAAGTCGTTATCGCCGCATACATATGAAAAAAACATCCCCTTCTGTCGTTTAGTAAACGCTTCATATAAAAATATTACTTTTGAATAATCTTAAAATTCAAAGGGGTTTATACACCGTATAAAAGAAAGTTGTGTATAAAGCAAAATATGCCTCAATGAAAGGATATTGAGACGGATTCCCTTACCTCGTGTCCGACTTGACTTGATCATTCATTAACATCCTGAATAATAAACTTGAGTTAATTTCTACTTGATTAAGAACCTTTTTCAAGTTCATTATTCCTTTTATATCACTTATTACCATGTCATGAACACTATGTAATTATTTTGGATAATAATGGTCGTTTTGTTGATCATTGGTACTTGAGTCAAAAATAAAATCTTTATAATTACAATTTGTTCATGTGGTAAAATATACATTATATCCAGAATTATATTCATGATGTAGATATCATATATATCATATATATCTAGTATATGCATTCATTTATAATATTACATAACATTTAGAGGTAAGAAATGAAATGCACCGTTCATGGAGACGGTAAGTCGTGCGTACGCTTGAACGCTACTTCCATTTCTATTTCATATTTAATGGAATTAAAACATAATTATACATAATAGTATATTAATTATAGTATGGTATAATATATAATATCATTAAATATATCCTTTATACGTACCACATATGGTATTAACGAATCAAATCACTTTGAGGGGGCGGTAGTCCACACTTCCTAAAATGAAGATATCGCGTATACCCATAATGGAAGCCATAAAGGTATTCCATAAATGAAAAATACAGAAGCATAAGGAAAACATAAACATATAATATATCATATATAAATATATTTACATCTTAATGGCCACCTTTTAAGGTGTTAGAAGAATATTGAACAATCATCATTTTGTGAGGCAGAAATTCGCCATCCACAAAAATAGTATGTTCTTTAACCATTAGATGTTGGTGTGTGTAAGTGTAGCTTGAATGATTCTTATAAAAACATCCTAGTATAATTAATATACTGGAGTTGTTACAAAATAAATTAATAAAAAGAGTTTATGGGGTTGGATAAGCAAAATAAAACAAAAGAACACAAGTGAATACATTACCTTAAAAACGGGTAACTCTTTTTGATTTGAGCTCAAAGGCTTCCTTGGTAAGACTTCTTCCCAAAGTGAGGCTTCTAGGAGTAATATAGGGATTTTTAGAGACTAAATGGGCAGGGTTTCGCCGAGCAAAAGGCTTGAGAGGTGTGGGTAAGGTGGTAGAGTTGGGGGCCTTTTATAAGAGGAGAGGAGAGGAACTCTTGGAAAGGTATAAAATGTTACTTTATTTTCAAATGAGTTTCAGATTTTAAAGGTCCCACATTGATTTATTTTGAGGATAAGGTGATAAGGGTTCTAAATCCACCCATACAATAGTTTTTTGACAAGTTTAGGTCTTAGATTTTACATTATCTTTTAATTTTTTTTAAATCGTTAAATAATGAGGTAATCGCTGCATCATCATGGTGTCATAAATGATTTAATTTATTTAATGTCTAAAAATCATAAAAAAAATATCATGATGTATTAAATATTTTTATATTTCTAATGACTATTTATAGTCAAAAAACTGACTTGTATTACCACATGTAAAAATTGTTTTAGTAAAACAACTCATGTTTGTGACATTTTTACTTTTACTTTAAATAAAAGGCATTAATGTCATTATCTTACCCAAGTGGCTCCATGGGGTCCCAAAAATCGACCCATGGGTTTTCTTGGTCGGAAATGACACATCCAATAAGGGTAGGACATGTGTCTAGGTCATTTCATATTATTAAAACATTATTTTTAACTTAAACTACACTAATTATCTCTAATCGCGATTAAAAACTTAAAAGTTATTATTCAACAAAAAATTATTTTAATCCCATTGAACCACATTTTACTTCCTAATGACAACCATGTATGTCAGATTTTTGAAATTCAAAACACAGAGGTGGTAAAATTTCATTTAAACGAAAAATCAGTTTTTTAAGTACCACTTAGTGGTATCACTATTCATCAAAAATTGAAGTTTTTCAGAAAAATACCAAAACTTCACCCTAAGCTATATTTGATATTCCAAATTCAAAAATTATGTCTATTTTACAAAATTCAAAACATATAAGTTATATTAATTAATTTAATAATTAATTCCCACTGTCAGAGCAAATAGCGTGTTTTTATGAAACAATAAGTATCAAAAGATTGACACTAGTTTAAGTCCAATTTCAAAGTGAAATTAATTTCAACGACGACTATTGGATTAAATGGTAAAAATATATTCTAATTGAACTTGAAAACTAATTCTAATGATAATCTAATCATATAAATAAATTATATTTAAAAATGTTTTGAATTAAAATACAACATTTTTCACTATTCATTAAAAAAATGTACTTTATCAGAAAAATACCAAAAATTTACACAAAGTAAATTTTGATGTCCTGATTATAAAGAAGAATTTTATTTTTTCAAATACAACACATAAAATTGTCAAAAAGTGTATTTAAAAGAGGTTCTCCATTAAAAGGCGGTTAATCGACCTTTTAAAGAATATTAGAATGTTTACGCTTAAAATTGGATTCATTCGCATTTTTAATCCTCTAACATTTATTGTAAAGAGTAAAAATATTTGACAAACATATATAATCATTTTGTAGTTAGTTCTGTTCATTACTGCCATTACAATGGCTAGGCGTTAACTACCATTTAAAATAATATTATTTTATTATTAGAGTGCAACGTAAGATTCCCAAGAAACTCGTTGTTGCGTATTGGGTACGCCATAGAGCATAGAGTCCCCTTTAAATTAATATTAATATTTTATTCACAAATATGGATAAATGTGAAAATGTCATATTCTTTATTTACCTGGGGTGTTACATTTTTACATTCATAAAAATGATTTTATGGGAATAAGATAAGAATAAGTCCAATTTTACCCATTAAAAGGGTATATTTTTCTAAAGGTAGTTTTACTTCCTTTTGATGGAGAACTTGTTTTAAATTTAGTTTTTTACATTTCTATATTTTATATTTGAGAAAATAATATTATTATTTTAAATAATAATATAAAAATTTAGTTTTTCAGATTTTATTTTTATTTTTCTGAAATGTTTAATGTTTTGATGAATAATGATAGAATATTGCATCTACTATATCTACTAATCCTGGGTGTTACCCTGCTAATGTTTCACCACCACATTCACCCACACCACAAACAATTGCTACCAATTTACCAAATAACCCACTATCTTCTACTCAAACACCCAACATACCCATCGAAAATCGACTTCGACCAATGTCATAACGCGATCTATCTCCCCACTTAGGGTTTCCCTCTTTCAGCATCTTCCTCCTACAGCTCGCCTATGAGGAACACCATACCGTGACTCGTATACCTGCTTACTGTTTACCTCTTCCACCATCTTTTTCCAATGATTATCCATAGAGATCCACCATATCCTTCCCAAAACAATATGAATATATTTCTGTTTCATGCCATGCTTCTCCATCATCTTCCTCCTCCATTAATCTCAATCTACAACAGCTTCATCTGATACTAATGTCAAAATTCCACTCATTATCTTAATTTTTCACTCCTCGACATTACATATCGTCAATTAAGGGAATCTGATTTCTTCCACTACTTCGCTGATAAGGGGTTTCCAATTTCTTCCACTATTACACTGTGTACCGCAAGCGTTTACTATAGCTACTTCTACCAGAACAGGTAACCCTAAACTACTCCTTTGGATGTTGGTGGACGAATGGTTATGCCAACAACTTACACACAATCCCTTCCTTTGGAAATCTATACAGCTACATACTTCCAGCTGAATATATCTCTATAAAGGTAACATTTTTTTACTGTCAACCAAACTATGAAACCTATAATATTCAACTGAATCTGTATTTTACATTACCTAGGAACCGCGTGACGAATTTTTCTTGACAAGGAATCATCTTCTTCCTTACAGAACTACTGCTCGTGGAATTAACACTGTAATTATACATTGGATAATATTGGAACACATACCTATTCTTGCATTGAGGTTATAGTATATTTTATCACCTCTAATTGAACTATTTTGAGAACAATGTATTAACATTGTAAGTATATATTGAATTATATTGGAACACATACCTATTCCTCAATTGAGGTAATAGTAGATTTTATCACCTCTAACTGAATTGTTTTAAGAAAAATGTATTGAACAAATGCAAGTATAGGATATTTTTTTACCATATACATCATACTAAATTCCCACTAATTTGAGTCATAAAATATCATTGAACTGTAAACTAACTACTAACATAACTACTTATAGTTACCGCACTATCGGGTTTCTAAAACACTGGAACTTATCATATAGGTCTTTTATGTCAATCTAATATTATTCAATACATAAATTCCACTGACTGTTACCTACATCTTCCACTAAATCCTACATGCATATTTCATGTAAAACATTTTAACAGATACATAAAGCTATGAAAATACATCTTTATCCATTTTCGTGTTTTCATTCACAATTTATACTAAGTTTTGTTCACTCTTCACATAGCATAAAAATATAATAATGCACACCTAGACATTTATATATAAAGATATAAAATCAAAACATGCATTTCCCATTAATCTCTAGAGATTCAAGGTTTCAAAGAAGAGTGCTAATAAAGGAACGATACAATTGTGAGTTTACTATTACATTCATTTGAGACTTATTTATGTTTCAAAAGATTTCTATTATTTTTATAACCTACTACTTTCACACTTAAAATGTCAAAATCTTCTGGAAATCCCTCAAAGGCATCTACAAATCTCTATCCCACTCTAAGAAGTGAACAAATATCTACATGTGGCGGTGCAGATGGAGTCACACACACACCATTAACACCATTGCCTATCAATGGTCTATTATATTTACATATGAGTATCTAAATCCCTATATTTCTAAATACATTACATACTAAGATAGGGTATTCCTCTTTAACAACTTCATCTATAGTGCGACAACAATCTGCTGCTCAGACAACATTTATCACAGGAGCAACAAGTGAAAGAAAAGATTAGATGACTTTAAAAAATCTCTTATTCCTTTCTGTAAGTACGATGTCACTTATCTATGAAGACCACACTATACACCACACAATTGAGCAATTAATTAGCTAAAAATTTCCTTCACACTTTTGGTAGCGAGTGTGACTGACGAAAACAATATGTCAGATTCATCACTAGCTTCCTTGACCATGTAAGCACAACTCCTGCAATTAGATATTTCTATGGCTGTTAACAGATTTTCAATTCTTATAATTTACCCTACCTATTGGTATAGATTTATTCGAACTGATCATGGGGCCTATAGTACTATATCATGTACAGTTACAATGTCATTTTTAAGATGACTATATAGGATCACATACACACACTTAAATAAGCACACATTTAATATATAATACTATTTATACAAATACTATCAGACTCTAGGCAAGAATTGTTTCGTCAAGAAGCATCACATTCTAACAATTCAGATACACATGACTGCATCAATGGTGACGTCCAACGTATAAAAAACTATAATGGTATGTTGACGAATATGCTTACATACTAACAACAACCAGTTCTGTATAATCTAAGAAAGTATTCATAATAATGGGTTGGTTACTGTAGGTTACTTGGTACAATAACAATTTTCAGATGACACAGGTTAGAGTACTTACTGATTTGGAATTACTACTAAAAAAATGGGAGACAAATACCCAGCACTATCGCTACTTCATGAATACTATCTCCTACATTATTTTTGATTTTCACTCAGGATATTTAGATATTGGAGACCCTTCTAACGTCTGCCAATACTGTCATTATTTAATGTGGTTCGATGAGAGAAATAGAAAATGCAGCAACAAAAAAAACCCCATGTTTTCCTACATGCTTTGTTATGGGAAAGATTTCTTTTAACTTAATATCACCTTATCCGTAGTACCTAAAAATGTATCTCTTCAATTCAACTTCTATAGTAGCCAGAACATTCTAAGAGCACATGCCTATTTACAACTCCATGTTTGCATTCACTTAAATGGGTGGGAAGATATATAGGTCTATCAACAAGGGTCTACCTCTATGTATATTCAGATTTAATGGATAAAACTACCATCGTATAGGAAGTTTATGTCCACAAGATGGTCACTCACCAAAATTTTCACAACTATACATGTATGAAACTATACATGAATGTCAAAATAGGGTTCATGAGTTTAGGTATCACTAAACCTATCTGTTATGGACTATTTTTTCAATCTTTTCTATTTTTGAATTAACATAACTACTACCTACATCTCAAAAAACCATTATGTCCAAACTAATTTTGACTACAACATAGTCGAGAACCTTCCACAAATGCTTCATGAAAACAATGCTTTAGCAAGACAATTTAGAAGTGAAAGGGATGTTCTTCATCGTCAGGAGGTTCCAAATTAAAACTACGTCTACTGAAAAGAAGAGAAACAAATACCAGTACATATAACTTACCAAATAATTCTGGGATTGCAATGCTTATTATCGGTGATGTTGAAGTTCTCAACCAAGAGTGGGATATAATCATTCAAACCAAAAATGGTGATATTCAATGAATTGATAAGCAGCACCCATTGTATCTTCCATTACAATATCCCTTTATTTTCATAGGTGGCAGTGATAGATATGTTTCCAACATTTTGCATCGCCCAACTCCTTTTAAAACAAGTCCAAAATTAAGGAATGTTACAATGAGAGAGTACTTCTCCTTCCACTTTCAATTCCTTGAAAATTATGCCTCAACGCTACTATATTCCAGAAGACTGTTGCAATAGTTTGTTGTTGATTCTTATACAATTATAGAGTATCAGAGACTATCATTCATTCTCTTTAATCAAAATAAAATGAGGGTAGATCTATACTATAGATTTCAAGATGCATTTCTCATAGGCGACCGATAAGGATTTTCATGTGGAAAACTCATCATTTTACCTTTATCCTTTATTGGTGGTCCAAGGTATATGATCTAGAATTACCAAGATGCAATATCTATTTGTAATTAGTCAGGGTATCCAGATTTGTTTCTAACCATTACATGTAACCCTATGTGGCATGAGATCACTCGGTATCTTAGATATAATAATATTCATCCAATAGACTCCCCTCAAATACTATCTCAAGTTTTCAATATAATGTTTGATCATCTAATGAAAGATTTAATAGAAGGTTGTTTCTTTGGAAATTCAAGGGTAGGTAATGATCTTTTAAGATACTACTAATATTTTTATTCAAGTTGTTTTCAATTATATCATCATTTACTAACTATAACAATTTTCTTGAAATGTAGTTGTTTGAACCATAGAGTCTCAGAAACACATCTTGTCTCGTGTGCACATCCTATTATTTATTTTTCATGAAAACAAAGTGAACACTCCAACAGCTATTAAAAACTATTTCTGAGCTGAAATCCCAGATAAAGTTGCATACCCAAGGCTACACGAACTTGTCAAATGTTTTATGCTCCACGGTCCTTGCGGTGATGCGAACAATTCTTCGCTTTGTATAAAACATGGAAAATGTGAAAAATATTTTCCAAAAAAATTGTTGAAGCTACAACAGTTAATGACGATGGTTATATTATTTATTAGAGAAGGGATGACACGAATATTATTCTAAAAATTACATTCCTTTGGATAATCACTTTGTAGAACCATACTATATAGTTTTTCTATTAAAGTATCATGCTCATATCAACATTGATGTTTTCAATCAGTCATTTTCAATAAAATACTTGTTTAAGTATATTAGCAAGTCAAAAGATCGTGTAACAACATCACTCTATGAGGGGAACAACGTACAGTCATCAGAGAATAATGTAGATGAGATAAATATGTATTATGATTGTCAGTACATATCTCTTTATGAGGTATCTTGGAAGATTTTTTCATATGTTATACATTATAGATATCCACTGGTCGAGAGGCTACATTTCCATTTTACAGAACCAAATTTTGTGACATTTTCAGACAATGATAACATTTAACATGTATTAAATCACAGAAACAGTTCTCCAATAATTTTGACCTCTTAATTTGAAGAAAATATTATATACCCTGAAGGGAGAGGTTTAAATTTTTCATAGTACCCTACTAGATTTGTATTCAAATCTCAACAAAAGAAATGGCGTCCCTGGAAGCAAGGATTTTGTATTGGAAGACTATACTACATGCCTCAAGCCACTGGAAATCTATACTACTTTAGGATACTACTAAGAAAAATTAAAGGTACAATTTCATATGAATATATTAGGACTGTAAAAAACATCACTCATGGTACATTTAAAGAGGTATGTTCTACTATGGGACTACTAAAAGATGATATAGAGTTTGTTTAATCTATAAAAGAAGTCTTATCTTGGTGAATGGGACAACATGTATGCAGGCTGTTCACAAGCATGTTAATCTCCAATAACATATCTCGCCCAGATATTATCTGGGTAGAAACCAAAGACATACTATCAGATGAAATTTTATATGCACAAAGAAGGAACCTACAAATTCCAGGTGCACATTTTGTCATGTACCTACTTAATTCCTCTCAATTTATGTCTTGAAAACATCTTATTTCTACTCTATTGTATTTATAATGTTGTAGTAAAGAAAAATTCCTTTAGTTTTTTTTAGCATAAACTGTATACTTCTCATTGAATCTGTAACATTTTACTCTACTGAGGTATTGACTATATTGCAGTACAAAAAAATCCATCCCATTAAGTATATTATAGTGCTAACTAATCATAACATCTCTGTTCACATTTTAATTGTAATTGAATTTGTTTATTTTATTTTATAATCTTGTTTAGAAATTCATCACAGTTTCAAAGATAAGTTCTTCACATAACAGTTCAATATGCACTGTTCTTACTATTATTTGGACTAACTGCAATATACTTCTCTGCGGTGATATTTACTCTTCTATATTACAAAAAAGTCCCAGAATTTCTATTCAAATATTACTACTAAAGGACTATGTTAATTTTAATATATACTAATCTGTAAAAGTATTCCACAGTATCATATATTAGTTATTCACATAACACTTATAACTGTGCTCTTATTGCTATGATTGTCTGTCTGTATTGAAATAACAGTGTCTATATTTACTATTCTATAGTACAGAAAAGTCACAACATTACTGTTGAAATATTAATACTAAATGAATTCTAATATTTTAATTTTTAATAATCTCTATAGATATTCAACCATTTCATAAATAAGTTCTTTTGATAACAGTTCAATCTGCATTTTTTCAATTATTTGAACTTACTGCAATATACTTCTCTGCTGGATTATTTACTATATTTCATTACAAAAAAATCCCAGCATTTCTGTTAAAATATTAAACATAAATTCCTTCATATTTTTTTAATTTTTAGTATTTTGTACAGGTATTCTGTAGTTTCATACATTAGTTAAACACATAACACTTCTAATTACACTGTACTTGCAATAATTATACATCTTTCTCTCATATAACTTCATTTATAATTAATATATTGTAGTACAAAAAAGTTACAACATTTATCTTCAAATATTAATAAAATATTACTTCATTCATTTTAATCTGTACTATTCTATACAAGTAATCCTCAGTTTCATATATCATTTATTCACATTACACTACTAACTGTATTGGACTCGCTATCATTTTTCAATATACTTCTCTTCTCTAGAATTAATGACTATATTATAGTACAAAGTAGGCCCACCATTACTGTTAACATGTTAATACTAATTGGATGAGTTTAATTTATTCTGTAATCTTTTATAAAAGTGTACTCTAGTTTCATATATTAGTTATTATTACCTGAAATATGCACCCTGCTTGAATTCATTAGGAATTACTGCAATATACTTAACTGTTGTGAAATTACTTATAGTACAGTAGAAAAATGTCTCACCATTTCTATTCACATATTAATAATCACTACTTTGTCCTCAATAGAACCCTAAATCAGTTTAATAATTCAATATAATGCAGACTACAACACATAATTACTACTGGTTTCTCACTATGAATTTCATCATCCATTGTAGTTGTTATGTTCAATTTACTTCAAATTGTTGTGATGAATTCGTTACTGCTATTTTGTACTGCTATTTAACAATATTACACAACTTTCTAGATTTGACACTCACAGACCACAAGTTACATATGTATGCTTTGAGAGAAATAGACCACATTTTATCGAGTAATAGAAGATCACTTCAGTTATATCCTCCTATGACACTTTCAGATTCTTATTTTGATACCAATCCAAATCGTTTAGTTGTATAAGAATTAAATTACAATAAAGAATCAATTATACAAGAGTAAAACTATTTACATAGTATGCTATGAGATGAACAGAAAAAGGTGATGTATGTCATTCTGTCTTCAATATCTACTGATTTAGGGGGGTTCTTCTTCTTGCATGGTTTTGGAGTCATAGGTAAAACCTTCATCTGGAGAGTACTAACATCATTATTGCGAGCACAGGGCATGATTGTACTTGCAGTTTCATCGAGTGTAATAGATTCACTACAGCTTCCTAGTGGACGAATAACACATTATAAATTTCATATTCCAATATCCATTACTGAACATTCAGTTTGCAATATTCAGTAGGGGAGTGATGTTGTGGAACTTTTTCAGTTGACAAATCTCGTCATTTGGGATGAAGCATCTATGATTCATAAGTATTGTTTTGAGGCTTTAGACCAAACACTAAGGGACATTATGTCTGTCAAAAACGATAATGCTTATAATTTTTTGTTCGGTGGAGTAACAGTTGTCTTGGGAGGATATTTTAGGAAAATAGTACGTGTTATACCTGGATGAAATAGAAATGAAATTGTCTACGCAAGTGTTAAGTCATCGTATCTTTGGCCACAATGTCGGGTATTATCTCTTACAAAAAACATGAGATTGCATTGTACTACTACCAGTCATGATGTAGCTGAGTTACATGAGATTGATAAATGGACCATAGATATTAGTGAAGTTTGAATTGGAGAGCCTAATGATGCTGAGACACTCATTCAAATTATTTCAGCATATCTTTTTATCGACACTGATAATTCCATGGATGTAATTGTCAACCATACATACTCGGGTTTATCTAACAAACATGGCAACCATACCTATCTGAATGACCATGAAATTTTAGCTCCAACCTATGATGTTGTACAAGAAGTAAATGAATATATACTAACCCTCATTGGCTCTAAAAAAATATTACTTCAGCTCAGACTGTGTTTGTTGTGCAAGTTATGATACATACTGACAAGAAAAAAATTACACATCTGACATGTTAAATGGTATAAATGTCTCTGTGTTACCTTCCCATAAAATTACACTTTAACTTGGTGTTCTGATTATGTTACTACGAAATGTAGATCAATCTGTTGTTTTGTGTAATGGAACTTGTATGATAGTAACACACTTGGGTGAACATGTCATTGGAGCACAAGTTTTAAGAGGATGTCATTCGGGATATTCTATGTTCATTCCATGATTAACTATGACTCACTGTGATGGTAGATGGCCATTTAAACTACAAAATAAGACTATATCCTTTGATAGTTTCTTATTAAATGACTATTAATAAAAGTTAGGGCCAATCATTGTCTTCAGTTGGTCTTTATCTTCACAAACCAGTGTTCTCTGATGGTTAATTATATGTTACAGTATCTACGGTCACATTAGCTAATGGATTGAAAATTGTAGTTGATGGTAACAATAATACATCCTCAAATTACACAGAGAATATTGTGTACAAGGAAATATTTGATAATCTATCTTAGGTATCAATTAAAATGAATTTTATATACTCTAATATTCTCTGGAAAATTATTATGTTTACTATCATGGATTATTTACCTTTTTAATATGTTTTATTTGTACACTTAATGTTATGTAGAGTAACAAATATGTCACACTCAATAACCATGTTGAATAATATTAGACTAGATGATGATGAAACACTACGAATACAAGTTTGTGTCTTGAACATGCGGCTCAATTCATCTTCTAAATACTCCAATGAAGTCTTTGTTGTTGATCTCATACTATGAGACATTTAGGTGACTTTATGTTACAACAACTCAATAGATATTAATTTCATTGTTGTTAAACTATGCTCTGAACATATTTATAGTTTATAAATAAAAATACAATGCCTATGTTTTATGTGATCTATTTTGTTCATATATTATCCAACATTTTGACATACTATCTACATGGAATAGTTTCAGATAGTTCAGTTTATTTTTCCTTTACTACTCAACTGTTTGTTGTACATGTTAGTATATATATGTGTGTGTGTGTGTGTTGTCTACATTGGTTGAGATCTATTTTCTTTTACATTTATAAACTACTTAAGTCATTATATCCTACTTTCAAACATTTTAACTTACCCTCTATACAGAGTAGATTATGTGTGTTTAACTTTGTTACTGTCATATTCTATTAGGTACAAGTATCACTATATATATATATATATACATTCATCATTCCCTATCATCTATTTTCTTTCATTATTTTCCAACATTTTAACATAGTTATGATGGGAAACAAGATTCAATGTACTATTACGAATCTTCATCTTATCTCTAAGTTCAAACAACTGTTGGGTGAGGACTCTGCTATATTATACAAAACTTCCAAATATCTTCAATCCTAGTAAGTTACCTTCGAACTAGCCACTTGTGTCAAATAATGTTCATATCCACGATGTTTGTTCGTCCTTGCGAAGTATAAATACCTCTTTTTAGTTTTCATTTTACTTCATTCGATGGCATCATTCAAAAAAAAGTCTCATAAGAACATCTAATAGGTACATGTGGTTAATACCACATAATTAGAGTTCTGTTTACCAAGTTCTATTAACTTAATCTGTAAAATGTCTTTTAATTCAGCCTTATCTTATTTAAAGTAAATTTGTTATGTATACTCTGTTTTAGAACTAATTAGAGTTCTATGTTACTCATATCCACTGAAATATATGGGTACATCCAACCACAGGATGCAGATTATTCTAGAAGATAACAGGTCATTTTTGTTGACTAATTGCATTATATTACTATAAAAAAGAACATTTACTCATAGTCTAAGTTTTTTCCCTATAGAGGGTTGATAGTAACCTGCTGCTTATTGGGTGATTTTGCATATGAAATGTCACGTTGCATAAAAAATAACAGAGACCCATCTACCATTTTGATATTACAGCTAGTCTGGGTGAAGAGATTGATGTGTGTGGTTTCTATCTACAATTAATATGATCAATCTTTCTATTATGTTTTTTCAATATGTCGCTTCAACAGAAAATTCTGTAATGCTGAATTTAAACTGCTTTCAGTATCTGTTCTTGCCACAACAACTGTTAATACAACAAAGATTCTTTACAACCAAAACCTTCCAGTAGTTGACAACTTCAAAAGAAGGTATTATTGTAACATTAAATACTTATATAGTACAATTATTTAATTATCTGTATGTCATAAATGTACTACCCACATGTTTTTCAATTGTTATTTTGAAATATTATTAACCGTACGCTATTGTCATGTAATAAATTATATATTTATATGTAATTAATATACTACAGGCTTCAAGGTGCTTAATTGCGACTATAGTTTAGAAAATTCAAAGCACCCACAAGTGGTTCTATGAATCATGCCACTCATGCATGAAGAAAGTGCAGATTATATATGGAATCATTTGGCGCATGTCCTGCAACTCCTCACCAACTTGCATTACTCTGAGGTGCGAATGTATTCATTGCTGCCTAAATTGTTTATTATCATTGTGTTACACCCTAACTTCTGCTACACAGTCTAAATGGGACTGAAACTATAGTCATAATAACCATTGAAATAGGTTTAGAGTTCAGCTATTGGTTACAGACAAGACAGACTCATTTTCGGTGGTGTTGTTTGAAAAACAAGCCATGCAATATATACAAAAAACAGTTAGACAACTAGGAATAGCTTTGATATAGGTAAATATAAATTATTATATCATTTCAATATATAATTTTGAAATATTAAATGTAAAACTGCCAATGGATTTTTGATTAGGACGATGACGAGTTTGGTTTCCCTCAATAATTGAACTACTTTAAATTAAGGAAATTTCTGTTAGCAATTGATGTAACATGTTACAATATTCTGAACCATCATCATTCATCTGAGAAAAACAATTACAAAGTGGTTTATATGAATGATAATTACAACTACATAAACCTCTTTACTGACAGATTAGAACATAAACAAGTCAGTTTGTATTTTTTACACATTATCTCTGAAAACAACAACTCATAATACTTTACATTTTTCATCAATACTATACAGGCTGATCAAAGAAGTGGGTCTTCTACATTAAGTAGTGTCATTCATTATATGTAGGTAACATTCTTTCAATTTAATTAGTATATCTTTCTAACAATGGATATCATTTTACTGATATATTCCTTTTCACATTTCCTCATAGGATCATCAAACAGTTGGGTCTTCTCTAGGGACTTTATACATTGAAACAATATTAGATACGACACCCTTGATCACATGTTCTACTTGGGTATATATATATTATCTTTTCTTACTGCTAAATTATATCCCTTACTATAAGAACACATGGAATAAATGTAAAGTATTATAAATTTTAAATATAAAAAAGGCAAACATTTATTTTAAACTACATCTTTGTGATAATAAAAAACACTCTACTATTAAATCTCTGCTCTGATTTTCAATGATTTCAACTGCTATAGTTTATAGGTTCAAATTTGTCTAACAATATTCTCTATGTAGAAAAATTTGTCCCGTTGTTTTGATAGTGAGGATAGTGTGAAAGATAATGTCCATATGTCTCCCAATAGTTTGTCAAAAAACAAGTCAATCTACTGAATTATAGACCATTCCAAAGAAAACAATAAACAAGAAAACTGAAAAAACAGACTAAAATCTCATACGGGAAACAGAAGGTAAACATACATCTTCACTGATAAAATTCTTCTCATTATTGTATTCTTAATTAATATTTTTAGTGCAATGTGTATTACATTTGATACAGTACAGACAGTTCATTTGAAATATATTCTACTACTAATTCAGTATTTTGATATGATTAGTATATACTGTGTCATTGAAGAAACAATTGCACCATGAAGATTTCCAGTATTCAACCAATACAATGTTCATTTTCTAATTTGGAATACAGTACAAACATGAATGACTGGAAACCAAACTATATTTCTTATACCTATTTGTATCCTATATAGACCAAAACTATTAATTTGTCTACTAACAGTCCATTTTTTTATATGCACAGTTTGGTCGTTCATTTGGAGCATGTTTCAATTCTGGGTCCAATTTTTTGTTAAACTGTTAGGATGTAGGCAATGATTTCAGTAATTTCTATTCATGATATCTATTTCAGTTATATGAAAACTTAATATACATTACAGTTATTTAGTTCATGGTTTCTAATGATATTTTTTACATTCCTCATATTTCGGGTACTAAAAAACCACCCTCTTTTAAACGATTCTGCGCTTTTGTATCCTGTACCATTCTAACGATTTTTTTTACATTCCACATATTTGAGGTATAATAAAATAAAACCCAGTTATAAATGATTTATAGTTTATGTATCATGTACCTTTACTTCCAAAAAACTCCCTCTTTATTAACTCATTGCAACCTATTAATGATTATAATTGTACTTTCATCTATAGGTTGCATTACCTGTATGATAAAAAACCTGAAGACATATTTCAACCACAATATTCTCCTACATAATTTTCAAATTCAATTACATGCAACACTTATTTATACATGAAGTTCAAAAAATATTGTTAAATTAAAACATTTCCCTTTTTAGCTCCGGATTCAAATGAATACACTATGATCTTCACATTTTTAATTATTATAATGAATCATATAGTGATTGTGTCTTTTAGTTTTAATTACACATCATGCATTAATCTGTATGAAATGAATGTTAATGCAATGAAATAAGTAGGTTATGCTATAGACCGACTACGTCCCATAAGAAAGATATTATTTCTAATGAAAATACTATTAAATGTTCCTTCAAAAACTGTATTTAATTTGTATATTTCTTTCCATTATTCAAGTATTATATTGGTGTGTCCATAACCAATCTATTATTGTTCCATTATACTTTTCCAATACTTTGTGACTAGGAATTTACAATGTTTACTATTATTATGTAACAGTAATAAATAGTCTTATCATTAGTAAACATCATTAATTCTATATGTCATGTGTACACATGGATGTGTAATAGTTTTAATTAAAAACAACTTCTTCATCTGAATAATTTATAGTGTTAAATTAAATTTATTATTATTTTTAAAATATAATTATATCATTTTTTATCAATTAATACAATTTAGTTCATTGGAATCAATTTCAAATTAAAATTGGATATAAAAATATTTCAATCTTTTGAACTTTTCACTTTAAAAAATCGTTATCTTGTCACATAAATGGGATTGATTTTTAATCAATTAATGAAAAGTTTGTATTTTGATTTTTTGAAAGTAAATTCAATATTTTTAATTAGGGGGTAGAAATTATTAAATATTTTATATTTTATTTTTGGGCTTTTGTATAGTAAATTTAGTAATATTTTAATTACTACAATTAATTGTAAAGAAAGTAATTAAGGGTAAAACAATATTCTAATTATTAATAAAATTACCGTAATACTTGTCCAAATTTTATTGGGTGAGTTTGTTTTTGAAAAAAAAAGAATCATTGGGCCATTTTTATGGCCTCTTAGAGCAAATTTGATGACATTAAATCTTTTATAGTATTTTATTCTAAGGGAAGTCCAATATGTCACAGTATTGTTTTTAATAAGTATTAAATTTTTATATATTGTTATTTAGAACATATCTTCAAATATGAATATTAATTTAAATTTTAAAATTTTATTATTCATCGTGATAATTTAGGTTTAATTTTTAGGGAAGAAATAATTAAATTAAAGGCTTTTACAATGATGATGCAATGATTGTTTAATTACTAGACATATAAAATTAATGTTATTAAAAATATATATAACTTTATTTAATTGGTGATATACATGAATTTTATAGAAGAACTGTCATGACCCGTCGTCAGGACCCGTGCCGTGACTACCCCAAGCCCGCCTTCCATAGGCCAGGGGCTGGAGACTAGCACCAAGGCGTAATTCCCGGAACAAGGGAAGGCATTGCCTTTGTAAAGTAAAAAAACACCATAGAGCAAGCAAGAAGTAGAAGTAAACACTAAGTAAAAACTGGGTACAACAGTAAGTGTGGAAAAGTAAGTGGGCCAGAATACAAACCCAAACTGAAAGTAAAGTACAACTCGAAAGGGAAAACAACAACTGAAAGTAAAGCCACGACGTCGAGCCGCCCACTGGAAGTCCCACTTGAAGGGTGAGTACAGATAGCCTCCACAGCTCCTCGGGTCCAACCGTCCGCTCCGAGAACGTCCCGCCCAGTGGTCCACCTCCAGGTTTCGTCCTACTCCGCAAGCCTCAACCACGATCAGCGCTGTCTGTCGTCTACAACCATCACAACGTAGTGCGGGCATAGCCCATGCAGGGGTGAGTATAAGCTACTCAGTAGGGACCCCGAGACCCCCGAAGGTCTCCCAGAATCCACAAAGGATAATCCACAAAGGAAAGATACAATCACGAAGTAACATCCAACACTACTTAGGTATATGCCCATACATATACCTAAGTCACCAATTCCAGTTCGCTCCAACCTCCGAGCCCAAGCACAACCCAGCCCACACAAGAAATCACAACCCAGTCCACATAGGAAAGCAAATTGTAATCCACATAGGATAGAAGAACACAATCCACAAAGGAAAGTAAAAAAAACAGGATTCAGCTCACACAGGTATACATCTTCATATGACGATAGAGATGATCAGATATAGCCACTGATTCGTCTAAGTCGTCGGACCCACAAAGGATCGATAGGTACTAACACCCGCAATGACCCACAAAGGATCTGACCCACACAAGATCGATAGGTAACTAACCCCCGCAATGACCCACAAAGGATCTGACCCACACAGGATCGATAGGTAACTAACCCCCGTAATGACCCACACAGGATCAGAACCACACAGGATCGGTAGGCACTGACCCACACAGGACCGCTGAGCACTGACCGACATAGGATTGGACCCACACAGGATCTGTAGCACTGATCCACATAGGATCGCTGAGTGTTGTAGTCGTCGCCGTCAAATCCACTGGGGATCTCTGTACAGTCATCGTCGTCGCAGTCACAGCCAGCTCTAGGGTTCCCGCATACAGCAAACTCATTCACGAGGGTTCGCTCCACGAGCCGAGAGGCTGATACATCAACTGACACATAGTCCAGAGTTGATGTATCCAAAAGTTCCGTATCGTCAACGGAAACTCGACGTCACAGATGGCGCGTCAATCGGACGCCCGGTCTGAGAGTTATTGGCTTTTTCGTCCCAGGGGCCCGGTTGGTTTTTGTGTCAAAACCAACTCGACCATACTCCACCTATTCCCAAACCTCAATTGTAGTAATTAAAAAGGTTCGTCTCACTTAGATGAATCCAACAAAGTCGACTGCACGTTGATCGGACGTCCGGAGCTCAAGTTATAAGCGTTTCCGCTCCGAGGGGCCGGTTGGTTTCGTGTACGAACCAACCCGGCCGAACCCAAGGTGCTCCAAAACCTTAAGTACGATATACCAAAATGACCATCTCAATCCAAGGATCGCATCGCAACTGACGGTGCATCGATCGGAGGCCCGTAGCTCAAGTTATGGGCAACGGACCGAAAAAGGTTCGGTAATAAGGGGTTTGGCCTGGTCCGACCCGGCCCGATACCCCCAGGGTCGGCCCAAACCAGGTCGACCCGAACCAGGTCCGGGTCTGGCCCGCTAGGGCGCGGCCCGGCCCGGCTGGTGTGGCCCAGTCTGGCGGACCGGCCAGGCTGCCAGCCCGGTGCGCGGCCCGCTGGGCGCGCTGGACAGGGGCTCGGCCGAATGACCGAGCCGTTTCGGGAGCGGGGGGCGCTGCCCCCGCGTGCAGCAACCGCGGCCCCATTATGGGGATGCTCTGTCTAGCGCGGCCGGGGGTTTTCTAACCCCCGGTTCCTCCATGGTCCGAACGGCCCGCTCTGGCCGGCCAGCTTCTGCCACCACGGGACCGGCAAGGTCGGTCCCCTTACTCTGACGCCGGTGGCCCGGTACCGGCCGCCGGTTCCCATGGATCGCCGCGGACCGGAACCGGCCATGGCCTTGGTTTGTCCGGTGCTGCGAAACGGCGCCACGCCCTTCCGCCGCGGCCCCACTCTGGCTGCGGTGCTTCTGAGGTCCTTCGGTGCGGCGCGACGACGCCGTGTCCTTTGTTCATCTTCTACGGTGCGGCGCGACGGCGCCGCGGATTTATTGCTTCCAACCGCACGGTGCGGCGGCGCCGCGCTTCTCCGTTATCCCTTTCTACAATGCCCGCGCGGTGCTTCAGCACCGCGTTGCCTTGCTCGCTGCATCAAAAATCAACAACCAAAAAGGGGAGGAGTGTTGGCCATGTTCGTGCGGTCCGACCTCCTCCCATTATCACGATAACAGGCGGTTCAAGGAAGGGAAGATAAGGACGGAAGAAGACACAAAAGATAAACGCATAAAACCCCTACCTCAACGCTGTCGTCGAACGAGCGTTCGTCGCGGAATTAACCGTCGTGGAAGAAGAGGGTTTCTGCGGAAGAAGAGGATCACTGCAGAAGAAGAGGACCGCCATTGGCGTTCTTCGTTGGCGGTAGAGCGTTCTTCGCGTTCTTCGCCGAAGAATGAAGAATCCTCTCTCTTTTTTCTCCCAAAACTTTAACACAACACAACAAAACCCAACCAACTAAATAAAATAAGTTCAACACTTATTTTATTATCGACCTAAGCTTTTGAAATTCAAAAGATAAGAAACGAACAATTAATTCATTGAATTAATTGTAACGATTTAACTGCCCAATTTAATGGGGCGTTTCTTAACCAGAAAAACGTAAGCCTTGACTTTCATTAAAAGGGGGGGTTGCAGGTGCGTTACTTAGGAGGTAAGAAACGGTGGGGCTCGTGCGGGCCCCACCTCACAAATATCATACCAAGTGGGTAGGATATTGTGGGTTCCACCTCATCCGCTTAACTTAGCTTAAGCGGCTTTAAGTGAAATAAAATAAAATTGTCACACCCCTTTTTATTTTATTTCATCACTTAACCCCAAAAATTAAAAACCACACCCGAGAAAACGCAACTCTGGAAAAGGTGTTTCTAAGAAAATACTGGCACTGTGATTCCATCAGTGCCCTCAGAATTCGATTCCGAGCACCGGTTAAAAAGTTAGAAAAACCCGCTCGTTCATTCACTAAATGTACCCGAGCTAAACTTCGGAAAATGATTCCGGGCACACCGGGCCTCGGAATCAGGTCCCGTCAGAAACTGCATTCTTGTAAAATTCCAACGAAAATGAAGAAAAAAAATTTCCTTGAATTTTACGGGCCTTTAAATTACTCCCACCTCAGGGCTTTACTTCCCCGTAAAGATACATCAAAAAGTAGGGATATAAAAGTGGGTACTGAGCACACATATGAGCCTCCCTCTCCCAAGTGCTCTCCTGGAGGTTCTCGTGCTGCCATCTGATGCGCACTAGAGGAATCGACCGTCCACATAGGACCCGCTCCTGTCAATCCTCAATCTCCACCGGGACCTCCACAAAAGTCGCCCCATCATCAAAGTCCAGCTCCCCATAGTCAATGATATGTGTCGGGTCATGCATGTATCTTCTCAGCTGAGATACGTGGAAGACGTCGTGCACCCGGTGCAACTGAGGTGGTAGATCTAGGCGATAAGCCACCTCACCAATCCTGCTGAGGATCTGGAAGGGTCCGATGAAGCGCGGAGATAACTTGCCGCCTTGGCCAAATCTCCATAATCCACATCGAGGTGAGACCCGCAAGATGACGTGGTCGCTATCCTCGAACTCTAGTGGCCTTCACCTCCTGTCAGCATAGGAATTATGCCGGCTCTGAGTTGTCCTCATCCGCTCCTGGATGACCTGGACCTTCTCTGTCGTGGCCTGGACTATCTCTGGTCCCACAAGTGCTGACTCCCCAGGGTATGTCCAGCACAACGGCGATTTGCAAGGTCGGCCGAACAACGCCTCGTATGGTGCCATCCCGATGGTGGAGTGGTAGCTATTGTTGTATGCGAACTCCACCAAGTGTAGGTGGTCCTCCCAGTTGTGACCAAAGTCGAGGACACATGCGTGGAGCATGTCCTCGAGAGTTTGAATGGTCCTCTCCGTCTGACCATCTGTCTGAGGGTGAACGGCGGTGCATAGACGTAGCTGCGTCCCAAACGCCTCCTGCAACCCATTCCAAATCCGGGAAGTAAAGCGAGAATCTCGATCGGAGACGATAGATGATGGCACACCATGAAGCCACACAATCTCCTGAACGTAGAGACGTCCCAAGCTCTCCACTAATCCCTGCTCTCTGATGGGTAAGAAGTGTGCTGACTTGGTGAGTCGGTCGACAATCACCCAAATGGAGTCGTGACCTCTTGAAGTGCGTGGAAGTCTAGTCACGAAGTCCATAGATATGTCATCCCACTTCCACTCTAGAACCTCCAAGGGTTGTACCAAGCCTGCTGGTACCTGGTGCTTTGCCTTCACCTGCTGGAAGGTGAGGCATCAAGAAATGAACTCTGCCATAGCCTTCTTCATGCCCGGCCACCAGTGTTGTCGTATGAGATCCTGGTACATCTTCGCCACTCCAGGATGTACCGCCAAAGGGGAAGTGTGAAACTATCTCAGCACCTCCTCCCGCAAAGTAACTGGTACCAAGGTACATCCTCTGAAAAGAATGTTGTGCTCTCCTCCTATGGAGAATCCATCAGGTGCCTGTCCTGAGGATATCTGTGCACGCCGAGTCTCATAGTCAGCGTCCCCACGCTGTACCTCTCTAACCCACTGCAGTATTGGAGGAGTGACTGTGAGTGACTGAAGGAAGGCTATTCCATCTCTATCCACGAAGGATATCTGCAAAGCGGTTAGCTACTCTGTCACCTCCTCAAGTAGCTGAATGCACGTCCTCTTGCTGAGAGCATCGGCCACTACGTTCCCCTTCCCAGGAGTATAGACTATCTCAAAGTCATAGTCCTGGAGGAACTCGAGCCATCTCCCCTATCTCAGGTTCAAGTCCTTCTGAGATATGATGTACCTGAGACTCTGATGGTTAGAATAGACTGTAAAGTGCTCGCCCATCAGATAGTGTCGCCATTTCTTCAGAGCGAAGACCACTACTGCAAACTCCAGGTCATGGGTAGCGTAGTTCTTCTCATGCGGCCTCAACTGGTGTGATCCATAGGTGATCACGGCCCACTCCTGCATTAGGACACATCTGAGTTTGTTCCCTGATGCATCTCAGTAGACTACGTACCCTACTCCCTCCTCCGGCAAACTCAAGATAGGTGCACTGGTCAATCTCTGTCTCAGCTCCTGGAAGCTCTGATAACATCTGTCAGACCACACAAAGGGTTTCCCCTTCTTCGTAAGAGCTGAGTGTGGTGTCGCAACTCTGGAGAAGTCTGGCATAAATCTCTGGTAGTATCCAGCTAGTCCCAAGAAACTCCGCACCTCCGTAACGCTCCTGGGTGGCTCCCAAGCTAGCACTGCCTCGATCTTTGCAGGATCCACCGCAACTCCCGCCTCAGAGATGACGTGCCCCAAGAAGTGGACCTCACATATCCAGAACTGACACTTCGAGAGCTTACCATAAAGCTGGTGCTCTCGGAGTGTGTCTAGTACAACCCGTAAGTGCTAGGCGTGCTCCTCCTCAGTCGTCGAGTAAATCAAAATGTCGTCGATGAAGACCACGACAAATCGATCGAGGTATGGCTGAAAGATCCGGTTCATGAGGCCCATGAACACTGTGAGAGAATTGGTTACGCCAAAGGGCATAACCAAGAACTCATAGTGGCCATACCGACACTTAAAGGCCTTCTTCTGCAGGTCCTCATCCCGAACTCTGAGCTGATGATAGCCTGACCTAAGGTCTATCTTCGAGAACCACCATGATCCCTCGATCTGATCGAAGAGGTCATCAATTTTCGGTAGCGGATACTTGTTCCTCACTGTCACCTGGTTCAGGCGACGATAGTCAACACAAAGTCGCAAGCTCCCGTCCGCCTTCTTGGAGAACAATATCGGGAAAGCCCAGGGTGAAACACTGGGTCGGATGAATCCCTTGCCCTGCAAGTCCTCCAACTGTACCTGTATCTCCCGAAGCTCAGCAGGGGACATCTGATACACTGGATTCGATATCGGGGTTGTCCCGGGGTATAGTAAAATATAAAAGTCTACCCCTCTGCGAGGAGGTATTCCTGGAACGTCGTTGGGAAAAACGTCCACATACTGATCCACCACTGTAGGAAAACCAGGACTCCGCACGTCAACTGCTCCTAGGATGAGGCTAGCCAACTAATGAGTGATGGGTTGTCCTCTCCTCTGTGAGAGTCCATCCAGTGCTGCGAAGGCTCCCTTCTCGCCAGTGAAGGTGAACCTGCTCCCGTCGGTGCGTACACATCACACCTTGCGCCTAATACAGTCAATCTGAGCATGGAATGTAGATAACCAATCCATGCCCAAGATGACGTCGTAAGGCCTCGACGCCGCTACAAGAAGATCCTAGCCGAAGCTCTCACCTCCTAGAGTAAGCTCACACTGCCGGCACCAGTGCGTAATCGTCGAGTCTGCTCCCGTAGGAGTCTCTAGCCGTAAGGATCGAGCCAACGGCTCTGTCAGAATCTCTGAGCTCCGAACAAGGGCATCGGCTATAAAATAATGACTCGCTCTTGTGTCTATAAGAACTGCAACAAGGGTGGAATAGACACAGATAGTACCTCGAATCATCTCGAGTGTGCCGTGGTCGTAGGCCTCCGTTACCTGGAGTTGTGCTTGTCTCTGCCCGCCAGCTCCCTGTGGTCGGGGTGGACCTCCTAGTGGTGGTGGTGGTAGAGCCTCAAAGCGTCTCCCAACACCTACTGCTCGGCCAGCTCCTCTGCCTCATCCTCCTGCTCCCTGCAGACCACAACTATCGACCCTATGCCTCTGCCTGGGTGGTCCCTCAACCGTCTGCTGCTCCTCAGCACGGCGGGTCGGGCAGTCATGAGCCATGTGGCCATGCCCGCCGCATGTGTAGCACTGCCTGCCTCTCGAAAGACTAGCTCCACGATGTGTGCCCCGCACTGCTGAGCCAGTGTCCTGAGGTCATCTTACTGAGGGTATGGTCTTCCTAGACCCATGAGTGATCCGTCGACTGCCTGCGGAAGAAGACTCTGCTACGTGTCGCCCTGCGGTAGGCCTCGCTGCTGAAGTAGGCTCTGCAAGGAAGCTCTCGATCAAAAGGGCTCACTCCAGTACTCCTGCATGAGTTGGAATGCTAAGGGAGATCAGCGATGCCCTGATCTCATGCCTCAATCCCTGCTCAAAGGTCTGGGCCTGGAAGAATGGGTCTCGTACCATGTCTGTCGAGTAGCACAAGAGATCGGTAAATCTCGCTGATTACTGGGTGACCGTCAAGCTGCCCTGCCGCAGCTGCAAAAGCTCCTGGATGTGCACCGCACGGAGGGTGGATGGGATGAACTCTGAGAGGAAGAGGCTCTCAAAGTCCGTCCAGAGGAGAGAAGCCTCACCGTGCACTGGGAGCATCAATCTCCACCATCTGCCTACTTCCGCGTGCAGTAGGCTCGCTGCGAGGAACACCATGAGGTCTTCTGGTGTCCTCACTAACCTGAAAACTCGTACCACTGCCTCCAGCCAATCCTCGGCTACCTGGGGGTCCGTCTCCCCGTGGAACCAGGGCGGTCACTGGCGCTGAAACTCGTGCAGTGCACTAAGGCGACGTGCATCGTCAGCGGCTGGGGCTGGTAGCATCGGTGGCTCGGCGGGCAGCGGTACCGCTGGTGCCTCTGCTGTCAAAGGGCCCTGTACCGAGGCCTCGTCGCTCAGCGGGCTGTCGCCACGCACAACTCTTGGAACACTAGCTGGCTGCCATCGTGGGGCCATCCTGAAAAGAGACAGGTGCGCCACGCTCAGAAGAGTATACCTGGTGAGCTGACACAAAGTAATCACAAAGAAAACTTGAAACACACATGCAATCAATGTTTTCGTGCATCAAGTCAGAAATCAGAAGTCAGGGTCCTGGTGTATGGATACGTCGACCGCCGCACCAACACAGACTCCCTGGACTGATAACCACACCCAATACACTTAACACTATTTCTTCATTTAGAAAAAATATCAAAGATCAAAGTTCTGTGGTAGAACCGAACTCCTTTGAAACCAATTTGTCACGACCTGTCCTCGGGACCCGTGTCGTGACTACCCCAAGCCCTCCTTCCATAGGCCAGGGGCTGGCGACTAGCACCAAGGCGTAATTCCTGGAACAAGGGAAGGAATTGCCTTTGTAAATTAAACCAACACCGCAAGCAGTAAAATTAAACACTAAGTAAAAACTAGGTACAACAGTAAGTGCGGAAAAGTAAGTGGGCCAGAATACAAACCCAAACTGAAAGTAAAGTATAACTCGAAAGGGAAAACAATAACTGAAAGTAAAGCTGCAACGTCGAGCCACCCACTGGAAGTCCCACCTGAAGGGTGAGTACAGATAGCCTCCACAGCTCCTCGGGTCCAGCCGTCCGCTCCGAGTACGTCCCGCCCAGTGGTCCACCTCCAGGTACCGTCCTTCTCCGCAAGCCTCAACCATGATCAGCGATGTCCGTCGTCTGCAACCATCACAACGTAGTGCGGGCATAACCCATGCAGGGGTGAGTATAAGCTACTCAGTAGGGACCCTGAGACCCCCAAAGGTCTCCCAGAATCCAAAAAGGATAATCCATAAAGGAAAGATACAATCACGAAGTAACATCCGACACTACTTAGGTATATGCCCATACATATACCTAAGTCGCCAATTCCAGTTCGCTCCAACCTCCGAGCCCAAGCACAACCCAGCCCACACAGGAAATCACAACCCAGTCCACACAAGAAAGAAAATCGTAATCCATATAGGATTGCACAACACAATCTATAAAGGAAAGCAAAATAGGATTCAGCTCACACAGGTATACATCTTCATATGACGATAGAGATGATCAGATATAGCCACTGATTCATCTAAGTCATCGGACCCACAAAGGATCGATAGGTACTAACCCCCACAATGACCCACAAAGGATCTGACCCACACATGATCGATAGGTAACTAACCCCCGCAAAGACCCACAAAGGATCTGACCCACACAGGATCGATAGGTAACTAACCCCCGCAATGACCCACACAGGATCGGACCAGCACAGGATCTGTAGGCGCTCACCCACACAGGGCCACTGAGCGCTGAACGACACAGGATCGGACCCAAACAGGATCTGTAGCACTGATCCACGTAGGATCGCTGAGTGTTGTAGTTGTCGTCGTCGAATCCACTGAGAATCTCTATATAGTCATCGACGTCGCAGTTGCAGCCAGCTCTAGGGTTCCCGCATACTGCAAGCTCGTTCGGGAGAGTCCGCTCCACGAGCCGAGAGGCTGATACATCAACTGACACATAGTCCAGAGTTGATGTATCCAAAAGTTCCATATCGTCAATGGAAACTCGACGTCACAGACGGCGCGTCAATCAGACGCCCGGTCTGAGAGTTATTGGCTTTTTCATCCCAGGGGCCCGGTTGATTTTTGAGTCAAAACCCACCCGACCGTACTCCACCTACACCAAAACCTCGAGCAGAGTAAGCCAAAAGGTCCGTCTCACTTAGAGGAATCCAACAAAGTCGACGGCACGTCGATCGGACGTCCGGAGCTCAAGTTATAAGCGTTTCTGCTCCGAGGGCCCGGTTGGTTTCATGTACGAACCAACCCGGCCGAACCCAAGGTGCTCTGAAACCATGAGTGCAATATACCAAAACGACCGGCTCAATCCAAGGATCACATCACAACTGATAGTACGTCGATCGGAGGCCTTTAGCTCAAGTTATGGGCAATGTACCGAAAAAGGTTCGGTAATAAGGGGTTCGGGCCCGTTCCGACCCAGCCCGATACCCCCAGGGTCAGCCCGAACCGGGTCGACCCGAACCGGGTCCGGGTCTGGCCCGTTTGGGCGTGGCCCGGCCTGGCTGGCGCGGTGCGGCCCGGCCTGGGCACGACACGGTCTGGCGGACAGGACAGGCAGCCGGCCCGGCGCGCGACGCGCTGGCCAGGGGCTCGGCCGAACGGCCGAGCCGTTTCGGGAGCGGGGGGCGCTGCCCCCGCGTGCAGCAACCGAGGCCCCATTATGGGACCGCTCCGTCCGGCGCGGCCGGGGGTTTTCGAACCCCCGGTTCCTCCATGGTCTGACCGGCCCGCTCCAGTCGGCCGACTTCTGCCCCCACGGGACCGGCAAGGCCAGTCCCCTTACTCCGACGCCGGCGGCCCGGTACCGAACGCCGGTTCCCCTGCATCGCCGCGGCCCAGAACCGGCCGCGGCCTTGGTTCGTCCTGCGTGGCGCGATGGCGCCGCGCCCTTCCGCCGCGGCCCCGCTCCGGTTGCGGTGCTTCTGAGGTCCTCCGGTGCGGTGCGACGGCGCCGCGTCCTTTGTTCATCTTCTACAGCGCGACGCGACGGCGCTGCGGATTTATTTCTTCCAACGGCACGGTGCAGCGGCGCCGCGCTTCTCCGCTCTCCCTTTTTACAATGCCCGCGTGGTGCTTCGGCACCGGGTTGCCTTACTCGCCACATCAAAAATCAACAACCAAAAATGGGAGGAGTGTCGGCCGTGTTCGTGCGGTCCGACCTCCTCCCGTTATCACGATAACAGGCGGTTCAAGGAAGGGAATATAATGACGGAAGAAGACACAAAAGAGAAACGCATAAAACCCCTACCTCAACGCTGTCGTCGAACGAGCGTTCATCGCGGAATTAACCATCGCAGAAGAAGAGGGTCGCCGAGGAAGAAGAGGATCACCACGGAAGAAGAGGATCGCCGTTGGCGTTAGGTGATCTCCGAGGAAGGCGTCTCTCACCGATGGAGGTTGACGTTCTTCATTGGCGGTAGAGCGTTCTTCGCGTTCTTCACCGAAGAACGAAGAATCCTCTTTTTTTTCTCCCAAAGCTTTAACACAACACAACCCAACCAACTAAATAAAATAAGTTCAACACTTATTTTATTATCGACCTAAGCTTTTGAAATTCAAAAAGATAAGAAATGAACAATTAATTCGTTGAATTAATTGTAACGATTTAACTACCCAATTTAATGGGGCGTTTCTTAACCAGAAAAACATAAGGCTTGACTTTCATTAAAAGGGGGGGTTACGGGTGCGTTACTTAGGAGGGAAGAAATGGTGGGGCTCGTGCGGGCCCCACCTCACAAATATCCTACCAAGTGGGTAGGATATTGTGGGTTCTACCTCATCCGCTTAACTTAGCTTAAGCGGCTTTAAGTGAAATAAAATAAAATTGTCGCACCCCTTTTTATTTTATTTCATAACTTAACCCCAAAAATTAAAAACCACACCCGAGCAAACACAACTCTGGAAAAGGCATTTCTAAGAAAATATCAGCACTGTGATTCCATAGGTGCCCTTAGAATTCGATTCCGAGCACTGGTTCAAAAGTTAGAAAAACCCGCTCGTTCATTCACTGAACGTACCCAAGCTAAACTTTGGAAAATGATTCCGGGCACACAGAGCCTCAGAATCAGGTGCCGTCAGAAACTGCATTCTTGTAAAATTCCAAATAAAATTAAGAAAAAAAAAATTCCTTGAATTTTATGGGCCTTTACAAGAACTTGACATATTGGGAGGTATTAAAGGTTTTGGGTGGATGTTATCTTGTGTATTGATTTTTTTAAAAAGTCAAGAAATGAATAGTTTCAAAATTTCCATTAATAATATTTTAAAATAAATAATATTTTATTAAATGATATAAAATTACTAAGAATCTAAACATCCGGAAACATATTGGGATATAGTTCAAAATTTCATCCATAACTCATTTATGGTATTTTGACATTTTATAGTAAATATATTAACCCTTAAAGAGTAAAGAAGACAAGTTGTCACGCTAAGAGTTAAAGTGTTTAACTACGGGTTAAATCCAAAAGATAAGGGTAATAATTTGGCCTAAAATTGCCTAATTTGTTTATATTATTTATACCAATCCGTATATTAGATTCTAAATTACTCACATTAGAGCCATTTGAAATATAAAATGAATATATATTAATTTAATAGTTTGAGAGTTTCCAAAAGTACTCATCACCTCAATTATAAAAGGGAAACTCCTCCATAAATTACCCCAATCGGTTTCAGTCTCCTAGATCAACAAACCTGTTACATCCCTAGATTCTTTGAATTATTTTTTTTTCAAATTAAGTTAACCTTTTTCATATTTTTCATTTCACGCAAGAATGAGAATAGTTTATTTTATATTAAAGCACTATGATTGGCTTGCATTATATGTAACACCAAGTTAATCGTGGATAATGGGAAATATAAATTTTATCTTTATCTGCATTGAACTCAAATTTTTCATTATGTTACAAGAAATATTTAATTTCTTTTATGTTTTGTGTAACATGCAAGACCGAGTTTTACCGAACAATAATATATTATTAAAATGTTATTATTTAATATAATAACATATAACCTATCCTTTAAATTAGATATTTTAAATATTATTTACTAATTTATGAATATATATTGTTTAATAAAATATAATATTAATTCATAAGTTACTAATTAATTAGAAATGAATATGAAAATCACCCGAATATAAAGGAAACTATTTTTATTTTTATGGTCAAAAAGTTATTTTTCCATAATAAATTAAATTAAGTAAAATTATTGAGTGATATTAATGTAATATATTTATAATATATTCACTAAAATATTTTTTATGGTCACAAAATATATTTTATAGATAGAAGATGAGAACAAACTCAATTTTAGGCTTAAAAACCTATATTTTTATTGAGCCATTTTTACTGCCTTTTTAATGGAGAACCAATTTTAAAACAATTTTTTTTCAATTTTATAGATTTAATACATAAAAATAATCTTCATCATTGAAAGGGGAATATAATTATTAGTATAGGGTAAATTTTTGGTATTTTTATGTGAAGTTTCATTTTTTAATGAATAGTGAAAAATACTGAATTTTAGTTCAAATATTTTTTTTCATCTAATTTATTTATAAGGTTAAATTATATATTAAATTGGTTTAAAATATTAATTAGATAATTTTTTTTGAATAAAACCAATGTATTTCTCTATAATCAATTTTACTTTGGTATTAAATATAAAAATATAGAAAACTTTTTGAACGTTTTTACATGAAAAACCCACATTGTCGACCCGACTACAGGATTAAATTTAAATTAATTTCTCTCAATAATGTGATTGGAATTTGGAAAAATTTATTTCATATATGGAATCATAATAATTTATAATATATTATAAATTCAACTTAGTTTTTTACCAAAAATATTAGTGAATGTAATTAAAATTAATTACATCGATTAAGGTAAAATTAAGATTATATAAGGACTAAAGCATAATCTTGTGGGCCTAAATAACCTATAAAACTATCAAAAATCTATTTTATGGCCATATTTATACCATATAATCACATTCATATACTTATTACCATTATTTAATCCACTTTTCAAGGTAAAAATGCTATTGGAATTCCCTTTCACAAAATTTACAAGAGTTTCAGTCCCCCACTATAAAAAAGGCCTCCCCTCCTCCCACTTCCTCACAAATATGAATCCACATTTTCATGAACATGATTTTCCCAAATAGCTCTACATTATCCTTCTCCCCATCATATAATCCCCCTATTGGGATGAATTAAATCCAAGGAATCCCGTTGCGGGAAACCAAAAGGATTGACCCTCATAAGAGGAACATCCTTCCTCAAGTTCTAGTATTTTATTTCCATTATGCACCCATCTCCCCAAAACTATTATTATAAAATTATTGTGAAGAAAAAATTACACTCAATATACTATGATATTTTTATGATATGTTTCATACCTAAACTTACACACACATCCATCTAATGGGTAACGAACGTACTATTTATGCGTATGGCGAACTACCGCCTGGAGTTCTTGCATTGGATTCATCTTCGGTGTGCCCTTCTGCATCGTCGGTTCCTCTTGCTATCCATGTTTCATTCATTGAGGAATCTGTTGAGGGTTCTTCTGTGGTAGGTATTTTTATGGATCCAGCCTAGAGAGGCGTTGTAGGCTCTGATGTGCTCAGATCCCTTCAATGGGGACTTTCCCTCAAGGTGATGTCGGTTCTCCCAGTCCTAAGTGATGGAGACCCGACTTCTTTCTCCTTGGATCGTCTTCTTCATCGGGTTGTTGTGGATGCGGAGGGAGGAGTTCATGGTTGCGGTGGGGTGCTTCCTGTTTTGGTTCTGGCACTTGGGATCTGTGTTGTTGATGGATTTCTTGTTCGAGCTCATGAAGTGGATGGTTTGATTTTAGTTTTGATGACAATGGAGGGTGTTTGTGCAGCTTGGGGGCTGTTTTCTCCTGGCCAGCTTGCGACGAGGTTGATTTCCGGCATGCTATGATGATGGTTGGCATGTGAGGCAGGATGATGATTTAGTGTGCTCGATTTTTTTGGTGGTCACTGTTCGTTGTGTGATGACGACGACTTGGTGGTTTGGTTCTGGTGGCCTCATCGATGTTATCCAGCAGGCGCGGTGGTTGAACGGCGACGTCGACATCGATGATGGATGGTGACGATGACAGGATACTCATGATGTTGGCGGCAGGTGACTTGTTTCAAGATGATCTTCTTAGGTGTCATGATATATTTGAATTTTGAATTATGAATCTCATTTTGTTTTGGTTTCGGTTCCCGCTCAGCCATAAAGAGGGTTTTAGAAAATCAAATAAAAATTGAATTTCAGGACAAGAATTTTGTTTGAGGAAGTGTGGACTACCGACCCCTAAAAGTGATGTGATTCGTTCACGCAATACATTAAAAGTATTAGGGATATTTTACTGAAACAATATGATATACCTGACATAATAATTCAAAATTAATGATATTATATACATATATACAAATACATATATTCAATTTACTTTATTTCCTTCTATACATCAATAAAACGGATACAGTGTTAATGCGTACGTACCACCTACCATCTATGTGAATGGTGTACTACATTTAATTATTAAATATATTATTATAATACAAATATAATGAATATTTATGGTATTTATATCATGTTTTACATTATTGAAAACAATATATAACTATAATAACAAATGATATTACAAATTGAGACGGATGCAAAAAAAGAAAATATTACCCGAAGTGTAACCTTTACATAGAATTGTTAACTACCAGGTAATATAAATTAATAATAAACCCATATATAGAATTATATATAATAATATATTCATTTAAAATATTTATAAAATACATATATTTATTATATAGGAGCTTCTTATGTGTACGAAGATAGTCAAGACACAGGTTGAGGGAATTTCATCTCACTTTTTATTTCTGTGAGATATGTGTTTTATTTACCACCAATTATTTTTGTTTGGTGTGTATACTAACCATGTATGAATTATATGATTTTAATAATTAACTTTATTTTTCTTTACATATCCATTTTATTATCTTTCTTTCTTGGGGTTTATGTTTCAAAAGTTACCAAATTGGTAATGTAATTTTAGTCTCAATTTTCTTTCTTTGAGACACATGCCATGTTATGAACCAATATTTTACCATGAAGTGTATATACTTATTTTTAAATGTTATATCATTAATCTCTTTATTTTTATAAAATTTAAAATGTTTATTTATTTTAATTTTTTTAAATGGAGAGTGTGATTCAATGTTAACAATTTGTATGAGTTTTTTTGAATAATCCCATTGCTTTTCAAGATTTTTTATTGTTATACTTCCTTTGATGAAATATTATGATCCATATATCAATAATTATCATGAATTTTTTTATACTCTATTTATTCATGATATATCCTGGTATAATTACCATTTTTTCACTGATTCGTACATAAGAAATTGAAGAAAGTTTTTTTAAGAAAGCCTTACATTACCTCTCACTTCAGTCAAAAATCTATGTTCTTGCAAAAAAAATTCTAAAATTACTTTCAAGATTTATTTTTTTATATATTTTTAAAATATTTTAAAAAAAAGGTTGTAATTTTTTTCAATATTTATTTATTTTTTTTTCAAAGTAGTTTTAAATAAACAATTTTCAAAACAATTTTCAATCTTATTTTAAATGTTTTTAAGGAAAGAGGTTTTCAAAATGCTTTGAAGCTTCATTTATAAGTTTTAAAGGAAAAAGGATTATAAAACTTTCTCAAGATAAATTTATATATTTTCAAATAAAAATATTCCCAAAATGTTTTTGGAGAATTCTATATATTTTTTATGTTTATTTTCTAGAAAATGGTGTTCAAGTGGTTTTATGTTATAAAAATGATATTTACTCAAGAAATGTATTCAAAATATCCTTAATTGTTATTTTATATTTATGATAACATCTATTGAAGTTATTAATACCCTTCTAGGAAATGATCAAAAGTTTCCATTCATATTTTTCATGAATATTTCATGTATTAATGGAATAATTCTTATGAAACCTATTTCTCTTCCACAGGTTATATGGTTTTGAAACCTGAATATTTTTAGGGTTTATGCTTTGATAGAATGATTATGGCACATATATCTTTACCATATGTTATGATGTGATGAAATTTTAATTATATACATTTTATTTCATGGGTTATGATTTGATGTTTATATATCCAATATTTTATTTATGGGGCATGATACAATATTTATTATCATATAGCACATGTATGTATTAGTTGTTGTGTGATGGGTGGGACCTATATCTCACTCTAATGAAATAAGTAATTATAATTTTTATATGGGATTAAAGGGAACATGGGTTATATCCCAAGCTAGAAAACAATAAGATACATGAGCTGTAGCCCAAGCCCGAAAAAATAGGTATATAGGTTATAGACCGATCCTAAAAACAAGAAGGTATATGGGTTGTAGCCCATAATCGAAAAAAATAATGTTCAAGGTTTGTAGCCCAAGCCTAAAAACAATAAGGTAAATGGGTTGTTCACCAAGCCAAAAAACCAGAAAGTTTATGGTTTTTAGACCTAGCCTTAAAGTAAAAGGGTACATGGGTTGTTAGGTCAATCTTGAAGTAGGTATAGGGGTCATATCCCAAGACTAACATGTTATGATGGTCTAGGTAGATGTCCCTTACATAATATTTTCTACTATTTTATGTATTCCAAAAATTATATATATTATTCCTTAGTTATTCATTCTTGGATTATGTTATTTATTTTCTTATGATTCATTTCTCATGAACTACAAAGCGTTATTCCATAATTCATTTTTATGATCTTTAATGTGTTGGGTATGATCTTCTAATGTTATGATCACATTATCATATGACTTTTTTTATGTTTATACTTACATATCTCCATTTTTTACCCATACTGAGCATCTGATATCACCCATTTTTTTTGTTTCTTTCCCTGTGTTATGAAGATATATTTCATGTATCATATTTCTAAGATGGGTTTTAGTGTTGGATAACCTAGTGGGAGATAATATAGCTTGTTAGGACCAAGCTGAAGGAAGAGATGGTTTGCATGGATTGTCTTTTGTTGATCTTGAGGAAGTTTTCATAAAGGAAAGGCACCTTGAATTTCTAAGAATTCGGAAGCTGGAAGATTCGGAACAGAGTATATTGAACATTAGGAGCCTGGAGGTTGAGAAGTTCAAAACCAAGAATATTGAACATTCAGAACCTGGTGTTCGAAGAATTCGGAGTCTGGAATTCGGAGTCTAGAAATTGAGAAGTTTAGAACCTAAGCAGGCTGATAGGAGATGTGAAGGTCCTAATTGTGATGATGCTTTGTTGTTTTGTAACTCTAATTTTTGAGTATATTCAAGTACTCATTATGCAAGAAAAAGTTGGGTGGTGAGGTCATACCGGGAATCTGGAAGAGCCGTTACGAGAACCAGAAGTGTAGAGTCGACTTACAGAGTCAGAAGTGCAGAGTCTACTTCCTGAACAGAAGTGCGGAGTCAACTTCTGGAGTCAATAGTTTTTTGCTGGAAGCTCAGAGTCAACTTTCTGAAGAATAAGTTCGTAACGAGAGGTTCGGAGTCGACTTCCAGAGTCAGAAGTTCGTAGCGGGGAGTTTGGAGTCGAATTGCTGAGTCAGAAGTTCAGAGTGACGAAGTTTGGAGTCGACTTGCTGAGTCAGAATTTTGGAGTGACGAAGTTCAGAGTCGACTTGCTGAGTCAGAAGTTCAGAGTGACGAAGTTCAGAGTCGACTTGCTGAGTCAGAAGTTCGGAGTGATGAAGCTCGGAGTCGACTTGCTGGGTCAGAAGTTCAGAGTGACGAAGTTTAGAGTCGACTTGCTGAGTCAGAAGTTTGAAGTGACGAAGTTCAGAGTCGACTTCCTGAACCTGAAGTTCGTAGCCAGAAGTGAAGATTCATATCGAGAATTGTTTAATTCATAATGAGAATCCATATCGAGAAGTAATGAAGAGTCATGCTGAGAGTTGAAGTGATGCTTAAGACTCAAGATGAGCGAATCTGAGAAAGTGATGTCGAGAAGATAGATGAGTGGATCCGAGAATGTGATACCGAGAAACTTGGTCAGATCCAGAAAAGGTCAAAGCTCTAAATCAAGTGAAGGGGAAGAATATTTGAGAAGATTCTAGAAGCGTTGACAAAGTCTTAATTACTCTGAGATTTCAGGAGAAATTAAGATTTGGTTGAATTGAAGTGAGCGGGAAAATATTTTGGTTTCCCGCCTAAGCATACTTTGGAGCACCTATAAAAGGAGATCCAGGTGATAAGTAAGGGTGAGATGAAAAAATTAGAGAGAGAAGCTCTGATAATCTAGAGAGAGGAAGAAGAGCTTGGTCGACTGAGTTTCATTGCAGTTTCAATCGTAACGAGAATTTGATACTGGTTGACACCGTATTGAGTTTCTTGGATTGAAGAATTCGGAGTGAAGAAGAAGTTCAGAGTGGAGATTAGGAATGGGGAATCAGTACTGGCTATCACCGTATTGAGTTTCTTAGACTGAGGAAGACTCTGATTAAAGAATCGATGTGAAGAAGAGAATTTGGATTGGAGAATTCAGAGTGGAGAATTCGGAGTGGAGATTCAGAATGAGGAATTAGTACTGGCTATCACCATATTGATTTTCTCAGACTGAGGACGACTCGGATTGAAGATTCAGAGTGGAGAAGAAAATTAGGAGTGAAAATTCGGAGTGTAGATTCGGAATGGGAAGCTCAGACTGTAATTTATCCATCTCAAGTCCAAGAAGTCCTTGCCTTTCTTCTGGGTAAGGAAGTGAAGATTTGTGCTGAACTTGCTTACACTTGTGTATTTGAAAGGAAGTATAGGTAACATAAGTTGTTACAAGAAAATAGACATTGCACTATTGTTCTAAGAGGGTGCACAACCACTGGAGTGATTATTTCACAGTTCTTCACGAGTGTAAGGGTATTTCATACTCGTTGTAATCCAAGGATTGTTTTCTTAGTGGATTGTATGGTGCTGGATTGTTTCCAACCATACCAAAGATGTAGCTATTCTTATTGAATAGTGAACCTTGTAAATTGTTGTGTTCCTTTGGATGTGTGCTTATTTGTTTCTTAGCAGGGAATTATATCTTTAACAGGAGACAAAGGTTGTTCTCAACATTAAGGGAACTTAAAAGAAGAAAAAGGGGTACCACTGATTCACCCCCCCCCCCCCCTCAGTGGTTCATTACTCCAGATGGGTCCTTATAGCTCACTTATGTTCTAGTGTTTAGGATTTCATGTTTCCAAAGGAACTAAACTAATATGAACTTTGGGAGTCTGTTTATAAAATGATTTTACATATTTCTTAAAATTTATGTAATGTTTATGTACATAAATAATGGGTTACTATAGTTGGTATCATAGAAAAGGTGTATTTAAGATTTGGAAACTATTATGAGAAAACCTTAGTGAGAATTCTAATGACATTTGTAAGAATAAGTATAAGGATAAGTAAAAGTAAAGGAAAATGTCATAAAATTTTAGTAAACGATAGAGTGAGTGGTTTCCCAGAAATACATAGCTTTCGGGATACTACAAGTGGATATGGATCTGGCACATAAGTACATAGTGGTAAAAAATATGATAAGTTGTTCCAGACATGTTTCGGGGTAATCTAGTACATGAAAACAGGCCTTGATACACACTTGGTTTAACACTTATGGGTGATATTATTTGGGAATTCACAAACTCTTCATGAACCATCTCGAATAATTTAAATAGAAGTTAGCTATGAATATTCTTTGATAAACCAAAGGTTTCATTAATTGAAAAGTAGGATTCATTATTTAGACTTTTTATATGTAATTTCTTCATGATTATGAGTTTTCCTTCTATGATATGTGTTTGTCACCATGAACTTTATGGTTTTAGTCAATGGATAAAACATGAAGGAATATTGTTAACATTGAATGTTTATAATTTGTAAAGTATGGTAATTTTAAAAATTAATTTCCCTTGTGAAAATCTCATCAAGAAGGTGGTATGAGTATCATTTATGCTTATGAAGATAAAGATATCACAAAAAACATGCAAATGGTATGTGATGTTCTTCCAGTATTTTTTACGTTAAACTTAAGAAGCATGATAAGATTGAGGTTCATGAACATTATGAAATTATATTATATGTAATATTATAGGAAAGAGGTATTAAGTAATATATTGATGAAGCCTGAGTAATGTTTTAAGAATAAGGTTGGATGGATAATGTTTTGATGTTTTTGAATTAAAAGAATATGTTATATGAATCATGAAATATATAAGTTTTTTCATTATATGTTTTCATTAAGGATTCAGTATATGAATTATGAATTAAAAAGACACGTTGAATGTTGATTTAGACATAAAAAATTGACTTCAGTAGAAGGATATATTTTGATTAAGGGAAGGTAACCCTTAATTAATGCTTGATGTTGAGATAATGATGTTTTAATAAAGATGTGTTGGATATAAATAAGTAAATTGAATGGTTTGGATTACCCTATAATTGATTGTTGACTAAGTGGACAATGTAATCATAGATGAAGTTTGAAACTTCTTGGATTTAAGTAATATATCCAGTATCCTTTTCAAATAAGGAATCAAGCATGTTTTCCAAATGTATTTATGGTAATTCTTGTTATTACCATGTTTCAAGAGAATATACGATGAGGGTATTCACATGTTTTGGAATTTCATGACCAATGGATGCTTATTTATATACAGGGGATCAATGTTAAGCTAATTTTGTGGCCACCTTTCTAATGTTTTATATTTTAAACTTTTTGAAGGGTTCTAAGGATAACTATTTATGAAATGATTAAGTAATACTTTTGATGAATTTTGTGGAAATAAATTATTATATAACTATATGAAATTTTTTTGAATATTGGATAACTTGTTTTAAAAACATTGTGTTGATGATAACTGATAATAGATGGGATATCATATCATGGATCTCATGATCTGTTAGCGCATTAGGAATGAAAAATTCACCTTCCTTTTTATATAAAAAGGTGAAGTGGATGAAAGAACAACAAAGGTTGAGGTTTTCTTGAATCCATTTAACTGTTTATTATCATGTAAAAATTTCAGCTTTAGGAATGTAATATAGAAGTATAATGTTTTCCTAATACCCTAATTTTTTTGAACTAATGGACTTTTAAATCATCATAGATTTATGACTTTGAGGCCCTCAACTTTTAATTGATCATTAACTTGTTTGTGATTGATAACCTCAACTACTCCCTATGAATATTTATAATTTTCCTCCAAGTACATGTTCTCACATCCCACTTATGTTCTCTTATTTGGAAACCTAGTCATTTGATAATTTGGGGAACCGTTTTGTTTCCAACTTTCCTTTTTTAAAGTATGTTTTAGTTTTTATATTTACGATGTGAGTTTTTGTGAAAGAATATTTAGAGTATTAAACCACTAATAACCTAGAAGAATTTCAAGGGAGAAATTAATTTTAAGGGTGGTAGAATGTAACACACCTAGATTTGTTGAATTATTGTTTTCAAATTAATTTAAACTTTTTTATTTTTTTTATTTCATACAATGCTTAAAATAGTTTATTTTATATTAAAGAAATATGTCTGACTTGAATTAGATGAAAAAAATTTAATCATAAACTACACAAAACATACATTTTATCTTTATCTACCCCAAATATTGATGTTATATTATGTTACAAGCATGAATGACTTTCCTCAATGGATTGTCTAACACGCAAGACCAAGTTTTACAGAACAATAATATATTATTAAAATGTTATTATTTAATATAACAAGATATAACCTATCTGTTAAATTAGATGTTCTAAATAGTATTAAATAATTTATGAAAGTATATTGTTCACACAAATATATGATTAATTCATAGGTTACCAATTATTAAGAAATGAATATGAAAATCGAGCAAATATAATAGAAAATATAATTATTTTTTGGCCATAAAGATTTTTTACCCTAATAAATTAAATTAATTATAATTGTTGAGTAATATTAATGTTATATATATGTTATATATTCCATAAAATATTTTATATATTCTTTTAATATATTTTATATACACAAGATATGAAAACCCCAAGTTTTATGCTTAAAATCAAAAAAATTTGTTAAGGTGTTTTTATCACCTTTTAATGGAAAACACATTTGAAATCCAATTTTTGGAAATTTTATAAATTTAATATGTAAAAATTAACTTGATATTTTAATAAATAACCTATGAAATGGTTAGGTTAAATTTTTGGGTATTTTTCCCTGAAGCCTCATTTCATTATGAATTATAAAAATACATAATTTTTATTTAAAAATTGAATTTTCATATAATTTATTAACAATGATAAATTATTTGTAAAATTAGTTTCAAATTTTAATTAGATAATATTTTTAACAATAAACATAATTTAGGTAATTTTAATCATTTTCCCTTTGAAATTTAACATGAAAACATAGAAATGTTTGGACTGTTTTTACATTAAAAACCTGCATGGTCGAGCCGACCATGAGATTAAATTTAAATTAATTCCTACCAATTTTTTGATTGGAATTTGAAAAAATGGATTAAATATTTTTAATAATTATAAAAGATAATTTCTAATATGGTAAAACTTTTTTTTGACCAAGAATTATTAGTGAAAGTAATTAAAATTAATTATATCGATTAAGGTAAAATTAAGCATAAGTAAAAACTAAACCTTAAACTTAATGGCCTGAGTGACATAGAAACTTGTAAAAAATAATTTTTAAGGCCTTATTTCTACCATATAATTTATTTTATCTAATATTTACCATTATTTGATCCACTTTTATTGGAAAAACGGGGGTGGAATTCCCATTCCCAAAATTTACAAGAGTGTCGCTCCTCCTCCACTACAAAAGGCCTATTCTCCTACCACTTTTTCATACCTCTCAATCCAATTTGGATCAAAAAATAACCTTCCAAAAAGTTCATTAAAATACCTCACATAATCAGATAAGGATCCTCTTGAGACTAAATCAATACAAGAAATCCCATTTGTACAAACCAAAAGGAGTTACCCCAATTAGAGGTATCATCCTTCCTCGTGTTCTTTTATGTTATTTAAATTTTCCCCCACATAAAATATTATTAATCCATTATTTTATAAAAAACTATATATATTATATATAATTGGATGTTTTAATTCTAAGGGTTTGAACTAAATTTACACACACTTCCATCTAATGGGTAATGAACATACTATTTACGTGTACGACAAAATACCACCTCACAAAACGATGATTGTTCATTTTTCCTTTATTGCCTCTCGTGGTAGAAATTATGAAATAAAAATATATTTATATATGTTATAGATTATGTTTTTAATGTATTTAATTTTATTTAATTCTTTTATAATATATATATTTATACTTTCCATTTTGTGTAAATGCAATAATTTCGTTTGAGGAAGTGTGGACTACCACCCCCTCAAAGCAATGTGATTCATTCACACACTACATTGAATGTATTAAGGATATGTTTAGTGAAAATATATGATATGTATGACATAATAATTCTACTTTAATGATATTATATAAATATATACATCTACATATATTTCATTTACTTTATTTTTTTCAATGCATTAATAAAACAAAAGTAGCATTCATGTGTACGTACAACCTACCGTCTCCATGAACGGTGTATTCCGTTACACACATATATAGATTATTATAATAAAAAATAAAAAATATTAATGATATTTATATCAATTTTTATATTTTGTAAATTATGATATTATTATATGGACTAATGAAATAAAAAATTAATACACATGTGAAAAACAAAGCCAATGTTACCCAAATCATAACATTGACAAAACAATTGTTAACGGGTAATATAAAGTCATAATCAACCCATATATGGAATTAGATATCATAATATAGTTATTTAAATGATTTCTAATAAACTTATATTTATTATACATGGGTTTCTTATGAGTGAAAAGAGAGTCAAGACACAATGTTAGGGTATTTCATCTAACTTTTTATTTATGTGAGATACAAATTTTATTCACCACCCATTACATTTGTGTGGTGAATATAATTCCCATGGTTTAATTATATGATTATTATACAATAATTTATAGTAATTTACATGTCCATTTTAATATATTTCTTTCATGGGGTTTATATTTCAAAAGTTACCAAATCGTTAAAGTTATTTTGTCACAATTTTCTATCTTTGAGAGACATGTCATGTTATGCACCTATATTTTTCCATGAGGTGTATATACTGCTTCATAAATAATATATCATGAATATAATTATTTTCATGATATTTTAAGCTTAATTTAATTTCATTTTATTAAATGGGGAGTACATTTCAAAGTTACCAAATGGTAAGATTTTATTGAAACAATCTCATCGCATTCCAAGATTGTTTATATTCGTGCTTCCTTTGATGAAATCTCATGCTCTATTTATCAGGAACACTGATTACTTTTTTTATACTCTATTTATTCATGATATATTCATGTATAAGTACCATTTTTCACTCCTTGTTACATTATATAGTAAAGAAATTGTTTTTAAGAAGGTATGACATTTCCTCTCTCTTCTATTAGAAATATGTGTCCCTTCAAATCATGTTTTTTAAAAAAAAAATCAAGATATATTTATAAATATTTTAAAATTATATTCTATTTCAATGGTTTTCAAATATTTTTCTATTATTATTTATAACTTATCAATTTATTATCAACCAAATAGTCTTCAAAATGTTTTCAGGCTTCTTTTATAAGTTTTCAAAGAAAAAAGTTTTTGAATCGATGGAAAAACCAAATTCAGAAAAGAACTCGCTTCATGCGCTCAGTGCTTCATGGACTGACTCACCCTCTTCATACATCCCATCAGAGGTGGTTCCAACTTCTCTAGGTTTTGACCTCAGTGGAGATCCATGTCTAGCTCCTAGTTTTCGATCCTTCAAAGATGCGCTCTCTGCGCCGGCATCCCCCCTTGTCAAGTTGTCTCTTCCCTTCATTATGGCTATTCACCTTGCCCCGCATTGTGTGGGTAGAGTTGAGGGGTTACCTATGGTGGATCTATTAGATGAGGAGAACCTTGTGGAATTGGCCTTCTATGTTTTCTCCTTGGTTTCCAGATTCGGCAAAGACAAACCCCCGCCCGTTCTTTTCATGTCTTTTGTGCTTTCCTGGAATCTTGATCAACCTGCAACAGTTTCAGAGCTATCCTGGTCTACCTTATGCATCCATCTTTATAATAGGTAGGATTTAGTGGTTTCTTGGTCTAGGGAGGATAGAAGGTTCAGTTCTTGGTGGTTCTCCCTCTCTCGTTAGTCTTGGGGTATCTACTTCGGCAAGTAATCTAGCAAGGCAGCGGTTTGGATCCACCTCCCGGGCCTCCCTCTCCCTTTCCACAATCCTGCTATTTTGTAATCCTTGGGTAATGCTTTGAGATTTTTTCTTTGCTCGTATGTTGATACCCGCTCATTTCAGGCCGCTTATTTCCCTCGTATTTGTGTGGAACTGGATGTGTCAGAGAAACTCCCTTCTCATATTCTAATCAGAGATGGTGAAGACTTGTCTTGGTGGTATAGTCTTTGGTTCCAACCCCTCCCCCACTTCTGCTCGGTCTGTGGCTTAATTTTCCACTTAGTTAAAAGGTGATGGGGTCGATCGAATCTCAGAGAGGCTCACCTAGGTGGTGGCCTCCCTTCCTCGGGCTCTTCTCATGGAATGGCTTCGTCCTTGTGTTTGGTTGGCGACTATTCAAAGCACTTGGATATGGGATCATCTCTCCCTGGTGCCTCTTCAGTCATCGTTGACGTAATTCCCCCTATGGTGGGTGGTTCAATTTCAAATTTTCCCACCCACATGCCTGAACCATCCTTGGATGCTTCCTAATTTTCAAAATTAGTGGTCCCTCTCCCTTCTTTGTAGTTTTTTTTCATAATTTGCCTCCTCCTCTGACCATTGAGCCTTCTTCTTTCAGTCTTGTCTGGATTTTCCCTCGGCCTTTGCTTCCGGGGCTTCAGTTGAGCTCTCCTGCTTCAGTCTCCTTCAATACCTCCCTATGTTCCCAACTAGTGGACTCTCAGTCGATGCTTGATGGAGTCATAAAAGAGTTGCAGTCTTCTAGATCTTCTCGGGAGAGGTTGATGGTCCTCCCCTTGTTTCCGAAAAGGATTCCTCCACTCCCTTAGTTTCTGGATAGCAAATCCTCCATTAGTTTTTATCTTCTTGAGGAGCCAGTTGATCTTTCTACGGACTTCTCTACCCCAGACCCCAAATCAAAGAACAAAGGCAAGATGCATGCCACTCCATCAGATATTGGTCGCTTTACCAGGGCCATGGCGAGGGCCTCTGGTTTATCTTTGGCAGGTTTCAGGGCAGGTTCGATGGGCCACAAACCCAACAATTCTCTTCTCTTATGATCTCTGTTATCATATGGAATGCTCGCGGCTTGGGGGACTGTGTGAAGTTCACCTTCATGAACTCGGAGTGTCGCCGACATCATTTTTCTATAGTAGCTATTCTGTAACCAAAACAAAATGCGGCTCGCTTATCTCAATTCTCCAAAAAATATGGGTTTTACTCATTTTACTCACGCAGGTAACCTCAACAAGAACATTTGGATCTTTTGGAAATGTGAAATCTCTTTAGATATTATTGAAGCATCCTCCCAATCCATCTTTACCAAGATTTCCAAAGGGGGCACCGAGCTCTATTTTTCTTTTGTTTATGCAAATTGTGAAGCTTATAATGGGTTGAGTTTATGGAATCACCTCTAAGGGTTTTAGCCTAGTAATCTCCTTGGTTTGTTGTAGGTTACTTTAACACAGTCTTGGAAGTTTCTAAGAAAAGAGGGGGTGTTGAAATTTCTGTTCATGCTCGTAATGATTTTCAAGATTTTTTGGCAGCCTCTGGTCTTATGGATAAGGGATTCTCTGGTTTCAAATTCATGTGGGGTAACAATCATAGAGGTACTAGACTAATTTGTAGTAGGCTCGACCACTACCTCTCTAATCTCTAAGGGCTTGATTCCTTTCCCCAAGCCTATGTCATACACCTTTCTGGGTCGATGTCCGATTATGCTCCCCTCCTTGTGATTCTGAGACACGAACACTCAGGGCCTAGGCATTTCTTTTATTCTACCAATTGGCATCAACATGAAGGCTTATTGAAGATGATATAACTTTCTTGGGATCGGCCTGTGAGGGAATTTTCTTGGCCTGGGATTATGAACTGCCTCCACCATCTTAGGAAGGATATTCAGATTTGGCTCTCCCGAATCAATGGTGATGACAATATCTTAGACGGTTTTCAAATGGACATCCAGACAATAGAGGACACCCTTATTGAATATTCAGACGATAATTGTTTTTCTCAGCTGGTTGAAAAGAAAAGCATTCTTGCGGAGCAGCTACTGGCCATCGAAAGGTCATGCAGGCAACATTCTCGAGCCTTAGGACATAAATAGGGGGATAGAAATTATTCTTATTTTCAGGTCTGCCTGAAAGAAAAAATGGTGAGAAAATGGATCAACATTAATCTTGATGATGACTCTTTCACTTCAGATGTGGAAGTGGTTGGGAAGCTGGTTTTAGAGCACTTTGAAAACCTTTTATCTGGACCAAATTACTCCAATGTTGGTTTATCTAACAGACTTGCTGAGGAGTGATCCTGGTCCCGATGGATTCTCGGGCTCCTTCTTCATTGAGGCTTGGCCCATTATTAAGTCTCACATTATGGAGGCCATTCTTTACTTCTTTAGAGGTGGCCTCTTTACCCGGGCTGCTTGTGCCTCCAAGGTTATTCTCATTCCCAAAGTTAAGGACCCTTCAACCCTCAACCAATTCTGACCACTATGTTTGTGCAACTTCACGTATAAAATTTTGACTATTCTTATTTATGGGAGGCTCTACAATATTATCCCAATAATTATTTAGGTAGGGCAACATGGGTTTGTTAAGGAAAGAAATATTCAGGGTGTGATTGGTATTTCCCAAGAGATGGTTAGTGATTTGAACAAAAAAATGGCTCTAATATCATGATCAAGATTGATATTGATAAGGCCTATGATAAATTAGAGTGAGGCTTAATTTTGGAGGTTATGAGAACCTTGGGCTTTCAAGATTGGTTCTGCGACCACTTCTTCCATTGCTATGCTTCTCCCTCGATCTCTATTTCTCTCATGGGTAAGGTATTTGGTTTCTTTAAATCAGTCTATGGAGTTAGGCAAGGTGACCCCCTTTCTCCTACCCTGTTCATCTTAGCTCAAGAAGCTCTGTCAAGAAACATCCACAAAGGTATTGCTGATGGGGTTGTCCTCCCCTTTAGCAACAGATTTGGAAATGTCTGCATCTCCCACCTCATGTTCTCCGATGATATCCTTTTTTCATCAATGACAGGAAAAGGTCAATTAATGGTTTATCCAATATCATGTCTTCCTATGGAAAGTTGACTGGTTAGATTATCAACTCTTGAAAAAGTAACGTCTTCTTTTCCAACAAGTTCCCAGATCGTCACTCCAATGTTAATCAATCCAAGCTTGGCATTCAGTAGCATTACCTTCCTATGGTTTATCTTGGATAGCCTATTATTAATGGAAGGGTTAAAAAAATTATGTTTGATGAAATCACTAACCGGATCACGGGGAGAATTTTCAATTGGAAGAACAAATTTCTCTCATTTTGAGGGTGTATCACTCTTATCAGTAGTGTCCTTACTTCTATTCTGATGCATGTCCTATCCATTATTAAAGCCCCAAAAGGCACTCTCATGAGACTGGAAATGGTTATAAATTATTTCCTTTGGGATGCCAATCAAATGGCGTTGTCTTTGGTCCTCTTGGCATTAGATGGAAAAACCTGTCAATGAAGGGGGTATTGGAATACAAGATGTGGAAGACCACATGTGCTCAATGAAATACAAGCTGGCTTGGGATATTCTTGAAAGGACCTCCCTCTAGGACAAATTTATTATTAAAAGATATGGTGATTGGAAAAGTAGAAGCTCTCAGCCCCAAAGATTGTCAGGACTGGCTCGTTGCATGCTTAAACACCTAGAGGATCTGGAGGATCATCATCATTGAATCGTTGGTCGTGGTGACATCAACCTCTAGATGTCAAACTGGTCGGGTTCATTACTCTATTTTCCAAGCTACCCAGTCCCTTCAATTTCCTTCAAAGAGGCCATCCTTTACCCAACCTTCCTGGATTCAATCTTACATCCAGATCAGAAGATCATCTATGATACTATAATGCTTTCTGATGAGCTAAATATATGTTTATTCATGGGATCTAGTTCAGGAAGATTCTCTTTTTGGGTCTTCAGGAACACGCTTTACTCTTCTAGTATCATGGATGCTTGGGCTGCAAAACTGTGGTGTGAGGGAATTCCAGGTAATATTAATTTCTTAGTCTGGCGTATTAGAAATCATGCTATCCCTAGTGATAATAATGTCCAAAAAATATGTGTCCTTATGGTTTCTAGATGTTACTATTGCTATAGACCCCAACAGGAGACAACATATTATCTCTTCCTTCATAGTGACTGGGCTTTGGGAGTCTGGAATTTTCTGCAGCTGGGTATGAACATCCTTTTTTCCAGTGAGTCTTTTCAACTCTTCACAGAATCCTAGTTCATGGGTGTTGGACATCTTGGGTTGGAAACTAAATTCTGAGGCATGATTTTCATGACTGCTTTCTGGTATCTCTGGGAAGTAAGGAACAACTCCCGCCTTGGGGTGTCCCAGTAGCTGTGAAGACTTAAAATACAAATTATAATTTCCATTACTGAATTTGATGGCCTACTTAGAAACACATGTAATTCTTCTGCATTCCTGAGTTTTCTTCTGGGTGTCTTTAAGGATTCTTATACCACCTCTTCCAACCAGTGTCGATGGGTCAAATGTAGGCCACCTCGCACTAGCCTGAAACTCAATGTCGATGGATCTTGTGTCGAAGGGATTATGAGGGGAGGCAGTCTGATCAGGGACGATAGAGGTTCCATGCTTTTGGGCTTCAGTGCTTTCTTTTTTTCTAGTAACTCCCTGGGGGCCGAGACCACTGTTATAGCTTTGGGTCTTTCCTTGTGCAGGCGATACAATATATCAATCTTGGAAGTAGAATCTGATTCGACGGTGCTGGTCAAATTTCTCCAACATAATGTTGATGTCCCCTGTAACCTAGTGTATTTTATCTGGTACTGCAGAAGTTTTATTACTCACAATGTTTGTGTCTTCCACACTTGGTGTAAAGGGAACTTCGCAGTGGACTCACTCACAAGACAAGGCGGACCTGGAGAATCCTTGACTCTCTTCTCTAGCTTGGAGTCTCTTCCTAATGAGTGCAAACTTTTTGTTAAAAATGAAAAGTTAGGTCCACTATTTTCACCCCCCCCCCCTCGATGTTGTTTGGTTATGTGTTGTACTCTTTTATTTCTTATCTGAATACAATTTTACTGATTTTGGTGGCGGTAATGAAAATGGTTTTAAAAATGATTTCACGATTATTTTATAAGTTTTAAAGGAAAATGGTTTTCAAAAGTATTTCATAATAACTTTATATGTTTTCAATGAAATAGGTATCCAAATTTTTTGAAAATATTTCATTATAAGTTTTCAAGTTTATTTTAAAGAAAATGATTTTGAAAATGTTTTGTTTTTTAAAGATCCTTTTTCAAATAACAAAGGATATTTACCTCAATTAATGTTTTCAGAGTATCCTTCTATGTTATTTTTCATCTATGATAACATCAATTTATGTTCCTCGTGCCCTTCTAGGAAATGATCCAATGTTTCTATTCATGTTTTTTTGAATGGTTTATGTCTTTATGTAATTATTCTCATGAAACCCATTTATCTTACATGGGTTAAATGCTTTTGAAACCCATATCTTTTCATGGGTTATGCTTTGATGAATTGATTATGACACCTATATCTTTTCCATATGATATGATGTGATGAAATTTTAATGATACCCATTTCATTTCATGGGTTATGGTTGGATGTTTATATATCTCATGTTATTTTTATGGGACATGAAATAAGATTTATTATATTGTGGAACATATATGAATAAGTTATTATGTTATGGGTGGGACCTATATATCCCTCTAATGAATTGGGCAATTATATGTTTTATATGGTCTAAAAGGGCACATGGGTTGTATCCCAATCCTGAAAACAAGAAGGTACAACGGTTGTACCCTAAGACTTAAAACAATAAGGTACATGGGTTGTATCCCAAGACTAAGAAACATAAGGTCCATAGGATGTATCCCAAGCCCAAAAACGAGAAGTAAAATGGGTTGTAGCTCAGTCGAAAAAACAATAAGGTTCATGGATTATAGTCCAAGACTAAAAACAAGAAGGTACATGGGTTGTAGCCCAAGCCTAAAAGTAAGAGTGTACATTGGTTCTTAGACCAAGACCAAATAAGGTACACTTGTTATATCCCTATCCTAACATGTTATAATATCTTGGTATGTATCCTTAAAGTAATATTTTCTATTAATATATATATATTCCAAAAATTCTATGTCTTATTCATCAGTTTTTCTTTCATGGCTTATGAAATTTATTTCTATATGATTCATTTCTTATGAAATTACAAGATTTATTCCCTAATTAATTTAAATGATCTTTGATATATATTTTATGATCTTATAATGTTATTATCACATTATCATACCCATATGATATAGTTTATACTTAAATGACATCTTTTTTAACCTTACTGAGCAAATGAACTCACCCATATTTATGTTTCCTTCCCTAGGTTATGAAGATATATTTCATGTATGATATGTCTAAGAGGGGTGATATTCTTTGAAAAACTGTTGTGAGATAATGTATCTAACTTATGTATCATTGTTTAGGTTTCTATGTTTCTAAAGGTGTTAAACTTATACGGGATTTGGGTGTCTGTCTGTAAAATGTTTTCAAGTATTCCAAAAAAAATTATTGTAATGTCTATTTATGTTAAGATGAAGTCTATATAAAAAACCTATCCAAATAAGTTCTTAACTTCCCTATATAAATCCTTGAATCCTCCCTTTGTGGAAAAAACCATCCAAGGTTTCCCTTTTGTGAAAACCAAAAGGATTTTCCCAAAGACGAGGCAACAAGTTTCCTCATGGTCATTAGTTTAATTTACATTCTCTAGCCCTTATCTCTATTTATTTCATGATTATATAAAAATTCCAGTATCCTCAATATACCAATATATTTTTAAACTAATATTTTGAACTACAATTACACAAAATTATATCTAATTTATAATGAACATAATGTTTATGTGTACGGTGACCTATCCCCTCATGAAACGATGATTCTTCTTTTTTCCTTTACCACATTTTAGGGTTGTAAATTATGATGGAAACTCTATTTATATATGTTATATATGATATTTATTTTATATTTATTATTCTTTAATAATTTTATAACACATACCTTTATTCTTTCCATTTTGTGTAAATATGATAACATCATTTGTGGAAGTGTTGACAACTGACTCCTCAAAGTGATTTTATTTTTTCTTGCTATACATATAATGTATAAATGATGGTTTTGATAATAATTTGATACATATATGAAAAAAATAATATGATATAATTATAATATATATATATATATCATTTAATTTTCATTATTTTAATGTGATAAATAAATTAAATTAGAGTTCATGCATATGTATGGGCTACCATGTCCAATAATGGTGTATTTCAATTCTTATCACAAAATATTATGGATTATTATAAATACATAGTACTGAATAAAAATGATAATTATTGCATGGTATCAATTCTCTAAATGATTAAATCATGATATAAGTAATAGGAAGGACAAATAACATGTCAAAACATACTAGAGAAACTAGGAAATCAACACATGAAATAGTGATACTAATGTAAGATTGTAAACAAAATGGAAATGGGATATTATAACAAGGTAATATATGAAATTATAAATTTCATTTTGGTTTTTTAATTTTCTTTATATGTTAATAATGTGCCTGAAAACCATTATACAAGAGTTTAAAGGTTGTTCACCCAAAAGAAAACATAAGGTAAGGTATTTTTTCTCAATTTCTTTTCATTTAGGTATATTGTAATGTTATCCACTTAGTTTTTTATGGTGTGTATACTTCCATTTTGACATGTTATATCATGAATCTCCTTATTTTCTTAATATTCCATGTTTCATTTAATTTTATTCCTTCATCTGAATTAGGATTCAAATGTTTCAAAGTGGTATAGGACATTTTGGAATGTTTAAATATTATTTTCTTTAAGAATGTTTTTAATGATAATTCAATAGTATGTACGTTATTCAATGCATGAAACCCATGTTGTTACCTGTCATCCAATAGGGAATTGTTGATAAATCATTATTCATTATTCAATACATAAATTTGATAAGGAAAATTATTTATTAATTAAATCGATTACTTTATATATGGATGGATTTGGACAGGAAACAATGGGTGTGGCTCAGACATTATATAACCCCTTGATGCATCAAAAGGTTTTCATGAGACAAATAAGTTTTCAAAATTAAATGGGTTTCTATCCATATTTTTAAACCATATTTTGAAAGATCTTGACTATATATATTTTCATGTGCTGCAAACATGACATCAAATAATTAAAAATTTCCTTTATTGATATTTCAGTTCTCATTATTATTATCCATGAGGTTTTCATATGATAAAATATTTGGATTCATTTCATACATGGTATATTGATTAAATGGAATGTTTTCTCAATTATTTAACTTTTAATTTTGACTATACCTTATCTAGTTTTTTAATAACATGTGTTTTCATTTATTTATCTTTACATGTTAATTTACTATAAAAAATCATTATTGCTTCTTCTTTACATACCCTTACTGAGAATTTGATCTCACACTTACTGTGTTTTATTTCCCCAGGTTATGAAGAGGAATCCTTTGAATGAGTTTCAAGGATATTGAGTTTTTTACTTGTGTTATGTTTTATTTTCTTTTCCCACTATATTATTTGTATCATGTTTGTAAAATGAATTTTTAATACTATTAAACTGAATGGTACTTAATGTTTTTATTCCCAATAATCATGTCGATGTAGCAAAATAATGCACTTGATATGGGCTTCTATGGTCGGGGCGTTACAAAGTTGTTCATAGATTGGTGATATGACCTTGGTTGGACCATGTTTAGACTAATGATGATGAATATTTAGTTTATTCAACTTAGAATGTTGAAATCACTAAGCCGGTATAAATCTTATGATGATATTCATCATGGACTATTAGACTTTTTAGTTGTTGGAAATTTTTTTTAGAGTTTCAACTTGTTTGAGTCATCAACATTTTGGGAGGCAAGTGAATCTTTCTCCTCCTTTTTTGGACCTTTTAAGAATGTTGTGAATTTGGGGGAAGTGGATTAGCATTTAGAACATCAAACACTATTAGCATCAATACATAATTTTTTCTATATAGAAAAACTATAGAATTATATTTATGAACCATCTCACGTCTTGAGTTGTGAGGATCTTTATGTTGGGACTGATTTATCTGTGATTGAGCATCCAGTCATGGTAGTTGATTTTTAGATAAACTTACTTTATGGGAGGAAAATACTTTTGTAATTTGTGCTATGAAATCATGGTTATGGTTATCATTATAGTTGGTATGATGAGGCACTAATAAGAGAGAATTTGTCTCATCTCTTTGATATGGAACCCTCTTTGACAATATTTCTTTGGACAAAACTTTTCTATAGTGGTGAGGTTGTAGAATCTTTTTACTTGTTTTCATGTACTCCTATACCATTATTTTGATAATTTATTTTTTTGGGTTTGTATCAAGTGGTTTGGGGTGAATTTTTTATAAATTTGTAGAGTTTTTGGGCTATGCATCGTTGGTGCACGATTTTCCCAAATAGTGCACCCCCTAGTGAAAACCATGTAGCCCTAGGCCATGTGGGCTTTCACTATTTCCATTGGGTTTGATAAATCATGTCCCCTCCTAATAGAAATTTTATGCCATAGAGAGTGATTCCATAGTGGGTGCATGGTTATGGATCCTATTTTTTCTAACTGTGTGGCCCTCTTTAAGAAACATGCACTTAGATTTTTTTTAATTTCAATAATAATTTTAAAAATTTCTGAGTCCCCCATTTAAATTCCTAACCTACCTGCTCGATTATATTATAATTTCTAGGGTTGATACACTACTATAATAAAGCCCAATAGCGACTACCAAAAGCGGTCGCTAAAGGTCTTTAGCGGCCGCCTTGCGACCGCTTTTGGAAGTCATTGTTGCTCCGTCGGTAAAAACCAACAGTGACTGCCAATGGCGGTCGCTAAAGGTCCTTTAAAAATACCAGGTTTCATGTGTATGGGATACTAGGTGGGTGAGACTCCAGACATGCAGGAACACCAGTGGGCGTGAGGAGGGACCGGAAGCTCTTGTCGTCGGCCATGGCGAATCTACGACAGTCGGAGGGAGGGGTGGGTGCAATGTTGAGGATTAAGGCAGTCCGTTTAATATTCTCCGATGGATATGGGTACAACGGTGTGTGAGGGAGTGATTATGGGAGGCGATTAGAGCTGGCGATGGGGGTGAGCGAGGGTGGAAGGGCGGCGGTGAGGGGCAACAGCGGGCATCACCGGCATTGCAGCAGTGATATTGAGGAAGACAGCGACGATGGGGCGGGAAAAATCCAGCCCATTTATTTCAGTATTAGCGACCGCTTTTGGTGATCGCTAATACTATAAATAGCAACCGCCGATGGCGGTCGCCCGAACCCAGAGGTTCCAAAACCAATTTTTCTAGTAGTGATAAGGCTCCATAGAAGAAAATTTTTCTCTATCAAACTTATCATTCGACAAATAAAAGTGTTGGTGGAATATTTGATTCATCCCCGGTAAGTAGATATCTTCCCATGTGGTTTCTTCTAGTCTCTCTTTCTCTCCTACATTGATATTGTTAGATCATAATGTTCTTGATGTATCTAAAATCCATTTTTATCTTGATTTTAGGTATCGTTTCTTTCTCTTCAACACCTTCATTCTACATTGGTGAATCCCATTGCGGGTTTTGATTCTTGATCATATATTTAAGTTGGTGGTTCCAATATTATTTTCCATATAATTGAAAACATAAATTATTATAATAAATTAAAATAACCTTTTTAATTTATTTAAAAACATGTAATATTTATTAGTTGATTATTTATTTAAAAATGGTATGAATGTTGATAAAAATACCAATTATGATAGAATTGAAATTATGGGGTGGATTTATGAAAATTCATGGATTGATTTGGAAATAGTACTGATTAAATTATTTATTGTTTATTATGATAAAATGGAATAAAATGAAAATTGATTTGAAATGGAATGATATGATAAAATCCTATAATTTGGTTTTGATACTTAAAAAGAATATTTTAAATTGAAATTTGGAAATCATATTTTAAGATGTTTTAAATTTATATATTTCCAATTTTAGTGATTTTTTAATAAGATGTTAGCATGGAAAGTTAATGGTAAATATGAAAAGAATATTAATAACTTTCCAATCTAGCAATGTATTGACATTGAAAACGTTTACTAAAAAAACTTCAGCATGACTATGTGTAATGGGTTCTCCTATTGGGGTGTAGTGTCACGAACCAAATCTAGTCACCGCCAAAACCGACACCAAACCCAGCCCATGACAAGTCCTGAAGGGCGTTCCCGATCCCCACGGGCTGGCACAAGTTCCCGGGTATCATATAATGATAATTGGGAATGGTTTACCCGATTTTATAAACATTAAACAACAAAAAAAACTCTATAAAACAAATCTGGATTTTTCAACTAAAACCATATTTTACAAAATTTCAGAACAGAATTACATAAGTTAAAACTATGTTTAAAGAACATTACAAACGTAAAAAAACAAATAAGGACATCCTAAGAACCCTCATGGCAAGGGGAACCACCCTTATGCTATCTCCACAAGACTTCACCACCAAGGACCTGCCAGAAACCCGAACCACTGGAACTAAAAACTGTACCCAACCTGCGACAACAAAAATAACCAAGTCTACTTACAACCAAGGGTGTAAGTAGGGTGTGAGCCAAATCCCAATAGGATACCACCACTAATAGATTCCAGGTGATAAACATTTAATGATGAAAAGCATGCAAGTTTTCAAAAACATGAGATGCTAGTTAAAATTTCTAAAAGATGCAACATTAAATAAAAACAGTTTTCAGGTGGGCTAATTTAAAGAATAAAAACATTTAAAATAACTACCATAGCTACTGAATTTTCCAGCCACTCATACCATATACTGATGGTAAGAACAAAATATCTAGTGAGCACAAGCAATGGGAAATAACCCCTAGGAACTAGCTAGCTATGGGTCCCAGGTAGCTCGTATCTCGGTGAGAGTAATCATCACAAATATCCATTCTCGTGCACGAGACACTAGTAGGTAACATACCCATAACCTAGTGGTCCCCAATAATCATCATCATAGTTTAGTTAGAGTTGTAAGCGTCAATCTTTCTAAGTGAAACTGAGGCCAAACCTCACAGATTCACTAGCATACGAGTACACGTCCACCCACCCAGATACCCGGGTTTTCCCTTTGTGCTCAAACAAGTTCAACAAGTCAAGATATATACTTTGCACATGAAAATATCATTTCCATATCAAAAATTCACCAAACAGCCCACATGTATACCACACAATTCACAAAAGTACACTTTTCATTCAAATTGATTTTGAAATCCGACTCATACAAAAATAGCCCACAACACTCTTCACATTACATTGACACTTCTAAAAATCCTTTAAAAAAATTTTATAAACCATTCCAAGACATTATAACTCACATAACAGCCCACTCAAATAACATATAATACCACTTTCATCAACAAAATTCAATTTTCACAACACACTCACACAAAACAGCCCACAACCATGTTTTACAGCTCTCTTCCCATTTTCTAAAACATTTCAGCACTTTATAAAACATTCTAAAAAAATATTTGAAATCTTAAATAACCACCATAACTTTAAAAAAACCATATTATGTGAACAAACTCCCCAAACAGTACATATACACTCTTTTATCCACTTTTTTTAACCAAACAAAACATTCACAATTTTCATAAAACAACTCAAGGGGTGTAACTATGTCTTGCACACAAAACCCATTTAAAAACCCCCATTTAAGACCAAAACCATACCAATTCCTATAAAAAATAGAATTGGAAGTCCTAGATACATTTATAAAAACACATTCAAGTGTTATAAAATAACCTTTAATAATACCACAAAAGATACAAATGAAAACACACATTTTCCTAAAATGACCTCAAGAAGTATAACAATGTTTAACACATCAAACCTATTCAAAAACCTTCTTTTTAGGACCACATGACACTAGTAAATTACCAAACCAGAATTGGCAGTCCAAACAAGATTTAATAAACCAATTTCATAAGTTATAAACCACACCCAAATAAAACCCCATGAGTTACACATGAAAACACCCAATTTCATGTTAAAAAGCGACTATAAAATTTAACACATAACCAAATCAATCATAAAAAGTTTTCACATCACACCCAACATATGAGTAATATGAAAAATGGTTAAATACAGCAATCTAACTCATCACTAATTGTTTACACATGGAACCACCTACCTTTTGAGTCAAAACCCTTGAATCTTGGTGCGAAACCTCAACCGCACCTCCGCCACACCACAAAGATGTGAAAACAAACCCTAAACCATAATATTTCACCAAAAATACCTCAAATCAAACCATAGGTATGAACCCTAACATCTGGACACTCTATAAATTTATGAAAGTGGGAGGAAACCCTAAAGAGAAGGAAGGAATTGAAGAGAGAAACACATACCCAAAATAATCTTGAAGAAAACGACTCAAAATCCACCAGAATATGAATTTTAAAACATCCAACCATTCATGAGAGGTAATAACAAAGATCATAATATCTTTTAGGAACTGTAATGGGGAAAAAGAGTAAAAATAGAAGAAGTTATTAAAGGATCAATTTACCTCTCCAAATCTGGATGATTTCTGAAATCCATTGAAGTTTCGACCCATTTCGCGATTCTATAGAGATCAAAATTGTGGGAGGAGGGAATGGGGTCGCGCCTTAGGTAAGTGGGCTTGGGTGAGAGTTGGAATCACTGAAAAAACGAAAATAGTGAAGGAGATATTAAATAATTAAAATTTATTTTTAATGTAGAAAATGGGCTTTCGGGTATGCCCAATCCCTTACCAAAAAACCCATATCTACCATGATTATGGATTTCTAAATGGTCAAAATTAATATGGTGGTGTTAATAGGTCAGGGTATGACAATTAGGAATTATAATGGATGAAAAATGTTGAAAAATGAAGGAGTTATAAAGGAATCAAAATTTATTTTTAAATCTGGAATTGGGCTCACGGTTTGGCCCAATTCATAAAAACTCCCCCATTCTTCCATAAATGCTTGGGAAACCCTCAAAACAAAGAATGAATGGAAATTAAATAGAATTTAACTTTAAAATAAGTCATTTATGTGACAATTCTCCCCACTATGAAAACTTTCAACCCCAGAAAGTCACATCAAGGCCAAAGCAACAACCAAACCCAACTGGGAAACCAAGAGGTACTCCCTTGCCAGGTTTCACCCCTAAAGGCCAAAACACCTCCAGTGATCAATTAAGGATTACTCTCACAACCAAAACATACACCACTTTCCTGAAATGATCAATCAAATTCATACTTTATCCCAAAAGAAAACTCCTCAAACACTATCCGAACAAGACTCAAGCAATTCACCCAAACGAACAACAACATCGAACAAGGATACACTTACCTTTAACTAAACCATTGGTCACTCTCCAATCCCAATGTTTACTCAGGGAATATGTTGGTATCTAGATAGTTTTGAATAAGACTACCTACTACCAAGCCAAGACCATGGATAAATCTGAGTTACTGGTACGGGATGGACACAAATAGGCTCCCTGCCAAAAGAGACAACCTATATTTTTCTGAGACAGAATCAGAACACTAACAGGGGAGGCCTGAATGGAATCCTTAGTACAAAGGGTAGAATTCCATTCAATGTTTGTGAAGTAATGTACATGATAATCATAGTGGGTCTCCCCACCATAATAACTAACCATCTTAACTGACCATCATGGGCCAACACAGATAGGCCCAATTTTTTTTTTTTTTAGATTTGGGAAGGGAATAGGGTTAGTCTGCACGATTTGGGAAACTGTGCACTAGCTGTGCAGAACATTCTTTCTGCATTTCTTCCTGGAACACGGTCACTACTAATCATGCACAAACTATGTCCTCAGTATTTCTATCCAAATTTCCAACCATTCTCTAATGGCTCCATGGAAACCAAAGTGGGAGGGAATGACATTACGTGAAGTCATGGGTACAAGGCCCTCCACCTATTTCCACCGAACGGAAACAAAAGAGAAAAGATAATGACACCAAAGGTTTAAAATATTCCTATATTTAATGATGAGGATAGGACATTGTACAAGGGGTTAAATGACCCTAGGATTTCCCCTGACTACGAGCCAACTTCTGTCCGAGACCTATGGCTGGAGCTCAAATGATTGAAGCATCTTCGGCCTCACAGTTAGGCTTCGGAAACCTCTTGGATGATAATTATTCTTTTGATTCAACCAATAACTACACCTCAATCCCTGATATGTTTTCCATGACATAACACATTCCAAACTCACATTACCCTAACCCGATGTTTCACTGAAACAAGGGCTTAGAAAATGCACACACAACAATCCTTGTTTGTTGGGGTGAGAGACAATAGAAGTAAAGAACACCTAAACTAACCTTCCTCTAAAATGGAATATTTTGAAGTTTTTCCAAGGGATACATTCTCCCAACATAACAGGGACTCTCGAAGGATTTCACGACTTTCACCTATACGGTCAATCGAGCACATGACTTCATAAGGCATCACCGAACATGACCATTGTGACTGATATAAACAATGCATGGAGAGGGACCTTATACAACATCCCCAAACAACACACAATTCTAGAAAGTGGCTACAATATCCTATCATGACAATATTCCCCACACCGGTGGTTTAACATGAACTCATGCTTCATAGAAAATTTGAAGAACCCAAATGCCCTCTTAGACACCATCGAGACACTCATCCACACTAACAACCCTAGACCACATCCACCTTCAACGAATCAGAAAACTTAAGAAACTAAGGTATCTTTCAACCTTCCACGAGCACTCTCTCATTACAAGAGGATATAAAAATAAAAGAAAGGAATGGGTGTAGACTCAATCTACAGATCTCGAGAAACACTACTAGAAATAGGATTTTTCCCAACGGGTGTTTACCAATGGTTGGCATAAACCATTGGGGTTGATGGGATTAGGACATATTTACCAACGGTTATACAGAACCGTTGGCAAAGGAATGTCTAGGGAATGATTTCCCAATGGTTTAGTGAAACCGTTGGGAAAGGCCACCCCTTTGCCAACGGTTTTTAAAAACTGTTGGGAAAGAATTCCCCCAAATATAGGCGTGGGCCTGCTCTCCCCCCATTCGGACAGAACCCTAAATTTCTTATCCAGCGGGGCTGCTCTCCCTCCTCTCGCGAACTCCCTCCATCCGAACATCGGAACAGGTGAAAACTCATCTGAAATCAGGTATTTTTTCCTTTATACACATATACTATCTTATTTTTATTGTTATTGATCTCATATTTGAGTTTTAATTTATCAATCGTGCTCCAACTCTCTGCTAATCTTGAACTCCCCATCCGAATAGGTGAAAACCCAGCTGAATCATCTCAAATCAGGTATTTTATTCTTTATACATATATGGTACCTTGTTTTTATTGTTATTGATCTAATATTTTTGTTTTAAGTTAGGATTTTGATGTGATTTCACCGTGAAAAACAGGGAAATGAATGAATATGTTGTTAATTAATTAGTTTCCCCTGGAATATCAGTTGTGTTATAATGCCCATGATAAATAAAGGGGTAATGTAATAAAAGACCTTGAATAAATACATTGTGGAAGTTGGGGTATGTTGCCTCTATGAGAGGTTTTTTGTTCTGTTTCATTGTATGTTGTAGGGTGTTTTATGGGGATTGAGGTGACCAGTTGGACTTTGTGATATGTGGGGTTGTAATGTGATGGTTAGTGGGCATGGAGGTGACATGTGAAGTTGTATGATATTGATGATGTGTGGTGGTGTTGTGTCGTGTGGAGGTGTTGTGTGATGAATTTGTGGTGTATGATGTGTGGTAAATGGATTTAATTAATTTAACATTAAATGAATGGACAATGTAAGTGTGAATGAAGTGGCTTATAAATGAATATGAGAAATGCTATGCGTCTTGTGTGGTGGTGGTGTGGTTTATGTGTTTTATGGTAGTAGTGAAGTGTGTGATTATTTAGTTAATGTGAACCCATAGGTTGAGTATTTTATGCTATCTATATATCATGTATTTTTATGTTATTTCTACACATTCCCAACCAGAGTTGGATAAACTTACCAACGATCAGAGGTTTTGGGTTATGGGTATTTTTTCTAATATCTAGGATGATGGTTATATGTTTGGATAGCTACCATGTCTTCCCTACTCTTCCTTCAAAAGTGATTGACCATGTGTTTTTAGGAAAGATGTGATGTGATTGTCCATGTGTCTTCAGGTGAGATGTACTATGATTTCCCTAGTGTTTTCCGGTGAGGTGTGATGTGATAAGGCTATAATAAGATGTGGCATGTGGTTGGGGTCATGTAGGGTAGGAGGATGGCAAAAGGTTGATGTTATTCATGTTCATGATACCCTACTAATATGGTTATGGGATGTGGCATGCTGTTATGTGATATAACACATTAAGCTCTAGTACCCCGGACAACCCCCCGAACACCCCCATGGACAGCCCCCCGAACACCCCCCGGACACCCCCCGGAAAACCCTCCGAACACCCCCCCGGACAGCCCCTAGACAGCCCCCCCCCTCCTCCCTGGACCCCGGACAACCCGCCAAACAGCCCCGCCACCCTCCTCCCTGGACCCTGGACAGCCCCCCGGACAGCCCCCCGAACAGCCCCCCCCCCCCTCCTCCTTGGACCCCGGACATCCCCCCGAACACCCCCCGAACACCCCCCAGACACTCCCCGGACAGCCCCCCGAACAGCCCCCCCACCCTCCTCCTTGGACCCCGGACAACCCCCCGAACACCCCCCGGACAGCCCCCCAAACAGCCCCCGAACAGCCCCCGGACAGCCCCTAGACAGCCCCCCGAACAGCCCCCCCCCCCCTCCCTGGACCCCAGACAGCCCCCCGGACAGCCCCATGAATAGCCCCCCCACCCTCATCCCTAGACCCCAGACAGCCCCCCAGACACTCCCCGGACAGCCACCCAAACAGCCCCCCCTGCTCCTTGGACCCCGGACACTCCCCGGACCCCCCTCACGCGCGTTTACGTAGCGCGCGCATCACTTAAAACAAGAATATTGAGCCGTACCACGCACACCGCGCGTCCGATTGACGTGCCGTCTACGCGTACATGTCACGAATAATAATTAGAATGTTTCACGGTGGTTTCAGGTGAATCTGAGATCGTCCGCTATGAATTTGACCATTTGACGCCCGTTTTGGCCGTTTATGACACCAAAACTGCGTTGTCGGTCACCGCGGGCACATGGCACGTCCGATTGACGTTCCGTCTGCTCGAACACTTCAGAAATCACTCACCCGTATTTGTCGTCTGATTTCAGGCCATTCCGACTTCATTCGGCCCGTTTGGACCCCCCTCACGCGCGTTTGTGAAGCGTGTGCATCATTTAAAACACGCATATTGAGTCGTACCGTGCACACCGCACGTCCGATTGACGTTCCGTCTACGCATACATGTCACGAATAATAATTAGAATGTTTCACGGTGGTTTCAGCTCAATCCGAGGTTGTCCGCTATGAATTTGACCGTTTGACGCCCGTTTTGGCCGTTTATGACACCAGAACTGCATTGTCGGTCACCGCGGGTACACGGCACGTCCGATTGATGTTCCGTCTGCTCAACCACTTCAGAAAACACTCACCCGTATTTTTCGTCTGATTTCAGGTCATTCCGACTTCGTTCGGCCCGTTTGGACCCCCCTCACGCGCGTTTACGAAGCGCGCACATCACTTAAAACTCGCATATTGAGCCGTACCGCGCAAACCGCACGTCCGATTGACGTGCCCTTTGCGCGTACACGTCACGAATAATAATTAGAATGTTTCATGGTGGTTTCAGCTCAATCCAAGGTCGTCTGCTATGAATTTGACCGTTGGAAGACCGTTTTGGCCGTTTATGACACCAGAATTGCGTTGTCGGTTACTGCGGGCACACGGCACATCCGATTGACGTTCTGTCTGCTCGACCACTTCAAAAATCACTCACACATATTTTTTGTCTGATTTCATGTCATTCTGACTTCGTTCAGCCCATTTGGACCCCCTCACGCGCGTTTACGAAGCGCGCGCATCACTTAAAACACGCATATTGAGCCGTACCGTGCAAACCGCACGTCCGATTGATGTGTCGTCTGTGCGTACACATCACGAATAATAATTAGAATGTTTCACGGTGGTTTCAGCTCAATCTGAGGTCGTCCGCTATGAATTTGACCGTTGGATGCCCGTTTTGGCCATTTATGACACCAGAACTGCGTTGTCGGTCACCGCGGGCACACGGCAAGTACGATTGACGTGTTGTCTGCTCGACCACTTCATAAATCACTCACCTGTATTTTTCTTCTGATTTCAGGCCATTCCGACTTCGTTCGGCCTATTTGGACCCCCCTCACGCGCATTTACGAAGCGTGCGCATCACTTAAAACACGAATATTGAGCCGTACCGCGCAAACCGCACGTCAGATTGACGTGTCGTCTGCGCGTACACGTCAAGAATAATAATTAGAATGTTTCACGGTGGTTTCAGCTCAATCTGAGGTCGTCTGCTATGAATTTGACCGTTTGACGCCTGTTTTGTCCGTTTATGACACCAGAACTGCGTTGTCAGTCACCGCGGGCACACGGCACATCCGATTGACGTACCGTCTACTTGACCACTTCATAAATCACTCACCCGTATTTGTCATCTGATTTCAGGCCATTCCAAAATCGTTCGGCCCATTTGGACCACCCTCACGCGCGTTTACGAAGCGCGCGCATCACTTAAAACACGAATATTGAGCCGTACCGCGCAAACCGCACGTTCGATTGACGTTCCATTTGCGTGTACATGTCACGAATAATAATTAGAATGTTTCACAGTGGTTTCACCTCAATCTGAGGTCGTCCGCTATGAATTTGACCATTGGACGCCCGTTTTGGCCGTTTATGACACCAGAACTGCGTTGTCGGTCACCGCGGGCACACGACATGTCCGATTGATGTTCCATCTACTCGACCACTTCATAAATCACTCACTCGTATTTGTCATCTGATTTCAGGCCATTCCGACTTCGTTCGGCCCGTTTGGACCCCCCTCACGCGCGTTTACGAAGCACGCGCATCACTTAAAACACGAATATTGAGCCGTACCGCGCAAATCGCATGTCCGATTGACATGCCATCTACGCGTACACGTCATGAATAATAATTAGAATGTTGCACGGTGGTTTCATCTCAATCTGAGGCCGTCCGCTATGAATTTGACCGTTTGACGCCCGTTTTGGCCGTTTATGACACCAGAACTGCATTGTCGGTCACCGCGGGAACACGGCACGTCCGATTGATGTGTCGTCTGCTCAACCACTTCAAGAATCACTCACCCATTTTTTTGTCTGATTTCAGGCCATTCCGAAATCGTTCGGCCCGTTTGGACCACCCTCAAGCGCGTTTACGAAGCGCGCGCATCACTTAAAACACGAATATTGAGTCGTACCGCGCAAACCGCACGTCCGATTGACGTGTCGTTTGCGTGTAAACGTCACGAATAATAATTAGAATGTTTCACGGTGGTTTCAGCTCAATCTGAGGTCGCCCGCTATGAATTTGACCATTGGACACCCGTTTTGGCCGTTTATGACACCAGAACTGCGTTGTCGGTCACCGCGGGCACACAGCACGTCCGATTGACGTGCCGTCTGCTCGACCACTTCATAAATCAATCACCCATATTTTTCGTCTGATTTCAGGCCATTCTGACTTCGTTCGGCCCGTTTGGACCCCCCTCACGCGCGTTTACGAAGCACGCACATCAATTAAAACACGAATATTGAGCCGTACCGCGCAAACCGCACGACCGATTGACGTGGCGTCTGCGCGTACACATCATGAATAATAATTAGAATGTTGCACAGTGGTTTCAGCTCAATCCGAGGTCGTCCTCTTTGAATTTGACCGTTGGACGCCCGTTTTGGCCGTTTATGACACCATAACTGCGTTGTCGGTCACCGCGGGCACACGGCAAGTCCGATTGACGTGCCGTCTACTCGACCACTTCATAAATCACTCACCCGTATTTGTCGTCTGATTTCAGGCCATTCCAAATTCGTTCGGCCCATTTGGACCCCCCTCACGCGCGTTTACGAAACACGCGCATCACTTAAAACATGAATATTGAGCCGTACTGCGCACACCGCACATCCGATTGACGTGTCGTCTGCGCGTACACATCACGAATAATAATTAGAATGTTTCAAGGTGGTTTCAGGTGAATCTGAGGTCGTCCGCTATGAATTTGACCGTTTGACGCCCGTTTTGGCCGTTTATGACACCAGAACTGCGTTGTCGGTCACCGTGGGCACATGGCATGTCCGATTGACATGCCGTCTACTCGACCACTTAAGAAATCACTCACTCGTGTTTGTCGTCTGATTTCAGGCCATTCCGAATTCGTTCGGCCTGTTTGGACCCCCCTCACGCGCGTTTACGAAGCGCGTGCATCACTTAAAACACGCATATTGAGCCGTACCGCGCACACCGCACGTCCGATTGACATGGAGTCTGCGCGTACATGTCACGAATAATAATTAGAATGTTTCACGGTGGTTTAAGCTCAATCCGAGGTCATTCTCTATGAATTTGACGGTTTGACGCCCGTTTTGGCCGTTTATGACACCAGAACTGCGTTGTCGATCACCGCGGGCACACAGCACGTCTGATTGATGTGCCGTCTGCTCGACCACTTCACAAATCACTCACTCGTATTTTTCGTCTGATTCCAGGTCATTCCGACTTCGTTCGGCCCATTTGGACCCCCCTCACGCGCGTTTACGAAGCGCGCGCATCACTTAAAACACGCATATTGAGCCGTACCGCGCAAACCGCACGTCCGATTGATGTGCAGTTTGCGCGTACACATCACGAATAATAATTAGAATGTTTCATGGTGGTTTCAGCTCAATTTGAGGTCGTCCGCTATGAATTTGACCGTTGGACACCCGTTTTGGCCGTTTATGACACCAGAACTGCGTTTTTGGTCACCGTGGGCACACAGCACGTCCAATTAACGTGCCGTCTGCTCGACCACTTCAGAAATCACTCACCCGTATTTTTCGTCTGATTTCAGGTCATTCTGACTTCGTTCGGCCCGTTTTCACCCCCCTCACGCGCGTTTACGAAGCGCGTGCATCACTTAAAACACGCATATTGAGCCGTACCGCGCAAACCGCACGTTCGATTGACGTTCCATCTACGCGTACATGTCAAGAATAATAATTATAATGTTGCAAAGTGGTTTCAGCTCAATCCGAGGTCGTCCGCTATGAATTTGACCGTTGGATGCCCGTTTTGGCCGTTTATGACACCAGAACTGCGTTGTCGGTCACCGCGGGCACACGGCAAGTCCGATTGACGTGTCGTCTGCTCGACCACTTCATAAATCACTCACCCGTATTTTTCGTCTGATTTCAGGCCATTCCGACTTCGTTCGGCCCGTTTGGACCCCCCTCCGCGCGTTTACGAAGCGCGCGCATCACTTAAAACACGAATATTGAGCCGTACCGCGCAAACCGCACGTCAGATTGACATGTCATCTGTGCGTACACATCACAAATAATAATTAGAATGTTGCACGGTGGTTTCAGCTCAATCCGTGGTCGTCCGCTATGAATTTGACCGTTTGACGCCCGTTTTGGCCGTTTGTGACCCCAGAACTGCGTTGTCGGTCACCGCGGGCACACGGCACGTCCGATTGACATGCCGTCTACTTGACCACTTCATAAATCACTCACCCGTATTTTTCATCTGATTTCAGGCCATTCCGAAATCGTTCGGCCCGTTTGGACCACCCTCACGTGCGTTTACGAAGCGCGCGCATCACTTAAAACACGAATATTGAGCCGTACCGCGCAAACCGCACGTCCGATTGACGTGTCGTTTGCGCGTACACATCAAGAATAATAATTAGAATGTTTCAAGGTGGTTTCAGCTCAATCTGAGGTCGTCTGCTATGAATTTGACCATTGGACGCCCGTTTTGGCCGTTTATGACACCAGAACTGCGTTGTTGGTCACCGCGGGCACACGACATGTCCGATTGACATGCCGTCTACTCGACCACTTCATAAATCACTCAACCGTATTTTTCGTCTGATTTCCGGACATTCCAACTTCGTTCGGCCCGTTTGGACCCCCCTTACGCGCGTTTACGAAGCGCGCGCATCACTTAAAACACGAATATTGAGCCGTACCGCGCAAACCGCACGTCCGATTGACGTGCCGTATGCGCATGAACATCACGAATAATAATTAGAATGTTGAATGGTGGTTTCAGCTCAATCCGAGGTTGTCCGCTATGAATTTGACCGTTGGACACCCGTTTTGGCCGTTTATGACACCAGAACTGCGTTTTCGGTCACCGCAGGCACACGGCAAGTCCGATTGACGTGCCGTCTGCTCGACCACTTCATAAATCACTCACTCGTATTTGTAGTCTGATTTCAGGCCATTCCAACTTCGTTCAGCCCATTTGGACCCCCCTCACGCACGGTAACAAAACACGCGCATCACTTAAAACATGAATATTGAGTCGTACCGCGCAAACCGCATGTCCGATTGACGTGCCGTCTGCGCGTACACATCACGAATAATAATTAGAATGTTTCACGGTGATTTCAGCTCAATCCGAGGTCGTCCGCTATGAATTTAACCGTTTGACGCCCGTTTTGGCCGTTTATGACACCAGAACTGTGTTGTCGGTCACCGCGGGCACACGGCACGTCCGATTGACATGTCGTCTACTCGACCACTTCATAAATCACTCACCCATATTTTTCGTCTGATTTCAGGTCATTCTGAAATCGTTCGGCCCGTTTGGACCACCCTCACGCTCGTTTACGAAGCGCGCGCATCACTTAAAACACGAATATTGAGCCGTACCGCGCAAATCGCATGTCCGATTGACATTCCGTCTACGCGTACACGTCATGAATAATAATTAGAATTTTTCACGGTGGTTTTAGCTCAATCTGAGGTCGTCTGCTATGAATTTGACCGTTTGATGCCCGTTTTGGCCATTTATGACACCAGAACTGCGTTTTCGGTCACCGCGGGCACATGGAACGTCCAATTGATGTGCTGTCTACTCGACCACTTCAGAAATCACTCACCCATATTTTTCGTCTGATTTCAGGCCATTCCGACTTCGTTCGGCCCGTTTGGACCCCCCTCACGTGCGTTTACGAAGCGCGCGCATCACTTAAAATACGAATATTGAGCCATACCGCGCAAACCGCACGTCCGATTGACGTTCTGTCTGCGCGTACACATCACGAATAATAATTAGAATGTTGAACGGTGGTTTAAGCTCAATCTGAGGTCGTCTGCTATAAATTTGACCGTTGGACGCCCGTTTTGGCCGTTTATGACACCAGAACTGTGTTGTCAGTCACCGCAGGCACACGGCACGTCCAATTGACGTGCCGTCTGCTCAAACACTTCATAAATCACTCTCCCGTATTTTTCGTCAGATTTAAGGCCATTCCGACTTCGTTCGGCCCATTTGGACCCCCCTCACGCGCGTTTACGAAGCGCGCACATCACTTAAAACACGAATATTGAGCCGTACCGCGCAAACCGCACGTCCGATTGACGTGCCGTCTACGCGTACACGTCACGAATAATAATTAGAATGTTTCACGGTGGTTTTAGCTCAATCCGGAGACGTGGTGTGGCCGGCACCACTCAAAGTGTCCATCTTTTGTTTCAAAAGGACGTCATTTTAAGTGAAAAGCATCAACTGGCATACGGAAAACCGACCAAACGCATTCCGAATCTGTTGATAATTTATCCCAACAATCCATGGGTCATATGTGACGTGTACAAGCCAACCCGGGATGAATCCGAGTCGCGGTGTGGCCAGGATAAGTCTAAGTGGCTCTATTTTGTTTAAAATGGACACCATTATAAGTACATACGGAAAAACGACCAAACGGATTTGATTTCTGTTGAAACTTTAGGAGAACGATCCATGGGTCATATGTGACGTGTATGAATCAACCCCGCCTCAATCGGAGACGTGGTGTGGCCGGCACCACTCAAAGTGTATGTCTTTTGTTTCAAAAAGACGTCATTTTAACTGAAAAGCATCAATTGACATACGAAAAACCAACCAAAGGCATTTGGACTGTGTCGATACTTTAGCACAAGTATCCATGGGTCGTATGTGAAATGTACGAGTCAATCCCGCCTCAATACAAGGAGCGGTGTGGCCGAAACTGTTCTAATTGTGTCTCTTTTGTTTAAAATGGACAGGATTATAAGTGAAAAGAACAACTGGCATACGCAAAACCGACCAAACGCATTCCGAATCTGTTTATAATTTATCACAACGATCCATCGGTCATATGTGACCTGTAAGAGCTAACCCGGGCTCAATCCAAGTCGCGGTGTGGCCGAGATCAGTCTAAGTGGCTCTCTTTTGTTTAAAATGGACAGCATTTTAAGTACATACGGAAAACCGACCAAACGCATTCGGTTTCCATTGAAACTTTAGGAGAACGATCCATGGGTCATATGTGATGTGTACGAATCATCCCCGCCTCAATCCAAGGCACAGTGTGGCCGACACCACTCTAACTGTGTCTGTTTTGTTTAAAATGGATAGGATTATAAGTGAAAAGAACTGGCATACGCAAAACCGACCAAACGCATTCGGTTTCCATTGAAACTTTAGGAGAACGATCCATGGGTCATATGTGACGTGTAAGAATCATCCCCGTCTCAATCCGAGACGCGGTGTGGCCGACACCGCTCTAACTATGTCTCTTCTGTTTAAAATGGACATGATTATAAGTGAAAAAGAACAACTGGCATACGCAAAACCGACTAAACGAATTCCGAATCTTTTGATCATTTATCACAACGATCCATGGGTCATATGTGACCTGTACGAGGCAACCTGGGTTCAATCCGAGTCGTGGTGTGGCTGGGATCAGTCTAAGTGGCTCTCTTTTGTTTAAAATAGACACTATTTTAAGTACATACGGAAAACCGACCAAACGCATTCGGTTTCCAATTAAACTTTAGGAGAACGATCCATGGGTCATATGTGACGTGTAAGAATCATCCCCGCCTCAATCTGAGGCGCGGTGTGGCCGACACCGCTCTAACTATGTCTGTTTTGTTTAAAATTGACAGGATTATAAGTGAAAAGAACAACTGGCATACGCAAAACCGACCAAACGCATTCAGAATCTTTTGATAATTTATCACAACGATCCATGGGTCATATGTGACGTGTACGAGCCAACTCGGGTCAATCTGAGTCGCGGTGTGGCCGGGATCAGTCTAAATGGCTCTCTTTTGTTTAAAATGGACACCATTTTAAGTACATACGGAAAACCGACCAAACGCATTTGGTTTCCATTGTAATTTTAGGAGAACGATCCATGGGTCCTATGTGACGTGTACGAATCATCCCCGCCTCCATCCGACATGTGGTGTGGCTGACACCACTCAAAGTGTCCATCTTTTGTTTCAAAAGGACGTCATTTTAAGTGAAAATCATCAACTGACATACGGAAGAACGACCAAACGCATTCGGATTCTATCGATACTTTAGTACAACGATCCATGGGTCATATGTGACGTGTACAAGTCAACCCCATCTTAATCCAAGACGCGGTGTGGCCGACACCACTCTAAATCTGTCTTTTTTGTTTAAAATGGACATGATTATAAATGAAAAGAACAACTGGCATACGCAAAACCGACCAAACGCATTCGGAATCTTTTGATAATTTATCACAACGATCCATGGGTCATATGTGACATGTACGAGCCAACCCGGGATGAATCTGAGTCGCGGTGTGGTCAGGATTAGTCTAAGTGTCACTCTTTTGTTTAAAATGAACAACATTTTAAGTACATACGGAAAACCGACCAAATGCATTCGGTTTCCATTTAAACTTTAGGAGAATGATCCATGGGTCATATGTGACGTGTACGAATCAACCCCGACTCAATTGGAGATGCGGTGTGGTCAAAACCACTCATAGTTTCCATCTTTTGTTTCAAAAGGACGTCATTTTAAGTGAAAAACATCAACTGGCATACGGAAAACTGACCAAACGCATTCGGATTATGTCGATACTTTAGCACAACGATCCATGAGTCAAATGTGACGTGTACAAGTCAACCCCGCATCAATCTAAGGTGCAGTGTGGCCGTTATCACTTCAGGTGTATGTATTTTGTTTAAAATGGACATCATTTGAGGTAAAAATATATGGCATAGAAAAAACCGATCAAATTATGAATTGAATTTCGGATTCCACATATAATTTTCATCTAAATTTTAAATTGAATTCTATATGAATTATGTACGTTTATAATTACGTTATGAATTCTAATTTAATTATGGATGTGTATAGTTTCAGGATTCATTATATGTTAAATGTGTATGAATTTGTTCGTAATTGTATATGTATGTTTTATTTTATTGCAGGTACAATAATTGGATTGAAAATGAGGTCAAAATGAGGCCTGATGGAGAGGGCCTGATGGACAGGGGTTGTGCAAATTGCAGGCTGCTGCAATTTGCAGCATAGAGTATGCCAACGGTTTAAAACCGTTGGCATATAATCCTAAAGAAGTTTTTACCAACGGTTCATTGAACCGTTGGTAAATATCTCTTTTCCCAATGGTTCTAAACCGTTGGGAAAGAGTTCATCCATGGGGATATCCCAACGGTTTGGGGAGAACCATTGGGAAAACTATCCCAAAACCGTTGGGATAGTTAAGGGATATTGATATTTCCCAACGGTTCGCCCAAACCGTTGGGAAAAACTATCCCAACGGTTTGGCAGAACCGTTGGGATAGGGTGGATTTTGTGAGCCAATACCAATAGTTTCCAGTAAACCGTTGGGAAAACCTTTCCCAACGGCTTACTTCCCTACGGTTATCAGAACCGTTGGTATATCATATACCAACGGTTAGAGGGGCTTTCCCAACGGTTGTGAACCGTTGGGAAATATTATATTTCCAGTAGTGAAAAAAAATATATTCCTTATATTGATCAACTGGAGGATTTTTGAATGGAAACAATCTGGGTTGCACTTCGGTTATGCATTAACCCTTAATGGGGGTATACCTTATCCAACAAGAGAACATAAAGACCCAACCAAGCTGGTCCATTGGTCAAAAAGTGCCACAAAACTGATCCAAGCACATGAAGGGATCCACCATAAAGGTGTCCTGAAACATATCTCAGAGGAGACTACTAACCGGTCCTTCTACCCAGCTTACCGACCAAACAAAAACTCAAAACACAGTTCGAACAGGAGGGGTTCTTGGACTCAAAACATCCCACAACATCAACATTTTCCAAAAACACATAATATAAACCATCTCAAACAATTCATCAAGACATTATGTTTCTCTTTATAAACCGTTCTTTGAAAAAAAGGGTTCAGCGGTTAGCACATCCACCAATGGTACCCCATGGGCCTTACACATGCATGTTTCTGTGCCACACCAGGCACCCTCCACATATACATCCCTTCACTCATCCAGTCAGGTCATCAACCATCCATCTTCCCATATAACCCCATTCATGTGGTTTCTCATGAAAATACCAAAGGTTAATACAAAAATTCTTTCCACTTTTCAAAACCAAAATGATCAACCAAAACATCCTTTTTCTCAAAACCGCTAACCACGAGATCAAAATCCCTACTCACATCTTAAAAAACTTTTCATAAAGACACAAACATTTAGAAAATAACTCACTTTCAAGATATTCACATCAATTTCAAAACATCTCATCCCATTAAAACACCCTTTGATTGTTTAGAAAACTCTATTGGAAACACTTTTCAAAACCAACTTCAATATAGTTCCTGCTTTCAAAAGAGGTGTTAGCACACCATTTTCCATTTCAAAACAATTCTAAAAATTCAGTTCCACCATTTCATAAATCAAACCATTCCCTCTTTATTTGAAAACCATTTCACAAAAACTTTACACTTCTTAAAACCAAAGTGCCAAGATTTCAAAACCTAAGAACAAAACAATGTGAGAGGAAACTAGTTTCAGTGGGTGATTTGGAAATATGGTTGGCATCCATACTCCAATCACTTCACTATCATAGAGAGTGTTCTAGGGAATATACTTGGCTCCACATGGCTTGTCAGGCCCTGCGAGCTCACTAGGACCATTAACCCAACTCTCTTTTCATTTCCCCTAATCATCATCGAACCAAGAAAACCAAAGGACTTAGATAAATCCCGACTTCTCCTGGAAACTTGAATCCCATTATGAGGTGTGGTGATTATTCACACTACCCATAACAGAAATTCCATGTCCCAACAAACCTTACTCCAGACTATCCTGACTCTTCCCCAAATAACATAACTCAAAGAGTTAACCAGAACCTCCTCTGATACCATTTTGTCACGAACAAAATCTGTTCTCCACCAAAACCGACACCAAACCCAGCCCGTGACAGGGCCCGAAGGGAGTTCCTGATACCCACGGGCTGGAACAAGTTCCCGGGTATCATATAATGATAATTGGGAACGATTTACCCGATTTTATAAACATTAAACAACAAAAAAACTCAATAAAACAAATCTGGATTTTTCAACTAAAACAATCTTTTACAAAATTTCAGAACTGAATTTCATAAGTTAAAACTATGTTTAAAGACCATTAAAAAGGTAAAAAAACATATAAGGACATCCCAAGAACCCTCATGGGAAGTGGCACCGCCCTTATGCTATCTCCACAAGACTTCACCACCAAGGACCTGCCAGAAACCCGAACCACTGGAACTAAAAACTGTACCCAACCTGCAACAACAAAAATAACCAAGTCTATTTACACCCAAGGGTGTAATTAGGGTGTGAGACAAATCCCAATAGGATACCACCACTAATATATTCCAGGTGATAAACATTTAATGATGAAAATCATGCAAGTTTTCAAAAACATGAGATGCTAGTTACAATTTCTAAAATATGCAACATTAAATAAAAACAGTTTTCAGGTGGGCTAATTTAAAGAATAAAAACATTTAAAATAAATACCATAGCTACTGAATTTTCCAACCTCTCATACCATATACCGAAGGTAAGAACAAAATATCCAGTGAGCACAAGCAATGGGAAATAACCCCTAGGCACTAGCTAACTGTGGGTCCCAGGTACCTCGTATCTCGGTGAGAGTAACCACCACAAATATCCATTCTCGTGCACGAGCCACTAGTAGGGAACATACCCATAACCTAGTGGTCCCCAATAATCATCATCATAGTTTATTTAGAGTTGTAAGAGTCAATCTTTCTAAGTGAAACTGAGGCCAAACCTCACAGATTCACTAGCATACTAGTACACGTCCACCCACCTAGATACCTGGGTTTTCCCTTTGTGCTAAAACAAGTTCAACAAGTCAAGATATATAATTTGCACATGAAAATATCATTTCCATATCAAAAATTCACCAAACAGCCCACATGTATACCACACAAGTCACAAAAGTACACTTTTCATTCAAATTGATTTTGAAATCTGACTCATACAAAAATAGCCCACAACACTCTTCACATTACATTGACACTTCCACAAATCCTTTGAACAATTTTTATAAACCATTCCAAGAAATTCTAACTCACATAACATCCCACTCAAATAACATATAATACCACTTTCATCAACAAAATTCAATTTTCACAACACACTCACACAAAACAGCCAACAACCATGTTTTGCAGATCTCCTCCCATTTTCTAAAACATTTCATCACTTTATAAGACATTCTAAAAAAAATATTTGAAATCTTAAATAACCACCGTACCTTTAAAAAATCCATATTAGATGAACACACCCCCCCCAAACAGTACATATACACTCTTTTATCCACTTTGTTTAACCAAACAAAACATTCACAATTTTCATAAAACAACTCAAGGGGTGTAACTATGTCTTGCACACAAAAATGATTTCAAAACCCCCATTTAAGACCAAAACCATACCAATTCCTATCAAAAATATAATTTTCATTCCTAGATACATTTATAAAAACACATTCAAGTGTTATAAAATAACATTGAATAATACCACAAAAGATACAAATAAAAACACACATTTTCCTAATATGAGCTCAAGAAGTATAACAATGTTTTACACATCAAACATATTCAAAAACCTTATTTTTAGGACCACAAGACACTAGTAAATTACCAAAACATAATTTTCAGGCCAAACAAGATTTAATAAACCAATTTCATAAGTTATAAACCACACCCAAATAAAACCCCATGAGTTACACATGAAAACACCCAATTTCATGTTAAAAAGCGACTATAAAATTTAACACATAACCAAATCAATCATAAACAGTTTCTGAATCACACCCAACATATGAGTAATATGAAAAATGGTTAAATATAGCAAGCTAACTCATCACTAATTGTTTACACATGGAACCACCTACCTTTTGAGTCAAAACCCTTGAATCTTGGTGCTAAACCTCAACCGCACCTCCGCCGCACCACAAGGATGTGAAAATAAACCCTAAACCATAATATTTCACCAAAAATACCCCAAATCAAACCCTAGGTATGAACCCTAACATCTGTACACTCTATAAATTTATGAAAGTGGGAGGAAACCCTAAAGAGAAGGAAGGAATTGACGAGAGAAACACATACCCAAAATAATCTTGAAGAAAACGACTCAAACTCCATCAGCATATGAATTTGAAAACATCCAAACATTAATGGGAGGTTCTAAAAAAGATTATATGATCTTTTAGGAACTGTAATGGGGCAAAAATAGTAAAAATAGTTGAAGTTATTAAAGGATCAATTTACCTCTCCAAATCTGGACGATTTCTTAAATCTAGTGACATTTCGACAAGTTTCGCAATTCTATAGAGCTCCAAATTGTGGTAGGATGGAATGGGGTCGCGCCTTAGGTAAGTGGTCTCGGGTGAGAGTTGGAATCACTGAAAAAACCCAAATAGTTAATGAGATATTAAAGAATTAAATTTTATTTTTAATGCAGAAAATGGGCTTTCGAGCAGTCCCAATCCCTTACCAAAAAACTCATATCCACCATGATTATAGATTTCTAAATGGTCAAAATTAATATGGTGGTGTTAATAGGTCAGCGTATAACAATTAGGAATGTGAATGGATAAAAAATGTTCAAAAATGAAAGAGTTATAAAGGAATCAAAATTTATTTTTAAATCTGGAATTGGGCTCACGGTTTGGCCCAATTCATAAAAACTCCCCCATTCCTCCATAAATGCTTGGAAAACCCTCAAAACAAAGCACGAATGGAAATTAAATGGAATTTAACTTTAAAATATGTCATGTATGTGACATGTAGACTACCCATCATGAGTTCCCCTATTGGGGTGTTTTTTTGAGTGTATACCAGACTAGAGCCATGATCATTATGAGACATGTGAGGGTCATATTACATACTAAACTAACATTCAATTAGGCTTTTTTTACATTTTTATTTATTTTACATGAGTTGTTTTACATGATATACATTTCATTTAATTCTTGAACTATTTTATTTAGGCCAAATTATTTATATACACCATTTTATAAAAACTATTCATTTAAGTATATTTGAATACTTTTTAAGATATATTCCATATTTTTGAAATAAAATTATGGTTTTATTAAAAATATGAAAATATAATTCCATTCCTAGTTTTATTTAAATTTATAGCATATTTGGTGTATTATTTTTGGAATTTTTTATCGAACACTTGGTGATACCCAACTATGATTTATAGATCACACCCTACCTCTACCATAGGTAATTTTTATATTTTCTTATACCAGGTTCAAGCAATGGGAAAGCCCCACTTAGAGGTAATGGATTTTCTTAATCCTTTACAACATGGGTTGTTGATATTGTCTTGTGATTTTTTTCTTTTCAACTTAGTACTTTGATGATATACATATTTGGTTTATTTATACCTATTTTGTTTTTAATACATTATCCTTTTGGAGTGTTGAGAATACTAACTTTTAACCTTTTATCTTCTACCATTTTTTAGAAAATTCATTCTCTCTTTTATCTTGTACGATGACCAGTGCTTGTCACCGCCCCATGGGGATTAGGAATTTATTTTTGGATATGTTAAAACCATCTTGGGTATCATAGTTCCAAGGTATCTAGGATGGTTTATGATAAATTATCATAAATAACCATATGATAATTTAACTCAATATATATCACTTTATAGCACTATCATGTTATCATATTGTTCTTAAAATTAAACTTTTATTAGTGTTGGTTCAACCTATATCACTCTTAGTTTAATATATATCATTCTCGGTTAAATTGGGGTTACATTGATTTGTATTCTCTCATACTTATTAAACCAATATTTAAAATATAGATCTGAAATTACCATCCACTTCCTTAAAATATTCTAAAACCAATAATCATTGAAATATATGCTCTAAAAATCCAAATTATCCTTAAACAACATTACCCATTCTTATAATCACATACCCAAGTATGTATATACCCTAATAATATAATCTCAATAAAATACCTTTCTAAAAACCTATTTGATTCTCTAACATAGTAAACTACCACATGGTCATATATTCCTACAAAATTATCTCTATATTTAACCCTATAAAGGTATTAACCACTTGTTCATACACTAGTCACTATATATCAAAAATGATATGAACTTATCCAAAAAATATAATGAATAAATTATCAAAGTCACATTTAGAAATACTATCTAACTTACTTATTCAAAATCAAACCATTTTTTATTATCTCATTATAATGTGTATATTATACTTAAGAGTTATCTACACCATAATCATGTGTTTTACAAAAGTTATCCCCAAAATATAACCATTTTGAAAAAATAATTTTCATGGTTATTAATATTATTAAATATATGTCACCATACATTTCAATTAGAACTAAAATATAATAATACTTATATGTTTCACATAATCCTCATAATTTTAGAATGTACCATAATATCATTGATTAATATACATCACTGATGAGAATATATATGAGTTTTAATATTATTAGAAAATAAATCTATCTAACTTAAGTAATGCATATAATATCACATTATTACATCATAATAGGTATATAATAAAATTCTAAACCATTTAATTATGCTCACTTATTTATTTATAAGACATATTGGTTTCAAGAGACATACCTTTCTCTGCATCATTTTTTTATCCTATTTTAGCCAAATACTAAAACCAAAATTATTATAATAATATCCAAAAAAATTAAATGAAAACATAAATCTAAATAGTTCATCCCTTTTGAAACCTTTTTTAAATATATGATACTTTCAGAAAAACTTATGAGTCTTATTTATTTAATACTTGGTTATCCATAGTCATTTTTTTAGGTTCACTAACCTAATTAGTTAACATCATTAGTAAATACTTTATAATGATTCATAAATTAAATGTGATTAACAATTTAATATCCATTATTATTTTCTATCTAGGTGTGTAGTCATTGGAACACTCATCAAGCATCAGTGTGATGTCGGGGTCAATTCTCAACCAACCCTTTTTTTAGGTGATTACCCCTAGGTGAATCTATGCCATATCTGCATCCACATTCTATAATCCCAATAGGGATTTATTTCTAGGAAAAACAACATAATATATTCTTTACCAAAAACATTTGGATATTATCTTATACTTAGACATATTCTTAGGGTTTTAACTGAAGTTTTATTATAATAATTACCTAATAAAATGTGTATTATTTCCATAACATTAAATCTTACACTATTCCAAAGGGTTATCTATACCTTTGAATTATAATCAACCATAAATTACTAGTCATTAAATTATTCTCATAAAACATCCTGATCTTCAAAGATATTTAAACCTTTCATTTGATACCAGTTTTGATTCCATAGACTCATGCTCCCAGATTCAGTACCATAAAAACATATTTTACATTATTTGTTTAATACCCATAGTAAAAGACTTTTTATAACCATCATTAAATTACAAAATAAATAAAAATTATTTCATATCTCACAATTTCAGGGTCTTTTAAGGTTTAGGGATTTATTGGAATTGGAAAAAACAATAACTAGAAAATCCCACATTCCTTGTATCAAATGGACATTTTTCATTTTTTCATATATACGAAAATACTTATCAACAACGAGTTATCAAAATATCTTAAAATTTCTTTAAAAGGTAATATACTTCTAAATATTTCATGTGTATTAATTTTTTTCTTAACCTGGATAAATGGGAATATAAGAAGCGGTGAGATCAAACTCTTAGTCTGGGAAACATATTCATGAATAAATCATGGTATAAACATGGAATAAATATTATCATTGTAATATGTAAACCATATGAATCCATAATCAACTTGAAATTGAGATTATTATATATAAATTAAAATAAATGAATAAAATACATATCAATAATATAGATCTCCTATTAAAGGAATGATAAATGTCAGAGATCAAAATCCTACTATCAAGGATTTTTTTCAAGACACTTGTCATCGAGAATTTAGTCAAGAAAACTTTATAAATTTTAATAAAAGAAATCAAATACCCAAAACTATTTTGTCTCATGAGACCTGTCAATACATTGAGGGTATATATAATTCGGGGCCCCACCAATCACCAGATTATGTCCAATGCATTCACTCTAAGATTTAGCAGGACAGTTTATACCATTCCCTGAGGAACATCTTACTCAATAAAAATGGATGTCCATAAAATGATAAATACAAAATATAATACATAATCAACCTATTTTACTAGTTAATAGTCATCAAAAATACCAATACACTTCCCCTTATTAACAAAAAGGATAAAATTATAAAAACCCATCTGAAGGAAAAAAGGTGAATAGATAAACAATACATAGTCATGTTTCAATTAATCATGTGTATTGGAATAACAAAATATGAAATACCAATATTTTCCCCATTTTAATAGTATTATATTATTTTTAGGTGAACATAATCTAATATAAATAATGTAAAATGTAACATTCACACCATATAGAAAAATGGGTATATAGTTGATTCAATAATGGAATAACATGATTGGAATCCATTGAGATAGAGAATGTAAATGGTTTCAAAAAAATATAACCCAAGTGTAATAAAGGAAACATAGAAGGATATTTATATACATGAAAAACATCTTTGCAAAACAATTATATAATGATACCAACCAAAAAGTGATTTGAAATTGGATTTTCTGGTACCATGAGTTCATTCCCCCAAAGGATAAATATATATTAGAGTATAAATACTGAAAAATAAATACTTTTTTTGTAAATATTTTTAAAATTTTAAAATGGAAATGGTAGTGTAAATATAAAATAGATTTTATAAAACATTTTTAACATTGATGTAAAAGAATAAGTTACAGGTCCCTTCTGAAAGTATTTTTAAAAATGTTAAGTGAAAAATTATTTAAAACCATTATATTTAAAAGTAATAATCAATAATAGTGCCTTGAAATGACATAAGATTTTTTACTAATAAATTTTGAGAGAAATAAAAAACATATGAAAGTGAAAGAGAAAATATTCTTTTTAATATTATTATAAAATGCCTTTTTCAAAAATCACATTGAAAAAATTGTGATAAAACCTTCATTGTGTTAAAAAATAATTTTCATAAATTTGATAATAAAATATATAAAATATTATTGGTTTAAAACCAGATCATTGAAGAACAATGTTAAGATAAAACATTGTAACTCAAAGAAATGGATTTGAGCTACCAAAAATACATAATACTATGGAAACAATTGTATCAATAGACACTTGAATAAGGGAAAATTATTTGGCTACTCAATCCCATAAAATAAAAATACTATGATAAAAATATATACATGGTCATTGATTACATCGTATAAGGAAAACATAGTTCATAACATGTAACATGTCTCTAAGAATCATAATTGAGAGAAAGAAAACTCTTACGGATTGAGTAACACTTTAATCAAAACCCTTTGAAAGGTATGGTCTATAATTGATAATAAAAAAATTAATAAAATATAATTAACAATATTATATCTCATACAATCAATACATACACCCCAAAAATTAAATTAAGCTCATAATACCGAACAATTATCAAAGAGAGGATTTTGAGACAGAACCCTTACATCTTTTTCTTGACTTCCACGATCATACTTTAACCTAATTTATAATTAACTTAGATATATTTACCAATTAATTAGGAACCATAATAATATTCAATTTCATGCATAATTTCCACAAATAGTCATTCTCTATATAAATTCTTCCTATTTTCAACATCAGGTGTTTATAACTTTGATCGTTTGTACTAGATTCATAATAGTGGTGTCTGTGTTCATCCTTATTTCAAATCTAATAATTTATATATAATTCAAGTTGCATTTCATGATTATTTATAATTATTTATGATGTTTCAACCACATTTCATGGGTGTCTTATTCTTTATACATGAATATGAAATCAATAAAAATGATGTTTCAGTGATTCTTAGTGATCAAAGTGTGTTTTATTAATTAATGAATTAAATATTGATATAAAATATTTACAAAAAAAATATTTATAAATTGATATCATATTATACCTATAATTATTTTCTCATATTCTTTAATTATATAAATTCATAATATTTCTCAATTGGGTGGTTAAACCGACCCAAAAATGAACATACCCTGATTTAATGAATGTTTATGAGGTTATTGAATTGTAATATAAATAAAAAACTTGTATAATGATATTATTTAGTGTTTATTAGTGTTATATATTATAATTTTATGGAATTATATTAATAAATAATGTATATAAAGACATGAAAAAATTTGAATAAAATATTATCCACATATTATGGTTATTTTAAATGATTAAATTAATGATGATCGTTTACTGATAATATAATTATTAGGTTATCTAATTTATCAAAATTTAACATTAATTGTATAATAAAAATAGTATTTATCATTTTATACCATCCTTATATCTATCCTTTTAATATAGTGAGAGAAAACAAAACATGTTGCATCATAGATGCAGAATTCTACAAAACATACACACAATGCTTTTATTTTTCTTAATATATGGGATATGTGAATAAGAAATTATAATTACATATATATAGTTAAATTATTTTATATAAATGATAAAAATATAATTATATTAGTGGGGATATAATAAATTTTAATGATGATAATTAAGAATAAAACAAAAGTAGTTGATAATACTCACATTTGGTACTTGAATTTTCCATGGAAGTATCCTTGGAAATGAAGGCCTTAAGCTAAATAACAGTGACCAGAAGATTTTGAAAATTTTATAGGGTTCTATTATTATAAAATTTTTAGAGTTAAAATTATAAATTCTAAAGAAAATTGTGTTTTCAAGTGGTGAATATGTTAACCATTTATAAGTGGATGGGATGGATGTTTTTTGAGTAACCCTTACATTTCCAATAATGTGAGCTTAATATTTAAGTGAAAAATGACCAAAAATGGAAAAAATATGAGTGTAAAATGAGTTTGTGTTGAAACTCACCTAAACTTTTTCATTTCACACAAACTTACATTTTCCTTGGGAACTAATTTTCAATCCTTAATAAATATTTTCAATGAAAAATATTAAGGATGGACCATTAACCTAATTTGTTACTTCTAATTTAAAATTTAATAATAATTTTACCCATTAAAATTTTTAAGGGTATAAAAATATTATTTTAAAATAAATACACATAATCTTTAAAAATAGTTATTAGTGAAAACTATTTTTACAATTTAAATTATATATAAGGTAAAATTAACCTGGATACTAATTTTAATGAAATAAATTGATTTTTTATATAAAAAAAATTCATGAGTCTTTCATTTCAATTCAAAACCTCACGTCCCTTGAAAATAATTTATTAAATGAAAGGATTGGAAAAAAATTATAATAACGTAACATTTTAACTAGTTATAAATTTTCTTTCCACATATTTTATAAGTTAAATGAATTTTTAAAAATGAATAATGTCATTACAATATTCAAGATTGATTACTTAAAAGGTTTTATATCTTTATAGGTGATTCTTATATCATGTTAAATTCATTCAATTTAAAAGTTTGTGGAAAATATATTTTTTAACAAAAAACTAACCTTTTTCAAAAAAAAGATTACAAATTCATATTAAGTAAATTTTAATATGAGTAATTAAAAAAATAATTTCATTTATTTTAATTTAAAATTAAAAAAATTATAAATTTTTTTCTTGAGTAAAATCATAAAATATAATTGAAAACTGTTTTAATTGGAAAACAAAATTTTCAAGTATTAACCACCGTTGTTCTTATTTCATATTATTCACCAAAGAAATTAGTGTTAAAAAATTTGTAAATAAAAAATATTATAATTAATTTCATGTTTTTTAAATCTACACAAGTATAGAATAAAAGATAATTTTTTTAGGAAAATGATGTTGTAAACAATGAATGATCTTATTTGTCATTTTATGTAAACTAATTGAATTCCATTCATATTTAAAGTAGCCATTATTTTCTATATACATATAATTGACAAATAATTTACCACTATTAATTGTTAAGAATTCAATGGATAGGTTTTTTTTGGTCACAATTAAATATTTATATCTTATCCAACTATATAGAAGTTCTGTTTATGTTCATCATTGCCTATGGAGAAATATATTAAAAAAATAGATGTATTTAATGGTAATAATACAATAAAATTTCAAGGTGTTACACCCAAATCCTATGTGATTCATGTTTTATATAAGATATTAATGTGGTGATAGAAAATAAAATTCATTTCACAAGATCACACAATAGGGTTGGATGAGTCAGGGATAGAATGTCACATCCACCACTACAACCGATCTGATGAAAATAGTGGGAATTGTTCAGGTGTGATTTTACACAACTGATTTGCCCTATATACATTCATAGATTCATTAAAGTAATTCCAAGGTTGTAAAAATAATCTTTAAATCGGGGGAGTGGGAACAGAAATTATTACTCAAAGATTTTCAATCTAGTAGTGAATTGATAGATAAACTGAGGATGGTTTCAATGAGACTATATCAAGAGATGGTTCCACTTATGTACATTTAGAATTGAGGGAAAATTTTGAGTCTCACTACTGGGTGCCTATCATAAATATGATATCATGCACATTATCACTTAGGATGTTTCCTTTGGGATATTTGCATTGGATGAGAGGTGTGTCAAGAGTGGTGAAACTATGACATCATCATAAACTAAGGGGAGTTCATATGGAATTTTAATATTAATATCATGATTCAAAACCAAAGGCAAAAATTGAGGTGAAGGAAATCAAGATACTCAAAATGAGTTTGAGCACTTTAGTGCTACTTAACCATTAATTGGGAACATCTATGGAGAATAATAGTACAATTGAGTGCGATTCTGACTAGTGTGAATTTTGGATAACCATGAATTCTAATCTCATAAGATACATAAAAGTGTGATTTGATCATGTATTTGGGAGGATAGTGTGATCCTTTTAGTTGAATAATTTATGTTCATAGAGATTAGACTGAGAAATAACATAGTTTAAAGTTATTATATAGGTATGATACCATGTAGTTTAACATTGTACAATGAGGATAGTGTCCATGAAATTAAATGTCATGCTGTGAGAATGTTAGTTGTGGAGTTTAACTTTGTGCTACTAAGATGTTGGATGTGTAGTTTAACATGGATCATAAAGGACAAATATTTGGTAGTTTAATGTTGTGTAGTGAGGACTCTAAGGGCCTAATGTTTCCATATATATGTTATTTATGACAGAATAAAACATTTGTGTAAGGTTTAATGCTCCCCCATCTATAGTGACCAATTAATATTCACAATAGGAATATACCTTAAAAAGGAAAAATAGACCCTCCCAATTAGGCTCCAAATTCAACTGTTTTCCTATTTCAATCATTAAATACCTTAATGTGAGAACTATGTCGCTGTGGAGGAATAATAGAAGGATAAAATTTTTATTGGATGCTCAAGATAGTCAGTTTTGATGGACCATGATATTTCATAGTGCTTGGTGTCTATTTTACTCAAGGGATTCCTACTCATCTAGATAAATTTATACCATTCATTATATGTTAACCAATTGTAAATGTATTTTCATAGTGATGGTAGATAAACCTTCATGAGAAAAATTGATTATATTCAATATATCAAGGAATAAATGGTTTCCTAGGTGTAAGATTGAATCATGAACCATTATGACTCAAACCTGTTCGATATCTTATCAGCATGCTCTTTCTTATTCTAATCTACCATATTTCACAAAAATTTATAAAGGATTTTTTTTATTTCCATACACTATATTTTCACATGTTTATAATAGTGGTAAGTATATTTGGACTATATAATATACTTTACATTTTCATTCTTCTTCTTAGAGTCTTTTAAATTTGTGCCACTACATATGAAAATAGTGTAAGGGGCAATAAATTGAAGAATGATGTGGGATTTCATGAACTCGATTATGGGGCCAATCATGACCTCCTTTAGGGTGATGGATTTATCCAATTTCAAAAAGAAATTGGTGTAATTAAAAGTAAACCTGAACATTTACACTATCATCGGAGGGTAGGGACCCATAAAATCGATTTTCCACATAGGGAAAGGCTAATAACACTTTTTGGTGTGAAGAATAATTGGATGTTAATGTATTAACATGGAATGAACCTATAATTCATGGAACCTATTAGTAAATTAATTTTAATAAAAGAACCCAAGTGGTCCAAAAGAAAACTAATATCCAGATCTTATGGGAGAACTTTAATCCCTTCTAATGGGATCCACATATCCCCACAAGCACCTCCAACAATACATGGTTAATTTTTTCCCCTATATTAAATGGATAATGAATCAATAAATATGGTTATATATAGGAATTGATTAATATTTTGGATATCATAGAGGATGAAATTCTCATCCATTATGTGGATTCGAGAAGGAAATAAATTTATCTGTTAGGTTGGTGATAAATATAAAAGATGTAATCCAAAAACCCTTGAATGCTTTTCAACATTAAAAAATTATGTAGAGAAGTTTTCTTGAGTATGGACTTCATGTAACACCCGAGACTTTTATGTTATATAAATCATCAACGGAATCTTTTTCTACACAACACTTGCTTGGCCTGCTTTACACGAAATCACGACCTTCCTCGATACCTTGCGTTGTACGTAATATCGAGTTTCACTAAACAACGATATACTATTAAAATATTATTAAAACTAGCAGTTATGAATAGTAATAACCACTTTTTGAAATTTTATAAATTTTATTTTTCAAAATGGAATTCATTTTTGGATTCAGAATATCAAAATTAGCCTAGGGTGAAATTTTGGTATTTTTCTGAAAACTTTCAATTTTTGTTGAATAGTGAAACCACTAAGTGGTAGTTAAAAAACTGCATTTTTCATAAAACTTAATTTTACCGCTTCTGTGAGTGGAATTTCAAAAATCCGAGAGACACGGTTGATGTCAGTATGTAAAATGTGGTTCAATGAGATGAAAATAATTTTTTGGTGAATAGTAACTTTTTACTTTTTTTTACCACGGTTAAAAGTAAATAGGGTAATTAAGGGTAAAGATGATATTATTATTACCCTAACACATGTCCTAATTCTATTGTACAAGTGTAATTCGACCAAAAACAAACTTAGGAATAAAATATGACCATTTAGGCCTACTTGGATTAGATTAGGACATTTATTATTAATTTTTTTAAAGAAGGGTTAAAATAGTTAAAATCAAAGTTTAATAAGTAAATAATTTTTAATATGGGGTTATACATAAGATAAATTCGACTATAAATATTCATTAGAAATCTAAAAATATTTCCTACGTAATGGTATTTTATTTGTAATTTTTAGACATTAAATAATTTAATTTATTTATGACACAACGATGATGCAGTAATTATCTTATTAATGAAATATTGACATAATTGATGTTATAAATGCCCAAATAAATATAATTTGAGACTTTTTATGAATTTCAATAATTTTATGGTTAATATGACATGTTAGTATTGATTTAATTAACTTTTTTCGAACTTATCATTCTGTTATGATTTTCACAAAAATCAATTACTAAATAGTGTCAAAATTGACATAAAATAGTTTTTAAAACAAATATTATATTGTTAATTGTTATTTTATTTTTAAAAATCTAAGGTTCGGCCAAATGACTTAGATAAGGTTATATATATTAATAATAAACAACTTCTGGTTCGTTTGGCTGCTTATAGTAAGTTTATTAACCTTATAGTATAAGAACACAAGAAGACACGATAAAAGTAAAATTATTTAACTTAATGTTAAATCTACATGATAAGGTTAAAATAGGAACCTAAACTTGTCTAAATTCTATTGGATTAGAGGATTTCGACCCATCCCCACCTTAGCCTAGAAATAAATCAATTTGGAGCTATTTAAAACTGAACTTGACTTTATAATAAAATAATATTTTTAGTTATTCCAAAGGTGCCCCTCTCCTCCCTTATAAAAGGGCACCTCCTCCCTCTCTTCCTCACACCACTTTGAGCCTTCAAGCTCGGCCAACCCCTGCCATTTTCTCCTCTCCACTTCCCTAGAGACATCCTAGAGGTCCTGGTCTTCTTCAAAGACCAATTTTAGTGCCCTAAAAGAAGGTCTCAAAGAAGCACTTCAAAGAAGAGGAGGTTCGGACACTTACAAAGCAAGTCGGACCTAAGGTAAGGGAAATATCACAATCTCATTTTTATCTGAGATTGTTTATACTTTGGAATTTACTGGGGTGTATTTTATCATCCACATCCATGTTTCCTAAATATGTAATATTTATATCCACCTACAATTGTTTAAATCCAATTTTACCCTTCTGTGAGTTTTTAGTAAAAGATATGAAAGGAATCTTTTGTCGTTTTTCGTACGAAGTACTTTTTGACTTTTCCGACAAAAGTACGAGAAGAATGTTTTTTTAACTTATACGGCATGAATGGACTTTTAAAACATTATTTCCAAGAAGCTTCCTTTACAAGTTTTCAAGTTTATTTTTAACCAACTTCTTTCAGTTTATAATTGTATGACATGTTAAGAAAGGAAAAGTGTTTTTGAAGCAGAAAGGATATTTTCCTCAAGAATGGAGTTTAAGTGTTTTATCAAAATTATTTTCCATCTAAGATAATAAAGGGTTCTGTTTCTATCCCTATTATTACATGGATTTGATTATGTTGTGATGAAAATATTTTTATGAATTCCTTTATCTTATATGAATTGTTTTATGATTTCATGTTGTTTAAGAATCCCATTTTTACTACATGGGTTATGCAATGATGTATGCTTTATGATTTTGTGGCACACATAAGAATGGTATCATTATGAGATGGGTGGGACCTATATCTCCCTCCAATTCATTGGGTAAAGATTTTATATCTCATGAGATAGACATGGCTGGAACGGTAGGTTATACCGGTTCAGCGAAACAGGACTGAAACGAGGGTGACTCGGTTCAGAAAGGGACTTTGTCCACTAAGATAGTCTTGGCAATGAGTATTGACTAACAAGAAATGATTCTCTATTATTATGTGTGTATGCCACAAAGTTTCATGTTTTAAGTTATGATTATTGTGATTACATTTCACTGCCATGATTTATCCCATGTTATGAAATTATGATCTCTTTTGCAGGATAAGATTTCCAAAATTTATGTGATTATGTATATGATGTGATTGATATTTATTTTGTTTACCCTTACTGAGCATTTGAGCTCACCCTTTTGTATGTTTTCTTTCCCCAGGTCAGGAAGAAGGTTATTAAGTAAGATATGCCAAAAGGGACTATAGATATGATGAAATAAATAGGAGACAGTGTAGACACTTTATGAACCAGTTGTTTATGTTTCCCAGTTTCTAAAGACACTATACCTATACGGTCCTTTCGTGGTTTTGTTATATGTTTTAATAAGTTTGCTTCAATTTTGAAGTATTAACAATGTATGTAAAGTATGGGTCGTTATAGTTGGTATCAGAGGCAAAGGAGGTAGGAATGTATCCGATCCTTGGGAACTCTCACATGTGAGCGTTGGACGAAGCATGGCTCTCCGCCCAAGGGCTTCATGAGGGAATGGCTGCCACTGGGGATGGTGGTGTGTCCCGCCCAGGGGGTGTAGCCGCCCATGGAGTGCCCTGATAGGTATCAATTATAGTCTACTGGAAGTAATTCCAGACCGTTATAGTTGGTATCAGAGGAAAGGTATAGTCAACCTTTGGAAACTAGGATGTGAAAGCCTTAGTAAGAACCCTAAGGATAAGTCTAAGCATAGAACACAATCTTAGTGTTTTAGAAATGGCCATGAATAACCTAGGATAAGACCTTAAGTGTGAAATTTTATTCATGATTATGTGGTTTTCCTATTATAATTAGTGTTGCTCACACTATTCTTCTTGGTTTTAGTCAACGGCTGGAACCCGAAGGAATTGTGTTAATGCGGAATGCGACGGGCAATGCAATGATTGTCCCCCTGAGCAACCAAACGTTATGGGAGCTGGAATGCAAAATCTTGTAGCCATGCTCACACAACTTTCTCAAGCTATGAATCATGCAGGACTTCCAAATGAGCAAAGGAAGGAGCAACATTCTGTTAAATCCTTCATGAGACAGCGTCCACCTTCTTTCAGTGGGTCGACTGATCCATTAGTTGCTGAACAATGGATTAGTACTACTGAAAAGATATTTTCAGTTCTTCAATGTTCTGAACATGATAAAGTCATCCTAGCAGTGTATCGTTTGGAAGGAGATGCTAATCAATGGTGGAATCTTATTAAGAATACGAGGCAAAGGGATGAAATTGAGTCCATGGGATGGGACGAGTTCAAGAACTTATTTTTCAATAAGTACTTCCCTCGTATTCTCCGAACAAAGATGGAGAAAGAGTTTCTTGAACTGAAGCAAAAGGATGATGAATCTGTTGGTACCTATGAAGCAAATTTTACAAGACTTGCAAGGTACGCTTCTGGTATTATTATCCAACCTGAGAGTAAGATCGATCGATTCTTTAGTGGCTTAAAACCAAGTCTTCGAAGGGCATTAGCCATAAGGGACTTCAATAGCTACGAAGAAATCGTTCGATGTGCTCTCAAAGTCGATATGGAGATTGGAGTAACCCATCAGTCATATGGGTTTGATAAGAAGAGGAAAATGGAATTCAAAGGAAAATCTAAAGAGCACACTGAAAAGAATATGAGCTTTCCCTTATGCTCAAAGTGTGGAAGGAAACATGGAGGGAGTTGTCTTAAAGGGACAAGTAAATGTTTCAAATGTGGAAAGGAAGGTCATCGGGCATTTGAATGTCGCGATGATGGGAAGAAGATATCTAATGATGCAAACAAAGGAAGGGATACACAGAATGAACCTACTACACTTCAATGTTTCAAGTTCAAGGAGATGGGACATTATGCCAATAAATGCCCTAATCCAAGGGTTGATGATGATGGTCGACGTCAACAAACTCTTAAGGCTAAAGACAAAGGAAAGTCACATGCAATTTCTATCAGCGATGTGGAGTACGATAACGATGTGGTGAAAGGTACACTTACCATCCACTCTAAAGTAGCAAATGTTTTATTTGATTCTGGATCCACCCACTCCTTTATTTCTGAAAAATTTTCTAAGGGTATCACTGTATTACCTCAACAATTAGATGTTGAGTTAGCTGTGACAATACCTAATGGCACAACAGTCGCATCAAAAGTTTATAATTCTTCCCCGATTGAAGTTTGTGGGAAAGTGCTTCCTGCAAATCTTGTGATCCTTCCTATAGTGGAATTTGATGTGATTCTTGGCATGGATTGGATTTCTTTATATGGATCTCATATCAATTTCCAAATAAGGGAAGTCACATTTCATATTCCAGATCAATCTATGATCGTCTATCGATGCAAGGATGAACATAACCTTCCATTGGAAATTTCTTCCATTTTATGGGTATTGATTCCACTAAATGAAGGTTATTTATCTCAAATGGTTGGTGAGAAACTCACGATTAAGAATATTCCCATTGTACGGGAGTTTGATGATGTCTTTCCGAAGGAATTACCGGGTCTTCCACCAAATCGTGAAGTTGAGTTTTCAATAGAACTCATACCGGGTGCTTTGCCTATTTCAAAGACACCTTATAGAATGGCCCCAATTAAGTTGCAGGAATTGAAGAAGCAACTCCAAGAGAATCTTGATAAGGGATTCATACGCCCTAGTGTGTCACCTTGGGGAGCACCTGTTCTATTTGTTAAGAAGAAAGATGGATCAATGAGACTCTGCATTGATTATCGAGAACTTAACAAGATCACTATCAAGAACAAATATCCTCTCCCGCGCATTGATGACCTATTTAACCAACTACGCAGAGCTCAATACTTTTCCAAGATTGATCTTCATTCAGGGTATCATCAATTAAGGGTCAAAAGGGAGTATATACCAAAGACGGCTTTTCGTACAAGGTATGGACACTATGAATTTATAGTGATGCCATTTGGTCTGACTAATGCCCCTGCTATCTTCATGGATCCGATGAATAGAGTCTTTAGAGACTATCTTGATCAATTTGTGGTAGTCTTTATAGACGATATTCTTGTCTATTCAAAGAGCAAGGAAGAACTTGAATATCACTTGAGAATTATATTGAAGACCCTGAGAAAGGAGACGCTTTATGCCAAATTTACCAAGTGTGAATTTTGGCTTCAAAAAGTTGCATTTTTGGGTCACATAATCTCAAAAGAGGGGATATCTGTGGATCCAGAAAAAACAGAGGTTATCAAAAGATGGTCGAGACCAAAAACAGTGACTGAGATCCGAAGTTTTCTTGGTTTGGATGGATATTATCGACGTTTTGTGAAAGATTTTTCACAATTATCTAATCCACTCACCAAGTTGACTTGGAAAGGAGTTAAGTTTGTCTGGACGGAGGAATGTGAAGAGAATTTCAAGGAGTTGAAAAGAAGGTTATCCAATGCACCTGTGCTCACACTGCCTTGTAGTGGAGAAAGGTTTGTGATCTACAGTGATGCATCCAAGAAGGGATTGGGGTGTGTTCATATGCAAAATGATATGGTGATAGCTTATGCCTCACGACAGTTGAAAATACATGAGAAAAATTACCCAACTCATGATTTGGAGTTAGCTGCGGTAATCTTTGCATTAAAGATTTGGAGGCATTACCTTTATGGTGAAAGGTGTGATATTTATACTGATCATAAAAGTTTAAAGTATATTTTCACACAAAAGGAGCTGAATATGCTCCAAAGAATATGGTTGGAGCTGATTAAGGATTATGACTGCTCAATCCATTACCACCCTGGGAAAGCAAACAAGGTGGCAGATGCATTAAGTTGACAAGACCATGCTAGTTCATCCATGATGAGGATCACAAAAGATCCAATATTTATGGATTTACAAAGGATGGATCTTGGAATTATAATGGAAGGGGAAAAATCTTATCTTTCTCAAATGAATGTTCAACCATCTATACATGTTAAGATTAAAGAGGCACAGAAAGAAGATGTCGAGTTACAAAATAAGGTGAGAAATGTTCCAGAACTCAACCTTGATTGTGATGGGATAATAAAGTTCAGGAATTGGGTTTGTGTTCCTCCCATCCCCGAATTAAAAAAGGAGCTACTGGATGAGGCTCATAGTTCTTCATTCTCTATTCATCCTGGAAGCACGAAGATGTATAGGGACCTGAAAGAATACTTCTGGTGGGATGGCATAAAAAAGAGACGTTGCTGAATATGTCTCCCGATGCTTGGTTTGTCAACAAGTTAAAGCTGAGAGAAAGAAGTCTAAAGGGATGTTACAACCATTACCCATACCCGAATGGAAATGGGAAAACATAACTATGGACTTTGTCACAGGACTTCCTAAAACATCCAAAGGCAATAATGCTATCTGGGTCATAGTTGATCGTCTTACAAAGTCTGCACACTTCATTGCAATTAGAGAGGATTTCTCTCTGGATCACCTTTCTAGGATATATGTGAAGGAAGTGGTAAGATTGCATGGAGTACCACTTTCTATTATCTCTGATCGGGATCTGAGATTTACCTCGAAGTTCTGGCGAAGTCTTCAGCATACTCTGGATACAGAGTTGAGTTTCATCACTGCTTATCATCCTCAGACAGACGTTCAGTCTGAGAGAACAATTCAAACTCTAGAAGATATGTTGAGAGTTTGCTCTATAGATTTCAAAGGTGGTTGGGATCAACACCTACCTTTGGTGGAATTTTCTTATAATAATAGCTTTCACTCCAGTATTCAGATGGCTCCTTATGAAGCTCTCTATGGAAAGAAATGCAGGACTCCAACTTGCTGGGATGAAGTTGGGGAAAGAAAGCTATTAGGACCTGATCTCGTTGATGAAATGGCAGAAAAGGTCAGATCTATTCAACAACACATAAGAGCAGCTCAGAGTCGACAGAAAAGTTATGCCGATAACCGAAGAAAAGACCTAGAGTTTGAAGTGGGTGATAAAGTGTTCTTACGAATATCTCCCTAGAAGAGGGTTATGAGATTTGGAAAGAAGGGGAAGTTGAGCCCTAGATATATCGGTCCTTTCAAAATACTGGATCGTGTTGGGAAGGTAGCTTACCAATTGGAGCTTCCACCGAATCTCTCTCAAGTTCACGATGTGTTTCATGTATCTCTCTTGAGAAAGTACATACCTGATCCTTCACATGTACTCAGCTTAGAAGTTGTACCGCTGGATCAAGATCTTTCTTATGAAGAACAACCGATAGAGATTCTGGATCGTAGTGAAAAAGTCCTACGAAACAAGACCACTCGATTGGTGAAAGATTTATAGAGGAACCACCAATTAGAATAAGCTACATGGGATCTTGAGGATATGATGAGGGAGAGGTATCCTCATCTGTTTGTTACAAAGTGACGAATTTCGAGGGCGAAATTCATTTTAAGGGGGGTAGAATGTAACACCCGATACTTTTATGTTATATAAATCATCAAAGGAATCTTTTTCTACACAACACTTTCTTGTCTTGCTTTACATGAAATCGCGACCTTCCTCGATAGCTTGCATCGTACGCAATACCCAGTTTCACTAAACAACGATATGCTATTAAAATATTATTAAAACTAGCCGTTATGAATAGTAATAACCACTTTTTGAAATTTTATAAATTTTATTTTTTAAAATGGACTTCATTTTTGGATTCGGAATATCAAAATTAGCCTAGGGTGAAATTTTGGTATTTTTCTGAAAACTTTCAATTTTTGATGAATAATGAAACCACTAAGTGGTAGTTAAAAAACTGAATTTTTCATAAAACTTAATTTTACCACTTCTGTGAGTGGAATTTAAAAAATCCTAGAGACACGGTTGATATCAGTATGTGAAATGTGGTTCAATGAGATGAAAATAAATTTTTGGTGAATAGTAACTTTTTACTTTTTTTTACCACGGTTAAAAGTAAATAAGGTAATTAAGGGTAAATATGATATTATTATTACCCTAACACATGTCCTAATTCAATTGGACAAGTGTAATTCGACCAAAAACAAACTTAGGAATAAAATATGACCATTTAGGCCCACTTGGATTAGATTAGAACATTTATTATTAATTTATTTAAAGAAGGGTTAAAATAGTTAAAATCAAAGTTTAATAAGTAAATCATTTTTAATATGGGGTTATACATAAGATAAATTCGACTATAAATATTCATTAGAAATCTAAAAAGATTTCCTACATAATGGTATTTTATTTGTAATTTTTAGACATTAAATAATTTAATTTATTTATGACACAACGATGATGCAGTAATTATCTTATTAATGAAATATTGACATAATTGATGTTATAAATGCCCAAATAAATATAATTTGAGAATTTTTATGAATTACACTAATTTTATAGGTTAATATGACATGTTAGTATTGATTTAATTAACTTTTTTAGAACTTATCATTCTGTTATGATTTTCACAAAAATCAATTACTAAATAGTGTCAAAATTGACATAAAATAGTTTTTAAAACAAATATTATATTATTAATTATTATTTTATTCCAAAAAATCTAAGGTTCGACCAAATGATTTAGATAAGGTTATATATATTAATAATAAACAACTTGTGGTTCGTTTGGATGCTTATAGTATGTTTATTAACCTTATAGTATAAGAACACAAGAAGACACGATAAAAGTAAAATTATTTAACTTAATGTTAAATCTACATGATAAGGTTAAAATAGGAACCTAAACATGTCTAAATTCTATTGGATTAGAGGATTTCGACCCATACCCACCTTAGCCTCGAAATAAATCAATTTGGAGCTATTTAAAACCGAACTTGAATTTATAATAAAATAATATTTTTAGTTATTCCAAAGGTGCCCCTCTCCTCCCTTATAAAAGGGCACCTCCTCCCTCTCTTCCTCACACCACTTTGAGCCTTCAAGCTCGGCCAACCCCTACCATTTTCTCCTCTCCACTTTCCTAGAGACATCCTAGAGGTCCTGGTCTTCTTCAAAGACCAATTTTAGTTCCCTAAAAGAAGGTCTCAAAGAAGCACTTCAAAGAAGAGGAGGTTCGGACACTTACAAAGCAAGTCAGACCTAAGGTAAAGGAAATATCACAATCTCATTTTTATCCGAGATTGTTTATACTTTGTAATTTACTGGGGTGTATTTTATCATCCACATCCATGTTTCCTCAATATGTAATATTTATATCCACCTACAATTGTTTAAATCCAATTTTACCCTTCGGTGAGTTTTTAGTAAAAGATATGAAAGGAATCTTTTGTCGTTTTTCGTACGAAGTACTTTTTGACTTTTCCGACAAAAGTATGAGAAGAATGTTTTTTTAACTTATACGGCATGAATGGATTTTTAAAACATTATTTCCAAGAAGCTTCCTTTACAAGTTTTCAAGTTTATTTTTAATCAACTTCTTTCAGTTTATAATTGTACGACATGCTAAGAAAGGAAAAGTGTTTTTGAAGCAGAAAGGTTATTTTCCTCAAGAATGGAGTTCAAGTGTTTTATCAAAATTATTTTCCATCTAAGATAATAAAGGGTTCTGTTTCTATCCCTATTATTACATGGATTTGATTATGTTGTGATGGAAATATTTTTATGAATTCCTTTATCTTATATGAATTGTTTTATGATTTCATGTTGTTTAAGAATCCCATTTTTACTACATGGGTTATGCAATGATGTATGATTTATGATTTTGTGGCACACATAAGAATGGTATAATTATGAGATGGGTGGGACCTATATCTTCCTCCAATTCATTGGGTAAAGATTTTATATCTCATGAGATAGACATGGCTGGAACGGTAGGTTATACCGGTTCAGTGAAACAGGACTGAAACGAGGGTGACTCGGTTCAGAAAGGGACTTTGTCCACTAATATAGTCTTGGCAATGAGTCTTGACTAACAAGAAATGATTCTCTATGATTATGTGTGTATGCCACAAAGTTTCATGTTTTAAGTTATGATTATTGTGATTACATTTTACTGCCATGATTTATCCCATGTTATGAAATTATGATCTCTTTTGCAGGATAAGATTTCCAAAAGTTATGTGCTTATGTATATGATGTGATTGATATTTCTTTTGTTTACCATTACTGAGCATTTGAGCTCACCCTTTTGTATGTTTTCTTTCCCCAGGTCAGGAAGAAGGTTATTAAGTAAGATATGCCAAAAGGGTCTATAGATATGATGAAATAAATGGGAGACAGTGTAGACGCTTTATGAACCAGTTGTTTATGTTTCCCAGTTTCTAAAGACACTATACCTATACGGTCCTTTTGTGGTTTTGTTATATGTTGTAATAAGTTTTCTTCAATTTTGAAGTATTAACAATCTATGTAAAGTATGGGTCGTTATACTTCATCATCTATAGGTTAATATCGATACCTTTTTATAGAATACAAAATCAATGGAATTTTTCAGATGTGACCCCAAATAAAATCTTTAAGGGGTTCATCTTCAAATTATGGGGGGAAATCTAACATATTTGTTTTAATATCAATGATATGGTCCTATAATTGGTGTTATTTGACAAAAAAACCCATTCAAATAGAACCAATCCATCATTTGGAAAAGTTTATTGATGATATTGTGCAAAACCCATAGGTAGGTTTCTCTGGTACTCTTTAAGAAAAAGATAACCATCCATTAATAGTATGTTCCATGAGGTTCCCCCAATATAGTGGCATGTTCATCATTAATATCCATTAAAATTTGATTTTATATATATGTGGATGATGAGTTATTTTATTGGTCCACTATATATCCTCTTTAATATGTTTTCCCTCATAAAAAATAATGGAATCCACTTGGGTACTTCCATAAAATTAGAGTCAGAACCCGTGTTTCTTGGACATTCTCTAAAAAATCCAAAAACAATACTCTTGTAGGATTAGGATTTCAAGGGGTAGTTAAAGACATTAAATTAAGTTATGAAGTCGATGAAACATTCATTATCTGTCTGTTTACTCTTAGAGAGGTTGATGTCACTCATCTTGCACAAGGTGGATCAAAACTGGTAAAGGAATTTCCTACAGAAGTCTTCCCATATGGAAATGGGTCTGGGTGCTATATTTCTATGCCAAATATTTTCATTCACCTCCAATATATAGAAAAATTAATGGATATTAGTGTCCTAAAAATTATTTAGGGTTCTCACTATTAGGTCATGTTGAGAGGATATGTTCAGAGGGTGTTTCTTTGGGTTACACATGCCATTAATCAACAATAAAATTGTGTTTCCAAAATTTTATGGTGGAGGAAATGGTCCACGAACTCTTCATATGGATTAATTTGAAAATATATTTATCCCTTCTACATCTCCATGGTCTCCAAGTGAGTATAAATGGTTTTTATCAACAAATTTTAGGAGATTTTGTCATATTTATTTACCCCTGTTGGCCGACTCTCTCATGAAGTGGAGTGTCCATGGTTTAGAGCTGGAATGTCATAATGATCAATTGGAGGTGGATCTACATGAAATTATTAGATTTTTATCTAGTTGAAATAGAATTATTTCTCAAATTTTTTTGATCATACATGTGATTTAGGTCGGATAAACACTATGGGAGGTTCCAAGATATTGTCCTGGGAATCACCCTAAACAAGACTATATCCTTAGAGGAACATATCATTGATCTATTGATAAACCTAAAATACCAAGATTAAATTGTTTACCAATACATTTACATAAATTTTTATTGTGGATTTGAGAATACCATAACGATTGAATACACCATTTTCATTATTGAGGTTCTTATAGGTGTTTAGAAGTGGTATGATAGGAAGACTCCCAAGGACAATAGAATTTCTCTTCTAATGGGTGTGGAATCCTCTAGGTATGTTGATCTATATTTTTTCCATTAGGTTAAAATATTCTTCATCTTATTAATCACTAGTATAATTATACTAATTAGTATGTAGATTTATTATAATGACATTTACTATGGTAGTGCTCAGTGGTGAAGAATCGTGTATGTCATAATAAGGACTAGAGTTGGGATACTATTATCATCATTAAATTTGATCAAATTATAGGGAAATATACTACATGTGTTCTCTAACATGCACATATGGGGATATTATTCTTTAATGATCTATTATCATATTACCAGATAATTAGTGCATAATTATCGAATGTTTTGAAGGAATCCACTAGTGTTAGGGTGATGTGACATAATAAGTTCTATGAGGTCAAAATTTTATCAATGTTTCTCAATGGAGTTATGGTTTTAAAATATTCTAGGATACACTAACTATTTCATACAATGGTAGTTGTACATCAACTATATGCTTTTATAGAGGTATGTTTCATAGGTTTTAGTTAGAATCTATTGGATATAGATGTGTAGAGTTTCTTATATCTATAACATGACCAATATATTTTTAGTTTCAAGGGACTCCCGATTTTTCTCATCATCCTCCTCATTTGGTTTGGAAGGATGATATTTCTTTCAATTACTCTATAGTTATGTATAAAGTTAGCAGGAATTCATAAGAGGGAGTGATAAGTATATCCTCTATTACAGATCTCCATATGTAATTTCCATCATCCCAAACATCCTACCCAAAGTTTAAAATATTTTTTGCATATATGGATCAAATTTCAATTGAATTTACTTGTATGATATAGATCATATATCCTCATATCATGGGAACTTTCTAAGTTCTTTTGGATCTATTGGATGTTACCTCCCATCTAAAAATTTTATATCATATCATGAAGTCTCCCCCACCTATGGTGTATAGTTATAGGGGAAGGATAGTAACAACACTGGGGATGGTGTTACAGATAGTCCCTTTATGGAGATGTACTTATAAAGGGTCTTAGAAACCTTGTGTAATTTGTTATTCGGAATATATGCCCTCATATAGTGGGTGATCAACCCCATGATTGTGGTGGTGTGTGAATAATAATAACCCCTAAATCCTCTATGGTATATTATTTAAAATGATTAGGGTTGATCTACTATTGATACCCCTTTTAGGCCTCTATCACCAACACAAAATTTCCTTGAGTGTGAGATTCTCTATGTCACGGGGATTATTTACACAAATGTTATTTTTGGTGTCTTAGAGAGAACCTAAATAATTAAAACTAACCACTTTCCCATGGGGAGGATATTTAGGATGGTAAACATCTTTAATATGGGAAGGACCTTTATGATGGTTTTTGGTAGCATCAGTGTCTAAGGGTGTACACCTGGTATATGTGGTTAGTGGAAGGTCTCTCAATCCCATACATATGGTAATTTTTACTCATATTTTAGTTATGATGATAGGGATCATGGTAGTGGTTATAAGATTAGTGGTTTTTAATTGATTGATTACAACTATAGGATAGTACTATCAATGTTTTGGGACAATAGCCTACCCCAGTAATGTTTTATGTAAATTTGGATCTGGAAAAATGTGATTGGAAAAAATTAACATATTAGACATCAGGATAGGAAGCCCTAAGTTGAAATTGATGTCATTTAGTGGTATCCCTCCATAGAGCCTCATGGGTGGAAGCTCATGATAACACACCAATAATATCCCCTACACCCTCAATGCAGGGGATGGTGGCATTGAAGCTCTCTGGGAAAAACAATCAGAGTGGTTAGGAGTGGTGATTGGAGGTAATTTTCCCCTATGTGATCTTTACTACTAGGGATTCCAACACGAAATCATGGATTCAATATCATCAAGAACCATTTCTCTTGAGGGGATGATATTTAAGGAAACTAGGGTGAAGGCGAAAACATGAAAAAATGAGCAATTTAAAATTTTGGTTTTGATTTCATGTTAATAAAATTGAATCCATTAAACCCATTTCTTGGATTTTTAAAAGGGTCATGTGTAATTTAATTTAAGAATGAAAAAATAAAATCAAATGATAGCGTAAATGGTACATTTTTAGATTTAAGTTACTCGTTTTAGTCACTCATTGTTGAATTTTCATAGCCCAAAGGTTCCAAACTAGGCATCTTTTTTATCATTCATGTGTGCTCAAAAATTTTTGGTTCATCAATCTATATCTTCTGGGTTCTAGCATGGGAAATATAAGAGCTTTATAATGTCACTTCAATCACCTAAAGAATTCGGACTCGATCCAGAAAGAGGGATAAATCCAATTGTATTATTCCTCAATAATAACTCTCTATGAACTTAAGATGAGAGAAGAGGATAACTTATATCACTAAATTGGTGCTAATGGTGGATCTCAGTATTCAAGAAACTAAAATGTTCTTTTATAATTTCCAATATTTCACTTTAGTCCTTGTAAATTAATAACCTTAATTATAGACCTTTGATCACGCATTTTACTTAATAACCTTGTCATAAATGTCAAAAATATTTTATCATTCACTTTTAACACTAAAATATTATGTGATAATGTAAGAACCATTAAAAATGCTCATAATCTCTCCAAATAATTTAATGAACCTTGAATATCCTCTGTTATTTTTAAAAATTTATATTTTATTGTATTCACTTTTATGATAATACAAATTTTGAATGCATCATGAAATAAATTCAATCATCCTTATTCTAATATTTAATAATTTAATTTAATTGGTTTTAATTGTTATCAGTTACACTTAGATGTTCACCAACCCCCACTTATGGGGGCCACTTCTTCCTAAAATACTATTCATTAGAATAGGTGGAACTTTTGGATACACTTAGTGTTTGACCCTATGCATCCTTATATCGATAGAAGTGATTCTAACCCATAGACCAAGAGTGGATTAAAGCAAACCATAATGGAAGCTAAGGAGATATAGAATTTAATAGCTATGAATACCTACTATAAACATGTTCTGTGTAATATAATCTCATTGTCTTGTGATATTTCATATAGAAATATGCACACTTACATAATTATTCCTCTTTTCTTTATACATTTCATGGAATTACCTGATGGACTTCCCCTCATGTACCAGGGCCATGTATGTATGAAGTTATTACCATCCTGGTTAACATAGGCCTTCAAGATATATCTTCCTCAACTCATAATAAAAAAAATTCTTGATAATTCTACCAATTCCATACCACCAACGATGAATCCAATATAAGATATCTCTCTATGATTTCATTATCATGGTTTTTTCATTGCTACGAGTATGTGATAAAATAGAATATATTGATAATGATCTCAAGTTAAGATAAAAATACACACGTCCGTAGATAGGAACTTCCAATGTAACCGGAATCATGTGGTGTTCCTATTGGTGGGTATGTCTTCATGGATCCATCTACTCAAGATTACCAAGTAAAAACTTTATGAGAAGAATTCTCAATTATTATGATCCCATAGCACCTGATAGTTATAAATCAAATGTGTCCCATTAGTATGATTTATCTTGACTATGAGACATATATATTTAATATTACTTTCATATTATCTTAGGGTTATCAATATAGTCGGTACTTGTTATAACCTTTTGATGTGGCACATAATCTAAGTAAATTACCAAATAAATAAAGGAGGCAGAAATATCAACACTATTATGGTAAGAATAAACACATGTATATATCAAACTGTATATATGTAATGGTTATCAAAAGCATTGCTCAAGTTGGTTCTAGGGAACCCTATATTAAAACACTTATACTTGCACTAGAGACAACTTGCTAACATTTTTTCATAGATCTCACATGATAATATCATATTTCTATCGAGTTATAGATTTAGTAACGAGCATGATTCATTTCCATTGCATGTCTATTCTAATATTTGTGACTTTGTCTCTTTGACTTTGATGTCTCAAGAGATAATATCCCCAAGTACATCCCTTTTTCCACAATCTAAACTATACATCTTGGCTAGTACTAGTAATAAAATTATTGTGATGATAAAAAATTACTTACTAGGTGTGATTCCCTGAACTATAATAAATGGTTGTTTATTTTTCATTGATTCATTAGATACCTCGTAAGCCATAATGAACCTGGTATTTTTATATATGGTTAAATCAAGCTTGAATGAGCTTTTCTTTTATATTAACTTAGCATGACCTTGATATTTGATTGTATTAACCTTATAGAAATACAATTTTGTGTACCCTGGTAACTAATATCCCTTCCTCTCCACATATTAGGTACATATCTTTTATACATTATCAAGTACAATCAAATAGTTCTGAATGATTCTCTTAATGTTCTCCTAGATACAACTAATAATTTACTACCATAGAGAATATGTTGGAAATATCACCTATTGTACATTTCATGGAATATGTAATAGATCCATTTTTTGTGATTATGTAATTTTACTCGCCTCATTAATCTCCTCCTAAGTCTATGCATGTCTTCAGGGATAGATTTTGGTCGTATGACACTTGAAATAATTCTTTCTCAAATTTTTATGACTTGAATTTTATCAATACCTTATAAATATATGTATTATTGATTAGGTTTAATAAACTATTAGATATAACTCAGTATATATCATTACCTATAACTTTGTTTTCTACTTTAATTCATTCCCTAGATAGTTATTATCATCATTCTCTTAACTAACTGTAGGACCAATATCTTTTTTCCATAGGATAATAAAAAAATTTGCATAGAAAACAATGTCACTCCCATTAACCTCTGGTAGACACATGGAAAATATAAATTTTAAGTTAATATTTTATGATTTAGTTTCTTACTTTAATCATTAACTAAATTTAGAAAATTTCACCCTTATTTTCCATCTATTATGTCACCAACCCTTTTTGGTTTCATCATATAGACATCTTCCATGATTGTTGGTCTTGGTATCCAATACTCAATTTAATGATCATAAAAAGTAGATATATAAAATAAAATTCTAATTTATTTGGAAACAATGACTTGGTATTTCTAATCAATCGTTATTGGTACCACACTTATACCATCCATGTATAGTCTCACTCGAATACCCACCATAGTATTCAAAATATTAACCCTCCTGTACATTGATGCATGGAATCCATTATTGAATTTTAATTGCTCTTATCAATTTTATCTCATTTCCAAATATTGAATAATTTTGAGAATTATTATTCTCAATGAATAATGTATCACCATCTATGGTGAATATAAAACCATAACCATGGTTTTGTCCTTTCTACATAGTATGTGTCTCTAAAATATTTTTTTCCCACAAGTTCTCATGTAACTTGTTTCTATTTAAACAATTTGTGTGTCTCTCATATTGAATATACCAAAATAAATCTTTCTCCCACTATTTCAAATAGATATGTACAACCTTTTATAGAAATATTTTCTATAACTTGAATATATCCTTTATATCATATGGATATTTTTAAAATACTTAGAAATATTTAGGATGATTACTATATATACATGTTGTATTTTTCTTGATGTATGATTGTTTATATCCAAAAAACTATTTTCATCTAAACACATTTTCTTATGAACATTAATTTATATCATACTAAAACTCATATGATATCTATTTTCTATTATAGTTGACATATTTTTATGGTATAATGTTTTTATTTCCAAAGCATGTATCAAAAAATGGATGTATCTGCAAAAGATGATCTTTAACATTGATTCACATTTTAATTACTTCATTAATATGATGTGTATAAGGAAATTTTCATTTAGGAATTTCTCAATGCTGTGTTATTTTAATCTATTTTAACTTGTAGGACTCACCATCTATGATCTTTGTTATCATCATAGCTTTGTTGTTTATAAGGTGATGTGCATTTGGGAATTACTCCACACTACATTATATTGATCGATGAATGCTTGGTCTAGATATTCATTGGCACACCATCCCATATAATATCATGTAATTCCACCATGAATATACCATACTTCACATTCAAATTCCTCAAATACATAAAGTAATCTTATAAAGTATACTTGCCACAATCATTCCCTTATAATAGTTCACACTCTCTAACTGAACTAATTCTAAAATCTTTGTAGAATACTATTATTTAAGAAGGTTTATTTTTTAAAAAATAAGTTCATAAGTGTATCGATAATACCAAATGAATTTAACTCTAAAGAGACTAAAACCATAATAGTTATATCCTTGAAAACTTTTTAGTTTTTCTTGAAAAACTATTATCTTGACATAAATGGGTATACAAGTCTTACATTTTATATTCATAATATATTGAAAATGATTCTAGGATTATAGAAATATTTTTTAGCATTAAACATCACAAAAACATTCATTTTAGAACATGAATAATATTTCATTGGGAGAAAAGGACAGTTAAAGTTTTAGCTGGAACCATTTAACTGGATATTATATGTTGTGTTCTTCTCAATGCTTACTTAGGAACCACCCAATCTTAGAAACTTAGATAAAATTACTTACATTTAGTAAAACTTATTTATTTACATGGATAATATAGATTTATACACATATGTGATAGAAATTTTTTATTTAATACCCAATAATTATGTCAGAAACATCACAAATAATGATTAATACAGCTGGAGAAGAAGATACATCTTACATATTCAATTTAGTACATTGTATTGAAATTACCTTGAATTATTTGATGATATGAAATGAAAATAACCCATATCTAATATATATTTTATTTGAAGGATGTATTGATGGTGCCTTTGGAGTCAAAATTTCCATTGTCCTTTTCTCCCTATATTTTATCTTGTTCTCTATAAGCATTAATTATTAAACTTACTTTAATTTTTATTTTCTTAGAAAACATTACCCAAAAAAGGTACTATAGAATTTTTCTCCATTTAATATTCATTTTAAAATATTAAAAAATGTAGATCAAATGGTTAAAAATTAAATGAGATATTGATGAATTGAATGATCATGGCCCTACTTCAGTGTAATCATCATCCATTCATATCTTGGTTCACTTTCTACTCACAAGATTCTTAGATATTAGACAACATGTAAAATCATCCATGTCCTGATGTTATATCAACTACTCACATTTTATGTTGATGATATCATTATTACATAACCATAATATGTTTCATACATGAATCTCTTGTTAGAATTTTAACACCCTCACTTCTTGAGGTAGATTAACTAGTATTGGGGACACCAGCACCTTGAATTTCTGAGGTCATAATACTTTGTACAAGTGATTTTACTACTCTTTAAAAACTCATACTAATTTGGACCTTTCTTTGTCCAATATTATCATAGTTTTGTTGTGGTATTACTTTGTATTTTCTAAAAATATAAAATATAGAATATTAGAAGTTTTATCTTGATTGCTGAATTAAAATTTTCAAATTATTAATTTTAAATGTTTCTCACTATTTTATAAAATCCAAGTAACCCTCGACTAATAGATTCGTAATACCCAGTTTCTTGAGTATTCTAGTGGAAAGGATCCCTGAAACCTATCCTTAAAGTCTAAGATATAGCTACACCGCTACTAGGAGAGTCCAATATAGGTGTCCAATAGGAAAACCACATTAACTCGTGACTCCTAGATATGTTGAGTGGATTATGATATCCAAAAAAGAAATACTTTTGTTGCTTAACACTATTACTATATAGTTAAAACAAGATGATATGGATATATTTTTTCTAAAAAAATTAACTATGTAAACCCACCACTCTCATACTAATTCCCTGGTACAAAGAGGCACCCTCAAGTATGGTTGATGAGCACCCCGAACACCTGGTTTTTTTTCAAATTTTAGTGATGGAAGTAATTTAATTACTTAATATTTAATTTTAGGGAGTTAGTAATTTAATATCGGTGAATTTAATACATTTATTTTTAACATTATTATACGACGTGATCATTCTCAAAACATAACCATAATTTTAAATAGAAACAATTCACCTCATATGTTTATTTTATCTTTTCATGCTTGTTTATTTTTATACATTATGATTGCGAGTAATAAATACACATTCACAAAATAATTAAACTTTCACATGATTAAATAAATAAATAATGAAATGATTATGAGATGTTAACTATTGGTTAATCCATCAAGAAAATAACGTATTAACTGATACCCTAGTATAATTCCATAAGCCAATATGAAAATTGAATTACAACACTCACAACTCCCATGCATTTGATTTGTTTGGTTCATGATTTCTCTCTACTCGAACCACTTTTCCAAAAACTCCTACAATATTTAAAATGTATACTCATATGTAGGTGAGGGGATATTAGGGTGTAAAAATAAATTTCATCACTCAAATGTGGTCACACAGGACCGTATAAAAATTAGAGGGAGAATATGGAGATTAACAAATAAAATAATTATTATACTTTTTAAAACTTAAATAAAATAATTAAATATAATTACCAGTTGACTAATTAAATATAATATTAATTATCGATATGTCCCAAATGACCTGAAATAAAATTGAACTATAATCATTGGTAATTTATATCCTTTTAATTAAATAAGATTCCATGAAAATCACTAAACTAGATTCCATGGGTAGCTTTATCTTTTTAATTAAATAAGAATCCATAAGAAGTTTTAAACTATCTTCCATGGTAGGATTTATACTTTTAATTTAACATAAGATTAAACGATAGGCTTTTATTCCTAATTGAATACCCAAACTATCTTCTTATAGATATGAATAACATGTAACATAATTACATCATGATCCAGCTAAAAAAATCACATCAGTATCTAAAAAAGTGAATCAAATATTAGAACATTAATTTTTGTGGAAAATTTTTTTACACAACTCAACGATCTTTGATCGATCATATATTGGCAATAATAAATTGGATCGATGCACCATTAGTTGTGTCAGGACCTTATCAAAACTCCTTATCCAAATAATAGATAATTTTATTGAAATTTGTAAATTTTCAACTTAAATAATTACACATTCACTATGATATCAATTGAAGGAACCTCGGGCAGAGGAGAAGTGTGAGAAAAAGAGTAATATAAAATTTTATGTTTGGATTCATGTTAAGAAAATCAATCCACAAATCCCCTTTACTAGATTTATAAAATTATTGATTTTAATTCAATTTATTCATGAAAGAATAAAAATGAATGAAAGCGTAAACATTACATTGTTCGAATGAATTTTCTTGTTTTATAGTATCGCCATTGATTTTTCATTCCTTAAATGTGAAAAAATAGAAGTCCTATAAAACATCCATACATGATTCAGAATTACAGGATTATTGATATATGTTTCTCAAGTTCTAGTGTGGGAAATTGAGGAGATTTACAACATCACTTTGATCAATTGATGAATATGGACTCGATTGAGAAAGAATGATCGATGTGACATTATTCTTCCTTTAGAATATATCTATAAGAAATTGAGAGGAGAGGATAGGAGAAATTAAATAAATAATTTTTTTAAAATGGTATATTTCAATTTTAAAGAGTCTAAATTGAGATTTTATACTCAGGTTATACATTCTAAAATGGCACATTAGTCTTTGAAAATTAATAAGCATCATTTTAGAACATTACACACACATATGCATTAATAACCATTTCGTAAATGTCAAAAATATTTTATCATTCACATGTAACAATATAAAATGTTACATTAAAAATAATAACTTATAACTTAGCCCAAAAATTCACCAAATAATTTAACAAACCATGGATATCCAATGTTTGTTTGAAAACTTATATTTTCTCATATTCAATTTTATGATCAAATAAATTGTGAATACCTTGAGAAATAAATTCAATCATCATTATTATAAACTTTTATATTATAATTGAATTAATTTTATTTACAATTGGTCATACTAGGACATTAACCAACCCCTACATATGGGACCCACTTTGTTCTAAATTCTAATTCAATAGAATATGTAAAACTTGTGGATACAATTAGTGTGTGACTCTCTATGTCCTTATCAAGATAACGGTGAGCCCAACCCACATACCAATAGCAGATTCCTACAACCCATGATGGACCCTAAGGAGATAAGGAATGTAATATCAATGATTACCTCTTGCATACACACTATGTCTAATATAATCTCTTTATCTCAAGATATTTCATAAAGTAGGATACACACTTGTGTCATCATGCCTTATTTTTTTATATATTTCATGAATGTATTGGATAGACATACTTTGGTATACATGGCCATGAATTTATGAATGCACTGCAATCCTGGAATCACAGGGCCCTTGAGATATCTCTTCCTCAACTAGAAGGCAAAAAATTCAATCTTAATCATTAAACTAATGCCATACCACCAATGAGACACCCAACACAAGCTATGTTGCCACAATTTCATTATAACGGTTCTTCCTTGCATAAAAGTACCTTATAAAGTGGAAAAAATTGATAATAATCTCATGTCAGTAGACTAATACACATTTCCATAGATAGTGTCACCCAATGAATCTCAAAACATATGGTGTTCCAATTAGCGGGTCTATCCTCATGATCTCATCTACTCAATATCACCATGGGAGCCCCCAGAACCTACTAATTAGACATCATATGTGTCTCGTTAGTGTGATGTATCTATACCATATGGAATATATATTTATGATTATTGTCATAGAATCTCAAGGTTCCCATTATACCTGGGAACTATTATAACCTTTTGATACAACATGTAATCTAAGGACATTACCATGTAAATAGTGGATGTATAAATATGAACACTGCTATGGTAAGAATAAACATATGTATATATCAAACTATATATGTTTAATGGTAATAAAAATTAAAATTAAAGTTGGTTCTAGGGAACCCACTATTAAAAAAATACATTATCTTTCATAGAGTTAGATAATTAAATTGATAACACTCTATTGTATTACCTCTGACATAGAAAGGGGTGAGTGAGATACCCCAAACCCACACTCTTGAATCCAGTTCTAAAAATAAAAACATTACTACAAATATTCTATGATACCAATAGAGATAACCCAAACATAACATTCATATATTATACATAAATTTCATAATTTCTATATTACATATCAAAAATAAATTGACAACCCTAAAACCCAAAGGTTTAGCATATTTTCAGACAAGCTACATATATTTATTATCAAACATTATATCATGAAAATCACTCATAACATTATACACACATGACTTATTTATAAAAAAATCATAGATAAAATTCCTTGGGGAAAAGGGAAACATAATAATGGGTGATCTCAAATGCCTAGTAATGGAAAAACATATCAAATAGTAAAAAATTGATCAATCATAAGTATGAGGTAAAACATGAATATGGGCACAATATCTGATTAAAAAGAACATATAATCAAAAGAGTTGTCCATAAGGTATGATATAAATACATATAACCTAAAAATATCACAGTCATACCATGAAATAAGAATGCTGATAAATGATACAATAATCATCTTCCATGGATAATAACATAGACATCTATAATAACCTTGAAATGTGGCATAAAGATATAGTACAATAATAAGAATAGGATATCATTGAATATACCAAGGTTAGATACCATTAATTTTATAACATATTGTATTAATAATCGCTGACTATTTTTTATAACATATTGGATCATGCATTACAACTTGTTTCCTATTATGGATCAATCATTAAAAAATCATTTCTCTTAATGAATCAAGTATCCTGAGCTCTTTTCTATAATTATCTCATGAGATATAAATAATTACCCAATGTATTGGAGGGATATATATGACCCACCCATTTTATAATGATAAAACATACATATTCATTCCATATAATATCTATCATACATCTCATCAGGAAAACCCGTTGAAAGAGGATGTGTTACATAACATTTTCAAAAGGTATCATATAAGATAATGTCAATAATTAGATTAGTTGGTACCAAATATTCAATTTCACTGAATATTTATTTTCTAAAATCATTTAGATAGTGATCAATAACATTACCAATACTATATTGATCATTTTAAGATACATAAAAAATAGTGGTGAAATCAAAAAAATATTTTCCATAACACATTTTTAACATTTTTGTAAAAAGATGAAAATACGAGTCACTATCAAAATTAATATTCGAGAAATAATTATTTTTGAAAACATAATTTATAATGAATAATAAATAATTAAACATTGAAAATAAATCATTTAATAATCATTTAGTTTAAATTGTATGATATAAAATAGACGATAGTGAAATGAAATGTCTTTTTTTAATTTTAGAGAAAAAACCCACATTTTATAAAAAGTTAAAAAAATATCCATTTAGAAAGATTTATACTATAAATATAAATATAATCAAATATAATACATATTTATGTTTCAAATAAGTGAATAAAAAAATTCATAAATATAGAATATAGGAAAGGAGTCTAAATAACTAATATAGAGGATTAGAATTATTCTAAACATTATGAAATTTTTATAAAGAAAAAAATCCATCAAAGAAGAAAATTTTGATTTGAAAATTCTAATTTATCTACAGTGTTATAGAAATAAATTAAAAAATAGTGGAATTATATAATATAAAATAATTATCAAAATATAGTTAATGGAGGTGAGTAAAAAAACCCTTACAACTTTGGTAACTTTTGAATCAAAAACCCTTGAATGAAAGAACATGAAATGGAAATTTAAATACCATGAATATAATGTGTAATTAAATATTATGCCAAACATGCAGTATATACACCATATAAATTTAAAAAAATCACAATACATAGCATATATTATAAGGAAATTTGGGATGAAAAACCCTTACATTGGATTCTTGTTTTTTCAGATGTGATCTAGCCTCCTATAAAATAAATTTAGGTTTATTATTCATCTATATCAGAACCATATTTATTTTTATTTTACTTTATACCATTAATTTATTATTCTTTAATATTCAATTTTTAATATTTCTTGTTCAAATTAATATTAGTGTGTAAATTTTCACATTTTTTGTGTTATCTTTGGTATAGTGATTTTGGTCTTTAATCCTTCATCATGTTTTCATCACCTCTATAATGGTCATTTATTTTACCTGATTGTTTTTTATATAGTTTTTAAGACTAATTTTTGTTTTATATAAGTTATAGTGATGATTTGTAAAGAGTGTTTAAAATCCCATTTTTAGAAAATTTCAATTCAAAAAAATATTTTATTTTTATTAATGAATATATTTATATAAATTATCATTAAAGAATCCTAAAGTACTATAAAACTATTTATTATTACATTATATTACAATTATATATTTATACTTAATCATTCATGATATAAAAATTATCATGCCATTACTATAGGTGGTCGAATCGACATAAATGAGAACACATAATATCTAATGACTGAGTAATAATATAGAGTTATATTATGATTATATCATTTTTATAGAAGAATAATGACTTTAATAAATCATTATTAGGGTTTTGGATGTGGTTAAGTAATATTGTAGGTGATAAAGTAAATGAAGTGGAAAGAATAATATCTTGTTACTTTGATGGAATTGATCCTTCTCAGGACATCCTCCCTTAAAATAAAGGGATTGGGCCTCCTTTTTATGACTAGAGTCTTCAAAAATGTAATAAGACTCTACAAAAAAATGTGAGGGGATTAAATAGGTATTTTAATGAGATGATTGGTTTGGCATGGGTGGAATAGAGCTCTTTTTATAGGTGAAAACGAGGTATATTTCCTTGGGTTCATAAGTTGGATGAAGAAGAAATTTGGAATCAAATGGGACATGTGTGAGTTATTTAAGGATGTAATTGATTTGTTTTTTGAAATTAGATCCTTTTATTATTTTTAAATAATATTTATGGTTTTAGTCCTGAAATTGGCATGGATTTCAGGTATCATATAACCTTGATGTTGAAATATTAAAAATATTAAAAATATTAAATATTGTATACACTGAAATTATAAAATAATGAATTTACCATTAAACAAGGTATTATATGAAAAAAATTCTATTTAATCTGTAACATGAGTTTTACCCTATTCATGACATAAGGTTTGTTCACATTAGACCAATGGTCAATGTGTAGTCATTGGCAAATAATAGATGAATTAAGTTAATTGAAATAAATAATTAAATAATTTATTTATCTAATTAAAACATTTAACCAAGATAGAGTCTATTTAAAAAAAATTATGGTTGATATCTAGGATTAATTTTGAAACCCATATAGATACACTAAGAGGGATAACCGCTATGAAGATGATTTTTTGGATGAAAATCAGATTCTTCAAAACTCATGGGTTGTCAACAAAATTTATGGGGATCACCCAAAACATTATCATAGACTAGTTCTTCACCAAAGATTGATCCAATGGAGAGGTATGGATTATTTGTGGATTTATTTCATATTTTAGTGTTGTTTAAATTCCATATTATTTCTCTAAATAGTTAAATTTAGAATCGAACTTTCCCTCACATAGTTGGTTTACATTTTTTTTAACCTGTGATTTGAGAATCATTATTTTAGAACTTGAAATATATTTTTTTCTTCGTATTTTCATAAAATTTAATGATAAGTCATCACATATTGCCATAATTTATTTTAACATTATTAATTTTGGTTTTCTCTGCCAATTATCCATGCTTGACATTGTCCTATGATAGACTAATAATTCAAACAAGAATTTGGTTTGAATCATGATAAACCCTGGATTCACATTACATTGTTAGACCATTGGTTGAAATGGAAATTATGGGGGGGGGGGGGGGGTTTATGATCATACATGATTCATATAAGGTAAATGAGATCAAAGACTATAATTTTGTGTCCCATGATTCTCAAAAGACATAGGTGATGATGGTGATTCAATTTTTTGAAAAGGATGGTTAAAATACAATTATCAGCCAATATTGATGATGGTCAAAATAGTTTGTGTGTTTTTTGGTGAAATTTTAAAAAAGGGATGAAAATCTAGATAATAATTAGGTTGAAGATGACATTATACAAAATAACCATCCATATAACATATAGTTTATAAGAACACACCCCATCTATATTTTTGATGAAACACTAGGTTTTGGTCTGAGAAAAACATCACATGACCTTGTGGTTGGTCCCACCCAATGTGTGAACCTAGATAGATTACTAGTCATTTACATGAATTATACACCCTAGAAATGTGGGAGGCATATGTGGATTTATATTCCAAGGATATACCACATGTACCTCCCAGTTAAGTATGAATCTATTAGTGTGGAACATACCATGTTTTGAACCCAAAACAACACACCATGTGACATATTCCAAACATCATATAGGTTCTCATTTTCATGTAGGTGGGTCCAGTACAAAAGCATATGACTACTTATAAACTATATGAAATGTACCTAAGGAATCACATTGTGTAGTGTCCTTTGGCTGGGATTGGGGCCTTCATGTTATCCCCGTTGAGGGGAATTCCAAATGGGATAATATAGTTTATATATATCCAAAGATAGATATGGGAATCAAGGTGAAGAGATAAAGATCATCCACATCAATGTATTAGAGATGAGGACTAGATTTCAGACACAATTAATGAGTAGAAACCCACCATGATAATATAGTTTTCTTAGTTTGTAATATCATATTTATATCCCTAGGAACAATAAAAAAATACCCCCTTGGTATTAGGGTATTGGATCGTTTACCTACAGATTGGATAGGTTTTGTATCCCCAACTATTATAGGTTGTATGATTCTCTATCTGTAGGTTTAGTATCCCCCATGTATAATGAACATGGGTGGGGCACATGATCCTACACAAGGGTTGACTTTCACATACACTACTTGGGGTGAAGGATCCTTCAATATTGGTACAAAGAGGTTATATGGGTTTAAGGATTAGATGATATAATGATATTGGAAAACATTCAAAATCCTTAGGAGGGTTGCGAAGATTGAAACTATATAATGAGGCTTGTATACCATCTATCAGAATATTTGGGTTTCCCCTTACATAAACCTATTTATTATGGTTTTTATTTGACTCTCTTTTAAGGCATTACTTCTTGGTGATTTTGGGGTATCCAACTGGGTATGTATATACTCACCCATGCCCATGATCTTTCTACATGTGTCACATCTTATAGAAATGGCATGTTCTTTGACAGAGATATAGGTTGACCTAGTGTGTGTGGTGCTTAGTGGTTCCTATAAGCTATGGTACCAGGATTATTGTCTAACTGGTGATTTCATTCTTAGATTGTACTCTATATTGTTTTCATATTGGACCTACTTTGTAGTTATTAGGCATAATTTTTTTCCCTTATACTTTAGTTTTGACCTGTCATAGTTTTTATAGGTTGATAGATGTAATGGATTCATTTATTAGTATATATTATTACATATCCACATTTATCTAGTGTGCATGGAGAAATGTGTGCATGTGTAAAGGTGTATTAAGCTAATCCCCCTATATATGTGATATTTCTACTTGGTTCTATTTACCAACCCCTAGTATATTAGTGGTAAGGATGAGGTGGAAAATTCAGCATAAAACCAGTTATAAGAACCCTGATGGATATGGAAATTCCATAGTGGTATCAGAGCCTAGGTTATCTTAGGGATGATTTTTGAGAGAGAGAGTAATTGTGAGGATTGGATTTAGATTTAGGGAAAAATGTTGAAGTATCTCGAGTTTAGTTATTGAGTCAAGGATATGAGTGATGGTACAACTATCAACATATCCATTTCACCCATATTATGATAACCCTCTTTTTGATTAGGTACAAAAATAAACTAATTATATAGTAAAAATGGGTCACACATCATATATGAATGGATTGTGATTTCCATGATATTTTTGAGTCATCCCCCCATATTTTATCTATTGGATATGATAAATATTAGATATTCCAGGATGCCATAATGTAGAAAACCAAATAAGGTAATGTTAATGGATCATTATTAGGATTATATTATCACTAAAGAATTATTTTATGGGAAAGTTCAAGTGTATTTTCCTCTAGGTGGACCATGAGTGGTACTTTCACTTGTCAAGTTGTAAGCAGACCAGTCTTTGATGGTATTTCTTCATGTTTTTCCTCATTATGGGGAGCATATCATTCTAGTAATTCAAGATAAAGATTTATGAAGGTTGAACATGCTCCATGAGCTCAAAAGATAGAGGCCACCTAGGTTCTAAGTAAATCTAGACCCACATGAAGCTAAGGACTAGATAAAGGTGATGGTTCTGGTATTTCAGCTTATTACAAAAACCTCCACAAGAGATGGTGGATATATCAATTAGACTTCTATATAACTCAGTATGATGATGGTGGAGTTTGGAGACTCATATGTATGATGAGATGACTCATTGTTTGATTGAGATCAAGTGCCTCTTCTAGGAGGAGTATTTCCCTGGGAATCTATGATCAGTGTAAAATCCATGAGATTCTTGATCTATAGAAGGGTATCATGTCAGCTGCTTGGTATGGGTCTTGTTTTATTAACATCACATGATAATATCTTGATATGGTTCATGATGGGTACCTTAGAGAGTGGTATTTCAATCATGTATTTCACAGATATATTCGAAATGGAGTAGTTTCCCTCTATATATCTACCAATGTCATAGTGTTGGAGATATCCCAGGTTGTGGATAACTAAATAGAGAAATGTGATTTATTTAAAGGATAGTCGAACAAATATCGTATAGGAAAGTAATCAACCTCATATAGAAGATTCCAAGCTTTTGGATTGTGACATAATAGGTGACCACATGAATAAAATCATACAAAGAGATCAATAGTAGAGGGGGCCCACAGAGGATCACATCATCCATCAGGAAAGAGATGCTTCTCCTGTGAGGTTTGGGTTATACTTCATGAGATTGGTTGACCCTCTATAAAACAACAGATAGACATACAATAGATGAGATGTTGATGTGGATGAAATGATGCAGGAATGGTTATTTGAAGGGATGCAACCATGGAAGAGGGTTATAGAGAGTTATACGAGGTGGGTAACGTTATCATCTAATACTGTCACCACCACCTCAAGGTGTTCTATTCCAAGATCGTGGATCTAGAGACCAGGTATGCTATTAGTTTCATGAAATAAAGGATCTTGATCTATAGGTTCATGGAATGGTTTAAGGTGTGATCTTTGAATTCTACAACCTAAAATCAGTGTTGGTAGACACATAAACTAGCCCTTATTTTTTATAACTATCTCTTGATTTAGTATGGAAGATTCCTATAGAGACACTAGAATGTCCCTTAAGGATAGAGACTGCTACTTGATAGGATTATACAATCAAAATTTTTAGTCAGTAGTGTGACTTGTATCTTATAGGATATAATTTCTCATGGTATCTTTATATATCTATGATAAATTTGTATGATTTAATTTTTTATAGACCAATTATCTACCGTACATACCTAGATATAGTTTTTTTGACTGAGGATTTAGTGGACCTGGAATGAATGGTCATGATTTTCATTCACTATGGAGAAGTAATTTTAAACAGAGTATATTGGAAACATGTACTAAATTCTATAACAGATTTACCATCAATTGAATAGATTCACTCTTGGTATAGAAAACTCAATAGATGTTCATTTCCCTATAATAAAATATTATTACCTGAATTTATTCCATGAGTATTCATATGGTTCATATCCTCCTTATGAGGATAACATATGTATTGAAATAGATCCGGGACCACTATAATATTGTTAGAAGTATATCAAATAAACATAATATGTTTTGAGAGTTGAGGGTGAATTTATATGACATTTAAAGGAAATAATTTATCAAACCATGTGTGTACCCCATAGAGGATCTGATGTTATTTTCCAAGAAGGTGGATGAGATCCTAAGGTTCTTTGTGGATTACAATAGCCTGGACAAGGTAACAATCATGAATAAGTATCCACTACCTACTATCAATGATGTATTTGATTAGTTGATAGGGGAAACGTGGTTCTCAGTGATCGACCTCAGGTTAGGACATCACCAACTGTGTGTACATGGGAAGGAAGTAACAAAGATTATATTCTGATATCTTTATATTCATTAGGATTATTCAATGATTCCCTTTTTCATAATTAATACCCTAGTGTTGTTAATGGGACTCATAACCCAGATCTTTTAGCCTTTCCAAGATCATTTTCTGGTGATATTTATTGATCAAATTCTAATTTAATTTGCTTTAGAGACTAAGCATCTAGGGTATTTGAGTATGCACTTAAACATTATTCGAGAGACTCATCTATATAGGAAACTCTCAAAGTGTCAATTTTTAATAATAGAGGTATAATTTTTGAGACATATTATCTCATATGTGGGATTAGAGGTAGAAACAATGCATATTGAGGAAATAATAGATTAATAGATTCCCAAGATCATGATGGAGGTATGGAGCTACCTAGGGTTATAGTGATATTACTAGATATTCATTTAAAATTTATCAAGGATTATGACACCCTTGATTGTAGTGAGCCCAATGGTACAACATTTCACATGGTTGAAAAGTTCCAAAAGGGGTTTGAGGATTTATAAAAGAGTTTATCTTGAGTGTTTGTCTTGATATATCCCGAAGAGGGTTCTGAGTACTTATTATTTTGTGATGCCTATAGAGATGGATCCAAGTGTGTGTGTATAAAGTGGTTGGTAGTGAATGATTATTGGTATATTAAAATTATACTTCAAGAGTATAAAAATGTGATATATGATTTAGACCTAGCAGTTATGGTGTTATCCCTGAATAATCGGCAACACTACCTTCTAGGTTAGTGGTTTATTGTTTATAATGGACATAAAAGTGTTATGCACATATTAACTCTGAAAGAACACAACCTATGGCATAGTTGATGGTTTGAGTTATAATAGGATTTTGACATCAATATAGTCTTTAATTATTTGAAGGGTAACACGGTATATTATTCTCTCAATAGTAAATATTGTTCCCAAATTCTAGGTGAGGCATCCAAGCAGAAATATTCATTAAAGTTTTCCATGGTGGATGAGGGAGGAGAGGAATTCCTCTGATTGATAGTTATTACCCCATAACTTATAAAATTATTGAGGTAATCACAACTTGGAGATATTTTTTCTGAGGTATTTTATAACTATATAATTCACATGAAATGGTCTTTATGGATTCTATATAGGTGGGGAGTATGTCATCCTATTCGAAGGATAGACTATAGTACTAGTAATGCTTCTAGAATCGGTTTTGAGAGAGTTTATTATATCTCCCTTAGTAGTAAATCCTAAATTAGAAAATATTTACTGTGAAATTCAGAGATATTTTTGGTGTCCATGTATGTATAAGAGTGTTTCAGATTTCATCTCTCAATGGATCACCTTTTAATAGGCGAAGGATGAGAACCATGATCAAATGGGGGTGGCACATTCTCTTGAGTTATTATAATTGAAGTGGGATAATATATCTATGGGTTTTCTTATTTGAATTCCATAGACAGTGAGAGATAAATATTCTATCTCGGCGATCATAAAACAAATCACTAATTAATCCCACTTATTTCCCATAAAAGAATAGAATTCAGTGGAAATATTAGGATGCTTATATGTGAAAGGGATCACCTAAATTCATGGTACTCCCTTGATGATTGAATTATATAGTGACACTTTCTTCACATATCAATCTTGTAAAAAATTACATGATATATTCATGACCCAGTTCTAGATAAGCACAACATTCCCCCTATCATAGACAGCCATATCAATTGCCCCATTCATGCCCCAAAGATCATATTGTGGGTATGTATATTGGACTTTGTCTAATTATGGGAGGATCACCTTCCTCTAGTATAGTTTATTTACAAAAAAACTATCAGTACACTACTGGTATAAATCTATTCGAGGTCCTTTTTGTGAAACTGTATAGGCTGCCACTATGTTGGTTAGTGTTAGGACAATCAGAGCTTATGAGGCTAGTGTTGGTGTGGAAAATGACAGAGAAATTGTAGATCATCCAATTTTGTGTAATTATAACCCATAGTCATGAAAATTCCAATGCGGACCAATGTGTAAGGAGTTATTATTTTAGTAATGGAGACCATGTGTTCCTAAAGGTCTCACCTTAGTGTGGTTTGTGGAGATTTAGCTAGTGTGGAAATCTATATTCGAGGTTAATAAATAATTTTTAGATTTTTTGTAGTGTTGGTGAGGTTGTATTCTTCATTGATTTACCTTTTAAATTAAATTGTGTTCATAGAGAATTACACATGTTATAGTTGGGGAAGTACATACAAGATCCATCACACATTATTGACTAGGGTGAGCTGGACATCGAATATCGAGTCACCTTTTCATAGAACCTTTTGGAGATTAATATTAGTATGAGAAGATTGTTTATTGAAAAGTAATTTCCCTAGTGTGTATTATTTGGTAGTATAAATTTTATCAAGAGAGCTCATGGTATTGTGAAAACTGGATGTGATATCAGTATCCCCTCATTTTTGAGTAGGTCTGGTTTTTTAGGTTGAAAAATATATTATGGTAGGGAGAATATAACATTTTCCATTTTTATTATTAGATCCTTTGAATATTTTAAAATAATAATTACAGAGATATTCATGGATTTGGCACATAGTTCAGGCATCATATAGGCCCAATGTTGATATATTAAAAATATCATATATATATATATATATATATATATATTCAATCACATGAATACAAAAATTAAAAAATAATGTATTTCACATTGAATGGTGTCTTACATGGAAAAAATGAGAACATCATTGAAGTCAGAACATTTTTTTACAATAAGAATGTAATAAAGTTTTTTGAAATTGGACCTCTTGTCAATTCATAGTCATAGGTGGATAATAAATAATTTTAATTAATTAAAACAATAAATTAATTAAATTCAATAATTAAAATGTCTAATCTATCAAGCATCTATTTAAATATCATTAAGGTAGATTTATTGGGTTAGCCATGTAACCATAAGAGATCCATCGATAGGGAGACCCACCATGAGGGGGACTTGTGGGATGACAATCAGATTCAATGGAACTCATGGTTCATCAATGAAATTGATTGGTATTTTCAATGACATTATAGTAGACTCATTCTTCACTAAAAAATCTATCCAACAATCGAGAAAAGGGATTTTATTTTATGGATTTGTCCCCTATTTTTATATCATTGTGATTACAAATTGTTTCTCCAAATAGTTTATTACATAATCAATATTTTATTAGTCATGCTATTTTATATTTTGTTCAACATTTGATTTTGGAATAATTGATTCTATAATGTGTAATATACGTTTTTTCATATTTTCCTTACCATAAACAATGGTCGATCGCATATGTTTTCCATCGATTTTGAATTTTTTTTTATTTTGGTTTTTCCCCTTCATTTTGTATTCTTGTCATAATTCAATGATAGGTTAAAGATTCAATCATAAATTCAGTCCCAGTAATAATAAAACCTAGGGTTCACATTTATTTTTCTGACTACTCACAGAGACAATGATTGCATGGGTTATCATGATCAGAAATGGTTTGTTGAATGAAGATGAGACCATAGATGGCCATTTTTCAGTTTATATATGAAAATTAAATAGGTAATAATGATGATTTTTTATTAATGAATGATATTAAAAATATAATTTTTCACATAGAATTGGTGCTGGTAAAGTTATTTTTTGGGTTTTTCAGCAACAATCGTAGAAAGGGAATGGGATTCGATGAAACTTTGAGGGGAAGTCATAGTTCAAGAAAATACCCAACAACATAGTGACTAGTTTATAAAAACACACTCCATGTGTCCAATTAATGTGGTGATAGGGTTTCTATCTGAATGAATATGACATGGATGTCTATAAATGACCACACACTATATGGACCTAGATGTCCTGCTCAATGTATACAAAAATTTCACTCCTAGGGAACCTGGTTAGCCTACATGACTTTTTATTCCTCAAATATGCCCCATGTACCTACCCATGAAACATCACTCGCATAGTGAGGCACACATCGAGTTCCAAAATTATACACACACACAATGTGACATATTACACACACCATGCTGCACCCAATTTTTATGACATGTATTGTGCTAATTCATAGGAATCTTACTACTTATGGGTTACACGATGTGTACCCCATGAAACACACAATGTGTACTAATTTTACTTGAATTGGGGATTCCATGTATGCCCCTTTAGTGAAATTTCATATGAGACATGATAATTAATTTATAACCTAATATAAGGATAAGAATCAAGGAGATGTAGGAATGATTACACACTCTTAGTGATTGGAAACCCACCCTAGAAATATATCTGTGTCAAGGAAAAGTATCCTCTCACCATCCCTATGTTGGGTCAAGAATCCCCCAAATATAATTGGGTTATGAGATCATATACCTATATATCAAATAGGGTTAGTATCCCTAATATTATTAAATGGTGTGAGATCCTCAATCTATGAGGTCGGTACCCCTATCTAATGAGCTTATACAGGAACATGATCTCCCATTAGGTTTGAAATCCCACACACTACTAGGGTTATGGGATCCTTCATTATAGTAATATAGAATTTACATGGGTTAAAGGATCAACTGATTCAATGAACTTGGGAGAAATTCAGAATCCTTAGGCTTTCCATGAAGACTTAAACCATACAATAATATTAAAGTACCTTCTACAAGCATATCAAAGTTTCTCATTCCTCTTCCCTATTGATTCTGGATGTTAATTGACTATATTTTGATGCTTTAGTTCTTAGTGATTTTGATATGTCTTACTAGGTATGTATATACTCACCACTTCTTGAGTTTTCCCACAGATGTCATTTTATATGCCAACAATAGACTATTTGACTATGATCATAGTGGACCTGGTGCTGGTGGTGCTTAGTAGTGTTGTGCATCTATGGTATAAATATTTTTGTTGGATTTCAGACTGTTTTTTCAAGTTTTATTCCCTATTGTTCTTAGGTTGGACCTATGTTCTGTTTATTGGGAATGTATTTTACCATGTTTTCTTTAGTTATAAATTTTCTTACTTTTTATGGGTTGATAGAGGTTGTTCCTACATTTATTATTATAGCGTTTTTTAAATTTTTAGAAATTTTATAATGTGTAAGGTTATATATGTGTAGGTGTATGTAAGTGAATTAGGATAAGGACTCCCATATGTGTGAAATTATTACTTAGTTCTAGTCACCATGTAAAAACCTGAACATTTAAAAAATAAATCTCATTTTGATTGAATAAATGAATTATTATGTAATGTAATTATAGAAAACATAATAATTTTTTTTAAATTCTATTAACCATCATAACCATTGAAAATAAAGTTATTGTAATGTGACATGAAATATTAGTATATTAAGGGTTATGATAAATTATAATTAACTTATTAGAAACAAGTAATGACCTCAACTAGAAGGATCATACCCTATGAAACCCATTTATAGGAGCCTTAGAGGGATATAGAATTATAGTGCTTTTACTTTGACCAAGACCAATATGATATTCAACAACTAAATCTTGATCGAAACCATTTATGAGAGAAGTTAAGGCATATCGTGGTCATGACCAAAACAATGTTCTCCAAACCACCAAAGAAAGTTCCACAATCACGCATTGTACCCTTGTATGTATGATAGTGTAATAAGAGGTTTTGTATCTAGACCATAAAAGTATTATTTTTCATATTTTATTTTAAATAGAATAATGATTATATTGATAACTTTTTTATTGTTACTTTATTAATTATTTTATAATGAGTTTGATGAAAATTAGTTTTTGATATGATGAAACCAAAATTAAATCTTTGGGATGTTTATAGTTATAATTAAAACACACTTTTTTATGTATTGAAGATTTTTAAAATAAATTTATTTTCATGAAATTTTGTAATTATTAAATAATATTTAATTAAATATAAATTATAATATATTTTAATAAAGTCTAATAAAAATTTTATAGGGGTCAAAAAGATGTTAATGTTGTCAAATTTTATTTTCCAATAAATAAATATTTTTATTTAAAAGTGAAAATTAGCATATTTAAAAATTTATTTTGGTAAATTAAATATTATTTATAAATTCCCAAAATTTTCTGAGAGAGTATATTTTTGGGTAAAAATTAAATATGGTATAAATATACGGTCTATATTATTACATCCTAATATCCTAAAAGTGCTGTAATAAATGTTATAAAATGAATTAAAGATAAAATATAGATTAACCATTTAAAATAACATGTATCAAGCTAATTTATCTATTTTATAAATCTTTAAAGAATACTACAAAACCTATATTATATTTTAATATTTTTAAATTAATTATTTATGATCATGAAACACTTCCACATCACCAGTGATATTATTTTAAAATATTCAGTTCTTAGCCTTACAAAAAATTTATAACCACTCTTCTTTCGTAGAAACCATGGTAAAAAACCATGAGAAGGTATTTGGTTTTGATTATTTAATTATATAGAGTCCAAACCAAAAAAATTTAAATTAATAATGAATTCTCATATCATTTTATATAAATACCCACCCTACCTCCCAATAATCATTACTCAAACCCCATTGAGCGCATATTTCATCTTCTATACCTCTCTAAATTCCTCCCAAGGTGTTCTAAATCTCTTAAAAATATCCTCCCATGATTTTGGAAGTTCCCTCTAAAAGTAATGGATTAGCTCGGCTTCCTTTTTATTTAAGTACTTTATTTATACTAAATATTTTTATTTCTAATTTTCATGTTTTAATGTGTTTTATGCATACCTATACTATCCTTATGATTCTGTATTAATGATGGACCACATTTAACTCCCATTAAACCCTTCCTTGTACCTTTACATACACCTATTATGCTAATGAAATAATCTAGTGATTTATCATGCCAATAGTTTATATTCTGAATATCCATCCCCATTTCTACTCAAAGGTATTCACTTAGTTGAACATATAATTAATTGATTATTTATTCTATCTATGTAACCAAAAATCCTTATTCATGGTATTAAAAGTGATGAAATATGTTCTTATTATAATGACTCAAACATAAAAATTATATATTCTTGTTTTTTTGAGCTATAATTCACATCTGAGGATCTTTTCAGTTTATATTTTTTTGAAGTAGGTCATAACTCATACAGAAAAACTAAAATATTATAAAATAGACACTTGTACTTAATATCCATATTTATTCAAAAAATAAAAAAAAATTAAAATAAAACATGATTTCTTTTTGTTTTAAAATATTCATAAATTTTAAATGGACTTCCACTATTAAATTAACCATTTTTATACCTTATAAAAAAATATAACTTGGGATATTCATAAAAATCTTAGTAAGGGACACATAGAAAGAAAATTGTTACTCCAATGAAAACATAAACAACTATTAAAAATAATTTCTTTAAAAACTTGTTTTCATGAATAGAAAAATCATGAAGGTTTTTTTGGACATCATTACCATATCACATTTACATTAAAACTAAAAAATGGAATAACCTTCCAGTTGAATACCATCTCTAAAGTACCTAATGCATTAGAGATCTATAATGAAGCTCACCTTTCATATCTTGAGCTATAATGGTGATCAACCCATCATATTTTGAGCTATAATGGAGATCAACCCATAATATCCTGAGTTATAAAGGGATAAACCAATAATAAAAAATTTCTTAGGAACATATCATGAATAAAAACCTTTAAAAACCTTTTAACCCAATGAACAAAATGCTTCTAGATATCAAAATACCTTTTTAACATCACATTTAAAATATAAATATAATGCACATAATAATGAAATATGTTTATTTATAAATAACTATAAAAACTTATAAATAAAATATTAAAGTAACAAATTATCATGAAATCAAAAGAAAACACTCATGCAGTATAAGATATAAAAACACTCCCTTCTACTTTTTAAAAAGAATTGAAAAAGTAATTTTAAATGAGGGATTCTTTTAAAATAAAGTTCTTTATACTGAGTCCAACTTGTCATATAAAATCTTTATCTAATAGTATAATAAAATTATGCAGATTAATTACTTTCTTAAGAAACTTTTTAAATTTTATTATTCATTTTATGTCACTTATTATTATGTTAGGAAAATAACTTAATTATATAAGTTTATATTGGACACTTTGTCAATATTCGGTACTTGAGTCCAAAATGACTTTGGTATGATATTTATTGTCAAAGGGTTCATTATTAGATCATCTATAGAATAATATTCATGAAACAATGATCACTTTTATACACAATTATACTTTTAAATACATCCATTACATATGGATATGAAAAATTAACTATGTTACAATCATAGAGATGGCACGTCATACGTACGCATTAGTAACTTTTCCATTTTTCAATGATCATTATGGAAATAAGGTATGTATTATTTTATATTTCTAGAATCATAATAATATAATTAATATAATATTAATAATTAAAATATACTTTCATATATCATCCATGTTATGCGGTGATGAAAAATGAATCAATCGCTTTATGGAGGTGATAGTTTACATGTACGCAGGAACGATGTCATCATTTTTATGTTCATGGAAGGGTAAAAATGTAAATGATATATTATTACTTAATAGTAATAAATATTTCATTAAATTATATATAAATTTTAATTATAACATTTTAACCATTCTTGATAGATGGTGATGGAAAACGAATTATATCAGTCCGCAAGGAGGTATTTCACCATACACACGAACAATTAATTTTTTTCTCATTTGATTAAAGTAGAGAAGGACATAAGTTATGATATTAAAATAATAATATCTTAATATATTTATGATATTTGATATATTATTTCATCATGGTTTAATAATATTTGAATTAAGTTAATGACAAAATAAAATAGAAACACTTAATTAAAAATGATATCACTTCTTCAGACAATCTCCTTTGATTAAAACTTTAACACCTAAAAGGATTGTTTTATGACCATAATAATGCCTCTAGAATGTATTAAGGTAGTATATTATGGTATTTGGGTAGATAATTTCTGATCCAAATAGGTTTTTAGTTGTGAAGAAAATAGAATAGTTAGTTCCCTTTTATAGGAGAAGAGAGGGTACTCTTGGAATTATTCTAAATATTAAAATAATATAATATAATTTTATAATTATATAAGATAAAAAAATATTACTTTAGACTATAAGTTGATTTTTGGTTGAAATTGATTCATACAATTAAAATTATAAATGCTTTAACTATTTTTTAATCCTTATAATTGTGTTTTAACTTATATTTATCCATTTTAATTCTTACTATGATATCATTTAATTTTGACTTTGATGGTTATTATAATTAATAGAGAATAAAGAACACCAATAAATGAGTAATTTATGAGATTTTAACATTTATTATAATAATTTTTACAAATTTTAGAATACTAGGAATTTTATATCATTGAATAAAATATTATTTATTTGAAAATATTATTTTTGTCAATTTTGACACTATACATTACTTGTATTTTAAAATACATCATAAGAACCTCGTATATTTGAACCAACTATTTTAACATAGAACTAACTTTTAAAATTAATCTAAAAAATTCATGTATTACATTAATTGTGTTAAATTATATTTATTTTAAAAATTTTAATATCATTTATTTAATTCTTCCATTAATTAAACAAATTATTGCATCATTATTGTGTCACCATTTAAGGTAATTAGTTTATCACAAAAAATAATAAGTAAATTACAATGATGTATATTAATATTTTAACTTAAAAGTAATTCCTATATTATAACATATAACCTATATAATCCCATATAAAAAATGTTTCTTTTTTAAAAAAAAGTATGACAATATTTATTTTTATTTAATATAATACTATAAATGTTATATTCTAATCTAAATGGCCATAAATTGTCTCATAAATGATAAAATAATTTTTATGGATGAAAAATATTCATCTAATAAAATCAGGATAAGTGTTAGGGTAATTTTATAGTATTCATAATATTATTTTTTACCCTTAATTAATTGATTTACCTTTAACTGTGTTAATAAGAAAAATTACAAAAGTTAATATTCATATTGTCCAAAAATAAAAGGGACCTATTGAATAAATTTGAACCATTTTATTCAAAATATGGAATCCATTTTTTAAATTTCAAAACCCAGATATTGTAGAAATTAATTGAAAATTAATCCTATTGATGGAATAATAAAACTAGTTTTTAAAGTAAAAACCTTCAAAAGATTGAAATGTTTTTATATCCAAATTCAATGTAATAATGATTTAAAATAACCTAAATTGGTTTAAATGATAATAGATTGATCTTATTATACTTTTAAACCATTCAAAAATATAATTTAATAATAAAAATAAATTTGATGAAAATGAAATTTTCAATAAAAAATGAAATATTTTTTCACTTTTATCAAAAATGCAAAATTATCAAAAAATGAAAATTATCAAAAAAAATTACCTAAAATTCAACCAAAAAAATTTTTTATATTTATATTTAAAATAATAAGTTTATTTGTTCAAATATAATTTATAAAAATTTTATAAACAAGATTTAAAATAAGTGCACCACTAGAAGGCAACAAAAATTCCTTTTTAAAAAATACTTATTTTATGATTGAAATTAAATTTGTTTTAATATCATATTTATAAAAAAATGAGATGAATTAAATAGTTTCTCAGAAAAACATTTCCTTTTATTTTAAAAATTTATTTATTTTCATTTATAATTAAATTTTCACAAAATAATTACATGTATAAACTATACTTTAAAAAATTTATTAATTGTTTTCATTCCCTCTATTTTAAAAACTAGGTTATAGTGGTAAAAATTAAATAATAATATTTTTCTATTTATTTAAGCTTGATGTGGAATATCATGTATGTTATAAAACATGGCATTTTTTTAAACTCATGATGTAACATTCAACCCCCCCCCCCCAACCTACCCTTATAAATTTCAACTTAAAATTTTAGAATTTGGACCTGATAAATTAGTTTTTACTTTTGAAAATTACTTTATTGAAATACAAAATCTAAACATGGGTCCATAAAACGTCTAATTTAAAAGAAGGAAAGGAAAGTACGATGGTACATGGATATAACACATACTAGAGTTTCAGGTTGTAAAACATGTATATATAAGATAAAATTAACTATCATATTCTAATGGAGATTTATATAGAACATCGTCATGAGAAATTTAACATTCACAAAACCATAAATTTATGATGGGTTAAAAGGTCACTGATTTCTTAGTAATAAAAGAAAACATATAATGTTTTTATTTTAAGATACTTCTCATATATTTGAGGAATTATTTTATAGCCTAGATGAATAATAGAATAAATATACCTAGTTTACAAGTAAAGTTTCATCATTTAATAAATCTCAACCACAAACACATATTTTTCTCTAGGTGATGAGTATTCAAGATGAAATTTTCATGCCTGAAGAACTTGAATCAACTTCTAGAGAATAGAATAATCAACAAAATATTAACTATCTATTTTTTATTTATACATTAACCAAAACAAAAAGGTTCTAAAAAAGTTACAATAATTCTCTAAAAATAATTAACCTTATATGATGAAAAACTACATCAATTTCAAAAATTCAATAATATTACCCAAAGTTCAACATAGAAAATTCCAAAAAACAATTATCCCTAAAAATACACAAAAATATTCTATACTGAGATTAAAACTCAATAATTATTTCATAAAATAATATTATAAGATAAATTTTAAGAATTATCTCAAAATAGCATCAATTAATAATGAATTCTTATACTAAAAAGTAATTTTACTAATAATCTTCAAGATACACTAGCCATTTCCATAAATAACTTGAATCACCATAAATCCATAATTAAATAATAGATTCTTCCAAAAAATACAATTCAACCTTTATTCCTCAAATAAAATACCATAGTATTCTATTTACCTTGATCATATAGGATTACTAATATAGAGAGTATCTTTAGAAATTACATAAATCACTTAATCACCAAATCATTTTCAGATACCAAGGTTACATATTCAATAAAAAACATGTTTCCAAAATAAAATCATTATTTATCCATCAAAAAATTTAACTAAAAATATAAATTCATACTAACTGGCACTTCACACGGGCCCGTGGTAGGCGATCCACCCATGTTGCCATTCGGTTATGGGTTTGATTCCCACAGCCATGTCGAACATGAAGGGTTGTCACCCATCCAGTGTGTTGTCCTTTTTCTAAAACAATATAATTTATATAACATTCTAAAAATATTATGAAGTACTAAAAAATAACCATAACATGTTTTAACCTTATGTGTTTTCTTACACACCTCTTTTTGCATCCAAAAATGTAATATCCCATAATTACCTCAAAATCATTGACCAAATAAAACCTAATGGTTATCCATACCATTATAATTATGTCCAAACAATAAAAATGAAATTTTTCCTCAAATAAAATTTTCACAACTATTAATTAATGGTTGTATATAACACTAACTCAAAATATTTATTCCAATGTACTCCAATCATTAAAAGAGTATTAAAACTTTTAAACATTTCATTTTCCTTAAATCTACCATAACTCATGAATCCCTTATAAGTATAAATTTTATTCATTAAAAGGTCTTCATAAAACATCAACCATTCTCTTATATCACATTACATATTACTTCTTTCATAAAAAAATATTAATCATATCCTAATTTCTACTAATATTAAAACACGAAACAAGAAATAATCCATACCTTTCATATGTCATTTTTAGTTTCCTCATCTTCAATTGTAATTGAATTTGGTATTCCTATATATATATATATATATATATATATATATTCTCTTGATAGTCCCATTCATGAGACTTCTTTTTAAGACATCGATTTCATAATGACTATACTCACCACATTTAAAACAATAAATTGTTAACTTGGGAAGAAATTCATTCCCTTACATGGAGTTAATTGAATGCTTCCTTTTTATTTGTAATATTATTGCTTTATGACCTCCTTTACCACATTTAAAACATCTTACCAAACCTATAATAAATTTTACTTGGTGTTTATTTCCACATAATTTACACATATATCATTGAATATATTTAACCTTCTGATCATTGTTACCTGAACATCTTCATGAATTCATTTATCTCATATATAATTCATTAGAAATCTCACCATGGTTTAAGTGGTTAACCATCATTCTAGATAGATGGTTGGGAATAACCACAATATTTCTCATAGTATCTCCCATTTTAGTCAGTTTCTTAATCAGATAACCACCACATTTTCCTTCACATCCATTTTTACATTAGTTCCTGCTGAATCCAACTATTTAATAAAACCAAGAAGGATAGTGTGCAAAATAAAATCATAATATAATTTCTTATGAGTATGATAAACATTAAAATATCGTTATTCAAGTAATCTCAAACTCTTGAAATTTATCTAAAATAACTATGAAACTTCCTACCATTAAAACTATTGTGGTTGTATCTAAATTGTAACATATGACTAAATAACATCTTAACTACTAAAGTTATCTAATCCATGATTTGATACCAACTATAAGGTCACATCCTTAAAAACTATATATTATAGTATTTTTCGACTATAATTCACATCCATGGATCTTTTTAATTTATATTTAAAGATAATTAGGCCATAACTCATACATAATAACTAAAATATTACAAAGTAGACACTTTTACTCAATATCCATTTTTCATAAAATAAAACATGATTTATTTTTCATGAAAAATATTCATAACTTTCAAATTGACTTCCTCCATTCTCTTAAACATTATTATACCCTGTGAAAAAACATTTTAAAACATGGTATGAGGATAATAATATCAGTAAGGTATATAATAAAATATAATCATTAGTATAGTGAAAACATGAACACCCATTAAAAACCATTTTCTAAAAAAACTCATTTTCATGCATAGAAAATCATGCAAGTTCCTTGGGAAATCATTTCCATATAACTCTTACATTAACCCTTAAAATGGAATAAACTTATACTTGACTTATTTATCTAAAGTACCAAATGCATTGGAGATCTATAATGGGGCTCACTTGTCATATCTTGAGCTATAATGGGGTTCAACATGTCATATATTGGGCTATAATGGGGCTCATGTAACACCCCAAGCTTCCACGGTACGTTTCACTTCGAATAATGCAATAGCGTGTGTTGTACGCAACCTCGAGCTCTAACACACACCACAACGAATTAAACTAGCCGTTGTGAATAGTAATACCTACTTTTTGAAATTTTATAAATTTTATTTATCAAAATGGACTTCATTTTTGGATTCGGAATATCGAAATTAGCCTATGTTGAATTTTTGGTATTTTTCTGAGAACTTCTATTTTTTATGAATAGTGAAAAATACTTAAAAACAACTTTTTTAATCAAAATAATTTATAGTGATAAATTATACTATTTAGTGGTTTTAAAGTATAATTAGAATATATTTTTACCCTTTTATCCAATGGTGGTCATTATAATTAATTTAACAATGAAATTGGACATAAACAATTGCCAATCATTTGATATAAATTGTTTCTTAAAAACACGCTATTTGTTGTAACAGCGGGAATTAATTATAAAATTAATTAATGCAACTTATATGTTTGGAATTTTGTAAAATAGACATCATTTTTGAATTCAGAATATCAAATATAGCTTAGGGTGAAATTTTGGCATTGTTCTGAAAAACTTCAATTTTTGATGAATAGTGAAACCACTAAGTGGTAGTTAAATAACTGATTTTTCGTTTAAATGAAATATTACAACATCTGTGATTTGATTTTCAAAAATCCGACATACATGGTTGTCATTAAGATGTAAAATGTGGTTCAATGAGATTAAAATAATTTTTGGTGAATAGTAACTTTTAAGTTCTTAATCGCGATTAGAGGTAATTAGTGTAGTTTAAGGTACAAATAATGTTTTAATAATATGAGATGAGCATGACACTTGTCCTACTCCTATTGGATGAGTCATGGCCGACCAAGACAATCCATGGGTCAACTTGGGGACCCCATGGAGCCACTTTAGTTGGAAAATGACATTAATATATATTTATTTAATGTTAAAATTAAATTGACACAAACATGAGTTGTTTTACTAAAACAGTTTTTAAGTGGGGTTACACAAGTCCAAATTTTGACTATAAATATTCATTAGAAAGATAAAAAGATTTCATACATCATAGTATTTTTTTTATAATTTTTATACATTAAATAAATTAAATTATTTATGACATCATGATGATGCAGCGATGACCTCATTATTTAACGATTTAAATAAAATGAAAAGATAATGTAAAATCCAAGGCTTAAACTTGTCCAAAGACTATTGTATGGGTATATTTAGAACCCTTATCACCTTATACACGAATTATATAAGTGTGGGACCTTTAGAATCCGAAAAGCATTGTGTAATAATGTAACATTTCAATCTTTCCAAAAGAGCCCCTCCTCTCCACTTATAAAAGGCCCCCACCTCTCCCACCTTATTCACACCTTCAAGCCATTTGGCTCGGCCAACCTCTGCCCAAATACTCTCCCAACTTCCCTCTCTTACTCCTAGAAGCCTCACTTTGGGCATAACTCTTCCCAAGGAATCCTTTGGCTCAAATCAAAAAGACTTACCCGATTTTGAGGTAATGTCATCTCTAATGTTGTTTTGTTTTATTTTTCTTCTCCAACCCCCTAAACTCTTTTTATTAATTTCTTTTGAAAAAACACCAGTATCCTCAATATACTAGGATGTTGTTATAAGAAGGATTCGAGCTACACTTACACACACCTACATCTAATGGTTAAAGAACATACGGTTTCTGTGGATGGCGAATTTCTGCCTCACGAAACGATGATTGTTCAACACTCATATAACACCTTCAAAGGTGGCCATTAAGATGTCACTATATTTATATATGATATAAAATATGTTTATGTTTTACTTATGATTCTGTATTTCTCATTTATGGCATACTTTATGATTTCCATTATGGGTAAAATGCGATAATTTCATTTTAGGAAGTGCGGACTACCACCCCCTCAAAGTGATTTGAATCGTTAATGCCATATGTGGGATGTATAAAGGATGGATTAAATGGTATTATACACTATATTATACTTTAATTATATTATAAATTTATATCATTATGATTTCATTCCATTAAATACGAAATAGAAATGAAAGTAGCGTTCATGCGTACGTACGGCTTACCGTCTCCATGAACGGTGCATTTCATTTCTTACCTCTAAATGTTACGTGACATTATGAATGAATGTATATACTATATATATATGATATATATGATATCTACATAATGAATATAATTCTGGATATAATGTATATTCTACCACATAAACATCTTGTAATTATAAGAAGTTTATTGTTGACTCAAGTACCAAAGATCGACAAAACGACCGTTATTAACTTAAATAATTACATAATGTTCATAACATGGTAATAAGGGATATAAAAGGAATAATGAACATGAAAAAGGTTCTTAAGTAAATAGGAATTAACTCTATTTTATTATGTAGGAGGTTAAAGAATGGTCGAGTCAGGACAGGACGCAAGGTAAGGGAATTTCATAACCCAACTTCCATTCTTTGGGTTAATCTCCTACTTTCAAATTATGTCATGATATTATTATGTATTATTTTGTATTTTTACTTTCTTTATGTGTACCTATAGTGAATACACACAATAGATCTATTTTATTTTTAAAATGATCTTTTTAAGGACTTCGTCTCAATCTCCTTTCATTGAGGCATATTTGGTTTTATACACAACTTTCTTTTATACGGTGTATAAACCCCTTTGACTTTTACGGTTATTCAAAAGGAATATTTTATACGAAGCGTTTTTCTAAACGACAAAAGGGAATGTTTTTCTTTCCGTACTTATGTGGCGACAATGACTTCTCTGCAGCCGTGACCATTATTTGAGTTTCGGCTTCCTCTACAAGCCATCTTTTTTTTAATGAAAAATAAATACAAAGTTTTAACATTCTTTTATTTTGGTATTGAAAATGGTTTTTAAAGAGTTTTTATTATATCAATGTGTTGTATTGATATCTTGTGATTGAAATGTGGAAATGTTATGTTTCCTTTATGCATGTTTTATGTGATACGATTATGTTATGGTTTATGATATGTTTAAAACTATTCATATGAGGAATGCATTGGACTTAATAAGTGACGGGTGGAGCCCGCTATAGCTCCTCGATGCATCGGCAGGTCTCAAGAGACAAACTAGAGTCTTGGCACGAGGCCTTGAAAAAATCTTATTTGTGGTCTTGGCACGAGGCCTTGGCTACGTGGTTATGATAGTCTGGAATTATGCATTCCATCATTATGAAAGTGGTTATTGATATTGCATGTGATTATTCGACCAGTAGAATATCCATGTGAAGAATTGAATGGAATTATCTCATTTTACTTTTGCCATTTTATGTTTATGTTCAAGTTTAAAAGGCTTTTGTTTTAGTTATACAATGCCTTAAATGTTTATGTTTATTTATGAAAGCTTCCGCAATATTGTTATCCTTACTGAGCATCTGAGCTCACCCCTTTCAATGTTTTAATATTTTCCAGGATGTGAAGAAGTATTTTATGAATGACCTGCAGGGATAGTCAGAAGAGGATATGAGTGTGGACTATGAAGACTTTGTTATTAGTTTTTCACTTTATGATGTAATGTAAGACTTATGAATGTATCTAGTGTTTCCAAGGCTACTAAACTAATCGGTCTTTTGAGACTTGATCTTTTGTGATCATGCCAATGTTACGAAGTAATGCACCGACTCTGGGTAGCTGGGGTTGGGGCGTTACAGTTGGTATCAGAGGCAGTTTAGTACTAGCCTTGGAAGCTAGATTTAGATAAACTTTGATTAGAGCACATAGACCAAAGATAGACTTTGAGGATTAGTATAAAAGAGCTTCCTAGAATTTTGGTATTATATAGATGTTGTGAGTTTTCCGAGCAGTACATCCCTGTCTGGATACGAGCAGGTAGAGGCGGTACTGGCACAGATGTACCTAGGGTTAAAACCCGAAAACACCGCTTTGAGCTAGACTCAAATGGGAACTGGTGAACGACAACGGGCCTTGCTGCACTCTTGGTTACGACACTCCCAAGGGATTTGCTTAGGATAATTCTCATTTTCTTTACAAACCAATATGTAGGGTTTATGAGTATATACTTCCTCAAAGAAAACATTCTTATGATTATGGCTTATATCCATAAACCGTTCAATTTACTTTAAGTATTTTAAAAGTTTGGAATTATTCATTGTAATTCATAAACTAACCTATTTTATGCCATTGTATAGAAATGGTGCCCAGTAGAAGGAATGTGAACTCTAGCAGTACGTATGATCCAAAGAGTAAGAAGGATCGTATCTTTCACGGTATTAAGCCAACATTTCGAAGGGAAATAGTCTCCCATGTGTTCTCAACATATGAAGAAATAGTATCATGTGTTAATAAGATATGTAAAGAATTCTCTGAGTCCTATGGCTTTGAAGCGAAGCAAGAGACGAAAGGGATGGAAGAGAGAATGATGGATAAAGGGATGAGGGGAAAGAAGAATTTTCCAATATGTGGTAATTGTGGGAAGAAACATCATGGAACTTGCCTAAAGGGAATGGGAGTTTGTTATAAGTGTAGAGAAAAAGGACAAAAATTGCGTGACTGCAAGGGTAAGAAAATGGTTTCAAATGTACAATGCTTCTTCTGCAAGGATTGGGGACACTACGCAAACCAATGTCCAAATCATCAGAGTATGCCCCAAATGATGTTATTGGATAATAATCAAGTTATGATACTACCACAGATGAGGAGTAATGATTAGAGTTCTTATGTTGTTATTAAAGAATTTTGTAATTTGAGTGTTGTATCAATGATGTACTGGTTATAATAATTATGGAGTATATAAGGATTGTACTGCAGTACTATTTCATCAAGGACTTGAGATTGTGTGGAACCAAGAAAAGTGACTCCACAGTAGGTTAAATTTTTGGAAAATATATGGTTGAGAGAAAGATAAACCATAATATGGTTCTGATACTGAGATTGTGATTTTGGAATAAGACGTGATTGATTTGGATAAATTATATTGGATATACTTAACTTCCTTGAAACTGATTGATGTTTTGTATACATTTTTGGATAGAAGGAGTATATCTAGTATTCTATAAGGAATAAGGGATCATGGTAATTCAGTATGTTTACAAAGAATACATGATGAAGGTGTTCACATGTTGTTACGTGGGAAAAAGGATCTTCATTATGTTTACCTTCCTTATAAAATTGGGACTGTGAGTTGGACAGAAGTATTTTGGATAACTATAAAGGTTGGAGTGGATTAAGTTGATCTTTGGATAGTATTGTTTAAGGTTAAAAAATTTATGAAGATTATTTTTGGAATATTATAATACTATAATTTTAGGAAAAGGACAACCTGCAGGGTGGGGCATAACCCGTCACATCGGACAAAGCTGCAGGAATCGAACCCACAACCATAGTGCGACAGGCCTTTATTTCCTACCACTAGCCTACAGGAAGTCCCTGGTTATTACAAAATAATTTTACTAATCTAAATGGTATGTGTTAACATTTGGAACCTTATACAATTAGGATAAGTATAATATTTTTGAGTTCTATTATCTTTTTGAGTGAAAGATGAGTTGAAGGTTGAAACTCTAATTGTCAAGCATAAATATATATATACCTATCTCTTATTCAATGAATAAATTAATTCTTAAACTTTAGTAAAGGGATATTAAAACAAAAAAATGTGTTATCCTAATAACTTATGTCTTGTTGAACTGATGATATTTTAAATCAACATAGATTGAAGGCTTTGAGGCCCTCAATTTGACAGTTGATTGTGATTGATGACCTCAATCACTCCCTACAAATATTTATGTTTTTCCTCCAATTATATGTCTCTAATTACCACCAATGTTCTCCTAATCGATATCATAATTGGGTGGTGACTTTTTCATTTCCCTTTCCCTCTTATTAAGGCAAAATTTTATTAATCTTATTTCCGATGTGGGTTTTCCACAAAGGTATTTTCTATTTTCAACCTTTTATTTTCAAAGAAAAATTTCAAATTGCGAGGATGCAATTTATTGAAGGAGGGGAGAATGTAACACCCCAAGCTTCCACGGTACGTTTCACTTCGAATAATGCAATAGCGTGTGTTGTACGCAACCTCGAGCTCTAACACACACCACAACGAATTAAACTAGCTGTTGTGAATAGTAATACCTACTTTTTGAAATTTTATAAATTTTATTTATCAAAATGGACTTCATTTTTGGATTCGGAATATCGAAATTAGCCTATGTTGAATTTTTTGTATTTTTCTGAGAACTTCTATTTTTTATGAATAGTGAAAAATACTTAAAAACAACTTTTTTAATCAAAATAATTTATAGTGATAAATTATACTATTTAGTGGTTTTAAAGTATAATTAGAATATATTTTTACCCTTTTATCCAATGGTGGTCATTAGAATTAATTTAACATTGAAATTGGACATAAACAATTGCCAATCATTTGATATAAATTGTTTCTTAAAAACACGATATTTGTTGTAACAGCGGGAATTAATTATAAAATTAATTAATGAAACTTATATGTTTGGAATTTTGTAAAATATACATCATTTTTTAATTCATAATATCAATTATAGCTTAGGGTGAAATTTTGGCATTGTTCTGAAAAACTTCAATTTTTGATGAATAGTGAAACCACTAAGTGGTAGTTAAATAACTGATTTTTTGTTTAAATGAAATATTACAACTTCTGTGATTTGATTTTCAAAAATCCGACATACATGGTTGTCATTAATATGTAAAATGTGGTTCAATGAGATTAAAATAATTTTTGGTGAATAGTAACTTTTAAGTTCTTAATCGCGATTAGAGGTAATTAGTGTAGTTTAAGGTACAAATAATGTTTTAATAATATGAGATGAGCATGACACTTGTCCTACTCCTATTGGATGAGTCATGGCCGACCAAGACAATCCATGGGTCAACTTGGGGACCCCATGGAGCCACTTTAGTTGGAAAATGACATTAATATATATTTATTTAATGTTAAAATTAAATTGACACAAACATGAGTTGTTTTACTAAAACAGTTTTTAAGTGGGGTTACAAAAGTCCAAATTTTGACTATAAATATTAATTAGAAAGATAAAAAGATTTCCTACATCATAGTATTTTTTTTATAATTTTTAGACATTAAATAAATTAAATTATTTATGACATCATGATGATGCAGCGATGACCTCATTATTTAACGATTTAAATAAAATGAAAAGATAATGTAAAATCCAAGGATTACACTTGTCCAAAGACTATTGGATGGGTATATTTAGAACCCTTATCACCTTAGACACGAATTATATAAGTGTGGGACCTTTATAATCCGAAAAGCATTGTGTAATAATGTAACATTTCAATCTTTCCAAAAGAGCCTCTCCTCTCCACTTATAAAAGGCCCCCACCTCTCCCACCTTATTCACACCTTCAAGCCATTTGGCTCGGCCAACCTCTGCCCAAATACTCTCCCAACTTCCCTATCTTACTCCTAGAAGCCTCACTTTGGTCAGAACTCTTCCCAAGGAAGCCTTTGGCTCAAATCAAAAAGACTTACCCGATTTTGAGGTAATGTCTTCTCTAATGTTGTTTTGTTTTATTTTTCTTCTCCAACCCCCTAAACTCTTTTTATTAATTTCTTTTGAAACAACAACAGTATCCTCAATATACTAGGATTTTTTTATAAGAAGTATTCGAGCTACACTTACACACACCTACATCTAATGGTTAAAGAACATACGGTTTCTGTGGATGGCGAATTTCTGCCTCACGAAACGATGATTGTTCAACACTCATATAACACCTTCAAAGGTGGCCATTAAGATGTCAATATATTTATATATGATATAAAATATGTTTATGTTTTACTTATGATTCTGTATTTCTCATTTATGGCATACTTTTTGATTTCCATTATGGGTAAAACGCGATAATTTCATTTTAGGAAGTGCGGACTACCGCCCCCTCAAAGTGATTTGAATCATTAATGCCATATGTGGGATGTATAAAGGATGGATTAAATGGTATTATACACTATATTATACTTTAATTATATTATAAATTTATATCATTATGATTTAATTCCATTAAATACGAAATAGAAATGAAAGTAGCGTTCATGCGTACGTACGGCTTACCGTCTCCATGAACGGTGCATTTCATTTCTTACCTCTAAATGTTACGTGACATTATGAATGAATGTATATACTGTATATATATGATATATATGATATCTACATCATGAATATAATTCTGGATATAATGGATATTCTACCACATAAATAACTTGTAATTATAAGAAGTTTATTGTTGACTCAAGTACCAAAGATCGACAAAATGACCGTTATTAACTTAAATAATTACATAATGTTCATAACATGGTAATAAAGGATATAAAAGGAATAATGAACATGAAAAAGGTTCTTAAGTAAATAGGAATTAACTCTATTTTATTATTCAGGAGGTTAAAGAACGGTCGAGTTAGGACAGGACGCAAGGTAAGGGAATTTCATAACCCAACTTCCATTATTTGGGTTAATCTCCTAATTTCAAATTATGTCACGATATTATTATGTATTATTTTGTATTTTTACTTTCTTTATGTGTACCTATAGTGAATACACACAATAGATCTATTTTATTTTTAAAATGATCTTTTTAAGGACTTCGTCTCAATCTCCTTTCATTGAGGCATATTTGGTTTTATACACAACTTTCTTTTATACGGTGTATAAACCCCTTTGACTTTTAAGGTTATTCAAAAGGAATCTTTTATACGAAGCGTTTTGCTAAACGACAAAAGGGAATGTTTTTCTTTCCATACTTATGCGGTGACAACGACTTCTCTGCAGCCGTGACCATTATTTGAGTTTCGGCTTCCTCTACAAGCCATCTTTTTTTTAATGAAAAATAAATACAAAGTTTTAACATTCTTTTATTTTGGTATTGAAAATGGTTTTTAAAGAGTTTTTGTTATATCAATGTGTTGTATTGATATCTTGTGATTGAAATGTGGAAATGTTATGTTTCCTTTATGCATGTTTTATGTGATACGATTATGTTATGGTTTATGATATGTTTAAAACTATTCATATGAGGAATGCATTGGACTTAATAAGTGACGGGTGGAGCCCGCTATAGCTCCTCGATGCATCGGCAGGTCTCATGAGACAAACTAGTGTCTTGGCACGAGGCCTTGACAAAATCTTATTTGTGGTCTTGGCACGAGGCCTTGGCTACGTGGTTATGATAGTTTGGAATTATGCATTCCATCATTATGAAAGTGGTTATTGATATTGCATGTGATTATTCAACCAGTAGAATATCCATGTGAATAATTGAATGGCATTATCTCATTTTACTTTTGCCATTTTATGTTGATGTTCAAGTTTAAAAGGCTTTTGTTTTAGTTATACAATGACTTAAATGTTTATGTTTATTTATGAAAGCTTCCGCAATATTGTTATCCTTACTGAGCATCTGAGCTCACCCCTTTCAATGTTTTAATATTTTCCAGGATGTGAAGAAGTATTTTATGAATGACCTGCAGGGATAGTCAGAAGAGGATATGAGTGTGGACTATGAAGACTTTGTTATTAGTTTTTCACTTTATGATGTAATGTAAGACTTATGAATGTATCTAGTGTTTCCAAGGCTACTAAACTAATCGGTCTTTCGAGACTTGATCTTTTGTGATCATGCCAATGTTACAAAGTAATGCACCGACTCTGGGTAGCTGGGGTTGGGGCGTTACAGCTCAACCCATAATATCATGAGATATAATGGTATCAACCTATAATAAATAATTTACATGTAAAATATCATGAATAAAACCCTTGAAAACACTTTTAAACCCATTAACAAAACAATTTCAGATATCAAGGTACAATTTTCTTTTAAAAATCACTTTTGAAATATAAAAACTGTGCACATAAAAATGAAATCATTTTATTCAAAAAAAATATAAAAACTTATAAATAAAAAATAAAAGTCTAAAAGCATCATTAAAAAAATTTAAAACCCTCATTTATTATAATTTTGAAAAAAATATTCCCTTTTACTTTTGTAAAAATATTTGAAAAATGAATTTTAAATGAGGGATTTTTTAAAAAAGAAATTCATTTCCCCTAAGTCTGAATCATCATGTCAAATATATATCTACCTGAATAATAAAAATAGGTTAATTATTTAATTAAATTATAAAATTTCTAAATAATATTATTACTTTTATATCACTATTTCATATGTTGTAAAAAACTTAACTATTTAAGTGCATGTGAGACATTTTTTTCAATATTCAATACTTGTGTTCAAAATGAATTTGATATGATATTTATTGTCAAAAGAGATAATTTTTACATGACATAAATAATAAAATTCATGAAATAATAATAAATTTTATACATAAATAATACTTTTAAATACAACTACTACATATTTATATGAAAAATGAACTAAGCTACAATCATGGATACGGTAAGTTGTATGTACGAATGAGTAACGTTTCCATTTTTTATTGATCATTATAGAAATAAGATAACTATTATTTTATATTTGAATAATTATAATAATATAATTTATATCATATTAATCTTATAAATATACTTATATATATAATCTGGGTGATGTTGTGATGAAAAATGAATCAGTTCGCTTCATAGAGGAATAGTTCACACATACGCATGAACGAAATTATATTTTATATGTGAATGAAAATTTAAAGACTTAAATGATATAATATTATTTCCTAATTATAAATATTTCATTAATATCATATATAATCATTAATTCCTTCATTTTAACTAGTCTAGAGATATGGATATGGAAAATGATTTATATCTGTTCGTGAGGCGGCACTTCTCAGTACACATGAATGACTAATTTGTTTTCCCATTTGATGGAAGTAAAGATGGATTTTGGTGATAATGTTAACATACTAACATATAATTATAATTAGGATGTTTTTTTTATTATTTCATCATATTTTGAGAATATTTTAAGTAAGTGGAGGAAGAAATAAAATATAAACACTTAATTAAAAACGATACCTCTTCTTCGAATGATCTCCTTTGATTAACAACCTAACACCTCTAAAGAGGGTGTTATGACTAAAATAATACCTCTATAATGTGATGATGGATTATATTGAGGTATTTTTGTATATATGTTTGGAAAAAAATAGGTTTTTATGTGTGAAGAAAAGAGAAGAATTAGTTCCCTTTTATAGGAGATGAGAGGGGCCCTCTTGAAATATTTCAAAAATATTAAATTAATTTTACAATTAAAAAGGATAAAAACATATTAATTTAGAATATATGATGATTTTAGGTTGAAATAAATTCATCCAATTAAAATTATACAGGTTTTCACTATTTTTTAATCCTTATAATTTTGTTTTAACCCCTACTTAACCTCTTTAATTCTCCCCATGATATCATGAAATTTATACTTTGACGGTAAATATATTTAATATAAAATTAAAAATGACCATAAAATGATTAATTGATGAACTTTTAATATGTATATAAATATATTGAATGAATTTTTACTTTTTATAAATTTTATATCATTTGGTAAAATATTATTTATTTTTAAATATCATTATTGTCACTTTCGACACTATTTGTTACTATACTTTTTAAAAATATCATAGAAACCGTATATACTTGAAAAAAATAATTTAAAACAACAATTAAATGTAAAGGTAATCTATAAAATATTTTTATGACATTAATTATTTCAAATTATATTTATTTTAATATTTTTAATATCATTTAGTGTATTCTTCCAGTAATTAAACAATTAATGCATCATCATTGTGTCGCCATTTAAGGTAATTATTTTATCAATAAATATTATTTATAAGTTATAATGATGTATATAAATATTTTATATTTAAAATGAATATTTATATTTGAACATATCCCCTATATAACCCCATATTAAAAATATTTCCCTTGTGGAAAACATAAGTATGAAAAAATTGACTTTTCTTGAATATAATACTATAAAAGTATATTCTCATACAAATGGAAATAAATGGTATCAGAAATGATCCTTTAATTACTAGAGGTTAATTATAATCATCATATAAAATTAATACAAGTGTTAGGGTAATTTTATAATATTAATAATATTAATTTTTACCATTAATTACCTAATTTACCTTTAACCGTGTTAATAAAAAAATTACTAATGTTATTATTCATAAATCCAAAAATAAAAGGAACTCGTTCACTAAATTTTGAACATTTGATTCCAAATATGGGATAAATTTTTCAAAATCAAATTATGTAAATTTATGAAATTAATTAAAAAATAATCCTATTGGCGGAACGATAAAAAGAATTTTTAATGTAAAAATATTCAAAATATTGAAATATTTTTATATCCAAATTAAATTTTGAAAATGATTTCCAATGACATAAATTAGACTAAATTATAAAAAATTTATCCAATTATACTTCTAAAACATTTAAAAATATAATTTAATAGTATAAAAAAATTGATTAAAAAATAGTTTTCTATTAAAATGCAGTATTTTTTCACGATTCAACAAAAAATAAAAATTATCCAAAAAATACCCAAAATTCAGCCAAAGTAAATACCTATATTTATGTTTTAAATAAATGTATTATTTTTTAAAATATAATTTAAAAAATATTCAAAAATTTGATTTAAAATAAGTGCTCCATCAAAAGGTTCCAAAACATTCTTTTTAGAAAAATGCTTCTTTTATGCATAAAATAGGATTTGATCTTATATCATATATTGAAAACACGTAAGATGAGTATTAAAAATTTGATTGAATATTATATATATTTTTTATTAATATAATCTAACAAGTTTTATTTTTTAATTTACTGGTATAAAACACACTTGTGCGCATTTAAATAGATTTTTATAAAAACATTTCCTTTTATTTTAATAAGTGTTTTATTTCTATTTATAATTATTTGGTCACCAAATAATTACATGTGTAAAGAATATTTTAAGAATTTAGTCAATACTATTCATTCTATTTATTCTAATAGCTATGTTATAATGGTAACAATTAAATAATAATATATATATTTTTCATTTAAGCTCGATGTGTCCAATCATGTATTCTATCAGACATAGTATTTCTTTTTTTAAACATGGGATGTTACAATTATGTTGTATGATCAATGTGGCATAAAAATTTATGTACATGATATGAATATGATGTTAGGACTTGGAATTATATATCCCTCTAATATATTGGTAATTTTTTTACCTTATGAGATACCATGTATGGTGCATGGTAAGTTAGCCTAAGAACACTATGTTGTGGTATCTCATTGGTTTGACTTGACATATACTTACGATATCATGATTTTTATGGTTTTCAAATTCTTATGTTACCTTGATGTTATCATCTTATATCATGATCTAGTTTCCATGTTTATGATTATCACCCCTTTTATGTCACCTTTATATACCTCTTGACTCATATATATTATCTTATTCATCTTATGCTTTGATTATTACCTGGATTGGATTTATAGCTCACCCCTTTTTATGTATTTATCTAGGTAATCCCATACATTTTTTGAAGTAAAATGTAATTTTAAAATAATTTTAATGAGTTTTGATTGATATCTTTATATCATTTCTTTAATTTATTACTCCATGTATCTAATTACCCAATAACACTAGGCTTGTGAATCCTTTTTGAATGTACTATGTGTATCATTATGTAATAAATCACAAGTTTTAGTTTATAAAAGATATATTTTGTCATTTTTATTATCAGATGTATGTTATAGTTATTTATGGTGATTCGGATTATAACAAATTAGTGAAATCCTTAAGGATAAGAATAAACATTGGAAATCATCGCTAATTTTTTGGTAAAGTATAGAGTTTGTGGTTTCCAAGAAAAAAAATTCCAATCTATATAAAACAAGTGGAAGTTGATATTTTATAGTTGTACCTTGGGGTAATAAACTTGGTCATTCATTATTAAATCCATTTTCACCTGGTGCTTGACAAAGAGGCCTTGTAGAACCCCTAGTTTGACACTTCATGGGGATATACTATTTGTAAATTAACAAGAACTCTGTGAACCATTATTAATGGACCAAAAAATGCCTATGAAATTGAATGTTTCAAAATTTACCATGTATAACATATATTAATACCTCTAAATTCATAGGTTAAGGAATATATTTCATTTATTATTTATCTCTTAAATGTTTATAGTTTCCCATTATATGTTTAAAAGTTTGAAAATTTTCATCTATAAGCCTATTATGAATAAAGTAAATGATTAAAACCAAAATCAAAGAGTGAAATTAAATCCTATCATCCATTAATGATCTTTAGATGTATTATGTTACAATATTTATATGAATTCTCTCATATCATTCATGTTTATTAGAAATATTGAAGAACCATCTAAAAACATGGAAGTGGATATATCTATAAAAATGGAAAATGGGAAAATTATTGCATCCAAGTATATAATTTCTCCCCTATATAAATTTGTGAGATGAACTTCCTAAAAAACCATAAGATACTCCCTTTAGTGGAATTCAATGAATATATGTGTATGGAGTGTATTTCCTTATATATATCCAACACAAATTTTCTGGAGAAGGAATACAACCACCATATTATGGATCACCCACTGATTATATACAAGTTTATAGAGAAGGATGAATCTATTTTCGATTAATCATCTCCAGCATGGGTATTATTTTCTATGAGTGTGCATATATAATAGAAATTATTGATACAAAGGAAAATATTACCCTTTATGATGTGCCCATTATAACGAAATATGCTGATGTGTTTCCCAAATAATCTCCTTGTCTTCTTATAAAACAAGTGGACGAGTTATCAATTAAACTCATACAAGGATATTTTCCAATATCCAATAATATATACATAATGGATGATGTTAGACTTGAAGATATAAAGAAGAAACTACTATAGAGTCTACATAATGGGTTTATATTCCCAATTTATTCACTGTAGTGTGCATCGTTCTTGTTCATTAAGAATAAAGATGGGTCAATACACTTATTCATTGATTTTATTGAGCATAAAAATCATGAAAAATAAAAAGTACCATATTCTATTGATTTATGAATTTTTCAGTTAGATATGTGGGTCCTATTACTTATCTAATGTGGATATTCAGTTAGTAAATTTTCAATTAAATGCAAAGGAGGATATACCAAATACTCATCTTTAAATAAGGTACATGCATTATAAGTTCATAGTACTTCCATTTGGAATCACTAATATTATAACTACCATTATAAAATTAATGAATTTAGACTTCAGGGATTACCTCAAAACATTTATGGTAGTATTTATGGGTGATAATCTTATCGACTCCAAAAGAAATGGGAAGATGAGGAGATTTTGGATGTTATACTTAAGACCTTATAAAATTCAAAGTTATGTGAAAATTATATAAAATGTTTGTTTTAGATAGAAAATTAATATTTTTGGGGCATGTTATCACTAGAAAAGGTATATCTATGGGTCCTTTGAAAAAATTGTCAATTAAAGGTTGGAAATAACCAACACCTATTTCGGAGATTTGTAATTTTTTTGGATTTGATGGGTAATATCTTCGATTTGTGAAAAAATTCTCATGATTTTCAATCCCACTAATTAAGAGAACATAGAAGGGAGTAATGTTTATTTGGACTGATGAATGGGAGGAGATATCTAATCAGTCAAATAATAGGCTAATCACTCCACCCGTGTGCACATTACCCACTAGTGGAAAAATATTTTTGATCTACAAACATGCGTCCCAAAAAGTATTAGGTTGTGTACTCTTGAAAGATGAAAAATTTATAGCCTATTTATCCCTTTAATTAATGATCTATGAGAAAAAATACCCAAATAAAGTTCTATAAATCATTGTAGTGATATTTTCATTGAATATTTTGTGACATTATCTCTATGTGGATAATTGTGACATATATATAGATAATAAAAACCTCAAGAATATATTCACACAGAAATATATCAGTATGTACTAATGAAGTTGGATATATGTGATCAAGGATTATGATTTTTCAATCCATTACCATATTATTAAGGGGAAAAAAGTGGTGGATTTTTTAATAAAATGGATCTCACTGCCCTATCCATGTCAAGTATTAAAAGGGATCTAATCTTCTTGGATAATAAAATGATGGAAAAGATAATGATAAAAGGACATCCATCCTACCTTTATTAAATTAATTTTTAGCCATATGTTATTGATAATATTAATGATCCCCAAAAAGATGATAAGGTGATATAGAGAAAGGTAGAAAGTATTCTGGAGTTCAAATTTTCTAAAGAAGGATTCATATGGTCTGTAACCTTAATATATATCCAATCAAAAATAGAACTAAAAATGTAATATTTTTATGATGCTCATATCTCATCATTCTTTAATCATCCAGGAAGAACTAATATGAATATGGATCTGAAGGAAAAAATTCTATTTGGAAAAAATAAAGAGGGATATTGTATAATTTGTATCATGATAAATGGTATTACAATAAGTTAAGGATTAATGAAAAAATTCCAAGGTTATGATGAATCCATTTCCCACACCAGTATAAAAATAAGAAAACATATTCATGGATTTCATTATAGGACTCCCAAGGAAATCTAAAGTTAATAATTCTATTGGTTGGTATTTGATCACCTAAAAAAGATAGAACCCTAAATTTTTATGAAATAATTTTTATCTTTTAATCAAAACACTATGATATATTCAAAATAAGTGGTACAGTTATGTGGTGTACAACTCTCCATTGTATTTGATCGAGATCTATGGTTTACCTCGAGGTTATGTAGATGCCTTTAATAATAACTTGATATAGAGTTGATTTTTAGTACTTCTTATCACCCTTAAATGGATTTTCAATCTTGGAGAACCATTAAAACTCTAGAAGATAATATAATATCATTTCCAATGGATTTCCAAGGATGTTGGGATCAACACCTTCTCCAAATAGATTTATCATTTATAAATAGTTTTTATTCTATAATTAAAAGGACTCTTTGTGACTCTTTATATAAGAAAGGTTATGGACTATAAAATATTAGAATGAATTTAGGGAGTGGAGACTTATAGGAAACTTTCTTATCAAAGATATGATATCAAAGGTGAAAACCATACAATTTCATGTGAAATTAGTACAAATTAAATTAAAAATATTTATATAAAATCATTGAATGGACCACGAGTTGGAATTTGGATATATGGTCATCCTCTACATATCACTATGCAATAACATCATGATTTTTTTGAAGAATGGAAATCTTATTGAAAGATACAATAAACCCTTTTATATATTTTCTTTCATTGGAGATGTGGAATATCAACTAGAACTCCCACCTAACCCATCCCAAGTAGATTATTTGTTCCATGTATCCATCTTGAGAAAATTTATACAAGACCACTCACTTGTGATGAATCTAGAGTTGATACCCTGGAAGAATGATTTTACATAGGTGTAGAAACTAGTGAAGATATATATTATAGAAAAAAGGTTAATTGAAACAAGACAACTCACCTAGACAAAGTTCTTTGATAAAAACACATGTTTGAGGAGGAAACTTGGGAATAAGAAGAATATATGAAACAAAAGTACCCTAATCCATTTTAGTGTATGGAATAAAATTTCATGTGTGGATTATATGGGGGTTATAATGTAACAAAACAAAATTTTATAAATTAAATTCTATTTTAAATGAATTTTTTTATTAATTAATGTAGTTATAGAAATCACATACAATAGTTTGGTAATTTTGGACTATTAAAAAATATGTCTCATCATATTTAAAAGGATATAAATCATATTAGATATTGGATATATATAAATTATATAGTATTTTATAATATTATTATAATAACTATTATGATAAATTAAAAATTAACCCAAATGAAAAAGTGATGACTTCAATAAGTAGGATCGTACCCTATGAAGCCATTTATTAGAGCTCATAAAGGGGATAGAATCAATATGATTTCTCATTAAAAAATCCCCATATGATATCCAATAACTAAATCTTAAACAAAACTGTATATAGGATATGTTCAATATTATTTAGATCATATCCCAAAACATGTTCGTCAAATTACCCCAAGAAAGTGCCATTATTGCACACCTTACCCTTAGAGCGTACACTAGTGTGATAAAGGGTTCTGAAACTAGACCCTAAAAATATTTTGTATATTTTATTTTAAATAAAATAATGATTATATTCATCCCTTTTTATTTTTACTTTTTAAATGATTATATAATTATTTTGGTAAAAAATATATTTTGATACAAAGAAATCAAAATTCGGTCTTTGGGAAATTTATAGTTTAAATTAAAACAAAATATTTTATCATTTATGGAATTATTTAAATAAATTTATTTTCATTAAATACTATTATTATTAAATAATATTTAATTATATAAATGTGTGTGATAATACAATGTAATGAAGTCTAATAAAACTTTTATAATAGTCAGAAAGTTTTTAGTGTTGTGAAAACCCATATTTTCCAGTAAATATGTATATTTTTTAAAAGTGAATGTTATAATATTTAGAAAATTATATTGGTAAAATAAATATTATTTTTTAAACCAACATGTTGAAATTATCTATTGGTGATTTTTTTATAATTTTCGAAGACCGATGAAATTTTGGTTAAAAATAAAATAAGGTATAAATATACGGTCTATATTTTGACCTAATAATAGCCTAATGTGATGAAATAAATGTTATAAAAGGATTTCATGACTGAATATTGATTTTAAATTTAAAATAATGTATTTTTTATTTTATTAATTTTATAGATATCTAATGAATCCACCAAAACCTATATTATATTTTAATGTTTTGATATCAATTCATTTTAAACATGACTCACTTCCAAATAAACAGTGGTATTATTTTAATATGTCTAGTTATTGGAAGTATAAAATGTTTTAAACCACTTCTCTTTGGTATAAACCATGGTATTTTCTGTGTTTTTTTATTTTATTATATATATTTCAAAACCTAGGTTATGAAATTAATAAAGTATTTTTCTCTCTTTTGTTATAAATATCCACCCAACCTCCCTATTCGCTCCACCAAAAACCCATTTAGAATAAATTTCAACTCCATACCCCTATCTAAATCACTTTTATAGTGTCCTTATGCTCGTAGGAATCTCCTCCTAAGCTTTTAGAATTTATCTCCCAAGTAAATAGATTCTCTCATCTTTCTTTTTTATTTAATTACATTCTTTTTACTAATCCATTTTATTTTAAAATTTATAGGTTGTAACATGTTTTCATGCATCCCTTTACTGTTAATATTATTTCCTTGTAATGTGATACAACCTTTCACTCTCATTAAACCCTTCCACGAACCATTATATATAGTTTTTAAGATGAAAAATGTATGCCATTATTTTTCCATGCTAATTTTTTTATTGTAAAATCACATCCCAATTTCAACTCAAGGGTATTAAAATAGTTTTATCAATTATTAATTTATTGGTAACTTACACATATAAAACCAAAACCCCTTAATCATGGGTTTAAAAGTGATGGAATATGTTCTTATGTAGTTTTATTTATGTGCTACACAAATGTATGTATATGATATGAAATCAATGAGTGGTACTAGAATTATATAGCCCTCTAATGCATTGGGTAATATTTTTATCTCTTGTGATACCATGTATAGTTCATGGGAAGTTATCCTAAGCCCAGTATATTATTATTTCTCAGAGGTTAGCCATGAATTATTCCTATGATTTCATGTTTTATGTTTTTTCTGCATTCCTATGTTTCCTAGATGTTATCATAATATATCATGCTTTAATGATCATGTTTATGATTTAAACCACTTTTATGTCAACTTGATATATATTTTAAAATTCATATATTACTTTCATCATGTTATGTTTTTTATATTCTCGTATTGGGATTAATTTCTCACCCATTTATTATATAATAGCCCAAGTAGTCTTGTGATGTTTTATAAGAGTGATGGATTATTAAGAGTATGGTAAGGAGTTTTAGTTAGTGTCATTATATCCCTACTTTAAGTTGTTGTTATATGTATCTAATTACCCAAAGGAACTTGGAATATTGATCCTTTGATATTGTATTATGTTTACCTTATAGAATAAATCTTGAGTTAATGTTTTTAAAAGTTATGGGTTGTCATACACCAAACCCTAGTCTTTTAGTGGCAGGCTTGCGGTGGCACAGTCAGGTTACTGCTAGCAAGGAGGACCCTGGTGGGTTGGTTTATTGCAAAGGAAGATTTGGTTAGAAATTTTGGTTTGACTTTCACACCTAACAAAGGACTTATTGAGTGTATAACTCTCAAGTTAATCACAAAAAGTTTGATCCATGATAATCCACATCTTTTACCCTAGTTTATGTTGATTAATTATTTACCATCGTAATAATTTATTTACTAAAAATACAATATTACCCATATAATTTAATTTTAACATGATGATTAAAAATATATACTCTATTTAATCTAATTCAACTTTTAATTATTGGAAATATAACTTTTAAATGAAAACATAAAATTTATATATAAAGGTTTTTTATAGAAAAGGAAACTTTTTCAAAATGTAAGTGTTATTAATCTTATTTCTTATCAAATATATGTTTAAAAAAAACTATTATACATTTAAATGTTAAATTATATTAATTTTTTAAAAGTGATAAATTTAATTTATGAAGATAAAAATACACAATAGAGAAAAAATTAGTTCTTTGAAAAATATAATTGGATTACATTAAATAAATTAGACCACATTATGTTAAATTTAATTATTAATATTATATCCCTTTAATTTTATCAATAAATTAATGTTATTTTTTCATTTTATAAATAAATCAAATAATTAATTAATAATATGTAACATATAAAAATATATTTTTATAATAAATTAATTAATTAAGTATTGTATTTTTATTTCATTCCAAAATTATATTATTTTCATTTTGTAACTAAAAATTAAACAACTTCAATATTCCTATTGTATATAAGTACACTCAATATCTATATATCAAATAACCATATTTCCAATCATCATATTTCTAATGACCATATATATAATGGTTATATTTTATTTTTATATATGTATATTCTTACATACATTATAAAAATCATTCATCTTATTCATTTACTTCTCAGACGACATGTCTATTATATTTCTTCATTTCAAATTTTTTAATCAAGGTGATGAACTTCATGGAAAACAATGAGGATATTGATTTTCTGTTTTTGGAATTTTTATTTACTTGGGGATATATTCATCTTGTACGTTTTTTACTGATGATTAATATTATATTCTCAAAATTTATTTATGGTTTTCTTGAGTTGTAAAATTTTATATTAGTAAAATTTATCACAACTCATTTTGGTTTGCTCATGTGTGTGTGAAAAAATATATATTGAGGCAATATTTGTTTAAATGGTAATTCATAATAAAATCTATTTTTTTTACATTATACCCCTCTAAAAATAATATCACCCAAAAATCATTAATTATATGAAAAAAATGATGCAACTTTTGTCTCATTAAATTTTTAGGTTCTTACATATCTTCCTCAAACTTATGATTTCACTGCAGAACTTTGATTTGGTGGGTGATTGTTTTCACAACACATTATCTCTTAGATCAAATATCTACACTAGTTATTCCCCATAAGAGATATCAAGGTCTAATTTCACAACTTTTGAATTTAGTACATGTGATGTAATTGGTATATACATCACTAAAAGAGATATACATAACACATCATGCACTGATGAGAGGTGTGGTAGGGGTGATAATATAAAATAACCAAATGATCAAGAATCTCTAAGGGACCAATTTATCTTGGAAATAACTTTACCTTATTTCATAATATCATTACCCATTTCCAAGGAGATATTTGAAGGAATAATTTTTTACCAACTTCTAATCCTAGATCTCATAGATGATTATCAACATAGATATTCTACAAACTTTTCAATAGAATTAATGGTTGGAAATTTTATATAATTTATTCAATAGGATCACATCTTCATAGCTTCCTCTATCCAACTTCATTCCAATATTTTGGAGTTATGCATCTCTTTCTATAGAAATCATTGTATGGTTCCATTTAGATGGTAGAGTGGGTAATTTATTATATCAAAACTCAATCGGAGGAAGAATTCAAAACCAAAATCCATTTAAATTTATTAAGCATGACATAAATATATCTTCTATAGTTTAAATGGTCTTTTCAGATTGACAATTAGTTTGTTATTGAAATGTTGTGCTAAATGTTATTTATGTATCAAATTATTATATAATACTCCTCTAAAAATTTTATTGGAAAACTGTTTCTCAGTTGGACACAATTGTAAGTGGTACTCCATAAAGTCTTATTACTTCTTTTATATATAACTTTTCATGTCGATATAATTAGAAATTTTCCTTGAAAACAATAAACCGTTATGAGTTTATAAGTTGATCCACCACTAAAAATACAGGATTATACCCTTCATATGTCTTAGGAGGGTAGATGATGGAATATATGGTGTTATTCTCTCATTTCCATATTTTTATAGGTATTGGTTGTATCATCCCCTTACAATTTTTTAATTCAACCTTTAATTAGTGGTGTACTAAGCATTAAGATAAATACTCTACAATATCCCACTTCATGTTTTCCCACCATATGTGATGCTTAATATCATTATACATCATTTTGATTACTATATGATTATATAAGGATGGGATATGTGCGTTATAAAAAAGACTATTCTTTAGTTTTGTTATGGATTAGACACATATCTAGGTTCCAAATCTTATAAATCCATCTATATAAATGTTGAAATGTAGAATTATCTTTACCTTATTTTGCAGCTCTATACCATATTTATGGGACTCTTGAACTTTAAATAAATGGATGGTTTGGAAATAATTTTTTTAAATTAGGATTTCAACAATTTCATTATTATTCATCAGTTCGTACTTTACAAATACATGGGTATTGGATATCTTTCAATCCTCATCATAGATAAAGAAACATGATCTTTCCTTCTCAGAGCATCAACTGATTTGTATTCCTTTTCATGGTATAATGTATTGAGTAGTAATATTCCTTGATTGGTTCTAACTATATCATTTGATGTATGTTCCAATATTTCTAGGTGAATATATAGTCTAATATATTATGATTAGTATATATATAACACCTTTCTCCATATAGGAAATGATTCCAAATATTTAATGTAAAATTAACAATTTCTATCTCTAGATAAAGTGTTAGATTATTTTACTCTATGGACATAAAATTTAATGAGGTATAATAATACACCTTGTAATTTTTTATAAGGCCACATCCAAAGGGATTTTTAAAGAATAATTGTCTATCAAAACACCTTCGCAACTTCCGGGTAGTGTATGTATAGGTTCTATGACCAACATCATCTTCATCCCATTGAATATTTCATCACATTCTTCTATACAAAGTAACTTCACTCCCTTTCTTGTTAATATAGTTAGTGTATTTGATAATCATGAGAAAATTTATCATAAATCATCGATAGAATATAGCTAATCAATGAAAACTATAGGTCTATATCCTAGTGGTGGATCTAGTCTATTATATAATAACCTATATCATTAATAGATCCATAAATATATAATTTCTTGTTATCATGTGAATCAAGAAGGATACTTTTTATAAGAAAAATTCAAACTAACTGAACATGACATACAAGTTCTACATTCATATAGTCTTTAGAAAAATCCTCAAATTATCATTGTGTTATTCCTTCATCTCATAATATATGAGAATATTATTAGTAAATACAATGATAAATTTTCCGAAGTAATATTTAAGACTCTACTTATGAAAACCATGAATGTAACAGGATAATTGTTAAGTATAAATTGAATCACCGTGGATTAATTGTGTCCTTAACTCATGTGAAAATCTATATTGGGTATATCGTCATTCTTTAATCTTAATTAATGGTATTATGATCCATGATACACCTTTTTTAAGTATTAATATCCTATAATTTGATCAAATAAATTATAAATACAAGGAGAATTATACTTGTTCTTTATCTTCATCTTATTAAGTTCACCATAATAAATAAATATATACTTTGAACTATAATTATTCTAAAAAAATGATTCTATTTCACCGCATGGTGAAGCAATTGGGTGTATAAACTTCTTGTCTAGATAATCTTATAGTTTTCTCTTAAATTATTTTAATTAACTAGGATCCATTATATAAGGACTCTTTCAGATATGCATAGAAATAGGTCTGTATTCAATTGGAATCTAAACCTCATATTTTAGGGGAATATTGGGTAATTTTTTTAAAAATACATCCACATATTTTTGCACAATTCGAAAAACTTCAACATTGATTCCCCCATTGGAAATTGAGTTAAGTATCCTTCATTATTTTGTATCAATATCCATTTTCGATGAATTTTTTTCCAAAATGATCCCATCATTATCCTTCAATCAATATTGTAAATTATGGTGATTTCGTATAAGAAATGGGATTTAGAAATGTGGATAATTAATATGATAACTATGTAAAGAGATCCAATTCATCACTAGTATCACATTGAATACTACCAAGGGGATAGAAAATAGATTTACAGGAAATATATTCCTAGAAAAATTAATTTAGAAAGAGTTATATACCATGGATAAAATCATTATACCACCAAGTTTTTTCACCCATAATTTATTGTCTAATGCTTTAGGTGATAAATCAATATTCCTAGAGAACAAGAATGATATGAAAGAATGTTAAGAAATAGAATCAAATAAGAAATTATTTTTTCTATAGTGGACAATTAGTGAAACTTTCACCTTTTCACAATCATGATACACTTTATTAATAGTTATTTATAGGTTATTCATTATTCCTTTAGTCTTGGAGTTTTCTTATTCCTTTTATTGTCATTAGCCATTGGAGTGGTAAATTGATTTTTATAATTCCCAAACCCCTTTCCTTTGAGCCATCAAATTTTTGGTGGTGCATTAGTTGGTGTTCTATAATCCTAAATTGTGTTAATTATCCTATTTTCATTTCTTTGACTTTAGTATACTTTATGTCCAAGTATATAAAATTTAAAACATCTTCTTTACTAATTTAATAATTTGATCGAGTGCTTTCTCTAAAATTTTTGACATGTATATAGTTTAAATTTTTTTTCTATATGTGATTTATCATTATAGTTTACATAAAATGTCGGTTTAATTTTATTTTCTCCAAATCCATGGGATTATTGAGTCTCAAATTACAATTTGTACATTAATTTCACATAAAATAATTTCATCATTTCTATTAACGTCTCTTATAACTAATTCCTTTCAAATACTTGGTTTTAGGAAGCTAAAAAAAGATCAATCTTACATTAATGGTCAATAATAAAAATGAAGGCTAAACCTGAATGTCATGTGAAATTTTCTTCATAGGAACCAATGGATTCAATCATTTTTATTTAAAATCTTGGAATTGTCTCTCTATTTTAGTGCAAAGAGTTCAGGGAAAATATTTAGTGAAGAATATTCTCTTAATAACCTCTCATTATAAATAGTCAAATTCATCACTTTTAATCGTGTTCTTAACTAGAGTTGACCATTGGTCAGCTTCACCTTCCTAATGAGGAATGACTAAAAGAACTATTTCACATTCTGATCATTATATAAGGTACAATATATATTCTATTTTTTTATCTCTTTGTAGGAAAAATAATGGATTAAAATACCAACTAAATGATGGAGGGGATTGTTGTAACACCCCGAAATTTTATGAGATATATTATTTTTAATTTCTTTGATATACACTACACCAAGATTAGATTGTACTATACGCAACACCATATTATCTTGCAGTATATGCAATACTATTCTTGGCACGTGTTACACACAATCTCAAGTTCGTTTTGTGGAAATTATTCTACGCAACATTAAGTATATATTTTGTTTGATTTATAAAGGAAATAAGTTTTGATTATGTTATACGCAACACTAAATGGAGATTTCACTACACACAGCCCTGACTTGACTTGCATTACACGCAATCAAGACCTTCTTCGATAGCGTGTGTAGTACGCAATACCAAGTTTCACTAAATGAGACATTATTATAATATTATTATGAACTAGCCTTTATGAATAGTAATACCCACTTTTTGAAATTTTATAATGTTTATCTTTCAAAATGGACTTTATTTTTGGATTCAGAATATCAAAATTAGACTAGGGTGAATTTTTGGTATTTTTCTGAAAACTTTCAATTTTTGATAAATAGTGAAAACACTCGGTTACTATTTAAAAATCGACTTTATTTAAATAATTATTTATTTTATTTAAGTTTATTTTAGGTAAAAATTGATACATAATACCTATATAAGTTCAATGTAATTCATTGGAGTCATTTTATAATAATTTTAGATATATAAAAATGTTATTGAACTTTTCACCGTCTTTTACCCACCTCCAAGGAGAATTTGAAAATTTACATAAAACTTAATTTTACGACTTCTGTAAGTGGAATTTCGAAAATCCGAGAGACACAGTTAATATCAAGGAGTAAAATGTGGTTCAATAAGATAAAAATAATTTTTGGTGAATAGTAACTTTTTACTTTTATTTGCCACGGTTAAAAGTAAATAGGGTAATTAAGGGTAAAAATGATATTATTATTACCCTAACACATGTCCTAATTCTATTGGATAAGTGTAGTTTGACCAAAAACAACCTTAGGGATAAAATATTACCCTTTAGGTCCACTTGGATTATATTAGAAAATTTATTATTATTTTATTTAAAGAAGAATTAAAATAGTTAAAATCAAAGTTTAATAACTAAAACATTCTTAATATAGGGTTATACATAAGATAAATTCGACTATAAATATTCATTAGAAAGCTAAAAAAATTTACTACATAATGGTATTTTATTTATAATTATTAGACATTAAATAATATAATATTAACATAATTGATGTTATAAATACCCAAATAAATGTAATTTTAGACTTTTTAGGAATTACACTAATTTTATAGGTTAATATGACATGTTAGTATTGATTTAATTAACTTTGTTCTAACTAATAATGCTTTTATGATTTTCAAAAAAATAAAGTGCCAAATAGTGTCAAAATTGACATAAAATAGTTTTTAAAACAAATATTATATTATTAATTGTTATTTTATTCTTAAAAATCTAAGGTTCAGCCAAATGACTTGGATAAGGATATATATATTAATAATGAACCACTTGGGTTTTGTTTGGCTTGTTATAGTAATTTTATTAACCATATAGTGTAAGAAAACAAAAAGACACGGTAAAAGTTAAATTATTTAACTTAGAGTTAAATCTAAATGATAAGGATAAAATAGTAACCTTTACTTGTCTAAAACCTATTGGTTGAGAGTATTTCGACCCATACCCACCTTATCTTTGAAATAAATCAATTTGTAGCTATTAAAAACCGAATATAAATTTATTATAAAATAATATTTTAAGTTTTCCTAAGGTGCCCCTCTCCTCCCTTATAAAAAGGGCACCCCTTCCCTCTTCTCTTGACACCCTTTTGAGCCTTGAATTTCGGACAACCCCTGCCCATTTCTCTTATCCACTTCCCTAGAAACATTCTGGAGGTTCTTTTCTTCTCAAAAGACTAACTCTAGTGCCCTAAGAAGAAGTTTAAAGGAGGTGCGTTGAGGAAGAGGTAATCTCTTCTACCGACTCTTTCGAGTTTCTTTCTTCTTCTACTTACTCTTATTTAGTTGTTTCATTATAAAGTAATAACATAAGTATTAATTATATACTGATATGTTATTATAAATATGAAACAAACCTATTTCACCTTCTATCCATTCTACAGAAAACGAAATCACCACGCGTGTGTACGTATGAAATATCGTCACCACACCGTAGTGTAATCAGTTTTTCCACCACCACCATACTTGGATGGGTATAATGGTGTAAATAATAACTATATATTATTATTATAACATCATACTGATTCTAAGATATTTTATCAACCACTCCAATTCTATTCAATAATTATGGGAATGATATCATCGCTCATGCGTACGTACGGACTACCGTCTCCACGACGCGATGAGATTCATTCTCCATGTTAACCACTCAAGAATGATTATAAAGTATATATAATGAATAATAATGAAATATATGACATGATAAAGCTACTGGATTTATGTATATATATATGTCATCTACTTACTTCCATTCAAGTCAATAAGGAAAAGAAAACAGCATTCATGCCTACGTAAGACCTACCGTCTCCATGAACGGTGTATTTCATTTCATTTATCTATATTATATATATATATACTGAATATATATGATATATAAATCATGATTTACATTCTGTAATTAATTAAATCATGATATAAGTAATAATAATATCAAGAATAACAAGTCCAAACACGTACGATAAATAAAACGATTTTACCCAAAATGCTGCTTTAACATGGAATTTACAAAAGAATGGGTAATATAAAGTCATAAGTGAACCATATATGATATCATAAAAATTAATATGATTCTGTAATAAGTCAATGACATTATTTAAATCATTATACAGGAGGTTCGGATACGTATGAAGCATATTGGAATTAAGGTAAGGGATAATTATTCCAATCTCATTTTTATCCGAGATTATTTATTCGTAAGTATTTACTGGGGTTATTGTTATCATTCATGCCCATGTTTTCTAAAAAAAATCATGTATGTTTAAAGCCCTTTTTACCCATTTATGAAATTTACTACATGTTATTAAAGGAATCTTACTTTTGTTTACCACACGAGGAACTTTTTGACTTTTCTGACAAAAGTACAAGGAGAATGTTTTTTTTAAATTATACGGCATGAATGGATTTTTACGATTTCATAACGCCTTATTTTCATGAAGTTTAATCTACAAGATTTCATGTTTATTTTCAATAAAATACTTTTATTTTAAAATTGTGTGGCATTTTGTAAAAATAAAATGATTTTTAAGAAGAAAGTATATTTTCCTTAAGAATTCTTTTCAAGTGTTTTATCTAAACCATTTTCCATCTAAGATGACATTATTTAATATGTGTATGTTTTAAGTATAATATCTCTATGATTTACATGGTTTCACTTTTCTTATGATGAAATGATATCCATTTTTTTTGTATGGATTATGTTATGATGGGATTATGTTTATGAAACCCATTTTTATTATTTGGGTAATGATGAATGATTTATGTTTATGTTGTGGAATAAGTAATAATGATTTAATTATGAGATGTGTGGGACCTATATATCCCTAAAATGCATTGGGTAAAGATTTATATCCCATGAGATAAACATGGCTGGAATGGTAAGTTAATTTGGTTCAGTGTTACAGGACTGAAACGAGGAGTGAACTCGATTCAGAAAGGGACTTTGTCCACTAAGACGGTCTTGGAAGCAATGCCTTGGCTACTATGGAAATCTTATCAAGTTATTAATGGTTTTCCATAATTACATGTTTTATTACCATGCTATTTTATCATGATTTATGTTCCTTTATGATCTATTACTTACATACTTCCAAGATTTATTTCACAACTCAATATTTTGACATTAAAACTTTATGTTCATGTTTTCAAGTTCAAATATATATGGTTTGTTTTATTTTCTCCATTATTACCCTTAATGAGCATTTAATATCACCCTTTATATGTTTTCTTTTCCCCAGGATATAAAGAAAGGTTGTAGGTAAGAAAAAAAAGGGAAGATCTCTATGGGAGATGTTGAAGATCTTTCACCAAGATTATAAGATTATGTTCCAAGTTTCCAAAGACACTAAACTATTACGGTCCTTGTGTGTTTTTTTTTGTTATGTATTAAGTATTCCACAAAAGTAATGTAATGTCCTTGTACGACAAGATTTGGGTCTCTACAATTGTCACATGAAGTAATAAATTAAGAGTTATTACTTTCTTGGAAATGTTGGGAGTTTTATATGGTTCTCATTATTACTCATTTATTAAGAATGTTGGGTGAGAATTGTTGTGATATTTTTTACTCTAGCCCCCATATTGTTTGGTTTCTTGTTCGACCAAATCCTTATTTTAAATCACACCCATTGTTATCTAGGTTTATCCACGATCCAACAATTAATAAAAATGGGTTATCATGAGTAATAAATAATAATATATTAAGGGATCAATGTAAATAAACATAATAAAATACAACCTCATGATATCTTACTCTATGACACATTCATTTTAGCCTATGATAATTTTAGTTAAAACTATGTTTCTTTATATTGGGTTCTATAATAATTTTTATCCAAATTTTCTATAATAACTAAATCACACTTTGACTCCAGTTGAGACTTGCAAGAACCACACTCCTGGATCTGTTTCGAGAAATTGACACTTTATAAAAATTCTTTGATAGCAACTAAGATGACCAGAACATGACATGCATATATTTGAAATCAATTCTATAATTTAAATGTTACATTTCCCAAAGAGACTCAAAACCCAGAAACCCAAATGTTCTGTGTCTGTGGATATTAGATACATAAAATTTTTATCACACATTATATCATCAACAACTACCACCAAATTATCCACACATTACTTCCTTATAAACATAATCTTACATATAATTCCCTGGTGAAAAGTAAAACATAAAAAAGGGTGATCACAAATTCTCAGTGTGGAAAAAACTATAAATAATTAAAAAAGGGTTAAATCCTAAGAATGAGATAAAACAATAATATGGGATAAATCTGTAATTAAAAATAATATTTAATCATAAGTTTTATCCATAATGTATGATATAATGAAATATATCCTCAAAAGATCATAAACATATAGATACATAATAATATAGAGATATGAGAAAAAACCATGATCCATATATAATAACATAATCATGTAGAATAATATTGAAATGTGACATGAAAATTTGTCATAGAAATGTATCAAAAGCATTGAAAAAAGATATCATTACATACGGAAAGGTTATATACCAAGACCAACATAACATTGTGTATTGGGATTCACTACTAATTTATCAAAACAGATTAGATAAGGTAGAATAACCAATTTTCTATAGGGTATAAAAAATCATAACTCATTTCTCATAGTTTATTGATCATCACAATTCATTTACCCATAGTTTATCGATCTTCATAACTCATTTCACATAGTGTATTGAGAATCAAAACTCATTTCCCATAATTATATCAGAAGATATAATGTTATACTTAATGTTTTTGAAAATTATATAGGAGCCTCCCATAAAATAATTAGAAATGATAAATATGTGTTATATATGATATAAATTATAAATCTCATCATGAAAACCTTTAAAAATAAGATGGGTTGCAAAATATTTTTAAATGGTATCGCATAATATGATATTAAGAATTAGACCAGTTGATAATGAAAATTCAATTTACCCAAAAAAATAATCATAATATCATTTATAGATTGATGATGAGCATTAATAATAGGATAAATATTTTTTTTGAGATATAGAATAAAATAAAAGTTAAATCATAAAAAGGATTTCCATAAAACATTTTTAGCATTATCATAAAATGATGAAGTTACGAGTCACTTTTTAAAAAAAATTTCTAGAAGGTGGAAATAATACTTTTTAAAAATTTTATTTTCAAAGAATATATAATAATATAACCTTGATAATAAATAATGGTATGGTTATAAAATTTGGAGTGAAAGATAAAAAATAGAAAAAAGTGAAAAGATAATACATTTTATGATTTTTAGGTTGTTTTAAATAAAAACCCACATCGATTAAAAAGTTATTAAACCTTATTTTGAAAATAGTTAAAGGGAAATAATAAAAGTAAAAAAATATAATAGATATTTATATTTCAAAATATAAAAGTAAAAATTTCCATAAAATAATGAATATGGGTATGAAATAGAAATAACTAATAGAGAGGATGAGAAGTATTATTAATAGTATTATATTTTTATGATGAAATAAATCCCTCAAAGAAGAAGAATTTGAAATAAAAATATAATTCATCCAAAGATAAATAAAAATAACTTATGGAATATAATAATTAAAAAATATAAAAATATATTCAAGGAAGAAAAGTTTTGACCTAATAAAATAGAATTTGAATAAAAACCCATATGAATTTCATAAATATTGAATCAAAATTTCTTGAAGTAAATGACGTGAAATTTAACTTAAAATAATATTAATTCTAATATAATAATGATATAATATTTCAAATAGGCATTATAGACAACATATGAATGAGAATTGGTGTATATTATGGAATTTGTCTCAAAGATGGAAAGGTGAGATGAAAAAACATACCTTGAATTATTGCTTAGTCGCACACACTATAAACTTCTTTAAAATAAATTTCAGGTTATTATTTACATTATAACAATATTTATATTTATTTTACCTTATTCCATTCATTTATTATTTATTATTTCTCATTTAATAATTATTCTTGTTAATTTAATATTTGGGTATTAATTGTGTAGTTTGTTATACGCTATCTCAGTATAGCGGTTCTGGTACATGATCAGTTATTATGTGTTCATCACTACTATATTTCTAGGTAGTTAAAATAGTTTTTTTTATAGTTTTGATTTCAAATGGTTTTTTATGGATGTAATGTGGACAGTTCGTAAAAAGAGGTAAATATCCCCTTATGAATTTTTATCCAATAAAAATAGTTGATTATTATTAATTAATATAATTATATGTATTATCATTCTAGAATAATGAAAAATATATTAAATTCATCATTATTATATTATGTTACTTTTATATATTTTTTATTAATAATAAATTATATATACATTATACAGTCATTTATGTGGTTGTTTTAACTTACTTGAATAATAATGCATTATAAGAAATGAATGAATAAGAATATAGTGTTATATTATGGCAATATCATTTTTAAAGAATAATATTTTTCAATTGAACATAATTGGAGTGGAGAATGTGGTTTAGGTAGATTGGTGGTGAAATAGTAAATGAAAAGGAATGTTGAAAAACTCATTACTTGTAATGACAAAATCACTCCTCATAATATCTTCCCAAGAAATGATGCTTTTAGGAATAATTATTATGACCAAAGGATTACGAACATGGAATAAAACTATAGGGGAGGAAAATGTTATGGTATTAGAGATGCATTGAAAGGATAATATTGGTTTGGAGTGGGTGGAAGAGAGTTCCTTTTATTGGTGAAAATGAGGGACATTTCCTTGGAAACTTAAGTTAGGTGAATGGTAAATATGGAATCACATGAGGTTTAGGTGGGTTATGTAAGGAAATTATATTTATAAATTTAATTTTTACACCCAATGAAAAAAAATTAGTTCTAAAATATCTAAATATGAAATTAATATTATAAAATTATATCCAAGATAAATTACCTCTTTTACCCCCTTCTACCTTGTTTAATTATTTACCATGCTAATTATTTCTTTATTAAAAATATAAGATGACTCTTATTACACAATTATGACATGATTATTCCAAATTTTAACTCCATTTAAAATAATTAAATTTTTAAATATGGAAAATTTAACTTTTAAATAAAAACATAAAATTTATTTGCACATTTTTTTAGATAAAAATAACTTTTTAAACTTTAAGTGGTTATAAATTTATTTCATATCAATTTTAAGTGTTAATTTTTTATAGATTTAATAAGTAAATTAGATGCATTATTTTAAAGTTATCAATTTAATTTATTGATATAAAAATACACAATACTTAAAAACATTTCATTGAAAAATATCATTTTCAATATTAAATAATTTTAACCACGAATTATAAAATTTAATTATTCATATTCTAAATATTTATTTTTACCAATACATTGGTATTAAAATAAATATTTTAATTTTATAACTATATAAATTCCTTATTTAATAATATAAATATAAATATGTAACACAAAAAAATTATATTTATTACAAAATATTTTAATTAAATACCATGTTTTTATTTCATTCCAGAATTATATTATTATAAAATTCTTATAAAAATTTACACAACAATAAAACTATTGGATACATTCTTACCCTATGACTATATATATATATATATATATATATATATATATATATATATCCATTAACCCAATTTCCAATGATCACTTTTCCAACAACCATATATATAACAATCATATTTAATTCCTATATATAGTATTTCTTTCATTCATAGCATCATTAATAAGATTCATTTACTTATCTCTAAAAATGTAAATTATATTTATAATTCTACAACATATTTCCATAGTTAAAATAAGGGTGATAAACTTTATAGAAAACCAAAAATATAAAGATTTTATATTCATGGTATTTTTATTTACTTGTAGATTTATTCATCCTATACATTTCTTAATGATGTTTCATATTTCATTCTAATAATGTGTCAAATTTTATCTTAAATTTTAATATTTTATCTCAATGAAATGTATTTTGGTTTGTTTTAGTTTGGTGTTTCTTATGAAACAATATATTCAACATATTATTTATTTAAATGGGAATTCATACTAAATTATCAATGGGTTACATTATAACCCCTTAAAAAGAATTTCTCCCTCAATTTTCATTACTTATATGAAAATAAGTGGGGGATATTTTTATCATTTCAACTTTAGGTTCCCACATTACTTTCTTAAATGTATGATTTTTTCACCTAGCATTGATATGATAGGATGTCTTATTTCACAACACTTTATCTTTGATAAATAATCTTCACTATTTATACCTCATAAGAGTGATGTTGTTTGAATTATATAGCTATTGAGTTTATTACATGAGTTTTATTTGGTATGTAATTCCATAAAATAGATAAATAGAACACATCATAAACATGTGATAGGTATGAAAGGGTCACTAAGAGATATTCTACAGTCCCCAAATGATTAGGAATCTAGAAGGGAATAATGTATATAGGAATTAACTTTTCATTTAACCCAACTCACATAACCAATTTTCAATGAGAAATTAAATGTAATACTTTATCACCACAATCAAATTATATATCTCATCGATGATTATCAATATATATATATTATTAAATTTTCACTACATTGAATGGTTTGAACCATTTGTTTCATTTCTTTAAAAATATCACATCCTTATAGCTTCCTCCATCCAACTTCAAACCTACATGTTGGAGCTCTACATCTCTTCACATATAGAGGTTCATATGGTTCCATTTGGATTCTAGAGTGGAAAATATTGTTATATGGGACGTCAACTAGAGGAATATGTTTACCTCAACTTCCTTTGAAATTCATTAAGCATTATCTGAATATATTATCCAGAGATTCAATGGTACTTTAAGACTAATCATTAGGTTTAGGATTATAAAATGTGATAAATATTGTTTATTTATCCAAATCTCTTTTAATACTCCTCTAGAATTTTTATGTGAGCCTTGTATCTTTGTTTTATTCAATTGAAAGTGATACTCCATACAAACATACCAATTCCATTATCTATAACAAGAAAAGTTGATCGAGTGAGAAATACTACTGAATACCATTGAAGTATGGTTAATTTTTTAGTTGATTAACCATAACCTAGAATCCATTATCCATTTTAAAAGTCATAAGATGATCAATGCTGAAATCCATGGTGATTCTCTCCCATTTCTATAGATTTATAGGTAATGATTTCATCACACCTTTATATGTATGAGCTCTATCATTTACTGTCTGGAATACCAAACATTAATATGTATACTCTATAATCACTTTCATCATATTTCCCACATAATTGATACTTATGATCTTTATCCATCTTTGTGCTTCCAAGGTGAATAGAAAAGGCTGATCTATGTGCACCATCCAAAATCACCCTCTTATGTTCTGGTATATATGGGATATATAAATATGGGTTCCAAATATTATAACTTTATCTCTATAAAGGCTGCGATCTAGAATGATTTATACCTTCTTTTGAAGATTAATATCACCTTTCTAGGTCTCCTTGATCTTTACACAGATGGATGGTTGGGAAATAATTTGGGAAATGTAGGATTTCATCACTTAAATTTTTATTACTAGGTATATCCTTTGAAAATCCTAGAGTATTGTGTCTCTTTATGTAATCATCATATATTAGTAATCGTGATCTGTTATACTAAGATCATCTACCACCTTTTTATATTTTGATGGTGGTAATGTGTTGAGTAGACATAGTCCTTAATTATCTCTAACCATCCCCATTGATACATGCTCAATTATTTCATCATGAATATATACTTCAATCTCTTATGATCAGAATATATAAAACACTTTTCACTAAAGATATAATTCCAAAAAAAATTAACGAAAAAATAAAATTATTATCTCTATTTGATGGGTTGGATAATTTTTCTTATGGGGAAATAATTGACTGGTGGTATAATTTATTACTTTATCATTTTATATACAACACATTGAAATACCTTTATTGAATCATCGCTATATATAGAAACCCATTCATAATTATAGGTTAGTGTAAGTCTAAGTGCAATGAACGACCTCCTTTTTTCTAATTGAATATTTCCACACATTTTTTTCCATATGGAAGTCACTTTCTTCTCTGATAACATGGTTTCTGGATTTGATAATTGTGATACAGTTCTAAAAAAAATCAATAGTTTCATTATAATATAAGAAAAATATGTATCACTATCAAAATAGATTCTCTATTCCATTCGGTAATTTTCTTAGTCTTTGAAGGATCCATAGATATACCCTCACTTGTGATAATATGACCCAAGACGGATAATTTTTAATAACCAAATTCATGTTTTCTAAATATGGAATAAAATTTCTCCTTTTTTAAGGTATTTAGATAAATACTCAAATTCTCTTCTTATTATTCCTTTCTCAAATAATATATGAGAATATCATAATAAATTATATCAAAAATTTGTAAATCTAATCTCTAAATAATCTCTTTATCAAATCCATGAAGATAATAGATGAATTTATACATCTGAGTGGCATCCCTATGAATTCATATTTTCCATATCTGGTAGATAAGTCTATGTTGGGTATATCCCATTTTTTTATCCTTAATTAATTATATCTAGATAAAAGATAAACCATTGATAAGTACTGAAATACTCTAATTTGAACAAATAAATCATCAATATATGGGTAAATTATACCTATTCTTGATTTTTCTATTTTTAAGTTCATGATAATAAATGCATATATACGTTAACCCATCATTTTTCTTAATAGAGTATCGTTTCACCACATGCTGAATCACATGGGCATATAAACCGCATGTCCAAATACTCTTGTATAGACTTCCTCAATTCGTATGATTTAATGGGGGGATATACTATGAGGACTCTGATATATTCATTGAACTAGGTAAAATATTGATTGAAAACTCAATATTAATTTCTTGGGGAAGACTAGGTATTTCATTGGGTTATACATACACATATTCTAGTAAAATAGGCATATATCTAGTTTTGGGTTCCTCCCCTATCATTTGAGACATGTATCCCTAATTCTTGGGTATATAGATCCATATTAATGATTTTTTTTTTCAAATAGAGTCTATCAACATTATTGCATCAATATTGGATAGTGGGTTGATTTGGGATATGAATTGGATTTCTATATATCAAAAATTTATATGAGATATATATAGGGAGATATAATCCATTCCCCATATCACATAGAATTATACTAAGAGAGGAAGAACTAGATTTGTAGGAAGTATTTTCCCCCAAACTATAATGCCCTGACCAAAGAGCCACTTAACTGGTGCCCCGAGCTGATCAGTCACATGGCCTAAATCACACCTCCCCATATTCTAGAGGCTGATGAATAGACATAAGGATCCAAATATGGTATTTTGGGGAGAATATACCCTCATAAATATAGTATCACATTGGTACATAATAAATAATTCAATAGTGGAAGCAGTATAAAATAATTTCAATAGAAATAAACCTGATAAAGTAGACTTGACAAAAATCACAACCATTCATGTCTATGTGGTGATAAAATATAAAAGTAAAAGATACACACACACACAATAGAACAATAAAATCCCCAATGGCTATCACTATGAGAATTCTATGATCTGACCCATTCATATTCTCCTGAGCTCCAATGTAAAAGAGTAACAAAAAAAGGATAATCCATGATCCAAAACCAATAATCATGAGTTATTTTCATGTAACAAATGAAAACCTGAACATGGAGTGAGATATACTTAGTAGGTCACCTTAAAAGGTGCCTTAATCAATCCATTTGATGAATATAAAATAAGCAGCAGTGTCATGGTATATCAATGTAGCAGTAAATAAATGAATGGAAATATGTTGGACTCAGCTTCCTTAATGTGCACCTAGATGAACATTCCAAATTCATTGTAATATGGAATATCTATGACATTCCATCATGTATATATATATATATGTGTGTGTGTGTGTGAAAACATATATATGTAGAGATATACATGAACCAACGAGGAATCAAGGCGTAAGATAAAAGAATATAGAGAATAGTAGCATAAGGGTTGCTTATTTGATTAAAGTGTCAGTTTAAATATTCCAAATATGGAACAAATCCAATATCATAAAAGTATAACCATCATATAGGAATCAAGGTAAATCCACGGTGTCTATTTATATGGTTGATCAGTAATAAAACAAAACTCATTTTCCCTATGAGCTCATGCATGACATTTCTACTCAGGAATCCATGTTTCCCTTACGGAATAATGTAAATCATTTAACCAATGAGCCCATACAAGGTGTTCTATATAAGAAACCCAAGTATCTTCCATGTATTAACATAATTCGTTTTACATTTGAGCCCATACAAGGTGTTCTGCATAAGGAACCTGAGTATTTCTCATAGTACATGTAGTTTCAATCATCCTATGAGCATATCCAAGGCATTCCACAAAAGAAACCTGGGTATCACCCAAGATATACATAATTTATTCAACCAATGATCCCATCCATGGAATTCAATTGAAGGAACCTAAATATCTTTAAAGGTGTAATACAATTTATCTTACCAATGATCCCATCCAAGGAGTTCGTTCTTGAGAAACCAAGGTTCTCTCAAGGTATGGAATAATTCATCTGACCATTTAAACTTATGTAATAAAGAATTATATGTTAGTAAGAATGAAGTATCATAATTAAAGTATAAATAATAAAGTGTCTATTTATTTAACTATCCCATATTATAATTCAAGTATACAATTTGGTCAATTCAATTTATAAAAAAAATAAGTAGACCATCAAAAATTCCATGCCATTTATCATTTCAAATGACAAAATTGGACCATTTCAGCATTAAATAACTGAATATAAAATGGAAACATCCATACCAACACAAGTTACCACAACACATCACATATAACCCAATATAATCCAAAATAATAAAATTAATTCTACTTATCAATTTAGTTATTTTTGAAGGATTCCATAGTTACATTTACTATTTTGGTCATAGCCAATGGTAAGTACTTACATTAAGACCCCCCCCCCAATTTTAATTAGATATTTATTTTATTAAGGATGGGTCTAGACTATTGAAAATAATGATCATAATATAATTGAATCATACAAACCAATTATAGTTCATTTAGTACCATTTGACCACTTTGTTTGAAGAAAAAGATGTTAATGTGATCAAAGGAGTGATTTTAATTCCATATCTAAAGAAAAACGGTTATGAAATATAAGTGACACACCCCAAGGAGGTGGTCCTAATTTAGGTGAATAGTCTCAAATAGTTCAATTAAAAGTATAATGGCTATCCAATTTTAGGAATTAGTTTTTATATAATTAATTTCATATTTAAATGGAGTCGCACAGAATATTCAACATATGACATAATGATGTATTTTTTAAAACAAAAATAATTTATGGTAGAATATATATACCACATACATCAGTCTTGTAACTCTTAACTCATCCATTATCAAGCATGATTTTAGCTGATTTGAGATAAAGCATAACAATAGACCAATGCTCTGAAAACAGGGTATATGATTTTTCATTAAAATAACATTCAATATGGAATGATAAATCAATAATGAATGAAGGATGAATCATAGAATTGCTAAGGGATATCCAATACACTTGATGGTGTTTGATTCAGAACAAGAATGAGGTAGATCCATGGAAAAATTGGGGGAAGCTAAAGGAGATATTGAGTGGATACTGGGCATGGAAATGGTATAAGAATAAGGGGGAAAATAAATTAAAGGAGTCATGGGGAAAAGGTAATTTCATTATTTTTAATGAGGTTTATGGTTTGGCCACATGATTTTCCCAAACCGTGATCCAATTGTGTATGATCTATTCTTAAGTGGAACTAAGTGTCTGGTATAGGAGTAGGGTTTTTCTAACTATGTATTTTTCTACTAAAATTTTCTATAGATTCCCCAAATGGTTGTGTGGACTTGGGTGCATGGTTTAAAAAATCATGTGACTCCCTACAAGACCTATATGGTTGAGGTGAATAGTTATCTCTAACCATGTAAATATTGTATGCCTCCCTTTAGCTTTCCAATAATCCATATTTCGAAGCTTGTTGCTCCCAAAAATCAACGAAACACTCGATACACTATTGGGCCTTAAAAACCATGTAAAAATACTAATTTTAAGTATAAAAATTCTTGGATTTACATTCAGAATATTTGTTTTAAATTTAGACCATCTACCAAATGAAAATCTCAAATTCCATTGGAAATTCCATGGTTAAAAAACATGAGAGCTTAAAATCTCCCCACCTTAAAAATTATTATTCCTGAGAATATATTACGAATAACGAAACATAACCTAACCTAATTTTGTTGTAGAAGTTTCCATTTAAATGGAAGAATTGTATTTTAAATTCCCAACATGCTTTCAAGAGTCACAGTAAAACACATGGTACTTAAGTGGCTAAAACTGGAGCCATAAATCATATTCAAATACAAAACATCAAAACAGTGCTTACCACCCAAATAAATACATGATCACATCATGATCTATTTTACCAACTTTACTATACTGATTCTCACCATAGTTTGTATATTTTAATGGATATCTTTGAGTCATAGAATCTCAACCATTATAATTGTCAATTTACGCATTCCCTAAGAATTCGAAAGATGATCCTGGAAAAATTTTCTATTTGATCAAACAGTTTATTCCCAATTGAAAATGTATATCCTAGTTGAGCCATGAAAATATCATATCCAACTTTTTTACTACACTCACCACATCCCGATGATGTACCAGAATTGATTCCCCCCTGACCGTATTCAAAATAATATGAGGAAGCAAATTCAAGCCACTAATGGATGAATATCGCTGAACACACATAGATTTAGTAGATTATGTATCAAAAACAAAATTATGATGAATTTATTACAAGGTATAATGGATTTATTATATGAATGTTCACTAAATCTAGTAATCATCTTCTATTGGTGTTTCATACCAATCTGATCACTCTCATCATCGTGCATCAACATAAACAATGGTGTATACCTGATATAGAAAAATTTAATAGTCACACTCAAAACATATCATCCAAGATCTATTATTGATCTAGGGTAACCATAGAATCAACTACCATAGTCCATGTTTCCTATCCAAAGTATTCCATTCTTGGGATTTTATAAGTAACTGGTGGAAAAAACGTTTAACACGTCGGCATTTTTCATGTCCATTCTATATAACTGACATGAAAAGATTTAATAATTAATATATCACGTCAGTTATTTTATAACCGACATGATATATCGATCAAGATCCATTTTTTATGTCAGTTATTTTAAAACCAACGTAAAATATATAAATATTAGCTTTTTTATGTCGGTTATTGTACAACCGATATGAAAATTGAATCTGGCGCGCTTTATCACATCGGTTATAAAATAACTGATGTGATAAAGGAAAGTTCAATGCTTTATCATGTCAGTTATAAAAAAACCAACATGATAAAGCTAATCTTAGTAATTTATCACATCAGTTATCAAAATAACCGATGTGATAAAGCGACATATATCACGTCGGTTATTTTATAAATGACGTAATAAATTACTGAGATTAGCTTTATCACGTCGGTTTTTTTGATAACCGATGTTATAAACGTTAAAAAATATCTTACCACATCACTTATTAAATAACAGATGTGATAAATCTTTTAAATTATTTATCACACCCCATATTTAGTCATTCTGTTTTCTTCGATCGGGCAACCTGCGACTCATCTCTCTCACATGGAAAAACTAAAAATGATTCTTCAAAGTCGTGCCCTCCAGTCTCGTTTTTCCAATATCATTCTTCATATTTATTATCATCAGATCTATCAGGTCAACTCACAACACTCAAGTAATCCTCACACGACTCCTTTTCAATTTTTATTTTCCATGATGCCCTAAACTAATTTTTTGAGATGTTATTTTTCTTTTTCTTGTTATCATGGTAATTTTCATAGTGTCCATCTATACCATGCTAAATTATTTTCTAGTAAAATAACCCTATGTAAGTGATCATGTAAGTTTATGATTTTTGTGTGTTCTATCATGTGTGTGTGCGCGTACAGGGGGTTTCTGAGGGGGTGGGGGCTGTGCAAGTGGGTGGGGGTGTCTATGGGGTTGGTTGGGCTATACAGTGGGGTGGGGGTGTCCAAGGGGTGTCAAAGGGGGTGGGGATGGTGTCCAGGGTGTGTGGGGGATGTCCAAGGGGGTTGGGGGTGTCCAAGGGGGTGTGGGGGATGTCAAAGGGGGAGGGGGTGGTGTCCAGGGGGTGCGAGGGTTTTCCAAGGGGGTTGGGGTGTACAAGGGGTGGGGGGGTGGTGTACAGGGGTTGAGGGGGAAGCCCAAGGGGATAGGGGTTTCCAGGGGTGGGCGTGTCCAAGGAGGTGAGTGGGCTATCCAAGGGGGTAGGGGTGTCCAGGGGGTGGGGGCTGTCTAGAGGGGTGGAGGCTGTCCAGGGGGTGGGGGGCTGTCCAGATGGGTGGGGGGTTTTCCAGAGGGTTGGGGGGGTTCCAAGGTGTCCATGGAGGTGGGGGGTAGTCCAAGGGTGTGAGGGGGGGGGTCCAAGGGAGTGGGGTGTCTAGAAGGGGGTTGTCCAAGGGGGTGGGGGCATGTCTAGAGGGTTTTGGGGGTTGTTTGGGGGGGCTGTCCAGAGGGTTGGGGGTGTCCAGGGGGGTTTCCAAGGGGTAGGGGTGCGGGGTGGTGTCCATGGGGTGCGGGGGATATCCAAGGGGTTGGGGGTGTCCAAGGGGGTGCAGGGGATGTCAAAGGGGGTGTGGGTGGTGTCCAGGGGGTGCAGGGGATATCTAGGGGTTGGGGGTGTCCAAGGGGGTGGGGGTCTTGGTGTTAAGGGGGTGAGGGGGTTGTCCAAGGGGATAGGGGTGTCTAGGGGGGTGGGGGTGGTCTCTAGGGAGGTTATTGGGCTGTCCAAGGGGGTAGGGGGTGTCCAAGGGGTGGGGGGATGTCTAGAGGGGTGGGTGTTGTCCAGGGGGTGGGGGTTATCGAGAGGGGTGGGGGTTTTCCAGAGTGTTAGGGGTGTCTAGGGTGTCTATGGAGGTGGGGACAGTCCAGGGGTGTGTGGGGGGGGTCCAAGGGGTGGGGGTGTCAAAGGGGGTGGGCTGTCTAAGGGGGTGGGGGTTGTCCAAAGGGGTGGGGTCCTGTCTAGAGGGTTTAGGGGGGTTGTCCGGGGGGGGCTGTCCAGAGGGTTGGGGGTGTCCAGGGGGGTGTCCAAGGGGGTAGGGTGTGGGGGAAGGTGTTCACGAGGGGTGGGGGTGTCCAAGGGGGTGGGGGTTGTCCAAGGGGTGGGGGTGGTGTCCCGAGGGTTGGGGTTGTCTAAGGGGGTGGTGGTGTCCAGGGGGTGTCTAAGGGGTGGGGTTATCCAGGGGGTGTCCAAGGGGGTAGGGGGTGGGGTGGTGTCTAGGAGGGGAGGGGGTGTCCAAGGGGTTGGGGGATGTCTAGAAGGGTGGGGGTTGTCTAGGGGTGGGGGCCGTCTAGAGGGGTGGGGGCTGTCTAAGGGGGTGGTGGTGTCCAGGGGGTGTCCAAGGGGTGGGGGTGGTGTCCAAGGGTTGGGGGGCTATCCAAGGGGGTGGTGGTGTCCAGGGGGTGTCTAAGGGGGTGGGGGTTGTAACGCTCAGACCCCAGTTACCCAGAGTCTATGCATTATTACCTAACATTGGAATGATCTCAAAAGATCAAGTCTCGAAAGACCGATTAGTTTAGTAGCCTTTGAATCACTAGATACATTCATAAAGTTTACATTACATCATAAAATGAAAAACTACAAAAAAATCTTGTCTCCATAGACCACACTCATATCCCATCATACTATCCCTGCAGGTCATTCATAAAATACTTCTTCACATTATGGGAAAAATAAAACATAGAAAGGGGTGAGCTCAGATGCTCTGTAAGGATAACAATATAGCGGAAAATTTCATAAATAAGCATAAATATTTAAGGCAATGTATAACTAAAACAAAAACCTTTTAAACTTGAACTTCAGCATAATATGGAAAAAATAAAATGAAATAATTCCATTTACTTATTCACGTAGATATTCTACTATTCGAATAATCACATGCAATATCAATAACCACTTTCATAATGAGGGAATACATAATGCTAGACTATCCTAACCACATAGTCAAGGCCTTGTGACAAGACTACAAATAATATTTTTTCAAGGCCTTGTTCTAAGACACTATTTTGTCTCATGAGACTTACCGATGCTTCGAGGAGCTATAGCGGGCTTCACCCGTCACTTACTAAGTCCAATGCATTCCTCATATGAATAGGTTTAAACATAACGTAAACATTTGTATTAAAACTAGCATATGAAATGTCAATACATTCTCCATAAACCATGAATGGTATAAAATAACACATCCATAGTAAAAAATATCACAATACCTTCAATACAATATGAAATTTTGGTATCATAATAAATCAGCTTCAAATAAGCTTAAAATCCATCAAAGGATGTTGACATAGATAAAATCAAAACTATTTGAGAGAAATATCTCTTTTTTTCAAATCCTTTAAAAGTCACATAATTATAAAATAAAACATTTACTTTGAAAATATTATTATAAGATTGTAAGGTAATCTTAAATGATTTTATAATGGAGTAAAATATCCTCACACTTCGTATAAGTTAAAAAGACATTCTTACCTTAATTATGTCGAAAATGTTAAAAAGGACCTTGTTTGGAAAAAGATGGAAAGATTCCTTTATAAACTTCTTATAAAAAGTAAAACAAGGGTATAAATGACTTTAACCCATAGTTTTTAAAATAGTAATAATGATTTGAAATACATTTTTAAGAAATATGGATGTGGATGATAAAGAGGTCCCAGTATATAATTACGTATAAATAACCTCAGATAATGAAGAGATTGTGAAATAAACCCTTACCTTGTACGTTTCCTTGGTTGAGGGTAGGTTAACCTACTATATAATGGTGAAATAATTATTATTAAATTATAAAAGAATCATATACATTAATATGATATCATATATGATCTTTTAACATTTCTTTGTTAATAACATCTTAGTATTATCGTCGTTTCGGGTGTTAACTTACTCATTTTATTTTATATGTTTTGTTACATGAGCTGTGTTTGTTATAGATAGGTTGTATCTTATTCATATCCATAATGATATCAAGTCCTTAAACATTATTTTTAATCATAAAATGAGAATTATACTTGAATGGATATGATGGGGAATGAATCCCATCGCGTTCGTGGAGACGGTAGTCCGTACGTACGCAAGAGTGACAATATCATTATTTTGATATTAAAATAATATATAATTGGATGTTATATCATATATACAGAATCATTATCATGTTATATTTATTATTTACATCAATTACACATCATTATCATACCCATCCAAATAATAATGTTTTGAATAACAATTACACCATGATGTGGAGACGGTAAGTCGTACGTACGCATGTATGGTGACATGTCATTCAAAGGATGGATAGAATAATAAATATGGTTGTAATATATTTATAATAACATCATAGTATATAGAAGATACTGGAGTTATTATTTTAGAATGGAAATAACAAAGAAATAAGAAGTGGAAGAAGAAAGGAACTTTAAAGAGGGTGGTGAGATTATTACCTCTTCTTCGGATTCTTCCTTTTGATTTGATCAAAAGGGCTCCTTAGGTTAGATTTCTGATAAAAATAAGGCCTCTAGGATGAAGTGAGGGAAGTTGAGAGGATATTTGGGTAGGTTTTAGCCGAACCAACAGGCTTTGAAGGTATGAATTTGAGAGAAGGGGGAGTGCCCTTTTATAAGAGGGGTGAGGGCCACCTTAGGAAAAGCTAGAATTATTAATTTATAATAAATTCATATTCGGTTTATAATGGCTCCAAAATGATTTATTTCTAGTATAAGGTGGGGATGAGTCTAAAAACACTCAACCAATAGGTTTTAGACAGGTTTGGGTCACTATATTAACCTTATATTTTAGTTTTAACTCTTAGTTAATTAGTTTGACATTTACCATGTCTCTTAGTATTTTTATATTATATGGTTAATAAACTTACTATAAACTTCCAAGAGAACCCCAAGTGGTTAATTAATGATACACCTATCATTATATAAGTCTCTTGGACGAACATTAGATTTTTAGGAATATAATATCAATTAATAATATAATATTTGTTTTAAAAACTCTTTTATGTCAATTTTGACACTATTTGGAAATTGATTTTTGTGAAAATCATAACAGCATGATTATTTCAAATAAAGTTAATTAAATCAATATTAACATGTCATATTAACCTATAAAATTATTATAATTTATAAAAAGTCTCAAATTACATTTATTTGATTATTTATAATATAAATTATTTTAATATTTCATTCATTAGGTAATTACCGCATCATCATTTTGTCATAAATAAATTAAATTATTCAATGTCTAAAAAATATAAATAAAATACCATTATGTAGGAAATTGTTTTATCTTTATAATAATTATTTATATTCGAATTTATCTTATTTATAACCCTATATTAAATATGTTTTAGTTATTAAACTTTGATTTTAACTCTTTTAACTCTTCTTTGAATTAAATAATAATAAATGTCCTAATCTAATCCAAGTGGAAAAAAAGAGGTTAATATTTTATTCATAAGGTCTTTTTTGGTCAAATTATACTTATCCAATAGAATTATAACATGTTTTAGGGTAATAATAATATCATTTTTACCCTTAATTACCCTATTTACTTTTAATCGTGGTAAATAAAAGTAAAAAGTTATTATTAACCAAAAATTATTTTCATCTCATTAAACCAAATTTTACTTACTGATATCAACTGTGTCTCTCGTATTTTTGAAATTCAATTCACAGAAGTGGTAAAATTAAGTTTTATGTGAATTTGCAAATTCTCCTAGGAGGTGGGTAAAATACGGTGAAAAGTTCAATAAAAATTTTATATATCTAAATTAATATAAAATGACTCCAATGAATTACATTTAAATTATATAGGTATTATGTATCTATTTTGACCTAAAATAAATTTAAATAAAATAAATAATTATTTAAATAAAAAATCAGTTTTAACTAATAACTCAGTGTTTTTCACTATTCATCAAAAATTGAAAGTTTTAAGAAAAATACCAAAAATTCACCCTAGGATAATTTCGATATTCCAAATCCAAAAATGAATTCCGTTTTGAAATATAAAATTTATAAAATTTCAAAAAGTGGGTATTACTATTCATAACGGCTAGTTTGATTGGTTGTGGTGTGTGTTAGAACTCGAAGTTGCATACAACACATGCTAATGTATTATTCAAAGAGAAGCATACCATGGAAGCTTGGGGTGTTACAGGGGTGGTGTCCAAGGGAGTCGGGGGTGGTGTCCAAGGGGGTGGTGGTGTTTTCCAATGGGGTAGGGGTGTCCAGGGGGTGTGGGGTGGTGTCCAAGGGGGTGGGGGTGGTGTCCAGAGGGTGGGGGCTGTCCAGAGGGGTGGGGGGCTGTCCAGAGGTTTCAAATCTTTAGGATCTGTGTAATTTTGAGTAGTGAATGTATAAATATTTTAATATTTATACTTCATATTTCTTTTTTACGGAAGGGTGAATTTGGTATCCAGTTGCACCAGGATGTATTCTCTGTGAACCTTAAGAAGAAAGGATCCAAGATGAATTTAAAACTGTTATATCTAACTATATTTTCTTTTTAAAATCATTTTCAAGCATTTTTTTTAAATATGCATATATTTGTTTTATATTTCAAAAAAAAATACATTCAAATTATGATATTTTTCATATAAACATATATTTGTCTTATCTAAAAAAGATGTATAATTTTGATATTTTTTATAGGTAATAATGATTCGAATTTGGATTATGACACATCAAATGAGTAATGAATATGAGGAAGGTGTTGATTCCTTTTTGGAATTTTCTAAATGAAATGTTCCAAGTAGTGACATTTTTTTCTGTCCATGCCTGAAATGTTTGAATATGAAGAAGTTGAAAAGTTGATAGATAAAAGATCATCTGATTTGTCATGGTTTTAATCTGAGTTACAGCCCTTGGATTTGGCATGGTGAAACTGGACAGAATGCCATATCTACTTATGATGATGATTCGTAAGATGGTAACTTCGATGGAATTGAAGAAATGATGCGCAATATTGTAGTAGAACAAATTGAGATAGAACCGACAGTTGCGCATCTATATGGTGATGCTGAAAAACCATTGTATCCTAGTTGTACAGATTTTACAGTTTTGTCGGTGGTGTTAAGATTGATTAACCTGAAGTCAAAACATGGATGGAGTGATAGAAGTTTTACAGAGCTACTACAATTGATGAAAGACATTCTTCCAAAAGATAATGATCTTATAGATTCACATTATAACTCCAAGAAAATATTATGCCCGATGGGATTAGGATAAAAGAAAATACATGCCTGCCCGAATGAATATATGATATATAGGAAGGAATATGAATTTCTGTCAGAGTTTCCTAAATGTGAGACATCACAGTATAAGGTGAAAGAAAAATCACAGGCTGATGTAGAGATTACAAAGAACCCTTCCAAGGTATTTTGGTATATTCCTATAATTCATCGTTTCAAACGTTTATTTGCTAAATCACATGATGCAAAAAGGTTAAGATGGCATGATGATGAGTGGATATGTGATGGAGAAATATGTCATCCAGCGATTTTCCACAATGGAAGAAAATTGATGAGCAGTATCCTATATTTGGAAATGAAATTAGAAATCTCAGACAAGGGTTGTGCACATATGGAATGAATCCATACCGAACCCTCAATAGCACACATATTTCATGGCCTGTTTTATTGGTAATTTACAACCTCTATCCTAAAGTTTGTATGAAGCGCAAATATTTAATGTTGAGTATAATGATCTCTGGTCTGAAGCAACCCAGAAATGATATTGATGTTTTCTTGTCACCATTGATTGATGATTTGAAACTTTTATGGGAGTATGGTATTAGGGTGTATGATTCTTATAAAATATAATATTTTCAACTGCATACAGTGCTTATGTTCATTATAAATGACTTCCCAGCATATGGAAATTTGTCTGGATATAGTGTTAAAGGGAATAAAGCATGTCCAATTTGCGAACAATAAACTTCATATTGTCAATTGCATCATGGGAGGAAAATAGTGTACATGGGTCATCAAAAGTTTTTGCCTCAAGATCACTCTTATAGAAGACTAAAAAAGGCATTCAATGGCTCACAAGAATTTGATATTTCTCCAAAACCATTATCCCCTGATCTGTATTTTGAGAGGGTGAAAAACCTTGATGTGACATTGGGAAGGACATAGAAATCTGGTAATGATAGACATATTTGGAAGAAAAGGTCAATATTTTTTGAGCTGCCATATTGGAGATATCATGAAGTTAAACATAATATTGATGTAATGCACGTGGAGAAGAATATATGTGATAGTTTGATTGGAACACTGTTGGATATTAAAGGAAAGACATAAGATGGGTTGAATTCAAGATTAGACTTACTATCAATTGGAATACATTTGGAGTTAGCTCCCACTCCTAATGGAAGACGGACATTTCTTCCCTCGGCTTGTCATACATTATCCAAGAGGGAGAAAATTTTCTTTTTTTAGTGTTGTCATGATATCAAAGTGCCTCAAGGTTATTCTCAAATGTTAAAAAAATCTCATTGAAGGACTTGAAGTTGATAGGTATGAAATTTCATGATTGTCATGTCATGATGCAACAACTTCTACCAGTTGCATTGCATGGAATATTGCCCATCTGTGTCAGAAAGAATATAATGAAGTTGCGTTATTTTTTCAATTCAATTTGTAATAAGGTGATTCATGTGAATGATTTGAACATTTTGGAAAAGGATTAAATTTATATACTTTGTCAATTGGAAATGTATTTTCCTCCAAATTTTTTTGATATAACGTTGCATTTAATGATTCATCTGGTTCAAGAAATAAAGCTTTGTGGACCTGTATAACTTCGTTGGATGTATCCTTTCGAAAGGTATATGAAAATATTGAAGGGGTATGTTAAGAATCCATATCAAACTGAAGCTTCCATTATTGAAAAGTATATTTCTAAGGAGTTTGCAGAGTTTTGTACAAGCTACTTGGCTACGACGCAGCACATAGGTTTGCCTCCATCTCGCCATTAACAAGTTAATAATGAGGGAAAGGGTATTCATGGCTTGAAAGTCAAATTGTTGTCATCTGAACAGATGAAGAATTTATAATTATACATCTTGAATAACATAGCTTATGCTCAACTCTATATCACATTTCATATTAATCAGTTGAAACAATGTTATCCAAAGAAGAAAGAAATGTGGATTTTTAATGAGCACAACAAAACATTTTTTTCATGGTTTAAAAAGATTTTTCTTGGTAGATTAGATGGATTAGAGACATTAAAATGGGTAGTGGGTGTTCCATGTTTAAATGTGATAACATGATCCGGTTATGACATTAATGGCTATACATTTCATATGAAAGCTTAGGACAATAGAAGTGTAGTTCAGAATAGTGGTGTATTAGTGTTTGTAGAAGCAATGCATTTTTTGAGTGCTAAAGACAAAAACCCAATTTCTGCATCAAGTGCATATTATGGAGTGATTGAAGAAATATGGGAGGTTGATTACTTTAAAATTAAAGTTCTTGTTTTTAACTATAAATGGTTTATCGGTAAAAACAGTGTCAGACATGATGAATTTGGAATGATAGTTGTTAATCTAAATAGATTGGAAGACACAGCTGATTCTTTTATAATGGAAACACATGAAAAACAAATTTTATATGTAGTAGATCAATCAGATATGTAGTGGGATGTTGTTTTACAAGGGAAAAACAATATGTTGGTGAGGATGAACATGATGAAGATGCTGATTTATGTGAGATCCCTACTTCCATGGAAAGATTAACATAACATAATGATGAGCGTGTTAAAGACATGGCTTCTGCCATAAGTAACGATCATGATGAAGTAATTTGGGAAAATAATCCATTTGTACATTCCTAAAATTATAGGTAACATTTTTTTATTTCTTGTTTACATTTATTATTTTCATAAAATGTTAGATATTGTAAGTTTTTTCTTTATTAAAACATGTACTAAAACAAATAAGTATAAGTTTTTGTTTGTTTTAATTTTGTTTAGTTTACTTTATCATGTTTAACATTACATAAATTATATATCTATTATTTTTTATCAATGACAATTACTTTACCATGTTTACCATGTTTACCAGGTTTACCATATTTACCATGTTTACTATCTTTACTATAACACCCTTGGAAAAGTGAGACTTAAAAGGCTAAATGTTACTACCCATGTCAACAAGGTGCACCTTTATTTTCGGGATCCTATCTGATTAGAACTCCATAGTTAAGCATGCTTGGACTGGAGTAGTAATCAGGATGGGTGAACTTCTGGGAAGTTCACAGGGTGTGTGTGAGTGAGGAAAAAACACATTGAAAGAACATGAGTTGGCCTGTGGGGACAGTCATTAGTCTGATAAGTGACCTTAGTGAGTAATAGCCTATGGTGTGATGGGAAGGCAACCAAGGTATTACAGGAGACCCATGAGGTCAAATGATAAGGTTCATGGCCCGGGGAGGCGGGTCGTGACAAATGGTATCAGAGCCAATACCCAGCCAGAAGTGCTTAGGCACTGCTTCGGTTTGAGGCTTGGGGTCCACAACGAGGGCATTGTGCTTCAAAGGGGTGGATAATGTAACACCCCTAGAAAAGTGAAACTTAAAATGATAAATGTTACTACCCATGTCAACAAGGTGCGCCTTTCTTTTCGGGAGCCCATCAGATTAGAACTCTATAGTTAAGCATGCTTGGACTGGAGTAGTAATCAGGATGGGTGACCTTCTGGGAAGTTCCTAGGGTGTGTGTGAGTGAGGAAAAAACACACTGAAAGAACATGTGTTGACCTATGGGGACAGTCATTAGCCTGATAAGTGACCCTAGTGAGTAATAGCATATGGTGTGCTAGGAAGGCAACCAAGGTATTACAGGAGACCCATGGGGTCAGATGATAATGTTCATGGCCCAGGGAGGCGGGTCGTGACATCTTTAGTTAACTCATGCCTTTGGTAATAGACTTAGGGGTTATTCTTCTTTAGTGTCTACTTATTTAGATGGAGGTGGAACACTAATGGTCAAATTTTAAAAATTCTACCTCAACTTCATAAATCTGTGATTGAGGTTTAGAAAAATTATTATTAAACTTAACATGAATTGATTATTTTATACTCTAAGTCTTATTATTGAAGATTTTTTAGGCTTTAATTGAGTTATGTACCTAATAAAAATACCAAAATTTGACATGGTTAAGAGTATAAAAAGATGTATTGAACACCTCATATCAAAAGTATTTAGGAATTGTGAATTCATTAAAGAGTATTCTTGAAACCTCTTATAGATTTTGATTTCATCTTTAAACAACCAGATTTTTTTAATGAGGTCTAAGAGTATAAAAGGAGTGATTATATCCTTATTAACTGCATAGTTCATCAAATTATTTACTTTAAAACTCTCCCCCACGGTCACTTTGGATGGATACGATCTTATATTCTTTTTAATTTACAACATTATTGGTAAATTTGATAAAATATTTAAAATAATAATTCTTATATTCTAAGAAATAAACCTATGTGTATCTTTTATAACCATCAATTATTATAAGAGTATAATATTTTCCTCTGATACTAGTAACTTGGGTTGGACAAAAAATATTACGTTGAATAAGCTCAATAGAATTTAAAGTGGATGATTCATTTTTATATTTTAAAGAATATTTTTGTTTTTTACTAAGTTAGAAAGGATCAAACAAAATATCCTTTTGTAAATGTAATTTAGTCAAATCATATACAAGTTTCTTTAAATTTACCTTAATAAGTTTGTGTGTGTGAATTCTATAATGACTACTACATCTATGTCATATACATTACTCACTATATTTTACACTTAATCATTTCACATGTTGATTAGAAATGGATTTTGGATCAATAAAATGTATATTTTGAAAGTGAGAATCAGAAATAAAAAATTTATGTTTTGAATCAAGCACTTTTCATATGTCATTCTCAAAGGAAACTCTAAAACCACTATCACATAATTGACTAATTATTATAAAATAATGTTTAAATCCATTAGTATATAAAAAACCTTTAATAGTAGTATAATTGATAAATCTATTGGTACTTATACCGATGACCTGCTCCTTTAGTTATCCCCAAAATTTATATGTCCATCATTAAGATTTTCTATATGGTTGAACTCAAATTAGTAACCAAACAAATACCTTGATCATTTATTTTCTATATACCATGTACCTTCATTGGATTTTTTCTTGAGACATATTTCCAATAAAAGAATCAAGAAACTAAATAGTTTGGTACCTAAATGAATTTGGGTCCACATATATTAGCAAAAAAATCCAAGGAAACCATATCTTTTTGTTTGAGGGTATCTTCTATAAAATTTAAAAGAGAAGTTAACCCTTTTTAGTCCACCATAAAAATAATTCTTAAAATTGATTCAAAAATTAAATGAATTGTTTTATGAAAATAATTACAAAATTTATATTGATATGTCCCAATTAAAAATTTAGTAGTTTTAAAGGAAATATATTGGTTAATAAAACTAAATCCATATAGGATATTACTAAGAAATTGTGAACTGGTGATTTTAACTAAGTACTCTTACGAATGGTTAGATTTTGAAAGACCCTCTCAAATATTTTTAATAGTGGGGTATAATTGATCTACATCAAGATGAAATTTTTATTTTAAGGTTTATTCTTCCATTTGTTTAGAGAGTTAATCCTTTTCATTAAAAATAGAAAATTATTCTTAAGTTCTTTAAATTTTTTAAAAATTTCTTAAAATATATCCTTAAGTTAATCTATAGAAATTTTAAGGTATTCATAACTTAAATAACTTTAATAACAAAATTAAGTAGCAGAATTTACCTCATCATTTATCTCAATTTCATCCATGATACATTTTATGTTATCATCATTTGATTTAGTTAAAATAGGTTATCATTGCTTACACTACAAGTATATACCTTAATGGATTTATTATGTTTCTTATTTTATTTCATCCTTTTCATGAGTGTGGGGAAATTAGGATTGATAATACCCTTCTTTTTTCTTTCATGGAAACTAAATTAGCTTATCCTTTTTTATCATCCCTTTTGGATTGATGAAATTACTTCTTATTTTTTGTGAAATTGTTCATATTCTTAGAAAATTGATCAATTTTGATGTCACTTTCAGAAGAGATTCCTTCTATTTATTTGAAGGAAATGGCCTTCTTTTTATTAACATCCCTTACTTTTTTTTTATCTTTATAGTGATCCAATCCTTTCCACACATGGTATTACATGTTTTTTAATATAAGTATACATTAAATACAAAATAAGGATTGGAAGGACTTGTCTCTTTAGAAGACTAGGTACGTAAAATATCAGCATGAAAATAAAACATTTTTATTTAAATATCCATAATGAGCTCCTAAAAATGCATGGGATAACCTAGGGAATACATAGACAAAAAAGTGAGCTAAAAAACCTAGTAAGGGAATAAAAATGATAAGGAATCATAACATATGAGTAAAAGGTTGAGAATGATATCATAAAAGATAAGTTTCATGGGTAATCACATGGGACCATAACATAAAGAACATGGTATCATAAGATAAGGGAAACGTAGGAAATGTGGAAACAACATAAAACCTGACATAATCATAAGTCAAATCTAACTATCAAGACAACATTACATGGTGGGAAGAGTCCCATCGTGGATTAAGTTCACTCCCTAATCTCATACATAACATCTCCTGAGATAAAAATTTTACCTAATTCATTGGAGTGATATATGTTTGCATCTATTATAACATGTTCATGATTATGTGCACCACAAAATGAAATCATTCATAAGGAATAAACATAAGAATTACCTGAAGGTGTAATTTCAACTAGGCAAGGCTTGGCCCAAACAAACCCATGAGGTGGCCTGAACCTAACCATGAGTCATCCCAAACCATTGGGTCGAGCAGGGATTTTCATACTAGGGCACAGAAAGGCCCTTGCGGGCTTTTTTTAATCATTTTTTTAAATTTTTTTTAAAAAAGATTAAACCTTTTTGTAAAATATTTTTTAAACTGTATTTAAAAATAAATGTTTTTTTAAATGATTTTATAAACTTTTTTTATAAGTTTTTTAATATTTTTTAAAACCTTTTTTAATGTTTTATTAAATTTTTATTAAAATTATTTTTAAAAAAAAATTAAAATGTTTTTTTAAATGTTTTTTAACATTTTTTAAAAAAAATAAATGTTTTTTACAATGTTTTTCAAAATGTTTTTTTAAATTTCTTTTTTAAATATTTTTTAAAATGTTTTTTAAACACTTTTTAAAAAATGATATTTTAATGTTTTTCTAATGTTTTTTCAAAAAAAAATAAAAATATTTTTTATAACATTTTTTCAAAATGTTTTTTGAAAAAAAAAATTAAAACGTTTTTGTAATTTTTTTTTATATTTTTATTTAAAATTTTTTTTGAAAATGATTTTTTAAATTTTATTTCATTTTTTTGTAAAAAAAATTTGCAAAAGTTAAAATCTTTATTTTCATTTTTTATTAAAATTTTACAGTTGAAACATTTTTATTTAATTTTTAATCATTTTATATGTTTAAAATTATTCACTTCATGCATTTCACAAGAACCCTAAACCTCAACATCACATACCTATTATAAATAAAATATTTTCTTTAATTTAAAAGAATCTAAAATATAAACCAATTCAAAAAATGATTAAAAGTAAAATAATTTATTTGAAAACATTCGATTAAAAAAATCTGTGGTGACTGCCCTGTCTAAATAAATATCAATCATCATAATAAATTATATTTATAATAATTATAAATCATATAATAGATATAAAATAATTAATTTTAGGTTATTTTAAATAAATAATTGAATAAAAATTAATTAAAAATATGTGGAATTTGAACAGGGTGTGCATTGAAGCTTTTGGTATGGGGGGTTGGAAGCTTGTGGTATGGGGGGTTCAAATCTTTCCACTAGCTATTTCTTAGTTATTTTTTTAGAGGTGTTGGGATTTTATGGGTCAGGCTTTATACAAGCCAATGGGTGGGCTACAGGTGAGTCGGCCCGACCTAACCCATAGGCCTGCCCATGGAGGTCCAAGCTCAGCTTGATAAATCATGAGTCTGAGCCTAGCCCGGGCTGAATCGGGCTTTGTCATGTTGGGCCACTCAAGCTTTTTGGGTTGGGCCATTCAGGATTTCGGGCCACCAGGATAAAATTAAATGCCTAGAATTACCCATGGAATTAAATGGGTTACATAATCTTACATCATATCATAATCAAATGGAATTTTATAAAGATTTGAAATATAAGAAGAGATTAAATATTAATGAAGTTAATATATGAGTACATAATCATAGGTATCAAAATAAGGTGTTCATTTGGGAATAAAAACTTTAAATGATCATTAAATGAAAGTATTAAAGGATAGAAAAGTTCTCCTTAATCAGGTTTAATTTTAAAGAAGGAATTTGATAAATAAACTTATGGCATGTATTACCCCATAAAAGTAACGTATAATGAGATAGGTATATATGTAAGAGAAATATATGTATAATTTAGAATCATTCCATGGTATTAAATGGAGAGATAATGTTTGTAGAGATAGAATGGGAATAACTTGAAGAAAAAGGTGGTTTAGAGATATCTCTTGCCTTAAGTCTTTTCTTTCTTCATACTATATAAAAATACATGTATAATAATTATAAATTTATTATAAATTTATTCCATAACAATAATCATATATATCATACCATATATGATTTTTTTATAACATCTTAACACCCATTTATTAATAATTCTTTATTAAAATCACTGTTCTGGCTGATAATTATTTCATTTTTCATGCATGTTTTGGTTTTACAATCTCGTTATTTATACATTGATCATGATTCCATAATATCCATAATGATAAAAATGATATTAATGTCATATATATTAATTATATATATAGTTTCATCCATGAAAGGTAGTGATAAAAAATGAATTACATTGTTCATGGAGACGGTAGGTCGTACGTATGCATGAACGATGTTTCCATTTTTTAAGGAAGGAATGAAAGAAATTTAAATAATAATTAACCTTTATAGAATCATAGTAATATTATAAATAAAATATATATTTATTAAATTCATCCTCCATGAGAGGTGATGATGTAAAATGAATTACATCGGTTCGTGAGCCGGTAGTCTTCCGTATAGATGAATAGAAATTTTGTTTCCCATTTAAAGGAATATGAGATAGATGTAAGTGATGAAATTTAAATAATAACATCTCAGTATATGTAATATTTTTTTTTTTATTATTTAATAATTTTTTAAGAATATTTAAAGGATTTAGAAGAATAAATAAAACTAAAACATTCAGTTAAATACTATAACTCTTCTTTGCACAACGTCCTTTTCTTTACACCTTAAACCCTATAAATTTGGTATTATGACCAGAATAAGACCTATATAACATTTTTAGGGATTTTAGGAAGGTATTTGGGTTTCTATTGACCAAAATAAAAGGATTTTGAACTATAAATAAAAATGAGAGGAGGTTCCCTTTTATAAATGAGGGGAGGGTCACTCTTGGAATTACATAAAATATTAAATTAATAAAAATTAATTTTCATTGAAAAATGATCCAAACTGATATAATTATAATATATGATTATTATGGATAAAAATATTATCATAAAATATAATTTGAAAAAATTTATATTAGCTTGTTACCCTTATCTCTTTATTTTAACCCACGTTAACATTATTTTACAATTAGCATGATAACAAAGTTTTTTACTCTTTAGGGCTAAATATAGTTACTATAAAAGGAAAAGTGGCCAATAAATTGACCATAGTTGATATTTTAAAATATATATTAATCACTTGTATGAAGATATGATTTTTAGGAATTTTAAATCATTTAATAAAATATTATTTATTATAAAATAACATTAATGCCATTTTTAGAACTATTTATTTAATTTGACTTTGAAAACAACATGAAAATAATGGAATTATAATATAATACATTAAAAATTCTCTAATATGTTATTTTTATCTAAAAAAATCATGGTACATAATAATTAATTTAAATTATATTACTTTTAACATTTTTAAAATCATATATTTTATTTTTCTATTAATTGAATAAATGATGTGTCGATGTTGTGTAAGCATTTAAGGTGATTATTGCATCCCTAAAAATTAAAAATAAATTAACATGATAAAAAAACAATTTATATTTCAAATATTTATTTATAATCGAACATAATTTGTCTTTATCCTTGTCACAAAATATTATAGAAATCAAAAGTAAGAAAGTGATATTTTTTACTTTATCTTTTACTTAAATATTATAAAGGTCAAAATCAAAGACATATGGCACCAAGTTTCCATATTTTATAAAAATTGATGGAAATTTCTAAACTAAAATCATCCAATAAAATAAAATAAAATGTTACGGTCATTTTTTAGTCCTTATCATATTATTTTTTAACCTAGATTACATGATTTACCCTTACCGTGGTGACAATTAATTACTATAGATACTATTCATAATGACCAAAAATAAATAATCCCTATTTACCAAATTTGTACCTCATGATTCAAAATATGAAATACATATTTAAATATCTAATTTATATAAGTTTTAAAAATTAATTTAAGATAAAAATGTAAAATGCAATGAAAAACAGTTTTTCATACAAAATCATTTTTAAGTATAAAAATGTTTTTATACCAAATTAATGTATAAAATTCATGAAAAATACCATAATTGGATTATTTTTAATAAAAATGAACAAATAAAATTTTAAAACTAATATAAAATGGAATTTTTACTTTTTAAATACTTGAAAAGAAGATATAGTTCCCAATAAAAATCTGTATTTTTCACTATTTATTGAAAAAGAAATACTTTCATAAAAATCCCAAAAATTCACCCTAAGATAATTTTTATATGATGATTTAAAAAAATTAGTAAATTTTATCAAATAAATTTTCAAAAAATTCCATAAATTAATTATAATATTTTCTCACAAAAATAAATAAATAATATTTTTGAAGAAAACATATTTTTTTAAGAATAAAATGAATTTACTAAAAATTGAGTGTTTATTTCATAAACATTAATAAATAAATTTTTATTAAGTGGGACCTTTATATATATATCATAATTTGGTTAATCTAATTCATACCCACCAATTTAATGGCTAGGTTATAACTATAACAATATTTCATAGTTCATTTAGGCTTGGTGTTTCATGTTGTATATGAAATCAAACATAGTGTTCTTTTAAAATATTAGGGTTTTATATTATTACCAACTTAAGAAATGTTTCCCTCATAATTTCATATTACATAATAAGGTAAAAATAGGTTATGTTACTTTTGCTTCATGACTTCCTCCAGTTCCCATGTTGCCTCCTCATATTTATGGTTTCTCTATAGTACTTTGACTAGATGAGTTGTCTTGTTGCATAGAAATTTATCTCCAGGATCTAAGATCTTCGCTAATTTCTCTTAATAGAAGATATCATTTTAAAATTTTAATAACTATAAATTCAATAGATGTTATTTATCTAGTATTTAATTCCTCAAGATGGATATGTGGAATACATCGTATACTTGAGATAGGGTTAGTGGAAGTGCTAGTCAATAGGCCAAAAGTCTAATGTGGTCAAGAATATTAAAGGTTAGATGTACATAGAACTTATCTTACCATTATTCCAAAATCATGTGAATCTATTACATGGATATATGTAGAGAAAAAATTTATCTCTGAACTCAAACTCCAGGTCTCATTGATTATTGTCATCATAGCTCTTCTATTGACTCTGAGCAGACCTGATGTGTTGTTGAATGTTCTTAACCTTTTCTACCATTTCCTCAAATATTACATGCCCCAACATTTGAATTCACCAACTTTATACCAACATGTATGTGTTCTACATCTCTTCCCATAAATAGATATATATAAGGATCCATTTGGATGATTGAGTAAAATCTATTATTGTATAATAACTCAACCAGAGGAAGATATTGATCGTATTCTCCTTTTAAGTCTATAGATCAATATCTAAACATGGTTTATAGTGTTTGGATAGTATAATCATATTGGACATCAGTTTAGGTGTGATAATACGTACTAAATTTCAACTCAATATTTATTGCATATTGGAGACTCTTCGAGAACCTAGAGTTAAATCTCATACCCTGGTCAGATACAATCGATAGTGGTGTTCTATGCAAGCTCAGCACCTCTATGATTTATATACTTGTAAGCTTATTGAGTGATAAGTCCTATATAATTTAAATTAAGTGAGAAGTATTTGTAAGATGATTTACTATAAACCATATAGTATTATTTCTACTTGATGTCTTTGGAAGAATGGTGATAAAGTACATGGTGATGTTTTCCCATTTCCATTTAGGTATGGGTAAGGGTTTCATCATCCCATTGGAATTTTTCCTCTCAACCTTCACTTGTTGACATACCATACACTTTGATGTATATTCTGTGAACTTCTTCTTCATATTCTCCCACCAATAGTTTTCTCAGAGATCTCAATACATCTTTATGCTCCATGGATTAATGGATAAGTTTGAGTTATGTGTATCATTAAAAAGCTCCTTATTTATATCAGTATTTTATGGTACAAATGGTCATGATCCAAATCTTATAACTACCTCTTCATCACTTTTTAACTCTAAGGATTTTCCTTTTCTTATATCTTCCACCTTCTTCTTAATTTCCACATCATCTCTTTGAATGTCCTTTATCTTCTCTATAAGGGATGGTTGAGAAATAATTTGATAAAGGAATGATTGTGTTTATTACCTTATGATTCCCATGTCCATCCTCTTCAAGTATAAGAATATTGGATCCTTATTAATTATCATTACTGATAAAGTTATTGAATCCCTTCTACTTAAATAATCTACCACCCTTTTTACATTCTCATGATATTACTAGATTGAGTAGTCATAGTCCTTGATCAGATCTAACCATATTCATTGGTTCATATTAATCTCCTTCTATGTGAACATGTATTTGAGGCTCTTATGATCCGTATATATTTTATACTTATACCCATAGAGATAATGACACTATATTTTGAATACAAATACCATTTCATCCAACTCCATATCATGTGTTGGATAGTTCTGCTCATGAAATTTTAGATGCCTTGTGTCATAGGCTATCATTTTTTCATTTTTCATTAGTACATATACCAACCCCTTATTTTAAGAAACAATATATACCACAAAACATTATCCACTTGAGGGTATCTTAAGGACTAGTGTAATTATAATAATCTTTTTCAATTATTTAAATATCTATTTACATTCACTAATCCAAACAAACTTTACTCACTTTTTAGTTATCTTGGTTAGAAGGTTTTACAATTATGATATTTTTTTCACAAATAATCAGTAATACCTATATATTCTAAGAAAACTATAGATATTTGTTACAAATTTTGGTATGGGCCAATCCTCAATTGCCTTTATCTTATAGGAGTCCATAAATATCCCTTTATTTATGATAACATTCCCCAATAATGATACTTCCTTTATCCAAAACTCACATTTACTATAATTTACATATATATTCTCCTTTCACAAAGTCTTTTGCATAGTATTCAAATGTTTCTCATGCTCCCACTTTCTTTTATAGTATATAATAATATCATTTATAATGACTGCCATAAATTTTTCAAGGTAATATCGAAATACTCTATTCATTAAGTCCATCAATATTGTTGAAGCATTAGGGAGTATAAAGTTAATCACTATGAACTCATAGTGTCCATACCTTGTTTGAAAGGCAGTTTTGGAAATATCTTTCTTCTTCACCTTTAATTAGTGATATCCCAACTGAAGTTCCACCTTAGAGAAACATTGGGACCACATAGTTGATTGAACAAGTTGTCTATCCATGGTAGGGGATAATTTTTCTTTATCATGATTTTTTTGAGTTTAAGATAATCAATATAGAGGCGCATTGACCCATCCTTTTTCTTAACAATGGGGATTGGTTCACCCCATGGTAAAGCAATTGGGTATATAAAAATCTTTTTTATATTATATTGTAACTTTTTTTTCAGTTATTCTAACTCAATGGTGTACATTTTTTTAGGAGTCTTGGATATAGGCAGAGATCTAGGTATAAGTTCAATTAAGAACACAACCTCTGGGTTAGGATAAAGTCCAGGAAACTCTTAGGGGAATAAATTAGTATAATCCATCACAATGATCATGTCATCAAACACAATTCTCTCATTTTTATTAATCATTTGAGCTATATATTCTTTCTCTTAATGAAATAATATCCATGATTTAGTAGAATATTCCAAGGTATATTCATCATCCTCCTTACACTTGTACATAATGGGAGGATTACTTGGGATGTGAAGAGTGATCTCTCTCTCCTAACAATTGATATTAGATTTATATAAGTACATCCAATCCATGCCCAATATATAATCAAACTCTAATAAAGGAGGTAATATGGGATTTTATGGGATATTTAGTCCATAAACATTGACTGGGGAGAAGTTATGTACTTGTGATGCAATAATTTCTCTATTTTCAGTTCTCACATATATCACAACCCCTGTGTTTTGAGGTGGTTTTGAATTGTTATACTAAAATTGAAAAATATGAAAGAATTCATAGAACAAAAATCAAAAAGTAAATTAATTATTCTTAAATGAATAATTAGTGTACCTATCACCACATCATTTTCAGGATCCACATTAGCAGTAGTGATAGCATGTGCCCTTCCCTTCTCTCTAGGCCTTGGAGGTTATTGTTGTTGATTGTCTCCAAAAATTTGCATAATGATCATATTCTTTTTAGTTGAAACACTATACCATAGGTTGGGTGTTGATCTGATCCTTTTTCCCTCCATTGCATTAGTGTATTTCTTCATCTCTCTTTGGAATTGATTAGTTGGATTCCCTTGTTTTCCACACTTGAAGCATCTCCTGGTTCCCTTTATATAGTTTCTAAGATGCTTCTTCCCACACTTTAAATACAAGGGATGTTGGGTTTTATTTCCTCCAGGGGATTTATCTATTGATCCTACCAAATAAAACTCCATTTTATTCTTTTTATCGCTAGGCCCACAAGACCACTAAGAGTCTCTAATCTCCATATTGAACTTGAGGGCATAATGAAAAATGTATTTATAGTTGTCAAAGTATAAACTAACTAAATATTTTTATAAACTTGTATTTAATCTAATAAATAATTGGTATAACATACTTTAATTATTAATGTTAAATCTAGATATGTACCATGAAATTCTTGTGAAGTTTGCCTCATATTCCCCAATAGACTTATCTTCCTTTTTCTTCATTCTGAGGAACACCCTCTCCATTTTAAGATGTATAGTTTATGAAAAATATTTATTGAAAAATATTTTCTTTATTATTCCCATTCTATGATATTAATTTACTCTTTGTACTTCATGTCCTTGATCAATGTCCACCACTGATTGGATTCCCTCTCCATGTGATAAATGAACAACACAACTTTGTCTTATTTAGAGCATTTGAGGATATAGAAAATATTATCAATGGAGTTAATCCATTATTGTAAGATGAAGGGATCATAAGATCCACTAAATATAGTAGTCCTATATCACATAAAATACTCAACTGTAACTTTCTATTTCTTAGGAGAATGAGGGTGTTCTGTATGATTCAAGTTACTATTCATATCATGGGTCATATGATCCAGTGATTCCATGAAGCTCCTAGATCTTGATCCTATAATGTTGGGAATATAATTAGGGAAATAATTACATTTCCTATCATATTTTTTTGGTATGGTATCTTCTATTTTCCACTATTGACTAGAAAAAAAGAAAAATAATATGAGAATACTTTAACTAATTAACATAAAAAAGGGAAAATTGTAAACTTAGAATGAATAACTTATAAATGATAAGTATATCATAACTTAGGAGTCTCAAGGTTTCAATATAGGTCATTCATGTTCTTTTTCCTATTAATTTTTCTAACCTAACAATTTATTCAAGTCCTTCATAATGGTTTATAAATAGGTTGTAAATTTTTTAAAGCATATCCCCCAGGAGTTTCAAACTAAGTGTACAGTAAGGATTCTTTTCTATGCACTAGGTGATGATCTATTTAATATCCAATTCACTATTTAATAGTTATTACCCCTAGGTAAAACTATTCTAAAGACACATCCACTTGTAGTATCCAGACAGGGATCTAATTTCTTAGAAACCACTCACTCTATACTTCGCCAAAATTCTAGGATATTTTCCTATACTTAGACTTATCACTAGATATCTCACTAAATTATTCTAGTCCTAATATGAAAAAAAAATATACCTTCCTATTATACCATCTATAGTGACTCAATCCTTTTTCACATGTTATTACATGATTTTTAACATAAGTATCCATTAAATACAAAACAAGGATTAAAGGGCCTAGTGTCTTTATAAGACTAGGTACATAAAATATCAGCATGAAAATAGAATATCTGTATTTAAATCTCCTTAATAAGCTCATAAATCCCTTTAATATCCTTAAACTACATGGAATAACTTGGGGAATATATAAAAAAGGGGTGATCTAAAAATCCCAGTAAGGGAATAAACATGATAAGGAAGCATAACATGTGTGTCATAGTTATAACATGATATCATAAAAGAGAAGTCTCATTAGTAATCACATGGGATAATAACATAAAGAACATAGTATCATAAGATCATGTTAACATAAAAAAATTTCAACAGCACAAAACATGACATAAGAATAATTCACAGATAACTACCAAGACAACATCACATAGTGGACAGAGTCCCATCATGGATTAGGTTTAGTCTCTAATCCCATACATAACGTCTCAGTAGACAATAAAATTACCCAATTTATTAGAGAAATATTTAAGAACACCCATCATAAAATGTTCGAAATTATGTATTCCACAAAATTAAATCAATAATAAGGCATAATCATAATAATTGTTAGGACCAATAGGGGCCTATATACCCTGAGAGGGGGGGTGAATCAGGTTATGGATATTATTTTTCAAAATTATTCCAGCCCCACTGGATCTTGACCTCTTTATTACAAGGGTCACTTTTTTTGAACTTGTGTGTTTATTATGACCACTTATTTTCTTCTTTATCTGATGATGATGCTTTAAATGCAATACAGGGAAGTAAGCAGGCAGACACGGAGATTTTTACTTGGTTCACCCTCACTGGGCTATGTCCAAGGAGCATACAATGACGATTTTCCACAAAACCAAATCCACTAAATCAGACTATTGTTTACAAGGTTTGGGCTAAATCACTTCTATGCTCAGGGTCACTGTCTTTATAAGGTTTAGGGTCATCTCACTGCTTTCCCAAGGGTCACTCCCTTAGTCTCTCTCTCTGGCACACTGCCGGTGGAGAGGATCACCTTATTTATCTTCCTTTTCTCACTACTCTGAAAGGAATCCACTCACAGTTTATATACCTATAGGTCTCTTCATTATCACTAATGAATGCATCCTCCGTTGTGTGTAGATGCTCTGTTGAATCCCAACTTTCACCCATAGATGAATCTCACTTTGCACCGAAAGTATCGGGCAATCTTTCAGCTTTCATTCAGCCCTAAATCACTGTTGTGAATCAACCATACTTGGAGCCCTTCTCCAAGCCAGTGCGCAAGTATTGGCACGCAAGTTATAACTGGCGCACAAGTCCACCTCAACCACTTGTGTGACACAAGCTTCTGCAACTCCAAACTTGCGCGACTCACACCCTTTTACGCCCAAACTGATATTGGTGCACAACCATAAACTGTCGCACTTCTTCAAAACTGGCGCACAAGTTCACCTCAACCACTTGCGTGACACAACCTTCTTCAAATCAAAACTTGGGCGACTCCATTACTTTATTTCCCTAACCACCTTGGGCATTCAACAAACAACTGGCATGCAACTTCTACTTGCGCGACCACACACCCCTTGCGCGACCACCACACCTGCGCAACGGGAGCTCTGATTTTTTCTAAGTGTTGAACTCATCGTGAATGAGGAGGGGTCGACCTTTATTTATAGGAATTTGGACACTCTTTGTGATGGTGCACAAGTCTCTCCTCGGTGTGCAAGTTTCGGCGCGCAAGTCTCTGCCACACAAGTCACTTGCGCGACCTACCCTAAAACTTGGGTGCCCCTTATCCCTTTGCTATATTTTGATGTTCTGATCTTGAAAAACATATGGTGTGAAAGTTTCCTCTCCTTCAAGACAACAACGCCACCTTGTATCTTCTCTTTTTGTACCACCTCCAGGCCATCCATCCCTTTTTCGATGTTCTTGAATCAAACCTGGATCATTAACCACATCCCTTGATATCGACATGCCACAAAGAAATCCCCTTTTTCAACAAATTTTTATGTCATGGTTTTCTTTTTCAACAATCACAACACAGATGTCCACTTTTTCAACAAACACAATCACCTCATAAATGCTTCAATGATGCCTTGAGGGATTTTTTTTCAACATTCTCCCCCTTTGGGTTTATTGACAACTCTTCCATAAAAAGATACATCGTTAATTCTTCAGCCACCATTCTCCTATTGTCATTCTGATAGCGATCAAGGATTTACTCAACACATCCTCTAAGCCCACATGAGCAATGCTCGGTGTGAGAAACAAGAGTAAATGAAAATTTCATCAATGAATCACTTCAACTATGAAACCCACTATTAACACCAAACTGATACCAATTTTTAGAAATATTCTTACCGCATTCCAACACCACTCTTCTGATTTTATCATGATCCTCAGCTATCGTGATATCTATTCTTTGATCAATCACTTCTATAATCGTCAGATTTAATACTCTCCCCCTTTCTACTCACAACTTTAACTCTTGTCAGCTTCAAATCCTCTTCAGCACTATTTCCTGTGTTGTCCAAGCTATGCTCTGGCTAAGCACGTTCAACTAGCTTCAACCCCCTCCCCTATCTGGCTGCTCCACCTGTCAGTTTCTCCCCGTATCTTTCATGATTTCTCAAATAGCCACACTGTCTCCCCCTTAAAAAATCACTATTTTCTCCCCCTTTTTCAACGAACCCAAAGGTCACTCCTTTGTAGTCTGTAATAGAGTAGAGAACACATATCAGCACATTAGGGAAAAACACATCATACCTCGGGGAGAGGGGGATTCACATCCACACTCTTTTAAGTGCAGGGAGTCGACTGAACTCCCAAAGCTAGTCGATGCATTTCAAATGCTTCATTTGGTAAGGCCTTTGTCAGAATATCTACAACTTGTAGCTCTGTATGAACATACTCCAACTTCACAATCCCTTGATCCACCATCTCCTTGATTAAATGATATTTTATCTCAATGTGATTTTTCCTTGAGTGATGAACTGTATTTTTACTAAGAATGATATCACTTGAGTTATCAAACTGGATTCCGATCAGAGAATTCACTTCAACTCCCATATCTTCAAGCTGCTACTTCATCCACAATAACTGTGTGCATGCTTGAGTGGCCATAATATACTCAACTTCGGTGGTGCTCAATGAAATGAAATCTTGATTCTTACTTAGCCAAGAAATACACAATCCACCAAGATATAATGCACCACCTGACATTGATTTTCTATCATCCGCTGAACCGGCCCAATCTGCATCATTATATCATAATAACTCTTTCTGAGAGTTTTCATTATATGTCAAGCCGAAGTTCACTGTGCCCTTGATATACCAAAGTATTCTTTTTACTAAAAGCATGTGGCTTTCCTTGGGATTACTCTGATATCTTTCTACTTGGCATGTGGAGAAAACAAGATTAGGTCTTGTTGTTGTTAGGTACAGTAAACTGCTGATAATCTGCCTGTATTCTATGATATTAACTACCTTGTCATCCTCATCTTTAGACAGTTTCATCCAGGTAGCAACTGAAGTCTTCTACCAAAAATTATTTCATCGACATAAACCAATACCATCATCTTTTGATTACTATCGTTGTTGAGATAGATATTGTAATCAACTCCCCCATGCTGGAAACCAAGCTTCTTCAAGTACTAATCAAGCCTTGAGTACCATGCTCTTGGTGCTTATTTCAGCACATACAATACCTTCTTCAGTCTGAAAACCTTGTTCTCATCCTCATGAATTAGAAAACTATCTGGAAGCTCAATATAAACTTCCTCCTCCAAAACCCCATTCAATAATGCAGATTTGACATCCATCTGGAACACTTTGAACTTCCATTGCACTACAATGGCTAGGAATAATCTGATTATCTCCAGCCTTGCAACCGGTGAAAATGTCTCATCAACATCTATTCCCTCTATCTGGGAGTATCATTTGCACACTAGTCATGATGTGTTTCGAACCACTATACCATCTTCATTCATCTTGTTACGATAGACCCATTTAGTCCTGATGAAATTCTTATCTACTGGTCTCGATACAATCTCCCACATCTGATTTTTCTCAATCTGATCAAGCTCTTCATTCATAGCCTGAACCCAATTTTCATCTTCAGCTACATCAGCAAAACATTTCGGCTCTACCTGAGATAGGAAAGATGTTTGCTGTAGTGACTTAATTCTTCTTGTCTGAACTGGAGTTGTCTAATCACCAATGATATTCTGCCTATCAATTTTATCTTGACTCTTTAGCTTCATTGCAGATACAGACTCGACACTTTCTTGTTCATCGTCAGTGTCTTCTTCTGAGTCAACTTCAGCCACTTCTACTCTCCCTAAGTCTCTTACCACTTCCTCACTTTTAACAGAAAACTTGTCACTGTGTCATTTTTCAATGACGTCATTTATTTCAACTAATTTCTCAGATTTTGGTTGAAGCACCTTTGATTTTCTCTCGCAGCTTCTTGGTATCCTGAAAGCAGTTAGCTGATACCATATTATTAGAACAAAATAAATAATCCTAAAAAACTTGTGTGTTTTTGCTTGTCCACCAATCATTCTTCATGAACATAAACATTCATCCTTCATATCCCATTGAGATCTTTCATTTGATTAGGATATATAGTGCTCCCCCTGTGTTATACAACTCTTCTATTTGTTAGGCCCACTACTTAGGCCCTTAACCATTTTTCTCCTCCTGCATCATTCTAATCTAGAACACAGCATTGATCTATTAACAAAATCTCTAATCCTACTGAGTTGGAACTCAGTGTAGTAAACAAGAGATAAAGTTAATAACACAATCAATTCCTATTTCACTCTGTTTCTTCCTTTCTTCATAAAATCTGGTACCTGATATGAGTCAATTAAAACTCTGAAGCATATCATTTCTCCACTTCGCATCTTTAGATGCAACTTCCCCTTACATCGTATCTCCCTAAAACCTGAAACATTTGAATCATTCATTAACAACATTCATATACATAGGGAGAGGGGTTTCTTCCAGACTCCTCAAGATGAGGATTGTGGTTGATCCTGATGGGTCAACTCTTTGATTATTTCTTGTAGAGCATCACACTTCTTCCTGGCTTCTTTTAGCTGCCTAGCCAACTTCAACTGTTCTGGCCATATGACTAAGCATTCATCACCTGCATGCTAATTATTTTTCTGATATGATGATTCTGTAGGCATGGCCTTTCTCACTATTTGGGTTTTAAACCCACTAGTACACATTTCCATCTTTGATGTTCCACCAAAATTCAATTTCCCTTGATTTCTTCTCTAAGCAGAAATATCTCTTCTTGTCATCATCCCTGGCTCCATCCTCTATTGTAGGGATGTTCCTCTTTCCTCCACTTCTTGTTGTGGCACACGACTTGAAAATTTTTAAATGCATTCTTTGTTTATTTTTCTTTTATCATATTTCTGAGTCACCACACTATTTTGCGTTGGTGGTTGGTCCTCCACTGAATGTACATTCTTCCTACTCACAACTGTAGTATTTCCTCCCTTTTTCTACCAGATTTGTTCATGTTCTTTCTTAGATAAAGGTTGTGAGTATGATAGAGGAGATTATTGACACACCTTTCTTTCAACTCCACGTGATTCCTCTGAGGCTCTATGCCTATTCTCCAACTTACCAATTTGTCTCCCAATGTAAGATTTCTCTTTATACATCACTTGATTCAAGAATCTCTTTCTAGGCTCCTTTTCCTTTCTCACATTCTTATTGCTGCAATATCTTTCCAAATTCCCATGATTAGAACATATGAAACGTCTTCCATTAAAGGCATACCTTATTTTGTCATCTCTCAATTGAGATGTTGATGCAACTTGAGTTCTTCCTCTGTCATTGATCTCCTGAGCTTCCTGAAATATATTCATGGTGTGTCCCATTCTTTCACAGTAATAACATCTAATGAATGCTTTCTTCTGAGAGACTCTTCTCTCTGATTTCTCATGAATATTCTTCTTATTCTCAGATTTGTCAAAGTTTCTATTTTCATATCCTGAAATGTATTCTAGATACTCTGAACATAAGCTTGATGTGTGGCCATAAATCCCATAGAAATAGCACATGTCATCACTTCTTTTTGAAATTTTCCTCTTAGGCCTATCTCCAGAACCTACAGGTTTTTCTCCACTTCTGAAATTGTTCACAACTCTCTTTATATCATGCCCGGGAGGGGATTCATCAAATCCAATATCGGTTTTTTTCGAACTATATTATCTCTAATCTGAGAAAATATTCTATTATTTCTCTTCAGAAATAGCATATCTGTTCTTCATTTTATCATCACTTGTCTAAGGATAATCAAATAGTAAGTGCAACGCATCCTTCATTTTAGACTTTCCTTTGGTATTGGATTTATCCACTTCCTTATTTACTGATTCTAGATCTTCTTCCAACTTTTGAATCTTCACATCCCTTGATTCAAGTTGGAAATCAAGTTCTCTCTTGAGAAGCTTCCCTCTACTCATCTCATCTTTTAATTCACGTGTCAACTTATCCACCATGTCACTATGCTCCTTTACTTTCAATTTTTATTGAGCAACAGAATCAGAACAACAAGCATTATCTTGTTTTAGCCTTTGATTCTTCTGAACCTGTTCAGATAAATGTGTAGCTAGATCATCATTTTTAGATTTCAGGTTCTGAATTTCATATGACTTATGATTCCCTTCATATTCATCATCCTTTTGTTTTCCTTTCATTCTAGCCATCTTTTTTAGTTCTTAACCTTTGGAATCATTCTTCTCCCTTAGGTCAGTAGCCACATCAATAAGCCTTTGATTTAAGCCTCTAAGCTTTTTGACCTCAATTTCTAATACTTGGATCTGGATATATTTAGATTTAACTTCTTCATCCAATTTTGGATCCAATTTCTTTATCATGTTGACAACATCTACTCGTGACCTCCTTCTTGAAACTTATTTATCATCAGTTGTTTCGGTATCACTTTGAAGTTCATGTAATTCACTCATTCCTACATCATGATTGAGTGAATCAATATTTTCCCTATCATATTCATCCAGGCCTTCCTTCATTAAGCTGTTTGATTCTTTTAGTTGAATAACACTTTTTCCATAAACACTTCCACACTGAGGGATATCACCTGAATTCTGATTCTTCTTTGATGTTTTTCCCTTTTCCATGGAACACCGAGATAGGAGCAGATTGATTTAACCACACAAATCGACTACACCAAGTCGTAGCAAAAAAATCTGATAAAAGCAACCTATCCCTCTGATACCAATTGTTAGGACCAATAGGGGCCTATATACCCTAAGAGGGGAGGTGAATCAGGGTATGGATATTCTTTTTCAAAATTCTTCCTGCCCCACTGGATCTTGACCTCTTTATTACAAGGGTCACTTTGTTTGCACGTGTGTGTTTATTATGACCACTTCTTTTCTTCTTTATCTGATGTTGATGCTTTAAATGCAATGCAGGGAAGTAAGCAGGTAGACACAGAGATTTTTACTTGGTTCACCCTCACTGGGCTATGTCCAAGGAGCATACAACGGCGATGTGTCGTTGTACCAAATCCACTAAAGCACACTGTTGTTAACAAGGTTTGGGCTAGATTACTTCTATGCCCAGGCTCACTGCCTTTACAAGGTTTAGGGTCAGCTCACTGCTTTCCCAAGGGTCACTCCCTTAGTCTCTCTCTCTGGCTCACTGCCAGTGGAGAGGATAACCTTCTTTCTCTTCTTTTTCTCACTAATCTGGAAGGAATACACTAATAGTTTATAGACCTATAGGTCTCTTCATTATCACTAATTAATGCATCCTCTGTTGTGTGTAGATGCTCTTTTGAAGCCCAACTTTCACCCATAGATGAATCTCACTTTGCACCAAAAGTATTGGGCAATCTTCCAGCTTTCATGCAGCCCTGAATCACTGCCGTGAATCAACCATACTTGGCGCCCTTCTCCAAGATGGTGCGCAAGTATTGGCGCACAAGTTATAACTGGTGCGCAAGTCCACCTCAACCACTTGCGTGACACAAGCTTTTGTAACTCCAAATTTTCACGACTCACACCCTTTTACGCCCAAACCAATATTGGCATGTAACCATCAACTGTCGTGTTTCTTTAAAACTAGCGCACAAGTTCACCTCAACCACCTGTGCGACACAACCTTCTTCAACTCAAAACTTGGGCGACTCCCTTCATTTCTCACCCTAACCACCTTGGGCATGCAACAAACAATTGGCGCGCAACTTCTACTTGCGCGACCACACACCACTTACGCGACCACCACACCTGCATGACGGGAGCTCTGATTTTTTCTAAGTGTTTAACTCATCGTGAATGAGGAGGGGTCAACCTCTATTTATAGGCATTTGAACACCCTACGCGACGGCGTGCAAGTTTCCCCTCGGTGCACAAGTTTCGGTGTGCAAGTTTCTACCGCGCAAGTCATTTGTGCGGCCTACCCTAAAACTTGGGCGCCCCTTATCCCTTTGCCATATTTTGATGTTCTGATCTTGAAAAACATATGGTGCGGAAGTTTCCTCTCTTTTAAGACAATGGAATGCAAGTCCCTTTTCCAAAACCACTTTTCTTCATTTGTCGATTTTCAGGCCCAAAAAATTGGCAAACACTGGAAAACGACACCACCTTGTATCTGCTCTTTTTGTACCGCCTCAAGATCATCCATTCCTTTGTCGACGTTCTTGAATCAAACATGGATCGTTAACCACATCCCTTGAACTCGACATGCCACAAAGAAATCCCCTTTGTCAACAAATTTGTATATCATGGTTTTTTTTCAACAATCACAACACAAATGACCACTTTTTCAACAAACACAATCACCTCAAAAATGCTTCAATGATGCCTTGAGGGATTTTTTTTCCAACAATAATTACCCATGGAATGAAATGGGTTTCATAATCTTGCCTCATATCATAATCAAAGGAAATTTTTTAAATATGCTAAAGAGAAGAAAGAATTAAATATTATATATGTTCATATATAATTACATAATTATAGTTATAAAAATAAGGTGTTAATTTGGGAATAAAAACTTCCAATGATTGTTACATAAAAGGGTTAAGGGATAGAAATGTTCTCCTTAATCGGGTTTGATTTTAAATAAGGAATTTGAGAAATGAACCTATGGAATGTATTAACCCATAAAAGGAATTGATAATGAGATAAGTATATATGTAAGATACATATATACTGAATTTATAATAATTCCATAACATCAAAGGGAGAGATAAAGTGTGTAGAGTGAGAATGATCATAACCTAAAGAAAAAAATGTGGTTTGGAGAGATTCCTTACTTTAAGTATTGGCTTTCTTTGTACACTTTAGAAACTTTTGTATAATAAATATATATTTATTATAAATATATTAAAAAACCATAATAATATATTTCATACCATATATTATTTTTTTTATAACATCTTATCATCCGTTTTTTAATAATTCCTTATTAAAATCATTGTTCCTAATGATAATTACTTCATTTTTCATGCATGTTTTGGTTTAAAAATCTCAGTATTTATACATTGATCATGGTTCCATAATATCTAGAATTTTAACCATGATATTAATATCATATATATTCATTATATATATATTTATTTTCATCTATAAAAGGTAGAGATAAGAGAATGAATTACACCATTCATGGAGATGGTAGGTCATATGTATGCATGAATATTGTTTCCATTTTCAATGGATGGAACAAAAGAATGCTAAATAATAATTAACATTTACATAATCATAATAATATAAAAAATTATTTATATATATATATATATATTAAATCCATCATTATAACTATCCATGAGAGGCGGTGATGGAAAACAAATTACATTGGTGCACGAGCCGATAGTCCTTCGTACACACAAATGATGATTTGTTTCTCATTTGATGGAAGAAGAGATAAATGTAAGTGATAGAATTAACATAATAACATCTAAGTACATGTAATATATTTATTTTATTATTTTTGAATTTTTGAATAATATTTTAATGATTTAGAAGAATATATAAAACTAAAACATTCGGTTAAAGACTATACCTCTTCTTCAGACAAATTCCTTTTCTTTTCACCTTAAACCCTCTAAGGATGGTATTCTGACCAAAATAAGACATTTTGAACATGGGGAAGGATGTTAGGAAGGTATTTGGATAGGTATTGGTTAGAATAAAAGGTTTTTTAAGTGTGAATAAAATAGGATAGTAGACGCGCTTTTATAAGTTAGGAAAGGGGAACTCATGGAATTACTTAAAAATTTAAATTAATATAAATTAATTTTCATTGAAAAAAGGCTCCAAACTGATATAATTAAAATATATGATTAGTATGGGTTAAAATAATATCATTTAATAAAATTTATATAAGTTTATATTATGTTTTTACCCTTATCTCTTTGTTTTAACCTGTGTTGACCTTTTTTTATAATTACCGCAATAACAAAGTTTTCTACTCTTTAGGGGTTAATATAGTTACTAAAAAAGGAATATTGATCCATAAATGGAGCAGAGTTTATATTTATAAAAAAAACTAATATAGTATTTTTAGTGATTTTAAATCATTTAATATAATATTATTTATTGTAAAATAACATTAATGTCATTTTTTGAACTATTCATTTAATTTGACATTAAAAACAACAAGAAAATAATGGAATTTGAATATAATACATTAAAAACTCCCTAATATATTATTTTTATACGTAAAATTCTTGATAAATAATTATTATTTAAAATTATATTACTTTTAACATTTTTAAATCATTTATTTTATTTTTCTATTATTTGAATAAATGTTATGTCAGTATTATGTAAGCTTTTAAGGTAATTATTCCATCCTTAAAAAATAAAAATAAATTATCATGATAAAAAAATTATTTTTCATTTAAATAATTGTTTATAATTGAACATAATTTGTCTTTATCCTTGTTAAAAAATATTATATTATTTAAAAGTAAAAAAGATACATTTTTTACTTTATCTTTTAGTTAAATATAATAAAGGTAAAAATAAAATATATATGGCACCAAGTTGCCTTATTTTATAAAATTGTTTGTAAATTGGAAAAATAAATTCAAAACATATAATAATGGAAAGTTTTTTGGTCATTTTTTAGTCCTTATATATTATTTTTAACCTTAATTACCCAATTTACCCTTACCATGGTGAAAATTATTTACTATGATTATTATTCATAATGACTAAAAATAAAAGGGTCCTATTTATAAAATTTGGATCTCATGATTCAAAATATAGAATCCATTTTTCAAGATTTAATTTAAAGAAGTGGCATGAATTAGTTTAATATAAAAATGCAATGAAAAATAGTTTTTCAAAAAATGCCTTTTAAGTATAAAAATGTTTTTATATCAAATTCAAGTATAAAATACATTCCAAAGACCATAATTGGATTAAGTTTAATAAAAAGTAATATTTTAAAAATAATCCAAAATATAATTTTATTATGTAAATACTTGAAAAGAAAATATAGTTTCCAATAAAAATCAGTATTTTCACTATTTATTGAAAAACAATTTTTTTCAGAAAAATCCCAAAAATTAACCCTAAGAGAATTTTAATATGATGATTTAAAAATTTAAGTTCATTTTATTCAATAAATTTTATAAAAGTTAAATAAAATTAATTATAATATTTTCTCAAAAATTATTTATAATAGTTTTCAATAAAAATCAGTATTTTCACTATTCATTAAAAACAATTTGTTTTCAGAAAAATCCCAAAAAATAACCCTAATAAAATTTTAATATGATGATTTAAAATTTTAAGTTCATTTTATCAAATAAATTTTATCAAAGTTAAATAAAATTAATTATAATGTTTTCTCAAAAAATAATAATTTTTTTTTAAAAAAAGCGTATTTTTAAAAGAATAAAATAACTTTACTAAAAATTTAGTGCTTATTTACTAAGAATTAATAAATAAATTTTTACTGAGTATGAAGTTTATATATATATATATATATACATATATATATATATATCATAATTTTTTTAATCGTATTCATACCCTTCAATTTAGGAGTTGGGTTATAACTATAATAATTTTGTATAGTTTGTTCAAGCTTGGTATTGCATATTTTATATAGTATCGAACATAGTGTTATTTTAAAATTTAGGGGTGTTACAATATTTCCTTTTCATTATAATCTCATAGGTCATGAGTGGTTCAATGTATTCTTCAACAAGTGTGTTCTTAATGTCCTTTTCTCCCTGAATCATCATTACTTTCGATGACCAAGAGCTTGGAAATAAGCAAATTATTTTTCTTCACTAGTGTTTCTAAAGAGAGAACATTGCCAATAGATTTTATACTATTTATAATTTCAGTAAAATGTGTAAAAATTTCAGTAATTGATTCATTAGTATTCATGTTAAAACATTAAAAGTCCTACTTATACATGTCAAGTCTAGTGTTATTGACTCTATTTATTCCTTCATGTATGACATAAATAAATTACTATATTTTATGAGAAATTATAAATGTGTAAATATGACTGAATTTATTTCTATCTAATCTATTATGAAGAGAATTCATATTTTTGTTTTCGAGCTCAAAAGTGGTTATTCTATTGGGGTTCCATTTTTCTGTTGCTTCCTTAGTAGGTGTGTAACCATGCATAATAATTTTCCATTTGGGATATCCTATAATTATAATAAAATTAGACATGAAATTTTTCTAATATCTATATTAAATTCTATAAAATAATGGATAATGACCCAATGAGTGTCCCTTGGGAGCACCATGGGTGTTAGCGGAAGAGGACATCCTTTACAAACATTTCCTTGAAAATGGTTAAGTCTTGAGAATCAAGAGAGGATATAATACCAATTATTGGACCATTAAGGTTGGAGAGAGGGGGGTGAATTTCATTTACCAAAAAAATATGCTAATATATTTATGCTCAAAATAAGTTAAATTTGAGAATAGTTAATGAAATAATAAATTGAGTGTGCAGAAAAATATAAGAAGGTAAAACAAATTTATAAAAGAAAGTTGGTCAAAAACTCTATCACACGAGTACCTACATCTCCTCACCTTAATTTTTCAATAGTTACTTTAACCCATTGGCTTTAGTGATTTCCAATAAATCCAAATTAAAGAGATAAAATTAATTTTTAATGGTTGTGGTAAGAAACTCAATCCCCACTTTAGGGTTACTTAGCACCCATGAAATTATAAAATAAAATGGGTTTATATTATTTTAATAAAATTCATTTGAATAAAAGTATATCATATCCCATGAATTTAAGATTAATAATAGGATAAAAGAGAGAGAAAGGGAGAGATAGATGTGGAGGAATGAGACTAAGAACAACTAAGAATACAATTCCTCAAAGCAATGAAATATGCACATTCAAAGATATTCAGAAATATTTTACACACTTATCCTCTTATAAAACTTTCATGAAGGTTTATTTATGCTTTATTGAAGTCCCTTTGAAGTTTTTGAACCATTTTTTG